>OY728164.1:2117964632-2119186544 GCA_963277665.1 Viscum album | reverse complement strand
TTCATTCCAATTTTTATTGTAATTTTTTGTAGTACTTTGTCTTGTTTATTCTTGTTTGACTTCTTGTACACATCTCCCATTGGAGTTATTTTTATGTATACTGTATTTTTATCTTTTTTTTGCAATGGTACTGGAAAATCATTCCCTCGTTCATTTTTTATGATGTCGGGTCCCAATTCACCATCCCATGGGGATCAGTAATCCTCATGGATAGCCTGCCCACCCCGTGCCCCCCTTGACGGCCCCCCAACCCCGTGTAACACCCTCCCCCTTGACACCCCAACCCCCATGGAAAGCGCCACCCCCGTGGACAGCACACCCACACCTTAGAAACCCCATAACCCAAGACATCCCATCCACCCCCGTGCATAGCACGCCCACCCCCTGGACACCCCCTACCCCCTGACAGCCCCCAACCACTGGACAGATAGCCCACCCCTGGGACACCCCCACTTCCCAGACACCCCCACCCCAGACCACCCCCCATCCCCCAGACAACCCCACCCCTTGGAGACCACGTACCCCCTGTACAACCCCCCCCCCCCCCCCCACCCCTATGGACATCCATGCCACCCCTTACCCCCTGGACAGCCCCTCCACCCCTGTGGATTTTCCCCAACCCCTGTGGATAGCCCGATCACCCCCTGGACACCCCTACCACCTGGACAGCCCTTCCACCCCTTGTGGATATCCCCCACTCCCTAGACACCATGTACCCCCATGAAAACCCATCCACCCACATGGAAAACCTTCCCACCCTCGTAAACCCCCCTACACCCTGGACAACCCCCCAACCCTATGGACATCTCGTCCACCCCCTAGACACCCCCACCCTCTTAGACACCCCCATCCTCCCCGACACCCCCACCACCTGAACACCCCGTACCCCTTGAACAACCCCCCCCCCCTCCATGGATAGCCATCCTACCCCCTAGACAACCCCTACCACCCTGGAAAACCCCTCCACCCCTGTAGACTGCCTTTCCATCCCCGTGGACCAGTCCCACCCCCTCGACACCCCCGACCACCTTAAACAACCTCACCCCCCGAGACAGCCCTCCACCAATGGACACCCCCACCCCCTAGACACCCCCACCCCCTTGGGCAGTGTATGTGATCACTCAAATAATCATATAAAATATTAATTTTTTTCGATCTAATTTACTCAACTGCTGAATAATTCTCCACCACAAGTGTATATGATCTTGTACACTCATTTATAGTTCTTCATAGATATTTTGTTATAAATATAGTATTTTTTTGACTTTTATGTTACGATTCTCATATAGAGTAGTGTGTCAGTTATTTGTTCAAGCTCACCTATGAAAATGATTGTTAAATTATCCATATGTTTCCCTATTCCCTCTCTTTTATTTTGTTTTCAAATGGAGTAAATGAAACCCTTAGAAAAGAGGCAACGAAAATAGATTATGGATATCCATCGTCACATGACTGAGCTGGGAATTCCACCACTAGTGCCTGTAGTGATTATTTTTATTTCAAAAACATTTATTTAAATAATATATAATGTCATGTGATTAATTTTTTTAAAACATTTTTCAGGACCCATCTATTAGGTGACAGTTATTTGATGAGCAGTCTAGTAGTGGTACCAGTACTTGTGGTGTTTGTACGAGGGGGGGGGGGGGGGGTGGTATTGGAGCTAGAAGATCTTGTAGGCATACCCGATTAGACCCTACCCCTCCCACTCACATACCGTCCATCCCACATTCTGATCCCAGTGTGTCGTTAGGGATAAATGGGATATTTAGGACACCCAGGTTTTCACCACCATTTACATCTGAGCCTCCTCACCCATCTGTACCATATCCGATGATGATTCTAACTCACCTTCCAGTATTCGTTCAGCCATCCTTTTCATCTTCTTTTACTTCTGTATTCTTCTCTTCTGGTTTTTTATATTAAATATTCTTCGACTTATGCTATGCCAAAGTCTTTCACTACATAGTATACATTGGGACTCACTCCATCCATAATGGGTGTTCCTTCAGTTTCTGTTGATCAAGTGGTGCCCATTGATCCGAATACCGCATGTATACTTACACAATCAAATAAATTTTACACCATTATTTATTTCATTAAAATATTTCTTGATAAAAGTTTTGTGTTTATTTCATAACATATATATCTACTGATAGGAGGCGGGGGACCTGGTTGTAAACTCATGCATGCAATTTGGAACCGCCACACCTATTTGATGGTGGACTATAATGAAGATAATCAAATTAATGAAAAATTTGGGTACCAATGTATGAGTTTTTTGGTGACGCTTTCCAAATAAACCGACATCATTCCAGTCAGCCCACTCTCATAGAGACACCTGCCAAATGAAGTCAAGGATAAAACAAGGGCAGATATATGTGTAAAAAAATATGTTGCATTTAATTTAATATATTATATTTTTATTTATATGAATTAATATTTTTTTGTTAGCTACAGTTTAATTTCCCCCGATGGTGAGAGGGTGCACGACCAGCACGTCTACATAATTAGGCGTGATTTGTGGAGCTTATAAGCACGATTTGTACATTGGATGGTGTGCTAGAGTTGGAATACAGTTATAGGAAATACCTATCATGGATTATTGTCAATTAAAACATTACCTATAGATGATTACTCATTGGACGAGTAGCCAATTTATTCTATTAATCACATTAGAGATATTAAATGAAATTTTTTCACGTTTTTCATTAATAGAGATTATTGAATTTTTTTTAAGATTCATCTAGATGAAATAAAAACAATATTGATGCTAAAAAATATTTCCACACATTGTAACATACTACGATGAAAAATCATCAGATGAAGTAGGAATGACAGTTTATAATTTTTTTTTTATAAATTGCACTTTCTATTTTTTACCACCATAATTTATTCGATTTATAAAGTTATTATATAATTTTATTTATGAAATTAATTATTGGAATGCTATTTTTAATTATGGTTTTCTAATTTCAATGTCATTATAGAGGAATAAAATTGAATATAGAAGGACGTGTTCCTCGAGAAAAACAGTTTTTCTCGAGTAGAAGGAAGAAATATGGAAGTGCGGTCAATGAGCCGACTCAATAGTCGATTGTATGTTTTATATTGTAGATTAAAAATTTTAATCTCTGTTTATTAACTTATTAATATTCTTATATTTGTAATAGGATGCATTAGAGACCCGTTATCCCCAGGAACATGACAATTTTCGGCCAAACGATCACGTACATCAGGTGATCAAGGATGCGCACCCTGGTAGAGTCCGCTACCGACCTTGGAAGAGTATAGTCTTGACAAGGTATTGGCCATCCTCATGTATGAGTTGTAGAGACACTGAGATCATGAATGGTAAGGCACAACCAGAACATGCTGAAAAAGGGACCACAGAGACAGCAGAATAGTCTGTTAGGGGAAACATTGCATTTAAGAAACTGATGGATGTCTTACGTCCAATACATCCACCAGATGCCTGTACTAATTGTGATGAATATATGTCATTGGTTTGTTCTATATATGGTTAACCAAGTAAAGGTCCTATTAAAGGTTGAGATGATGGTGAGGAGGAGGCCGAGGTGGAGGAGGAGGATGTTGAGGAGGAGATTGAGGCATAGGAGGAGGTTGAGGAGGAGCGCGAGGAGGACGAGGAGGGTGATGAGGAGCCTGATGATAAGTACGAGGGAGAAAAGGAGTGTGTTCAGAAGGGCATGGATGAGGATGAGGATGACGATGGGGACAAGGGTGAGGCTGATGATGATGGTGATGAGGGATAGATTGATCCATTACATTTTGACTGATATTACTGAACTTTGATGCTTATTGATTTGTTGTGCCTGAATACATGTGTGATTAGGTATGTCACATTATCTTTATAATTTTATCTACAAATAATTTAACATGACATGATTATTTGTTTTCACTGATTCCTCCACAACTCTAGATTGACTCCAAACTCGTGGATAGCACACCCACCCCCAAGACATTCCATACCCCCCTAGACAGCCATGCCACCCCCGTTGATAGCCCGCCCACCCCCTGGACACACCCTACCCCCCTAGACAGCCCCCACCCCATGGATAGCATGCCCACCCCCAAGACACCCCCACTGCCAGGACACCCCCACCCCCTGGACACCCCCACCAATGGACATCCCCCATCCCCCTGGACAACACCACCCCCTGGACACCCCGTACCCCCTATAAAACCCCCTCACCCTCGTGGACAGCCAACCTACCCCCTAGACACCCCCTACCCATCGGATAGCCCCTCCACCCCTGTGGACATACCCCCCACCCCCACCCTCGTGGATATCCCATCCACCCCCCTGGACACCCCGGACCCCCTAGACATCCCCGCTTACCCTCTGGACACCCCCCAGACAGCTCGCCCACCCCCTGGACACCCCATACCCCCCCCCCCGACAGCCTCGCCACAACCCGTGGATAGCCCTCCCACCCCTAGACAGCCCCTCGCCCCATGGACAACCTCCCACTCCCCTAGACAGCATGCCCATACCCCCTGTTTTGGGAGAAATGATTAACAACCAAATATCTCCATGGTACCAAAAACAATTTCTACCTACGATCATCCCAAACCATGAAAAGGTAGTACCCATCATAATCCATTCCATAATATCCTTTCACAATCTCCTCTTTTATAAAAAAAAATAAAGGATCTCCATCCCAATATCAAAGAGATTAATAGAAACACTAATTGGTGGATTCCATGATCCATTAAATATAATTTCCACAACTGAGGGAAACATGGATAACTTTGAATAATATTTTATATTTTCTTGATAGAGATGAAAATAGGTCCCCTAAGAGGCCATGAATTAAAACATAAGAAATAAAAAGATACATTCCCATCCAAAATGGAGTTGGTCTCAATGAAGATCCCACAGCCCCAACACTCTACTCCATGTCCATGACAAATTCCATTATACATTTCCTCCCAAAACATGGAGCAACCAAGTAGGAAAATTCGATCCTAGTCAATAAAAAATGAAGAAAAATAAGGATTATCCCAAACATTTTTAACCATGGAAGATTAATTCCAATTCCCATCCCACATAATACGAATGCATACCTCCTCCTTAGTATAATTGATCAATTCTAACTCCACTTGATCCCCTGAAGTAACAAGATAAGGGAATTTTAAAAGAATTATCTAAGGATTGGCCTTAATATAATTAACCAATTTATTTGGTAACATGAATTGATGACACTAATAAGATTACATCCTATGTAAAATGGATTGAACAAGTTGTAATACCCGAGAAAAGGAAAATAATTATTTGACCAAACAATAATTATTCTAAATATTCTCCCCTCCCAAACCATAAAGTATATGAATCTAAGATTGGAAGTAATAAGGGGAACCACAAGGTAGAAAAGAGGAAGGGATCCTCCCTTAATAACCACAGAATCATCAAAACTATCCCAGACCTTAAAATAATTTCCATCCAAGAACATCATAAATTTTGAAAGATTAATACTCAATCTAGAAAAGGAAGAGAATAAATCTATTTCATATTTAAATAATGATAGAAAATATATAGTTCCAAATGTGAGAAATAAAATATCACTCAAACCAAAAAGATGGGAGATGTATGTCTTACCACAATACTAAAAGATCTTGAATGAGCATCAAATAGAGATCTGAGACATCAGTATGTGACAAAATATCTGTATGAAAATCACAAAAATGAGAGGGTATAGAGATTCCACTGGCCTTAAACTACAAATTACATGTAAATAACCATAAAAAACAATTTATATTCAATGAAATCATTATAGAGGAGACAGATCATTTAATCTTAGAGGAGGATGTGGATGGAAAACCAAGAAGGCCTAAATTTCCACATGAACTCCCGTATATTTCTAATGATTCCAAGATATAGAAGGAAAAGAGTGACATCCCTCAATTGGGATAGCCCCCCCCCCCCCCCGGACACCCCTACCCCTGTGGATAGCCCCCCATGGATGTCCCGACCACCCCACGTAGACAGGCCGCCCATCCCCCTGGACACCCACGTTCCCCTAGACAGCCCACCCCTATGGATAGCCCTCCCACCCCCATGTACTCCACCTTCCCCCCTCAAGATCCCCACCACCACCATGGAGAACCCCTACCCTTGGAAAGCCACCCACCCCCGTGGACAGCATTACCACCCCCCGTGGACAGCTCGCCCACACCCCTGGACAGCCCAAACCCCCCTAGACACCCCCACCCCCACCCTCTGTGGACACCCCACCCCCCCGTGGACATGCCTCACACCCCTTGGACACCTCTTTCCCCCTTGACAGCCCCCCCCCCCTCGGGACAGCCCTACCCCTAGACAAGCCCTGCCACACCCGTGGACAGCCCGCCCACCCCTGGACACCCCCTCCCCCCCGTGGATAGCCCCCCACATTTGTGGATAGTCCTCCCACATCCCTGGACACCCCTACCCTCTGGACAGCCCGACCATCCATGTGGATTCTCGCCCACCCCCTGGAAACCTCGTACCTGATGGACAGCCTGGCCACCCCCGTGGACAGCCCAGTCTACCCCCCAGGACACCCCATACCACCCTAGACAGCCCCACCCTCACCCGTGGACATCCCTCCCACCCCCTAGACACCCTTACCCCCTAGACAACATGTCCACCCCCATGGACAGCCCACCCACACCCTAGACACCCCTCCCCCTGTAGACAGCCTCCACCCCCGTTGATATCCCATCCACCCCCTGGACACCCCACCCGCTGTGGATAGCCCTCCCTCCCCCTGAACACCCCTACCCCCTTGGGAATCCTGACCAGCACCCTGGATCTCCCACCCACCCCATAGAGACCCCTACCCTAATGGATATCCCCCCCACAACAGTGGACAACCCGACCACCCCCTTGGACACCCCTACCCCCCAAGGACAGACCTACCACCCACATGGACAGCTCGCCCACCCCCTGGACACCACTTACCCCTGGACATCCCCACCCACCCACATGGACACCCCTACCCCCTGGACACCCCCACCATCGTGGAAACCCCTATCCACCCCTAGGACACCCCTACCACATGGACAGGCTTGCCACCTCCGTGGATCACCCCCACACCCATGTACACCCTCACTCGACTTAGACAGCCCCCAACCCCCGGGATGCCCCCCCACCCCTGGACTGACACCAACATTGGACAACCTCCCTCACCCAACCCCCTTGATGACCCTAACCCCTGGATATCTCGTACCCCCTCGAGATCACCCCCCCCCCCCATTGACAGCCCGCCCACCCCCTGGACACCCCCTACACCCTTGGACACCCACTCTAACTGCCTAGATAGCCTCCACCCCTAGACAACCCCTACCACGGGATAACACCCCCAACCCCATGGAAAACACCCACCCCCTTTAAATCAATATATTATTTCACTTCTCAACACTACATCAGGACAAAATAATTGATAAAAAATAAAATCCAATCCATAATAACATCAATGTCCCCCTTTTTATTTGTTTCACAATACCAACAGACAACTCTTACACCAATATGTTTGTATCTTTTTCAAAATTATTGATAATAAATATAAATGATATCTTGGGATCTTCTAATTTAATTTAACTTCTATAAAAAATACCATCTTATCCGTATTTTACTCAGAATTAAATCCTGCATCACCTTTTGAGAGAATGAATGTTTCACTGAAAACATACCTACGAGACTATAGTTATTCTACTTTATATCAATATGGGATAACATAGAAAATAAGAGAGAATTATCCAAGACATAAAGTCTATAAATTAATAAACTCAACAAGTGATACCATTTTGATAAAACTGAAATTAGGGGTTGTATAACAGGTCCCTTATTATGATATAGCATACAGTCAACTCAACAGACAGATTATAAAATTCAAGAATAAGAGATAATATGATATTTTATGATTTTGAATGGGGTAGATAATTATAAACCTCAAGTGAATTTATAGACAAGTGGTATAGAATGATAGGTATTCTGTATCGTGAACTCTATGTTATTCTATAGGTAAATGAACACTACTTCTAGACAAATTGTAGACAAAGGCAAGCTTCTTGCTTGTGGAAAAATCGTTGTTTCTATACCAACGGTGTCCAAAACCATTGGTATAGATTTGAATAAACCACTCTTTACCAACAGTTGTAACCATTTGTAAATGTCTTAGTTCATCCTTTACCAATAGTTTTAGAAACCATTGGTAGTGTTCATGTATTCTAAATCTTTAGCAACGGGTTTCATAAACTGCTGGTAATGATCTATAGCAATGGTTTTGAAACCGTTGGGAAAGAAAATATGATTTAGGGTGGATTTTCCCAATAGTTATTTGATAACCTATTGGTATAATCCGATCCCAATAGATTAATTTCGAACGGTTGGCTAAACAGTTTGTACAAGTGTTACAAAATGTTATGCTGGATTTTACAACGGTTTAAAAACATTGTTATATACTCAATTTCCATTAGTGAAACATCTCATTTCTTTCAATGGAGCATCACTATAAGTAAAAATTTCATCATCCCTAGAAGGTAGGGAAAAAATAGATCATTTACTAGTCTTTTTTTAGTTCCTTAAAAAATCATCCCATTATTTGTTTCCTGAGGAATTTTACTCCCTTATGTTTTAACCTAGTAGTAGGATAGATAGCTGATAAAAAATTACAAAAAACCTTCGGTAACAACCCAATAATCCAAGAAAACTATGAATCTTTGTGATATCAGTAGTTCTTGGATAGTCTTCAATTACTTTTTTTGAAGTGTCAACCGTTATGTCATCTTTATAAATAATATGACCAATGAATAAAATTTGGTTGAACCAAAATTCACTCTTACTAAAAATTAAATATAGTTTATTTTCATTTATTTTTTGAAAAACAATCCTTAAGTGAATTTCATGTTCCTTACAGCTTTTAGAATATACCAATATATCATCTACAGAAAACCAAAAATTCATCCAAAAATTGATGAAAGACTCTATTCATGAGATTTATAAATACAACAGGAGTATAAGATAACACAAATGGAATATCTAAAAACTCATAATTCCCATATGTCATTTATAACATTGTATTTAGAATTACATCCTCCTTCACATTCACCTGATAGTACCAGGACCTCAAATCAATCTTCAAAAATAATGATCTCCCTAGAGCTGATCAGACAAATCATCGATATGAGGCAACAAATAATTGTTCTCAATAGTGATGTTATTCAAGACATTGTAATCAATACAATGTCTTATATAACCATATATATTTTTCACAAATAAAAAATGAGCACCCCATGGTTATTTTCATTGTAGAATGAATCATATATCAAGTAATTCATGCAACTATAATTTCAATTCAATCAATTCGACATCAGTCATTCAATAATGGAATTTAGAAGTAAGTATAGCTTATAGCATTAAGTCAATAATAAATTAAATCTCCTGATCAGGAACAATACGAGGAAATTCATTAGAAAAAACATTTGTGAAATCATTCACTACATAAATGTCACAAATCAAAACTATTAAATTATTTTCAACAACATGATCTAGAGAACATTCAATACCATATTTAATTAACATCTCATCTTATTGGTATGTTATATAAGGCAATAAATCATTGAATAAAACATTATTTGATTTACAATGTATTTTAGCACGATAAATTGAAATCCAATCCATACCCAAAATGTTATCCAATTAAACTATGGGATGTTCATGAATAGTTATAGGAATTACTCTCCCACTAATGATAATATGAACATTTATATAAATATTCATTTCTTTGATACTTCCACCAATAGTTTTTACAAAAAGTTATATATCATATTAATGAAAAGAAATTTCCAATTTACATGGAATACTCTCAGAAATGAAATAATGTGAGTATCTCTAGTTAAATAGATTTTTGGAATATTTTAATGAACCCTATAACACACCTCTCATCAATTCATTTGATGGTTCAACTTTAATTGTAGTAGTCGAAAATGATTTTTCCAAACCCTTCTACATTCGATCATGTAATTTTCCAGCATGGGTTATCAACTTTAGACACAAATTGGCATAATGACCTAACTCATTACAACTGAAACATATTTCACCTAGTTTTTCATTGTTTTCCTCATCATCTTCTTTATAGATATGGGGAATAGGACCAATATTACCACATCAAAAGAACTACCCGAACCTCAAGACAAATCCTCCAGGATTCATTTTAACGCACTTCTCATAAGTTGGATATGTATTTTTATTAACACCAGAAATATATAATGAAATCATTCCCATTTTGAGCCAACTAGATTGCATCATTGTCATTTTTAATGGAACACATGACCATTATTAAAATCCATTTCTACCTTCTTAGAACATCATACTAGTTTCTCATTGCTTTTGAAATCATGATAAACTAATAACCTTAGATATTATGGATTCAATCCTGAATAAAACTGATTTATCCTACTATCAATATCTCGGAAAAAACATTTGATGTACCTTGACAAACAAGTGAAGTTGTCTTTAAATAAATCCATATAATCTTCTTAATTTTCTATAAATTCCAAGAATAGATTTTTTATAGAACCACAATATTTTATGGTATGAATAATTTCAATTCATTAGATTATTATAATACATACAACCCTAATCCTGTATGAAACAACACTTGGATATAGGAGATAGGTACAATATATCAAATAAACATAATTTTTCCACCTCTATAATTTGAATTTTGACAAACTGACATACACAGTTGCGTTAAGTAAGATATTTATAGATTGATAAGGAAAAAATATTTTTTGGTGAATAGTAATGTACCATTATGAATAATAACTTGAATAGTAATATACCTTTATGAATAGAAACATTCCCCTTAAGAATAGTAATATACATTTATGAATAGTAACATGGCCCTTATGAATAGTAATATACCTTTACTAATAGTTGCTTCAATAGTAATGTACCCTTAATAATTGTATCTTGACCCTTATGAATAGTATCATCGCCTATATAAGTAAACAACTGAATTTAGGGTCCCTTTAAATAAGATATAATATTTTTAAAATTTAAAATAAAGTGCTGGTATTTTTTTAGCAATAAATACTGAATTACAATTTTATAATTATTAGATTAATTTAAAACAAAAATAATTTTTATAGAATGTATTCATGAATCGATATTTTGTGTTTCTAGGAATGTAAGATAATTTTATGAGACCCTAGAAAAATTTTTAGTGTGTCATAAAACTAGATATATAATTAAAATTGGCATTTTTTGAGTAAATGATCATTTTAATAGAAAATTTAATTTATTATATATAGAAAATTATTTTCGTAATATGATGTGTTTTTTTTATTTTACAAGTCAAAAAAAGGTTAGGATGATTCTTTGGATTTTTAATAAAATACTTGAGTTTTTAATGAATTGTAAAAACTACATTTTTTAAGAAAATATAGTATTTTTGTGACATTGGAAAGTGATATTTGTGATATAATATTTATAAACATATATAATAAATAAATAATTATTTTATAAGAGTAATGTTGTATTTAAATAATTTAGAACATGTATTCTTTAATTTATTTCAAGATTGTTATAAAAATTATTTTCAGGGTCGATGTAGTGCCTACGCAGCTTTGACAATGTCAAATTTGGTTCCTAATATATAATAATTGTGTGATAAAAATTATTTTCACAACTTATTTATTAATTATTATTCTTTATTTATATTTTTTGATGTTAATTATCTATTATATTGTTATATAACATGATCCTTATCTAAATGTTTGTGCAATTCTGGTGAAAGGCTAGAAAATAAAAATTAACAAATTAAGGGAGAGGTTTTGATATAGATATGTGTAAATAAACATAATTAATGAATATAAATGATTATTTCGAATAAAGATAGTTTATTTTTTTTCATATATTTTAATTTTTATTTTAATATATAATATAATTAACATTAATTCTTATGAAATGTTGATGCATTGCTTGTGCAAGAATAAGAAAATTAAATAATATGTTTATAAATAAAACTATAAGATTTATTAAATCACCCATATTTTGGATAAAAAATATTATATAATAAATTTTATATTATTATATATTTTTATTCTATTTGGGGACCCTTTGGAAACACAATAATCACATTAATACCTTTAGAATATATTTTTTAAAGTAAGACAATATGTTCACACTATAAAGTTTAGTTTGTATAACATTTTTTATGTAAGGTTTTATTGAGTTTTCTTCGAAATATAATAGTATTTGGAAAGATAATGAAAATATCATTCTATAATATTTTATTTTTAATAATTTGACAACAAATAAATACCATAATGGCTTCCACAATGAAGATGTACTATTTAATTAACTAATGAATAAATAAAATTAATGATATTAAAAATAATAAAATAAAAATAATATTAAATTTATATACTATTTCATTGATTAAATAGATGTATCAGACATTTATATGATCTAATATAAAATTTTATTCTATTTTGAAACATTATTTTGATGTTTTTAATGACTTATTTATGAATAGTTCGTATATTGAAAAAAAAATCATGAATAAAATATTGTATTAAATTACTTAAAAATAACAAAATTCATGATAAAATTGAAAATGATTGTATTTATCCTAAAATTTAATACACTTTATTTTTAGTACTTTTTTTGAAGTTTGAAAACATATAATATATTTATTATAATTTAATAATTTTTGTGATTCCAAAGTTACCTAGCACCTCACTTATAGAAGGAGACACATTATTTAACATATATTAACAACCATGACAATTATTATTAGTCCAAACTCTAAAAAATTCCATCCTTTATATCCCTTAACACATTCATGTTCTTCTAGTCTTAAAAAAAGACCACTTTCAAGAGCATTAAGGTGGTTTTAAAAGAGATATTTTCAAGTGGTAAGATTCATTCTTCAACTCTATCAAATTCATTCTAAATTATAATATATTCCTACCTATTATACAGTGATTCATGATAACTAAAGTATCATATATATAATATAATTTTTTTTCAGTTTTTGGTATATGAATCATAAAATTGATTATTTTCTTCTTTTATTCTTAAATAAACAAATCGCCATCTATGGTGTGTCAATTAACCGCCATTGTGGATCATGAATTATCATATCACTTTACCAAAATCATGGGAAGTTTAAAATCACATGTAATTGATTAAAATAAACTAAATATAAATGTGTTATCAATTTCTGATTATTATTTATTTTTAAAATAAATTCTACAATAAACTGACCATTGAAAGCATAAGAAGAACATACTCGAAACAATTGAAAAAAAATATTGTCAATAAATTGGTGTGAAATGGTATAAGAAAATTATGTAAATTACTATAAAAAATAGTTTAGTTATTTAATAATTCAATATCACTATTCAACCATTATTACTGGTGGTTTGACCAAATTTCAATGATGTTAATCCGGAGGAAATGGAAATCTTAACTCAATTTCCACTCATTGAGTTAAACATCAATTTATTTGAATTTTTCATTCCCATAATTTGTATGAATGTACTATGATAATTTTATGATGTATATCCAATTTTATTGTGTGGTTTTAGTGTTTTCACAGATAATTATTAAATTTATTTTTCCTCAATACAATGATGCATTCTTTTTAAAGGATCATCTTTCTCACTTTTCTTCACGAATTTCTCCTTTGTTGTGTCCTTTAATTTTTTAAATCCTAATGATGGGGTATGTTTTCTCACCTCCCCCATACTACACTTATGATATATAAAGAATGGGATACCCCTTTACCACTAATTAATACAGCTCCAGAACACCCATTACGATGCTTAAATGTGTGTATGAGGTTTCTTATCTAACTTTTAATTTCGTGAGATTTCAATTGTTTTCCACTTATTTATTGAATGTGGTGTTTTTTGTATAGAAATTTTATATAAATTATCATAATTCTTTTTATATTCATGTAATAATGTGATTAATTTTGTGGTTTCAAAAATAATTTCGTAGGACTCAATTGACTATAATGTTGTAAGGGACTTTGTCTAAATTTCCTTTTCATTGACACTTACTTCGTTCTGTGCATATAATATTTATTATGTGGTGTATCCACTTCCAATATAATATCATTTTTCTTTTTAAATTTTAAATATATTATATATCTATATTCTGGTTTCATTTATATGATTATTTTCTTATTCTGTATACCCTTTTACATATGGTGTTTATTTGGAATGTTGTTTTACCTATAGAAATATTGATGAATATATATCTTCTACTCTATATGGATATTGAGATGAAATAATGAACATGTATTAAATATATGTATAAATAATTATTTGGACTTACTGTGATGGGTGGGGCCAACTATAGCCTCTCAATGCATCAGTAGGTCTCATGAGACAAATAAGTTGGCACCAAAACCTTCAATTTTGTTTCCAAAATTTAGATGAGTTTCTACCTAGTGACTTAAAGTATTTTGATGGTATGGTGGTATCATGTGTCATTTACATGATGTACAATTAATAATAATTTTCTTTATTTATTATCACTTATTACTATCCATGAGGTTTTCACTATGACAAAATCAATGGATGCAGTTTCATTCTCAGTTTATTAATGGTGTGTGTTTTCCATTAATTCACCATGACATATTGAATATGACTATTTGATTATGATGAAATTATTTTGGATTCATCCTTACTCTGTTTTTTACCCTTACTGACCATTTGATATCACCCCTTTCATTTTATTTCCTTCTCCAGGTTGTAAATAATAATTCATTTATTTAGTTCTCATTGATGTAGTTTATTAGTTTTGTTATGTTTAGTATTTTGTTAGCCTTCCCAATGTAATATGAGTTTCATGGATGGATCTAGTTTCTAAAAGTCTTCTAATCTGATCAGTTCTTTGTGTATTTATACATTTCAATCATGCCAATGTATTAAATTAATGCACCGGCTCTAGGCATCCGGGTTTGGGGTGTTACAGTTGGTATCATAGATATTTTGGTAGTAACCTATGGAAATAGATTTAGAAAACATAGTTTAGGAAACATAACCCAATGATAGACTTTGAGGACAAGAATATTAGAACCACCCACATCTATTTTGAGGGCATAATAAATGAAAAATTTTGTGGATGAAATTTCTGACGGTGGGAAGAATATATCACCCTAATATTTTATGGTATGAATAATCTCAATTAATTAGATATATGAAAATACATACCACACTAAATCATTGTGAAACAACACATGGTTAGGGTAGATAGTAATAATCTAGACATTAAGAATAATTTTTCCACTTCTGTGATTTATATTTTGAAAAGATGATATACACGGTTGTATCATTAAGATATGTTGTGTCTCATAAGGAAAACATATATTTTTTTGTTAATTCTAATGTACCGTTAGGAATAGTAACTTGAGCAGAAATTTTCCCTATATTAATCTTACCCTACCACATATGATTAGTAATATACCCTTATAAATATTAACATGACCCTATTGAATATTAATATACCATTATGAATAGTAACTTGAATAGTAGATTGACCCTTACGAATAGTAATGTACCCTTATGAATTATAACCTCACCCATATATGTAACAATTGAATTTGGGCATCTTATTAATGAGACTTACTATTTTAGAAATTAATAATTAAATGTTGGTATTTTTATAAAAAAATAAATAATAAATTACAATTTCATAATTATTAGATTAACTTAAAAGATAATAAATTTTCATAAAATGTATTCAAGAATCAATATTTTGTTTTTCTATAATTGTAAGATAATATAATGTGACCCTAGTTAATATATTAGAGTGTCATAAAATCAGTTATAATATTAAAATTGGTATTTTCGTCGAGTAAATGCTGATTTTAATAAAAAATTAAATTTATCATGTTTAAAAAATTATTTTAATAAAATGAAAATTATTTTTAGATTATAAATGTTAAAAAATTGTTAGGATAAATTTTTGGGTTTTTTCTAACTTACATTATTTTTTAGTAAATAGTAAAAAATATAGTTTCTAAGAAAATATTGTAATTTTTGTGACAGGGGAATGTGATATTTTTTATATAAAATTTATAAAACTTATGAAATAAATAAATAATGATTTTATAAGAGTAATATTTTATTTAAATCATTCATAACATGTATGCGATAATTTATTTCGTGATAAGTATAACAATTATTTTCAGTGTTGACGCTGAGTCTTCGTAGCATTGACAATGTAAAATTTAGATCCTCATAAATAATAATTGTTTCATAATAATTATTTTCACCACTTATTTATTAATTATTATTTATTATTTATGTTTTTGGTATTTAATTTTGATTTTAGGGTCATATAACATGATACTTATCTAAATGTTTTTGCAATTCTTGTGCGAGGATAGAAAAGCAAAAATAACAAAATAAAGAAGCTATTTTGAAATAGATATTTTTAAATAAACATAATTAAAAAATATTAATTATTATTTTGATTCTATGTAATTTATTTTTGTTATATTTATTTATTTTTTATTATTATGTATAATATAATTAACATTAATGTTTGTGAAACACGCATGTATTCTTATGCAAGAAAAGAAAATTAAAGAAAATGTTTCTAAATAAAATTATAAGAATTAATAATGACACATATTTTGGATAAAACATATTATATATGTAATTTTAGTCTATTACCTATTTGATATTCGATTTTTTGATAGTTTGTAACCACAAGACTCACTTTAAGACTGTGATAATATTTTATTTAAAAGTAATACATGGTGTTCACACTATAATGTTTAGATTGTATAACTTTTTTAATGTAATGATTTTCAAGAGATTTATTCAAAAAAGAATAGTATTTGGAATTTTTATACAATTATATTACTCATAAAATTTTATTGTTAATTTCAAGACAACAAATAAATATCTGAAGGGATTCAACAATAGTGATGCATTATTAATTTAATTTATAAATAAATAAAATAATTGATATTAAAAATATAGAATAATTATAATTATTTTTTTTACTAATTCACTGATTACCTAGTTTCATATGAAATTTCTATGATTTAATATAAAATATTATTCGTTTTTATGCTTTTTTGATGTGTTTAAAATTTTATTTATGAATAGTTTTTATATTGACAAAAAAAATTCATGAATAATATATTTTATTAATTTATTTAAAAATTCCAAAAATATTGAAAAAATAAAAAATGATAATATTCATTCAAAAATGTAATACCCATTAGTTTTAGGCCTTTTTGGATTTCTTAAAACCATTAATATATTTATTATAATTTAATAATTTTTGTGATTCCTAAGTTACCCTCCACCTCACTTATAAAAGGAGACTATTTCATTCACAAATATTAATCTCATTGAGCCTTCTTGTTCATCCAAAATTTTCCAAATTCCATCCTCCATATCCCAGACACGTTCTTGTACATCTGGTATAACAAAAATACATCTTCCATGAGCCTTATTAAGGTGTTAAAAAGATATTTTCAAGAGGTAAGATTCCTTCTTATTCACTTTCAAATTCTTTCTCAATTATGATTTATCTCTACCTATTTTCCTATGACTCATTAAAACTCTAATATCATATATATAATGATATTTTGTTGTGTTTATGGTATATTCATAATAAAATCTATTAATTTTTTATTTTATTCTTAAATAACAAAATATTCATATGTGCTTTTTCAATTAACCGTCTTTGTGGATGATGCATTTTAGTTTCACATTACCACAATCATAGGGATTTTCAAATAACATTTTATAATTTAAAATTACTTAAATATACATATGTTATCAATTCTATTGTTTTAATTCTTTTTACAAGGAATTACATAATAAATCGACCGTTAAAACCATGATAAGAACATACCTAAAACAAAAGAAGAAAATAAAATATTGTAAATAAATGGGTTGTAAATGGTATAAGAAAATAATTTATGGTATTATAAACCTTAGTTTAGTTCAATAATAAATTAATATAACTATTCAAACAATATTACATTAGGTTTGTAAAAATTCTAAGGATGTCCAAACTACGGTAAGGGATATCTTAACTCAATTTCAATTCATTGAGTTAAAACTCAATGTCATTTGTTTTGTCTTAACTAGAATATATGATAATAACCTATTATTGTTTTATTATTTATGTACAATTTTATTCTGGGGGTTTAAATTTTTCAATAATATTTATATCATCGATTTTTCCACAATCTAATGATAATTTCTTTTTAAGGGATCGTCTCTCTGACTTTTGTTCAAGAATTTCCCTTATACTGTGTCCTTTAATTTTTTTAATTCCTAATTTTGGGGAATGTTTTAGAACCACCGATATACTTCTATTATGATATATAATTTATGGGATACCCCTTTACCTCCCATTAATACATCACAAGAATACCCATTACCATTCCCCAATGTTTGTAAGTGGTTTGTTATCTCACTTTTAATTCGTGATATTTTAATTATTTGCTAATAATTTCTTGCATGTCGTGTATTGGGTACTTCTATTTGATATAAATTATCATTATTCTCTTTATATTCATTGTATTATTTGACACATTTGGTGGTTATAAATTTATTTTCATATGATTCAATTGATTACAATGTTATAAGGGACATTGCCTAAATTTCCATTTCATTAAGACTTAATTTTTAATGTGAAACTAATATTTATTATTTGGTGTATCCAGTTTCCATTTATCTCATTTTTCATTTTAATTTTTAAATATGGTATATATCCATATTCTGGTTTCATTGATATGATTATTTTCAAAATACATATACCCTTTTACATAAGATGTTTATTTGGAATGTTGTTTTACCTATAGAAATATTGATAAATTCAAATACTCTACTGTATAAAGATATTGATAAGGAATATTGATCAAGTATTAAATCTATTTATGAAAAATGATTTGGACTTGCACTCATGGGTGGGGCCCACTATGGCCCCCCGATGCATCAGCAGGTCTTATGAGACAAATCAATTAGCGGCAAACCTTTCGAGTTTGATTCCAAAATTTTGACGAGTTTCTTCCCAGACACATAAACCAGTTAGACTATATGGTGGTATCATGTGTCAGATACATGATGTCCCAATAATAATAATTCTCTTTATTCATTATCAGTTATTACAATCAATGAGGTTTTCACTGTGATAAAATCTATGGATGTAGTTTCATTGTTGTTTTATTAAGGGCATGTGTTTTCCATTTATTCACCATGCCATATTGACTATTCCAACTTGATTATAATGAAAATATTGTGGATTCATCCTTAATATATTTTTAACCCTTACCGAGAATTTGACCTCACCCCTTTCATTTTTTTACTTTCCCTAGTTTATGAAAACGAAATCATTTATTGAGTTCTCATTGATGCAGTTTGTTAGTTTTGTCATGTATTTTATTTTGTTACCCTTACCAATGTAGTATGTCTTAGATGTATGTATCTAGATTCTACAAGACTACTAAAATGATCTATCCTTTTGGATTTGATACCTTGTAATCATGAAAATGTCTAAAGTAATGCACCAGCTATAGACTTATGGGGTTTGGGCGTTACAGATGTTATGAGAGAAATTTTACCAGAAAACATGGCTAATAGATTTCAAAAACATAGTTTAGGAAACATAAACCTTTGATAGACTTTTAGGATAAGAATAAAAGAAGCAGCCACATCTTTTTTGAGGGCATTATACATGAAAATTTTATTTGAGGAAATTACTGAATGCTAGAAGAATATAACACCCCAATATTTCATGGTATGGATAATTTAATTTTATTATATAGATTATAATACATACAATACTAAGTCATTTTGAAAAAACACATGGTTATAGGATATAGTGATAATATATCCACTAAACATGATTTTCCACCTCATTGATTTGAATTTTGAAAAGAAAACATACATGGTTTCATTCAGTAAGATATATGGCATCTGGTAAAGAAAACCTATTTTTTTGGTGAATTGTAATGTACTATTAAGAATAGTAACATGAATGGTAATGTACCCTTATGAATAATACCCTTCCCCTTATGAATAGTAATGTCCCCTTTTGAATATTAACATGACCGTTGTCAATATTAATATACCCTTATGAATGGTAACATGAATAGTAATGTTGCCTTATGTATAATAACATGACCATTTTTAATATTAATGTACTCTTATGAATAATAACCTCACCCATTTAAGTAAAAAATTGAATTTAGGCACCATAGAAATTAGAGTGAATATTTAAAGAATTAATAATTAAGTATTGGTATTTTTAGGAGAAATAAATAATGAATTAAAATTTTATAATTATAAAATTAAGTTATAAGATAACTAAACATAATAAAATGAATTCATGAATCAATATTTGGTTTTTATATGATTGTAAGATAAATATATGAGACCGTAGTTACTTTTTTAGAGTGTCATAAAAATCAGTTATAATATTAAACAAGCTATTTTTTCAAGTAAATCAAGATTTAAATAAAAATAATTAATTTATCAAATTTAGTAAAAAAAATTTAAAATGATGATTAGTTTTGGATTACACATGTCAAAAAATGTTAGGTTAACATTTTGGGTTTTTTCTAACATACATGATTTTTTGTAAATAGTAAAAAAGTACAGTTTCTAAGAAAATGTAGTATTTTTTGTGGCAGAGGCAATTGATATTTGTTTTATAAAATATATAACACTTATGGAATAAATAAATAATGATCTTATAAGAGTAATATTTTATTTAAATCATCCAATAAATATATAAAATAATTTATTTCAGGATAGGTAAAACAATTATTGTCAGTGTCGACATAGTGCCTACGCAGCATTGACAATGTCAACATTGGTTCCATATAAATAATAAATTTGTGATAAAAAATATTTTCACAACTTATTTGTTAAATATAAAATATTATTTATGTTTTTGGTAGTTAATTTTTAATTTTAGGGTCATATAACATGATCGTTATCGAAATGTTTGTGCAATTCTTGTACAAGGATAGAAAAGGATAATTACAAAATTAATGAAGTTATTTTTATATTGATGTGTTAAAATATAATTAATTAAGGAATATAAATTATGATGTTGATTATATGATATTTATATTTATGATATTAATTTATTTTTAATTATTATATATAATATAATTAACATTAATGTTTATGAAACACTGATTTAGTGCTTAGGTATGAACAATAAAATTATAAGAGTTAATAATGACCCATATTTTTGCTAAAACATATTATATAAGTAATTATAGACTATTATCTATTTATCATTCTATTTGGGGACACTTTGGACCCACAAGATTAACACTAAGATATTTAGGAAATTTTATTTAAATGTAATACTAGGTGTTCATACTATATAGTTTAGTTTGTTTAACATTTTTAATGTAATGGGATTCATGAGATTTATTCGAACAATAATAGTATTATTATATTATATAAAATTATCATTCTCATAATATTTTATATTTAATTTTTATACAACAAATAAATACGCTAATGGCTTCAACAATAATGATGCAATATTAATTTAATTAATAAATAAATCAAATAACTGATATTAAAAATAATAAAATAAATATTATATTATATTTTTATGCTAAATCAAGGATTACCATATTCCATATTAAATTTATATGATTTGATATAAAATAATATTCGATTTTAATATTTTTTTGATGTGTTTAATATCTTATTTATTAACAGTTTTTATATTGATAAAATTGTTTTTCATAAATATTATATTTTATTAAATTGTGTAAAAATACAAAAAAATATTTAAAAAGGCCAAAATAATAAGATTCATTCGAAAATATAACCCCCTTTTGTTTTAGGCCTTTTTGAATGTCTTAAAACCGATCATATATTTATGATAATATAATAATTGTTGTGATTCCTAAGTTACCCTCCATATCACTAAGAAAAGGAGACTCTTTCTTTAACAAATATTAATCACACAAAGCCTTATTTTTCATCAAAACTCTGTAAAATTCCATTTTCCATATCCCTTAACAAGTTCATGTGATTATTTTCTAACAAAAATACCTCTTTCAAGAGCATTATGTAGGTTTTAAAAGAGATATTTTCACGACTTAAGATTCCTTCTTATTTTATTTGAAATTATTTCTCAATTATAATTTTTCCACAACTATTGTCCAATGATTAATTAAAACACATGTATTATTTACATACTTATATTTTTTTGTTGTTATGGTATATGAATAATAAAATCCATTAATATTTTATTTTATTCTTAAATAAAATAATCGTCGCCTGTAGTGTGTCAATTAACCGTCTTTGTGAATGAAGCATTTAAGATTCACATTACAACAATCATGGGGAGTTTCAAACCACAAGTAGTTGTTTTCAACTATATAAATATACATATGATATCTATTCTTGATTATTATATCTTTCTACATGGAATTCCATAATAAACCAACCATTGAAACCATGAGAAGAACATACCCAAAACAATGGAAAAAACAAAATATTGTTAATAAATGGGTGGACAATGGAAAAAAATTATGTATGGTATTATAAACATTGAATTTTTTCAATAAAAATTTAATAACAGTATTCAAAATCATATTACAAGAGGTTTGAAAAAATTTGAAGGATGTCCAACTTGAGGTTAGGGATATCTTAACTCAAATTCAATTCATTGAATTAAACATCAATGCCATTTTTTTGTATTTTCCATAATGTGTGTGAATTACCTATTATTTTTTTAATATATATATATCCACTTTTATTGTGTGGGATTTTGTTTTTCACACATATTTATGTCATTTTTTTCTATAATCTAATGATACATTCTTTGTATGGGATCCTCTCTCTCACTTTTGTTCATGAATTTCCATTATGTTGTGTCCATTTATTTTTTTAATTACTAATGATGGGGAATGTTTTGGTACCTCCACCATTCATAGGATATATAAATTATGTAATACTCCTTTACATCTCATTAATCCCCCACATGAACACATGTTTCCAAGGCCAAATTTCTGTTAGACATTTCTTTTCTCACTTTTAATTTCGTGATATTTCCATTGTTCGCAACTTATTTCTTACATGTGGTTAATTGTGTCATACCATTTTATATAAATTATAATGATTATATTTATATTCACGGTATCATGGGATTCATTTTTTGGTTATTAATTTTAGTTCATACGACACAATTGATTACAATGTGGTAAATGACTTTGTCCCAATTTCCTTTTCATTGAGATTTACTTGGTACTGTGCACCTAATATTTCTTATGTGGTGTATCAACATCACATTTAAGATCATTTGTCATTATAAATTATAAATATATTATATATCCATATTCTAGTTTCATTGATATGATTATAGTCTTAATCCGTATAACCATTTACATATAGTTTTAATTTAAATGTTGATTTACCTATAGAAATATTGATGAATAAGTATCCTCTACTATATAAGGATATTGAGATGGAATATTGATCTTTTATTAAATATATGTATAAATAATGCATTGGAATTATAGTGATGGGTGGGGTATGTTATAGCATCTTGATGTGTCAACAGGTCTCATGAGAGATATTAATTTGTGGCAAATCGTTCGATTTTGTTCCCAAAATTTAGACTGGTTTCTACTCAGAGAATTAAACTATTTCGAAGTTATAGTGGTATCATGTTCCATTACATGACTTACAATTAATAATAATTCTCTTTATTCTTTATCATTTATTACTATCTATGAGTTTTTCACTATGAAAAAAATATTGATGCATTTTAATTACCAGTTTATAAATAGTGTGTTTTTTCCATTTATTCACCATGCCATATTGACCATGCCAATTTGATAATGATGAAATTTTGGTGGATTCATCCTTACTCTATGTTTAACCCATACTGAGCATTTGTTCTCACCCCTTTCATTTGATTTCCTTCCCCATGATACGAAGAAGATATTATTTATTGAGTTCATGTTGATGTAGTTTATTAGTTTTTCTATGTTTTGTAATTTTTTACCCTTCCCAATATAATATTTGTTACATGTATGTATCTAGTTTATATAAAAATAATAAAATGGTCAGTCCTTTGGGATTTTATACCTTTTAATCATGACAATTTAGTAAATTAATGCACTGGCTCTAGGCTTCTAGGGTTAGTGCGTTATAGTTGGTATCAGAAATATTTTAGTAGAAACCTTGGAAATCCTATTAAGAAAACCTAGTTTAGGAAAAATAAACCTATAATAGACATTTAAGTAATTAATAGAAGAACAGCCCACACAATTTTTGGGGTGATTATACATGAAAAATTTTGTGGATGAAATTTTTGAAGGCGAGAAGAATATAATACCCCAATATTTTATGGTATGATAATTTCAATTCATTAAATAGATAATGACACATACAAAATTGAGTCCTTGTGAAACAACAATTGGTTATCGGATATAGTTATAATTTATCCACTAAATATAATTTTCCACCTCTTTGATTTGAATTTTGAAACATTAACAAACACAATTACATTTAGTAAGACATTTAGAGTCTGATAAAAAAACATATTTTTGTGGTGTATTGTAATGTACCCTTAAGAATAGTAAATTGAATAGTAATTTACCCTAATAAATAGTACCCTTCCTCATAGGAATAGTAATGTTCCATTATGAAATGTAACACGACCCTTATAAATATTAATATACCATTATGAATAGTATCATGAATAGTAATGTAGCCTTATGAATAGTAACTTTACCCTTATAAATAATAATGCAACCATATGAATAATAATCTCATCCATATATGTAATAATTCAATTTAGACACCTTATAAATGATAGTGAAGATTTTAAAAATTCATAATTATATGTTGGTATTTTTATGTGAAAAAAATAATGAAATACAATTTTACAATTATTAGATTAATTTAAAATATAATTAATTTTCATAAAATTTATTCATGAATGAATATTTTGTTTTTATATAATTTCAAGTTAATTTTATGAGACCGTAGTTAATTTAATAGAGTATCATAAAATACGTTATAATATTAAAATTCGTATTTTTTTGAGTAAATAATGATCTGAATAAAATAATTTTAGTATATTTAGAAAATTATTTTCTTAAAATGAAGATTCATTTTGGATTCTACATGTTGAAAAATTGTTGGAATGAATTTTTGGGTTTTTTATAACATACATGATTTTTTATTGGATAATCAAAAATACAGTTTCTAAGAAAATATAGTATTTTTTGTGAGAGAGGCAAGTGATATTTGTGATATAAAATTTATTAAACTTATTTAATAAATAAATAATGATTTTATAAGAGTAATATTTAATTAAAAACATTCAGAACATTTGTGATATAATTTATTTCATGATAGGCATAACAATTATTGTTAGTGCTGAAACAATGCATGAACAACATTGACAATGTCAAATTTTGTTCCTTATAAATAATAATAGGGTGATAAGATTTATTTTCCACATTTATTAATTAATTATTATTTATAATTTAGTTTTTGGGATGTCAATTGAGAATTTTAGGATTATATAACATGATCCTTATCTAACTGTATGTGTAATTCTTGTGCAAGGTGAGAAAAGGAAAATTAACAAATTAATGATGTTATTTTGATAATGATATGTTTAAATAAACATAATTAATGAATAAAAATGATTATTTTTATTCTATGTTATTTATTTTTTTTGATATTTAATTATTTATTATTATTATATATAATATAATTAAAACTAATTTTTATGAATTGCTGATGTAGTGCTTATGCAAGAATAAGAATATTAAATAAAATGTTTTTAAATAAAATTATAATTATTAATAATAAGATTTATAATGGATAAAACATATTATATAATTAATTTTAGATTATTATCTATTTTATATTTGTTTTCAGGACACTTTGGACCCACAAGATTCACTTTTAGACCCTTAGAATATTTTATTTAAAAGTAATACAATGTCTTCACTCTATAATGTTTAGTTTGTATTGCATTTTTAATGTAATGGTTTTCATGAAATTATATATTGAACATGAGTATTATTTGGAAATTTAATAAAATTATATTTCTCATAAAATTGTATTTTTAATTTCTAGACCACAAATAAATACCATAATGGCTTCAATAATGATGATGCTGTATTAAATTAATTAATAAATAAATCAAAAAAATTATTTTAAAAATAATAAAATAAATATTATATTATATTTTTATGATAATTCACGGAATCCCTAGTTGCATATGACAATTATATGATTTAATATATAATATTATTCTATTTTTAATGTTTTTTTGATGTGTTTAATGTCTTATTTATGAATAGTGTTTATATTGGAAAAATTGTTTTTCAAGAATAAAATATTTTATTAAATTATTTAAAAATACCAACATTAATTAGAAATTCTAAAAATGATTATATTCATTCCACAATGTACTCCCTTTTAGTTTTAGACCATTTTTATGTCTTAAAACCTATAATATATTTATTGTAATTAAATAAATTTAGTTATTTCAAAGTTACCCCCCACTTCACATATAAATGAGATTCTTTCATCCACAAATATTAATCACATTGAGCCTTATTTTTCATCCAAAATCTTCCAAATTCCATCCTCCATATACCTTAACACGTTCTTCTGCTTCTGGTCTAATATAAATTCTTCTACCAAGAGATTTATGATTTTTCTAAAATAAATATTTTCAAGAGGTATGATTCCTTCTTGTTCTCTTTAAAATTCTTTCTCAATTATAATTTATCAATACCTATTGTAAAATGATTAATTAAAACCCAATTATCATATATATACTTAAATATTGTTGTGTTTATGGTATATGCATAGTAAAATCCATTATTTTGTTATTTTATTCATAAATAACAGAATCGTTATTCAGGGTGTGTAAATTAACCGTCTTTGTGGATGATGCATTTTAGTTTCACCTTAACACAATCATGGGGAATTTCAAATCACATGTAATTGTTTATAATTACCTAAATATACACATATTATCAAATATGGATTATTATTTCTTTTTACAAGAAATTACATAATAAACTGTCTGTTGAATCCATGAGAAGAACATACCTAAAACAATGGGAAAAAACAAAATATTCTTATCAAATGGGATGAAATTGGTATAAGAAGATAATGGTTGGTATTATAAATAGTAGTTTAGTTCTATGAAAATTTAATAACACTATTCAAACCATATTACAAGAGGTTTGAAAAAATTGGAAGGATGTCGAACCCAAGGAAAGGGATATCTTAACTGAATTTCAATTCATTGAGTAAAACATCAATTTCATTTGTTTTTTCTTTCCTAGAATATGGGTGAATGACCAGTTATTTTTTTATTTGGTATGTAAAATTTTATTGTGTGGGATTATTTTTGTCACACATATTTATGCCATTATTATTTCCATAATCTAACGATATGTTTTTTGTAATGGATCCTCTCTCTCACTTTTGTTCCAGAATTTCCCATATGATATGTCCTTTTATTTGTTTAATTCCTAAGGATAAATAATGTTTTAAACCCCCCCATACATTCCTTATGACATATAAATTATGTAATACCCATTTACCTCTCATTAATCTCTCACAAGAACACCTATTACAATGCACAAATTTTTGTAAGGGGATTCTTATCTCACTTTTAATTTATTGATATTTATATTGATTGAATATTATTTCTTTAATATTTTGTATTACACAATATCAATTGACATAAATTATTATTATTATCATTATATTCATTGTATTATGTGATTAATTTAGTTGTTGTTAATTTTTGGTCATATGAATCTATTGATTACAACATATTAATTGACTTTGTCTAAATTTCCATTTCATTGAGACATACTTGGTATTACACACCTAATCTTTCTTAAGTTGTGTATCCAATTCAAATTTTATATCAATTTTCAATTGAAATTTTAAATATAATATATATCCATATTTTGGTTCATGTATATGATTAATTTCTTAAATCTTATAACATTTTACATTCGGTGTTTATTTGGAATGTGGTTTTACATATGGAAATATTTGAGAATACATATCCTCTATTATAAATGGATATTGAGAAGTAATATTGTACTTTTATTGAATCTATTAATAAATAATTATTTTCAATTTTATTGATAGGCGGTGCCTACTATAGACCCTTACTGCATCGACTGGTCTTATGAGACAAATCAGTTGGTGGAAAACCCTTCGAGTTTGTTTCCAAAATTTATATAGGTTTCCACCCACATCCTTTACTATTTCGATGATATAGTGGTATCATGTTTCATATACATGAAGTAAAATTAATGAGAATTATCTTTATTCATTTTCAATTATTACTCTCCATGAGGTTTTTACTATGAATTAATCTATGGATGCAGTTTCATTCTCAGTTTATCAATGCCTTATGTTTTCAATTTATACACCATTCCATATTGACTATGACAATTTGATTATGATGAAATTATTTTTAATTCATCCATAATATTTTTTTAACCCTTACCAAGCATTTTATCTAACCCCTTTCATTATTTTCCTTCCCCTTGTTATGAAGAAGAAATCATTTATTTAGTTCTTGTGGATGCATTTTATTAGTTTTGTTATGTTTTGTATTTTTTTACCCTTCCAAATGTAATATGAGTAACATGTATGTATCTAGTTTCTTCAAGACAACTACAATGATTGGTCCGTTGAGATTTTATACATTTTAAGCATGCCAATGTAATAAATTAATGAACCATCTTTGGGCTTTTGGGGCCGTGTTGTTACATTTTCCATCTTAAGTCGAATAGCCATTGAAAAATATTTTTCAAGGAATATGTTCTTAAATTCATCCCATTACATTGTGTAAATCTCATCTCTTCCATGGATATTTTCAACCATTTACCTCCACTTATTAGATTCACTTTCAAAATGTTAACCAGAAACACTAATTTTTTGATCGTGTGAACAACACATTACATCAAAAATATTTTATAGTTATTTAATCAACCCTTAATCTTGCATAGTGTCTGATGATCCTCTGAATGATGTGGGACGCTGCCTCATGAAATGATCCGCCGAAAACATATTACTATATAGTTAATCTAGTTAATCTCCTTCATGGACACAAACCTCATTTATATAATTACTCAAATGAGACATCATTGTATCAAATTTTTCAGTTCTGATTCTGACCATCTTAGGATGGTGATTTAGAGGGGTTTTCCTATGTATGTCAACCAAGCCTAGCTAAATTCCATCCAATATAAGAAACCATTATGAACAAACATATCATAGATGATGCAACATCGTAATATTATAATTCAATATAATTCCAATTATACCATAAAGTTAAAATAATTTATGGATACTCTATTACAAATATCCCAACAACAAAAGTTATCTAAACTGACCATTGCTACCAACTATAAGACCCCAAAATTAAACATTACTTAATAATGAGTTAAGTCAAAAAATTTACATCCATTCACATCTAGGATCTTCTATGGTTTATATATTAACAAAATTATGTCTTAACTCATACATAACAACTCAACAGTTTTATAGTTGACACCTCTACTCACAAATATTTTTTTCATAAAACAAAAAATGTTTAAAAGAAACATGGTTTCGTTTCATGTTTGAACGTAAAAATATTTCTGTAATCCCATCGTTGACTATATTCTTCATTAAATCATATGGTTAACATTTTAAAAAATTTGATGATCAGAAATATCTCATCAAGGGATACAGAAATAAAGAAAAATTGTTAGTCTTGGGATAACAAGTAAAGCATGAATACTTATCAGAAATTTATACTTTTCAACTTTAAGATACAATAATTACACTTCACATAATATAAGTCCACTGATTACCATTTATGTAATCAAAATATTACCTTAAAACCCATATAAAGTAACATATAACATATAATGGTATCATGGAACATAATCATTAATAAATGCAAAAACCATATGGTCGACATCCACACATATCACTAAATATAATAGCCATATGGCCCAATTCCATACCCAATGCATTGTTGGTTATATTTTAACAAAGCATACATAGTCTAAAAAGGAACCACATATCATTGGATTATCATGAACCTACCCATCATTTGTTTTCCACATAACCACCGATCAATTTTCCTAGTAACATAACAAATATAATATTTCAATTACCAACATTTCATTAACAAAATATTCATTAAAAGGGAAAAATTATATTATATTTATATAATCAAGCCATTAATAAAAAAATTCAGTAAGTAATACCTAAAAATGTAATATGGTATTTATTTTTGTTTTAAAAACATTTTTTCTTATAGAGGATTATAAATACCAAAATTGTCATGGTGGTAGAAATGTCATTGTCACCACATATGATAAAAAATATTCCTTTTAACATTTAATAAAACATTTCTTAGATAAATTATTCATCTTTAAATCCATTTAATGTAATTAGAAATCACAGGGTTTATTATATGTCATATTAAAGAAAGTGGTGTAAATTGTCAACATATTCTTCCATGAAAGGAGATTGAGATAAAGTCCCTTACCTTGAGTCTGACTTGTATCATATGTTACTTTTTATTCTAGGATAATAACCATATGTTAATTTATAATTTCATGATAACTTATATATATATTTATTATTCCTTTAATATCACTTATTACCATGTTATAATAATTACATAATTATTTTAGTACATTCTGGATGTTTTTTCGATATTTGGCACTTTAGTCACAAATGAACATGTTTTAATTTAAATTTTCCATGTGGTGAATCTTTCAACATCTAGAAAATAGTATTCATGATTTAGATATCATATATATCATGTATATATATATATATTTATAATATCCATAAAATTTGGAGATAAAAAATTAAATGCATCATTCATTGTGATGGAAGGCCGTACGTATTCATGAATGCTACTGTCATTTCATTATCATATTAAAAGAATAATCAATAAATGATATAAATTTATATTATAATACAAGTATTATATTAATTTCATATATACCTCATAGTTTTAATTAGACAATCCTTTATACGTTCCATGTATATAGGGAATGAATCACACGCTTTGAAGGGGAGGTAGTCCACAATTCCTCAAAACAGAAATAACATATTTACACTACATGGAAACCATAAATGTATGATCTAAATATAAAATTGAAGATCATAGAAAAAATATATATATAATATATATATAATATGTAAAAATGGTTTCCATTATAATGTCCACAATCGGAGGTGGTAATAGAAAATTTAAAAATCATTGTTTTGTGATGAAGTAGTTTGTTGTACATAGAAACAATATGTTCCCTATGAATTAAATGGATGTGTGTGAAAGTGTACATCAAAACCTTAGACTAAAAAAATTATAGTATATTTAGGAAAAATTTATTGTTATGTAATTAGGGAATAAGAGTATATTAGGGAGTGGAAAATGTATATGAAACTGAAAGGCATGAGAGAAGGTGTTTCCTCTTAATAGTGTATCTTCTTTTGGTTTATACCAAAAAGATTCCATCTGAGGCTTTCTTCCCTATGAGAGGATTCTAGTATGATGGGAGGGATTATAGTATGTGGTTTTGGAAAGGTTAGGAAGAACCAAAATTTTCATTATTTGTGATTATTAAAGAAGATAGGACAACTTGTTATTATAGAGGGAAGATGCACCCTTAGAAATTATTAAAAAACTAAATTAATATAAATTAAAATTATCAATTCAAAGTGATACAAAATGAGATATGTCTATGATAATATGATTATAGTTCCAAATCCTCTCAACCAATACTTTTTTGAAATGTATTTATTTTACAATACTAAAAATATGACTTATAATAGAGCTAAAAACCTCCTTTAACAGCGCTAAAAAAGCACTGTTAATCTCGGTGAAGATAAGGGGGGGTCCCCTTTTTCAGTGATAAAACTGGCGTTGATAAAGGGTCACCTATAAAAGTGCTAAAAAATGTGCTGATAAATGTGATCCTTTATCAGTGTGAAGCAATCACAGATAAAGGTAGTATTTATCAGCGCTGATATATGTATAATATATCAGCGCTCAAAATAGCGCTGATAAACACTACCTTTATCACTGCTATTTTGAGCGCTGATTAAACCAAAATTTATCAGTGCTCAAAATCGAACTGATATATTATCCATTTATTAGCGCTTAACTAGCGCTGATAAAGGCCAAAGATCCTGGGAAAAACAAAAACCTACACAAAACCTAGACAAATTACAGCACCTTCACACAACACAAACAACACCTGCACACAGCACAAACAACACCCATAAAAAGCACATAAGAAAAAAAATGCTACATACATTTTCATGAAATCGTGAATACAAAACAAAACACTACTATATAAATTTCAATCGATGTTTAATTTCGTTACAATTACAATTATCCAACAATGTTAAAAAACAATGATGGTCCATCCTTTTTGGATCCATCCGCTCTAAAAAATTGACGTCCATGGCGGCGGTATCCGAAAAAAGCATTAAAAATGAGGAAAAATATTTCACCTACATAAGAAATCAAATATTATGTTAGAAGTACAACAATGAAATAAATAATGGGGTTGCTAAATGGAATTATACTAGTGAGGCACAAAACATAAAATAACCAATTAACCAAGAGACACAATTAGGTCAATGCCCTTACCTCAACCAAAAGTCCGATAAACTATCCTTAGTTCATACCAACCAAAAATGAGTCAATAATCACATGTATTAATGTCCAAAATCATTAAATTACATAATTAGTTAATTTTAACAAAAAATCCAACATGGTATAATAGGCGACAAACTCATTGTGTTTTCCAACAAGGTTGGAATGCTGAAAAACTAGGTGTGATCCACTCCTGACGCACCCCTAATCCTAGAAAACAATAAATCCCCAATATATATTACTAAATTAATGACAAATTAATCCTAAATTTTTAAAAACCCATAAATAAATCTTCCACAAAAATATAATCTGTATCAAATAATGATTGATTACTATTTTATGAAATTTTGAGACATGCTCTAAGATTCATATATAAAAGTCTTATGAAGAACATTTATTTATCAATACTATGGTATAATTATTACACCTAGAACCCTAAAAACTGAATTCAAATCTCTGAGCAAGAAGTTAGATAATCAAGGAAGATGTAGGAGAAGATACCACATAGATTTTAAATGACGAAAAATAGATAATCCACTCAGGTCTAAGGGGATGAAAGGAGGGGAATGGGGATTTACCACCCCCTAATAACATGGTTCCCAAACAAAGAAACCTGGAGAGGTCTATACTTTATAAACCCATCACCCACATAAAAATATGTTTTAAGTCATTTTACATGAAATGAACCAAGTAGTGACATTACTATATTTTTGTTCCAAACCATTACATGACCCCTTTTCCCCATTCATGACTATTATCACCCTGTTAAATGCATTCATGTTGTGAATTACCCTTTCACACTATGATTATACTAATGCTACTACATTTAAATATAATGACTACCCAAATCATCCATGATATCCTCCCAAAACCCAATGACATCCCTCTAGCCCAAATGCATGTCTGAAACACCTATAAGAACTGGTATATTGTACCTTTTTCGATGATTTTTTTTGTTATTATGGAATTCCATAATTCCACTTTTTAAGTCTAACAATGTACAAATCAGATGTTATATGATATACCATGAAGATTCTTGTTTCCATGTATTTGATGAGATATCAATGAAAATTTATCCCATTATTATACATACCAGCACATCAAATCCGAGCATTAGAGACCTTCAGGTTTTCTTTAACTACTTCCAGTTCTGACATAGAAGTGGGTCAATATTTCTGTGTGATATTAGGTTAGGTTTTATTGTACCCCTCAATGGAAGAATTAAATATGGGTTTTGATCAATTGGATGACCAAATAATCTCAATTTATATACATTTTATATGAAAAAAATTATAATAAAATCAACAGTCAAATTTTAATTGAGATTATCTTTTTACATGGATTTAATTAAACTATATTATTTAATAGGGAACATCATTTTAAATCCTGTTTTTGGAGAGGTCCCTATGAAAAAATGAGATTCCAAGTATTATTGAGCATGGAATATGTTTCTGAAACATTCTGCATGGGGCACGTTGCCTTGAGAATGTTGACGCTTGATGGCAGTACATTATACCACACATTCATTCGTTACAAAGGTGACTGACATTCATCACTTATAAAGAGATTTCTTCTCCTTGATTGAAGCATGGTGATGGTATGTCGTTCATTCCATCCATGGATTCCTCCTCAGAGTTTATTACCAAGTATGAGTCTCCCTTAAAGAATAAGACTTTGTTCGTGAAACTTGTTCCTAGTTCCATCTATTTATGGATGATGGTTAATTACAATGATTATATCAGGACATTCCAAAGGGTCATTCCATGGCATAATACTTTGGTTAGGAAAGTATTCACATTAGGAATCAGTGGAATGTATGTACACTAGAACATTGGTCACATGTATTCATCTTCATCAAAGGGATTCTCAAAACAAAATGGAAACCTATGTTTACCTTGTGGTATTCCATGAGTTTAACATCCCACAGGGATATAGGGTCGTGATTTAATGTCTTACAGATATGTAATTGTTTGTTCAAAACACTTATAATGGTGGATCGGGTAGGTACATATCTAGGAGGGAGCACCTGGAATGTTTACCTGATAGATGGATCAAAATGCCCAATGAGGCCTGACCCAAGTGTGGTGCATCCCAAAAAGGTATGTTTTCTCATTTTGAAGACTTATTCGGACACCACTAAGGGAAAAAAGAAGGGAAAATAAGCGAAGGTGTACACAATGAGGGGGTCAGCATGGTTTACCATTGGTTGGGATTTAACCTCATGGAGGCTTCCTACGTACCCTATTTAGAATAAAAGGATCAAAAACAATATATATAAAAGAGGTATGGTGTGGGTACTATCCATGTTTAGCATCCCTTAACACTAGGAATACTCTTGGATGGATGAGTATGGGTTTTGTGGGGCTTATGCATTGTCAGATTCCCAGGTTCTTCCAATAGTAGCAATGGGATGAATGGTACATACGTGCTAAGATGAACCATGTGAATGGCGTGATCCTACCAGGATGTGGTGGCCTGAGTATAATTAGGATGGAAATGGGGGAAGTATTAAAGTGGAATGGAATGGATGAGATTGAATTGAAGTGAAGAGGAATTATTGGGCATGAACCTTGAGGGGCATCTGACGCACCCAAGTTGGCTAGGAATTAATGTCCACATAGTTATTATAGGGGAATATCTGGTTTATGGATGGTTATCCACCCAATAAAAATAGGACATATGGTTGGGGATTATTCCTGGTTAGCCTGGACGTGCACCCCTAGGAGGAGGGAACCAGCGTTTATCTATGGTTTTCATTGAACCTCTAGGAGGCTTCATAAGCACCTATTTAGAATATAGGGATCAAAACATATGTAGTTAGTTGGTTTGAGGATTACACATGTTTAGAGTCCTGGGATTTGTAAATATAGGGGGATCACAGGGAGGATCATTTTGATGTTTAGGTTCTTCGCTGATGATAGGGCTTGTAAATATAAGAGCTCCATGAAGTAGGGTAACCCTTGTTTGTTGTAGAGACCTGGGCTGTAAAAGCATTTCATTTTTTAATGATTAATGTTTCTCAAATCCTAATTTACCCTGATGTTCCTTCCTTCTTAGTGAAGGGTATCCCTACAATAGGAAGGGGAAAATATGAAAAAGGGAAAGGGGGTTTCTCAATGCTCCAGTACCATAGGGATTCATTTTTCTATTGAATTCATAGTGATTAAGGGATCCAAAAAATGGTTCTTGGATGGGGAAATGTCAGGGTAATGATGATTATGAGGGGGGATTACTACTTATAGGAAAAGGGTGATTTTTAATTCCAATAGGCTTGACATGAAGAAAAAATGATCCTTCTAACGAGGCACGAGGCACAAAAAACATGTGGAGCTATCTGTAAACATTATTTATGGTGGAAATGGTTCTCATTAGGCTCCCCATACCTTCCATAAACACCTAAAAACATCAAGAGGAATAGATTCTACATGATGGTGCATCACAAGGTTGATTCTTTTGATGATGTACTAGTCGTTTGAGCTTGGATTTCATCTCAAACAGCCTTTCCCTTATTGAATTATCCTGGTTCAAATATTTTGCTTCCAGAAAATCCCTCAATGATACCGATTATCTCATGTACCTACCTAGAAATAATTTTGAAAGTCAAACAACAATGCATGTGCTCAAATAAAAGTTCAATCAAATGATATATAAAACATTGAAATTTCTTAAAAATGAACCAAGGGGTACACATGCGCTCAAATACTATCTCTGCATGTTGAATCTGAACCCTCTACTTTAATTTCAGCAATATTAATATTTAGGACCTATATCTAACTGAAAATGGTGGATAGAGACCATATTTGTTGTTTCCATCCATCGTTTGTTGGAAAATGGATTTTGTTGATCCTCGGTGGTTTCGTCGTTCACCCCATACGCACTGCACACCATCAGGCCTTCAATATTGATATGTTTAATGATCAATAATATGAATCCGGGGATAGAAAACATTGAGTAATAAATTAATATTTAAATATATTAGAGCATTATCAATTCACCAAAGTAGGTTGGCGGATAATAAATGATCATATCTAGATAACATAAGTAATAGGAATTCACCTTTATCTTATTTTTGTACAATATTCCATTAGGTATGTTGCCCATTCGTTTCTAAAAACATCTATATCATCTTCTAAATATGAGTTTTTGCGACAGTCATGGTACTACTAAAAAAATATAAATAAACAAAGTATTAATAAATATTTTAAATGAACTCATAATTTATTTCGAAAATACCTCGTCAGGGATGCTAGTTTGTTGATGAAATATGATCTCTTTCATAAATTTAAAAACATAATACCCACAGTCATTTCCATTTGATTTTTTTTGGACAATACCGAAACATCAACAACAATAAGTAATTTTTTTTATATGTGTTTGGATATTGTAATGTTATTATATATTCCAGGATACTTTTCCAGTAGTAGATCTTATAGTCGTTCTTATCCTAAGGCCCTGGATTCATTCCATGCATTAGATGATATTCATGCCCCGCCCTATCATAAAAAAATCCTCATTAAATTATACCATCAATTATATTACTAGATGTTTAGTTTGAAAATGATACCTCTAGTGTCTTACAAATTAACAAACTCCATCATGTGTGGTCGGATTGTTGGATATCCATGCATTGAATCGAGAAATTTAATCTTTGGAGTATCCAAATTGACTGCAATCAGTATGCAATGGTTCCTAAAAATAAAAAAAGAATAATTAAAGAATGTAATGGAAATATAGTTGATATGATTAAAATGTAGAGTTTTACCCCTGCATCATTGGTATTAAAAAGGGTTTTCCACCCGTAATTTTGTTTCCAAACGATTTGAGCAGGGATGAAATTATTGCAGCCTCTTTATCAATTTCTATTTTGTCTTTTGAAGAGGATATGTGAGGACTAACAAGTCCAAATTTTTTTTCATGGGGAAATCCCTTCAATTGTTTCTCATATATACTCATGTGACAAATATAAAATGTATTTAGTCATAAATCTCAGAGTATATCAGCTTTTGTAAAATCAAATCATGAAAACATACCTCATGTATACATTTACAGCTGAGGCGCCTAGCCATTCATACATGAGGAGTTCATTTTCATTTTTAGCACTAATGAAAACTGATGTTTCCACTCCATACATATCTTTTTTGAAATCAACAGTGTGATTATTGTTGTCTTTCAACTTTGTATCCACATGATCCTGTAATGATATTAACTGTGGACATAGAACGGGCGGGGTGAAGGTGCTCTATGTAGAATGTGTCAATCGGTTGGTTGATCCTTGACATAGTTTTGAGATGATATTTCATTTCACTCCATATTCTTTGTCATTCTGTAATAACATTCATTGGTTTAGACATTTTTTTCATTAAATGTTAAAGGTCCAGATTGAAAAATAAATTGGAAATGGATACGTTTTTGTCGACATGTTTGTTTACAAGAACTGTCAGCCATGCGATGAATGTTCCAAGAGCTTGTACAACCGTAAGACTGTTTTCATCGTCATTTGGAACAGGTAGCTCAGCACTCGGCTCATTAGCTATGTTATTTGACACTCTAAGATGATCTTTTGGAAGTTGTCTATTGTGTAGCATGTCGTTTTATGTATTAAACACTGTAGACCTCGCTACAAGGTGATAAGTGGGAGATGATAAATATAAATCACAGTCATTTTCACACTGTGGAATATTAGTACAGGAAAGGTATCAGTGTCTATGTAAATCACATTTTAGAGAAAAAATTATTAAAACATTGGTTACCACATCTAAGTCAGGTTTTTAGGCGAATGGCTCACCTCAAAGATGGTGGTGGTGGGGTGGGATCGCCACGCATGCGTTGTTGTTGAGTTGTTTCTTCTCTTTGCCTCTCCTCCATCAATTTTTCTATAATATCTATCTAGTATTTTAATTCTTCTTTAAAAATAGATAATTGTTCTTCCATCTTTTCCACCTTTTCATTTTGATCCTCCACTTGTTTTTGTTTTTGAAAATATGTCTGTGGTGTCACCCCAAACCTAGCACCTCTGACACAGCCATACTGTTCTGGCTGCTTCAAGACTGCTGAAAGTATGTCTGCATCTAGTGTGGTTGTTGATGATTTTTGTGACTATGTCACATAAAAAATATAGAAAAATAAGTAGTTATTGTAATGTAATAGCGATTTAAACCGAATAAAATTTATATTATGTAATACTTACACATGTTTTCCACACTTTTTGTGTGTTTTCATCTATCAGTATCCCCTTTTTATTTTCACAAGCCTCCTTCCATAGCACATGGCATGGGACGGATATGCATTTATATTTCGATTCATTAATCTACATATAAACAGAGAAACATGGTTATGGTGTTGTATTATATCATATACTAGTAGTAGGGTAGATTTAAAAGACGTACCAATTCTTTCTCAAGTTCAGCATACCCCATCCTTGCTTTACGGTAAGGGTACGCTGGTTCTGTTGTGTGTTTTTTATTTTCAGAACTCAGTAGCTGTTTCATAAATAAAAAAATATTAATCAGAGTGATGAATACAAGAAAATGTCAAACAACGTATTACCCCACACAATGTACCTAAAAAGTCATCTCTCTACGATGGTTGCTAAACGCATCCCACACTCCTTGAGATATCAAGTGTGCGTAAAGAGGAGGTGGGTGGGGCTTGATTTTCCATTCTGCATCTTTATGATGATATGCCGTTAAAATTGTACAGAAACCTCTATGAATTCTTCCTGCAACTCTTAATACATATTCCTTGTGTGAGGCATATACTATAAATGAACTTTGCAATGGATGATAAAGAGTAAGTCAATGTTTTGGTATTTTATTTTTATTTTAATAAATCAAAAAAATGATATCATAATGATATGATAATCTCTTCCCACATTAGTGTCATAATCCCTTTGACAACATGGTGTCATGACTATACATCAGTCGGAAAGCATTGCCGAGTGACGATTACAATGTAGTTACTAAATATGGATCTGTTGGGGTTAACATGTTGGCCTCACTTATTCCATCCCACCTCAAATTTAATGCCTTTTTCTTTTTCCTTAATGATTTTTGCTAACAGTGTCAAACTATGACAGTCTTGTTTTTTTCTGCGCATTCAGGGATTCATTTCTTACCATTTCCTCAGAAGTAGCGTCAATATCTTCCCCCAGAGCGCTAGCATCGGCAATGGGATCAGTAGAAACAGGTTTAGAAACATGTTGTACCTCAGCACTGGGACAAGAAACAATAGGTTGATAAATCTAATGTTGCTCTGCACTAGGACCACCAGCATCCGGTTGAGAAAGCTATTGTTTCTCTGCAGTGGGACCACCATCTTCTAGTTGAGAGACATTTTATTCCTCAGGATTGGGCACATCAGCAGGTACAAAAGTCATTATCTGCATAAGTGGTTTAATATTTAATTTAGATTACATTAAAACAGTATGTAATAGATAATAAGATAGTGTAACACAATGTGTGTTACAATAAAAAATAACATTATTATTGTACTCTCTTTTTTATCTTTAAAGGATGAAGAGATTTTACTCCTCTATCGACTATGTAAATCCCTTCATTGTCTCCTCCTATGACATAGAAAACACCATCTACATTGGGACCATTGCAAAATGATTGTGAAGTCCCTATAAAAGGGTCATCCTCCGTTGAACTTTCATCTAACCCTTCAGTTGTTTTGGTCGATAAGATAACAATTGACCAATTTCAGTTTGCGGGGTCCGGAATATAAAATACTTGTACTGCCTGTGATGCCATTATAAATGGTTCATCTTTCTACTCTTCTTTACTGAAATCAAATTTCACGAATCCTAATTCAGCAATTTTAACAGCACACCTATTATCTATATGGCCCCAGCCTTAAACATTACTTAATCTTGAGTTATTACAAGATTACACATTGGGGATCCTTTCAAGTTAACTGTTTTAGAGAATTAGATCATAAAACATTTTTTACATTCCACATTTAAACAAAGTGGTTACATAAAAGATAGTACTCATTTTTCCTATCAACAGAAACATATTTAAAATAAAACATGGATTCCTTCTTGACAATTCCTTGACACTATCATCACATCATGTACCTTTCCCTTGACCTGTGAAAATCATTTCAAAAACATGGGATGAGCAAAAAAATCTCAGTAAGGGTTATAAAAATATGGAAAGGAAACATGAGTTCATATATACATAAGAATGAAATCATACATTACCCATAAAACATAGGCACTTTAACATATCTCATCAAATCATGTATAAATCATAGAAATCATAAGACATAAAGGTAACATGAGGCATTCATAACATTCTTATGTAGGGAGTAACCCTTTTGGTTATGTTTGGAATACCCATCACAGTATATTCCCTAAATATCATCGGAGAAACCTTAATGTTTAACTCCTTTTTGTTACCCAATGCATTGGAGAGCTATATCAGGCTCACCCGTCCTTAGTTTATCACGGAACCACCCGTCATCATAACACTTCCCAAGAACCATAACATAATCGTATCAAATAAAACATGCATAAAGGGAACATAAAATTTCCAATATTCAATCACAAGATATCAATAAAAAACATTGATATAAATACATTATGAAAACAATTTTGAAATACCAAAAAAAAGAAAAGTAAAACATGGTATTTATTTTTCATTCAAAATAAAAGTTATGGCTTGTAGGGGAAGCCGAAATTTAAATAATGGTCACAGAAGGAGAGAAGTTGTTGTCACCGCATACGTACGACAAAATAAACATTCCATTTTGTCATTTAGAAAATGCTTCGTATAAAAATATTCCTTTTGAATAATCGTAAAATTCAAAGGGGTTTATACACCGTATAAAATAAAGTTGTGTATAAAACAAAATATTCCTCAATGAATGGAGATTGAGACGGATTCCCTTACCTCATATTCGACTTGACTCGTTCATTCTTTAATATCCTAAATAATAAAATTGAGTTAATTTATACTTTCATAAGATCCTTTTTCAAGTTCATTATTCCTTTTATATCACCTATTACCATGTCATGAACACTATGTAATTATTTAAGTTAATAACGGTCGTTTTAATGATCATTGGTACTTGAGTCAAAAATAAACTCTTTATAATTACAATTTGTTCATGTATCCATTATATCCAGAGATATATTCATGATTTAGATATCATATATATCATATATATCCAGTATATTCATTCATTTATAATATTACATAACATTTAGATGTATGAAATGAAATTCACCGTTCATGGGGACGGTAAGCCGTGCGTATGCATGAACGCTACTTTCATTTCTTTTTCATATTTTATGGAATGGAATCATAATTACATAAAAGAATATTATAATTTCAGTATAATATCATATATAATATCATTAAATCAATCCTTTATACGTCCCATATATGGCATTAACGAATCAAATCACTTTTGTGGGGGCGGAAGTCCGCACTTCCTAAAATTAAGATATCACGTTTACCCATAATGGAAACCATAAAGGTATGAAATAAATGAAAAATAAAGAAGCATAAGGAAAAAATAAACATATTATATATCATATATATATATAGTGACATCTTAATGTCCACCTTTTAAGGTGTTAGAAGAATATTGAACAATCATCGTTTCATGAGGCATAAATTTTTCATCCATGGAAACAGTATGCTCATTAACCATTAGATGTAGGTGTGTGTAAGTGTAGCTAGAATCCTTATTATAAAAACATCATAGTATATTGAAGATACTGGATTTTTTAGAAAATAAATGAATAAAAAGAGTTTAGGGGGTTGGAGAAGCAAAATAAACAAAAGAACACAGGTGATGAGATTACCTTAAAATCGGGTAACTCTTTTTGATTTGAGCTCAAAGGATTCCTTGGAAAGACTTCTGCCTAATGTGAGAGTTATAGGAGTAATAAAGGGATGTGGAGAGACAAAATGGGCAGATGTTGGCTGAGAAAAAGGCTTGATAGGTGTGGGTAACGTGGTAGAGGTGGGGGCCTTTTATAAGAGGAGAGGAGGGGCACTCATGGAAAGGTATAAAATGTTACATTATTTTCAAATGCGATTCGGATTTTAAAGGTCCCACATTGTTGTATTTTGAGGATAAGGTGATAGGGGTTCTAAATATACTCATACAATAGGTTTTTGACATGTTTAGTTCTTAGATTTTACATTATCTTTTCATTTTATTTAAATCGTTAAATAATGAGGTAATCACTACATCATTATGATGTCATAAATAATTTAATTTATTTAATATCTAAAAATTAAAACAAATATCATGATGTAGGAAATCGTTTTGGCTTTCCAATGAGTATTTATAGTTAAAAATATGACTTCTATAACACATGGTAATTTTTTTTAGTAAAAAAATAAATGTTTGTGTCATTTTTTCTTTTACTTTAAATAAAAGGCATTAATGTCATTTTCTTACCCAAGTGGCTCCATGGGGTCCCAAAAATCGACCCATGGGATGTATTGGTCTGCCATGACACATCCAATAAGGGTAGGACATGTTTGAAGGTCATTTCATAATATTAAAACATTATTTTTACCTTAAACTACACTAATTACCTCTAATCGAGATTAAAAACTAAAAAGATACTATTCACCAAAAAATTATTCGTATCCCATTGAACCACATTTTACTTACTAATGACAACCATGTATGTCAGATTTTTGAAATTCAAAACACAGAGGTGGTAAAATTTTATTTAAACCAAAAATCAGTATTTTAAGTACGACTTAGTGGTTTCACTATTCATCAAAATTGATTTTTTTCAGAAAAATACCAAAACTTCACCCTAAGTTATATATGATATTCCGAATTCCAAAATGATGTGTATTTTACAAAATTCAAAAAATATAAGTTACAATAATTAATTTAATAATTAATTCCCACCGTCAGAACAAATAGCATGTTTTTATGAAATAATATATATCAAAAGATTGACACTAGTTTAATTCCAATTTCAAAGTGAAATTAATTCCGAAGACCACTATTGGATTAAATGGTAAAAATATAATCTAATTTAACTTTAAACCCAATTCAAAAGATAATGTAATCATATAAATAAATTATATTAAAAAGGTTCTTTGAATAAAAATACAACATTTTTCACTATTCATTAAAAAAATGAACATTATCACAAAAATACCAGAAATTTTTCCAAAGTAAATTTCAATGTCCTAATCATAAATAATAAGTTTATTTTGACAAATATAGCTTATAAAATGTTCAATAGATAGACTTAAAAATGGTTCGCAATCAAATGGCGGTAAAACAATCTTTTAAAAATATTAGAGTATTTCATGCTTTAGGTTTGATTTATTCTCATTTTAATCCTATAAAACACTATATAATTCATAAATAGACATAGAAAACTATATCTATTATTCATTACTTACTTGGGATGTTACATCCTTCCCCCCTTTAGAAAATTGTGTCACCGCAAATTATTTATTTATCGAATAAGTTGGGGTATTTATCCCTCATCGAATTTTCAGATTCCCACGTTGCCTCTTCAACCATATGGTTTTTACACCAAACCTTTACTTGGTGAATTACCTTATTTCGCGACACTTGCTCCCTTCAGTCAAAAATCTGGAATGGTTGTTCTTCATAAGAGAGATTCCTTTCCAACTGAACTACCTATGGGCTCAAAACAGGAGATGGATCTGGTATATACTTTCTCAACATCGAAACATGAAAAACATTGTGTATCTGAGATAAAATCGGAGGTAAAGCCACTCGGTAAGAAACTGATCCAACTCTCTCTAGAATTTCATATGGTCCAATGAACCTTGGACTCAGCTTTCCTCTCTTACTAAATCGCATCACACTTTTCCATGGTGAAACATTGAGAAAAACATGATCACCTAACTCGAAAGAGAGATCCTTCCTCCGGTTATCTGCATTACTCTTCTACCTACTCTGAGCAGTTCTCATGTGCTTCTGGATCAACTGAACTTTTTCTGCCATCTCTTCTACCAATTCTGGTTCCATCAGCTTCCTTTCACCCACTTCATCCCTGAAAGCTAGAGTTCGACATCACTTCCCATATAATGACTCAAACGGTGCCATCTGTATACTAGAATGAAAAATATTATTATATGAAAATTCAACCAAAGAAAGATATTGCCCCCAAATTCCCTGATAATCCATCGAATAAGCACGTATCATATCCTCCAAAGTCCTAATAGTTCGTTCTAACTTCCCATCTGATTGAGGATTAAAAGTTCTACTAAAATTTAATTCAGTACCCAATGACTTCTGAAGGCCTTTCTAAAAGTTATAAGTAAACCTCGAATCAAGATCAGATACAATGGATAGGGTAACTCCATGCAACCTTACTATCTCTTTATGATACAATTGAGAAAGCTGATTTGGGAAAAAGTATCTCGTATAGCAATGAAATCAGCAGATTAAGTCAAGCGATCAATAATAACCCAGATTGCATTATTACCTCGAGGTTTCTTCCGCAATCTCACAACGAAGTCCATGGATATATTTTCTCATTTCCACTCTGGCACTGGTAAAGGCTAAAGCATCCCTTTTGGTAACTTTCACTCTTCTTTAACCTGTTGACATGTCAAACACTTCACAATAAAATCAGCAATATCCATTTTCATTCCGTCCCACCAGTAACACTCCCAAAGATCTCTATACATCTTAGAACATCCTGGATGAACTGAAAACGGAGAACTATGAGCTTCATATAACAACTCTCTCTTCAACTGTGAATCCCAAGGCACACACAATATCTTCCCAAATCTCAAAACACAATCATTATCAATGTTGAATTCAGGCAACTTACCCTTCTGAACCAGCTCTACCTTTTTCTACAACTCGCTGTCTTGTTTCTGTGCTTGCTTGATTCTGTCTGACAGGTAAGATCTCACTGATACCTGAATCAAAACAAATGGACATCCTACACCAACAACTTTTATGCCAATGTTCATCAAGTCCTCAACCAAAGGATCACGTTCCAAACACAACATTTTTAATGAAGCATTAATTTTTCAACTCAAAGCATCAGCCACATTATTTGCTTTTCCCGGATGGTAATTAATTGTACAATCATAATCCTTCATTAATTCTAGCCATCTCCTCTGTCTCATGTTCAATTATTTCTGAGTGAATATATACTTTAAAATTTTTTGATTGGTATATATTTAACACTTTACTCCATACCAATGATGCCTCCAATTTTTAACAGCGAAAACAACAGTAGCTAATTCGAAATCATGTGTGGGGTAATTAACTCATGAGTTTTCAATTGTCGTGAAGAATAAGCAATTACCTGATCATTCTACATTAGGATGCAACCAAGTCCTTGCAATATAAATCAATGTAGATAACAAACTCACCATTCCTAGAAGGTAGTGGCAAACTATAGAATTCATCAATCTTCTTTTCAACTCATGAAAAAAATCATCACATTCTTTTGTCCAGATAAACTTAACCCCCTTCCGAGTTATCTTAGTCATTGGACTAGATAACCGTGAAAAACATTCAACAAACCTTCAGTAGTAACCTGCCAAACCAAGAAAAATATAGATCTCGGTTACATTTGTGGGTCTTGGACATTCTTCAACAACATTGTTTTTCTAGGATCCATAGTTATTCCATCTTTAGAAATAATGTGACCAAGGAAATAAATTTATTGCAACCAAAACTCACACTTGCTGAATTTCTGAAAAAATTTCTTTTCTTTAAAGGTTTGAAAAATAACCCTTTATTCCTTTTATATCACTTATTACCATGTCATGAACACTATGTAATTATCTATGTTAATAATTCTCGTTTTATCGATCTTTGGTACTTGAGTCAAAAATAATCTCTTTATAATTACAAGTTGTTCATGTATACATTATATCCAGAGTTATATTCATGATTTAGATATCTTATATATCATATATATCCAGTATATACATGCGTTTATAATATTACATAACATTTAGAAGTATGAAATGAAATGCACCATTCATGGAGACGGTAAGCCGTACGTACACATGAACGCTAATTTCATTTCTATTTTGTATTTTATGGAATGGAATCATATTGAAATAAAGGTATATTATAATTCCAGTATAATATAATATATAATATCATTATCTCCATCTTTTATACATCCCACATATGGCATTAACGAACCAAATCACTTTTGAGGGGGCGGTAGTCCGCACTTCCTAAAATGAAGATATCACGTTACCTATAATGGGAACCATAAAGGTATGACATAAATGAATAATATATAATAATAAGAAAAACATATACATATTATATATCATATATAAATATAGTGACATCTTAATGGCCACCTTTTAAAGTGTTAGAAGAATATTGAACAATAATCGTTTCGTGAGGCAGAAATTCACCATCCACAGAAACAGTATACTCATTAACCATTAGATATAGGTGTGTTTAAGTGTAGCTCGAATAATTCTTATAAAAACATACTAGTATATTAGAGATAATGTATATGTTACAAAAGTATTTAATAAAAAGAGTTTAGGGGGTTGGAGAAGCAAAATATAACAAAAGAGCACAGGTGAAGACATTACCTTAAAATCGGGTAACTCTTTTTGATTTGTGCTCAAAGGCTTCCTTGGGAAGACTTATACCCAAAGTGAGGGTTCTAAGATAAAGCTAGGGATTTGGAGAGACCAAATTGGCTGGTATTGGCCAAGCCAACGTCTTGTGAGGTGTGAGTGAGGTGGTAGAGGTGGGGGCCTTTTATAAGAGTAGAGGAGGGGCACTCTCGGAAAGGTATAAAATGTTACATTATTTTCAAATGAGATTCAGATTTTAAAGGTCCCACATTTATGTATTTTGAGGATAACGTGATAAGGGTTCTAAATATACTCATAAAATAAGTTTTTTACATGTGTTGGTCTTAGATTTTACATTATCTTTTCATTTTATTTAAATCGTTTAATAATGTGGTAATCGCTACATCATCATGTGTCATAAATAATTTAATTTATTTAATGTCTAAAAATTATAAAACAAATATAATGATGTAGGAAATACTTTTATCTTTCCAATGAAGATTTATAGTCAAAAAATATGACTTTTATAACACCATATAAAAATTGTTTTAGTAAAACGATACATGTTTGTGTCATTTTTACTTATACTTTAAATAAAGGAATCAATGTCATTATCTTACCCAAGTGGCTCCATGGGGTCCCAAAAATCGACCCATGGGTTTTCTTGGTCGTCCATGACACATCCAATATGGATAGGACATTTGTGAAGGTCATTTCATATTATTAAAACATTATTTTTACCTTAAACTACACAAATTACCTCTAATCGCTATTAAAAACATAAAAGTTACTATTCACCAAAAAATTATTTTAATCCCATTGAACCGAATTTTACATCATAATGATAACCATGTATGTCTGATTTTTGAAATTCAAAACACAGAGGTGGTAAAATTTCATTTAAACGGAAAATCAATTTTTTAAGTACCACTTAGTGGTTTCACTATTCATCAAAAATTGATGTTTTTCAGAAAAATACCAAAACTTCATCCTAAGCTATATTTGATATTCCGAATTCAAAAATGATGTCTATTTTAAAAAATTCAAAACATATAAGTTACAATAATTAATTTAATAATTAATTCCCGCTGTCAGAACAAATATTGTGTTTTTATGAAATAATATATATCAAAAGATTGACTCTAGTTTAAGTCCAATTTCAAAGTGAAATTAATTCAAACACCACTATTGGATTAAATGGTAAAAATATAATATATGTTAACTTTTAAACCAATTCAGAAGATAATATAATAATATAAATAAATTAGATTGAAAAGTGGTTTTGAATTAAAATACACCATTTTTCACTATTCATTAAAAAAATGAACATTATCAGAAAAATACCAGAAATTTATCCAAAGTAAATTTCAATGTCCCAACCATAAAGAATAAGTTTACTTTGACAAATATAGCTTATAAAATTTTCATTATATAGATTTAGAAATGTTTCTCCATCAAATAGCGGTAAAACAATCTTTTAAAAATATTAGAGTATTTCATGCTTGAGGTTGGATTTATTCTCATTTTAAGACTCTAAAACACTATATAATTCATAAATAGACATAGATAACTATATCTATTATTCATTACACACTTGGGATGTCACAGTATCAACCCACTTGCATTGAAAAATCGGCACTTTGAATTTCGTATTATCCAACTCCCATATTCATTTGATGATGCCAAAGTATGACATATTCGCATAAATTGTATTTTTTTCCTTAGCACCAGAAACATGCATTGCCTTAGCCACATGTATAACCCCACTATTATTCATGGTACTATCTTCATCATGTTCATTATTATAGAATGTATAACAATTAACTGCATAACTGTTTTAAGATAATACGTACACACTTTCTCCACTGGCTAGCCATTGAAGTCGTTATGAAATTGAGTCTGGATTTTCATCTAACTTCTTAAAAATATGGTCTTGAAACCATCCTTTATAATTACAATTATGTGTACTTGATATCCATTTTTCATCCCTAGAAGGATTCAAATGCCTATTATTTTTTTGTGGGATTGAACATATGGGTCAACGTCGAAACTGTTATGCAAAACATAATGGTGGGCCTGCTCCCGATCTGTAAAATTGATTCTGACAACCTATATTCTAGAAATTCTTTCACCCTCAAGCTGCTCAGTGTGAAAATATTTCCATAGGCCAACGAATTCCACACCAGACAGGTATTCGGTACAAAATTCAACAGCTTCCTCAACAATATATTACTCCGCAATACCACCCTTTTGCCGACTTCGGTTTTTGACATACCCTTTTAAAATCATCATATACCGTTATATGGGGTACATCCATCTATAATGTAAAGGACCACATAGTCGAATCTCTCCCACCAAATGAACCATCATATCGAAAAATGCCGGCGGGAACAACATTTCCAATTCACATAATATGACGGAAATTTCTCTTTCCATAGTTGGCAATTTTTTCGGGTATATAACATTGCTGCATATAGATTTGAAAGAGAAACAAAGGTTCGTTAATGTATGGTGGGAATTCTTGGAAAAAATGAAATGTAAATCTATAGTAATTAGATCTTTCATCAAAACATGGCAGTCATGTGAATTCAGACCCTTTAATTTTAAATCTCCCATTGACACGATGTTCTTGATATTTGATGAATACCCCTCTAGAACCTTACGTCATTCAAGAAGTTACAAAATAGATATCTCTCCTGCCTGGAAAGACTGTAAGTGGCATGAGGAAGAAATGTTTGTTTTTCACCATTCACTGCTGCTAACTCTTCTCGTATTCCCATCTCAACCATGTCCAATCTAGCCTTCATTCCATCCTTTGTTTTTCCAGGTGCATTCAGTAATGTGCCGATAACACTGTCACATACAATTTTTTAAACATGCATAACATCAAAAAAATTTCTGACATATAGACAATTCCAGTATGGTAATTCAAAAAAAATTGATGCCTTTTTCCAACCAGTTTTTGTAAGTTTATTCGAAAATGGTTTACCAAAAGTAGTGTCCAAATATTTTACTTTCTCAAACCATTGATCACCTGTTAGTGGATATGGTGTTGTACATTCTTCTAAAAAACCGTCGAATGATGTCGTCCAAGATCGGTTCTTATGTCGTCGGGGTAGAAATCTGTGATGTCCTAGAAACATGATTTTCTATGAATGTTTCAACCTAATTAATAGTGTACCTTGTTCACAAATGAGACACCCTTGAGTTCTTTGATGCTATATCCTGAAAGATTTTCATAAGCAAGAATGTCTTTTATCGTCCCATACAACATGGATTTCAAAGTGAAATGTTCATTTTTGTAAGCGTCATACAATGTAACACCTGAATCCCACAATATTTTCAAATCCTCGATCAATGGGGCCAATTAAACATCAATATAATTACCCAGTTGTTTTGGTCCTGATATAAGAATAAATAACATGATGTATTTTTGTTTCATGCATAACCACGGTGGTAAGTTATATTTTACCAACATAATCGGCCATGTACTGTGAATGCTGCATTGAAAACCAAAAGGATTCATCCCATCTGTAGATAACGCCAGACAAAGGTTTCTTGGCTCGATCCCAAATTTAGGATACTCTTGATCAATTCACTTCCACTAAGGAGAGTCTGTCGGGTGACGTAGTATCCCATTGTTAATTATTTTATCTGCATGCCATGTCAATTGTCATGTATTCTTCTCAGTTCCATATAGGCGTCTAAACCTAGGAATGATTGGAAAGTACCATACAACTTTCGTAGAACTGGAATCATCTTTCTTGTATCGGGAAGCACCACACATTGGGTATTCATTAAGTGATTTGTGGTCCTTGAGAAACAATATACAGTCATTCAGGAAACATGTATTCATTTAGAGATCATACCCTTCGATCATAGCATTTGTTTGGTATCGTATGTTCATCTTGGGAGTTCATTATCTTTTAAGAGAATGTCATTCAAGAGAGAAAGTAGTTTCATAAAATTGGCATCACTCCACCCATTGCCTGATTTAAAATTATACACCTTCAATACGACTGACAATGCTGTATATTTAGTTCAACAACCATACAATGGTGTTTTTACACAACTCTTTAACTTCTCAAACAATTATGGGAAATCACGAAGTTCATCTTCAAATTTCCTTTTAATTTTCTTCAATACAATATTCATCATCATTCACATCTGTAATGACACCCTCCATACGATCGTCTTCACTGCTCATGCTTCTAATCATATCAGATGATCTATAAAATGTCATGTACTATGAGTCACTACCTACATTCATTTTTCCCGGTGTTTATTCCAACATGTATAACTTCGATCTATTCAATGACAGATCAGGTGTTCTTCTAACTCCCCTGGACTAATTTTTCTTGAATAACAACAGTGTAAACACTGAAAAATGATTTGAGAAGGGTCACATGAATGATCTTCTGCAAACATGATAAACTCATTCATGCCATCTTTATACTCTTTTGTCAACTGATTGGAATTCATCCATTCTTTATTCATATTCATCGTCTTTATGGGTTCGATCTCGAACTTGCCTAATATTATGTTTTAATTAATATGGTAGAATTTTTGGGTTTTATAAATACAAATCATGGAACAAATGCCTTTAAACACATGTTAAATCCATATACAGGGTGTGTCTGGTAGGGTGAACATTGTGTATGTATATGATACCTGATTTATTCTGACATATATCAAATTTATTCCAAGTCAGTCTTACAAAGACTGAATGATGCCTTTGAAAATACATGGCATTTAGAACAACTTGAGATAAAGGTGTGTAATTTAGATACATATTGAGTCACCTCACTAGCAATGCATCACATTTTTTTGGAATACGCGGTGTGTAGTCCTTACATTACCACCAGGGTTGTATAGTCTATACACATGAAGTAACTATGGTATCTATACATGGTATGAGTGAAGTAAAACAAATGTCATATGGTTCTACCATTATTTCATGGCATGTACATGGTCTAATGCTGAACTATATGTCTTGGAGATATATTGTGTGTGACCTAGATTCACATGAAATGTAACATTTAAAATGAATCTTATTCCAGGTTTGAGTCAGAATATTAGTCATGTGGTGTAAATTTTGGAGATAAATGTTGTGTGGCATTAAAATCTATATAAAATACATGTATGGTGAAGCATGTTCCATGTATTTTTAAGTGTCTCAGAGAGTCCTCTAGAAGTGGGTTTCTCGGATATAATGGAATTTCACTAGTAACAATGTGGTGGTGCCATTCAAATGGGTAATGTTTGTATTGGTATTTGATGGTTGAATAACTACAACATGGAAAACAAATTCCATATCAATCATGCCAACAACCTCAACACCATACAAAAACACAATCATGATCACAATCGCAACACCATACAAACCAAACAATCGAAATTTTAGATTTTACAAAGCATCCCTTATTCAATTTTGTTTGTTAATTCAGGGGTTATCACAGATGTTTTATCATCCTGGGGTGTTCATTCATTAGTCAATTATACGTAAATTACAAATTCATATATTAAAATGTTCAATTAGAACCAACCAACATTCAATTCATTTAGTGCGCAAACAAGGACCACCAATGGCCATGATTTTCAGCAGTTCATTTAGCTTGTACATTCCACATTATAACCATCAATATCAAATAGTAATAACATGCGAACAGGAGGAAACTCATGAGTAACAGGAGAAAACTCACCATGAAGGTGTCATTAGGCACACGATAGAGGAGCGTTCGTGGTAGATTAGAGGCGCACAATAGAGGAGATTTCCAACTGAAAAGAAAACATAAAATAGGGGAAACCCATGAGAATAAAATAATCTAAAACTGATTACACCATTTACCACATCCCACAAACCCCAAAAGACAATGCATGCAAATAAATTTAAATTTATCTATAGAAATCACTATCTGATCACTAATTTTTATCCAATCTATAGGTACAAACAAATCCAAATATGAATCAGAAGGATCACATACCTCGAGAAAAGAAATCCAACCATAATAGTGATCAAGTATAGAACAATGTGAACTAGATGGGAGGGAGTGACCCAAAATATCATCGGGATAAATATCTATCCAAGAGGATAATTTTGTAAAAAATATGAAGCCTCAAGAACTTTATGGATCCCAAAAAAACTTTTCTATGACATTGACACTACATGTAATACATTTACACGTCGTGTAATCCTCTTGACTAAAAACAAGTCACTTTTTATATAAAACATTATATTTTTTATTTAAATGATATGTAACCATTACAAAGTTTGTATTATTGTCACATTGTGCATCCAATTAATGTGTCATTTTTGAAGTTCATTACATGCCATGTACTCTATTTACACGTCATTTAATTTCTCAGAATATAGTAAAAAATGTTGTTTTGTTTATAAAAATTCTCTAAGGATCACTAAATTTACCAATACATGTGTCCTCGAAATCCTTTCTCAGAATTCCTCAACCAAAAAAAATCCAAAAAAATGTTAAAACAGAAATCACATAAAATGTAATGATACCAACCAATAAGTCTTAAAACCATATAGTTATAGAATTTTCAAATTTCCCTCGATTTTCTCAACCCATAACATTTTTGGTTAGCACAACCTCCCCCATAATGATTATCTTACATGATAAGCCTTGGAGGTTAAACAATATCCATGATTTCACCTTAGATACAATCAAATCAAAGGCCACCTTGAATATCAAACAACCAATCTCAATTTTCCGCCAACACATCCAACATGATGTTCATTCATCCAGGGCTGTTTTTATTATTCCCATCATAGGAATATCATTATCCTCACCCCATAGAAGAAATAATAAACCCCAATAACCCGTGATCTATACAAAACTGAATGGAATGATTAGAAATTATTGAATTATTATTAAAATAGCTTCCAATCATAATTCTCAGATCACCATGAATGACATCCCACATGTTCAACAATACACTTATATTGAGGATCACAGTCTCCAAGTACCAAGGGTGCTCTCCTCCCTATATGGATTCCTAGAAATTTATCCTCAACTACTCACCACCACTACCCTTTTTAATGAAGATTGAATCCCCAAGAACCTCTCATTGGTCCTCATGAAACCTGATTGAAAAACTGGGATCAGACTCACATGAGTTAGACAACAAAAAAAATAGGCTAAAACACACAATCAACCAACTATTCACCTATAAAATGTTAGTCCCAACCAGCTGGAGAAATTTCATTTCTCTTATTTAGAATTAAGGAATATCTCTCATACCATGATAAGACACATGACTACACACCACCTAGGTCTTGATCTAGAATCATGTATTACAAACCATACTTTGATCATGTTTCCTAAAGTGAAACAAAAAATAGAAGAACCAACATAGAAAATCATCTAACCACACCCACCTTGTCGGTGGCAGTAGAGGCAGAGGCGGTGGTGGCGGCGGCAGAGGTGGCGGTGGTCGTGGTAGTGGGGGTGGAGGCGGAAGAGGCAGCGGCGGTCACGAAAATGGGAGCGGGGGCGGAGGCGACGACGATGGTGGAGGAGGACGAGAAAGAGGAAGAGGAAGGAGGAGGAGGAGGAGGAGGATGAAGAAGACGAGGAGGACGAGGATGAGGTCGCGGCGGTGAGGGGTCTGGTTCAACTTCCGCAAAATCTTGACCACATGTGAGCGAGGATAGACTATTAGGGTTATTAAATAAAAACTGACAGAACCTTTATCAGCGATCGTTAAAAGGGAAGATAAAGGTATATTTTTTCAGCACTAAAATAAATGCGTTGATAAAATGTTCATTTATCAGTTCTTTTTTAGCACTAATAAAGAGATAAATTTATCAGCGCTTTTAGATAGTCCTGATAAAGGCATACCCCTTTATCAGCTCATTCTGTTTAGCCCTGATAAAGGGTAGCGCTTCCCTTGCCCTATTTTGTGGTATTGTTATTTTAAACCATATATTTTCAGTTTACCCTTAATTATTCTCATTTAATTTTAATTTTGGTAACAACATTTGATTTATTATGATGCTCTTAATTTTACTTATATGGGGTAAATTTATATTTATTAGATACCTAATGATATTTTAGACCTTATCATACTTATTTATTGACTTTCAATTATTTTTAATATTTTTAAATAATAAAATAATTTACTATTTTTATAAAACATCAATTATTTTAATTTTTACAGTATTAATTTTTTTGAATTTAAATAAAAAATATATAAGAAGGTAAATTAAAAAACCCCATTTTAAATTGTTTTAACATGTCATATTCACCTTGAAAAATCTTTTATGACATAATATATATAGAATTTTATTTAATTTAGTGTTTATAATATTATTTATTTGATTCCTCCATTAATAAAGAAATCATTACATCATTATTCTGTCATAATTACATTTAATAATATAATGTATAAAAATTAAAAATGAAATAAAATGTTTTAGCCAATTATCTTATATTTATAAGTATTATTTATAATTGAATATATAATTTATATAAACCAATATTAATACTCATTTAGTAAAATAATATATGTTTACAGTCTATTTTCTTCTAATTCAAATTATACGTTATAAGTGTCATAATCACACCCATGTGGATTCTATAGGCCAAATTCTCATAGCATGATTTTTAATGATCCTATATATATCATAAAATAGTATTAGAAAAATTTATAGGGTAGTTTTATATTATTATAACATTATTTTTACCCTTATTTACCATATTTACCATTTAATGGTGGTAAATAAAAATAATTACTAAAGTTACTATTCATACAGCTTGAAAATATAAGGGACCTATTTACATAATTTTGACATTGTGATTCCAAATATGAAATCTATTTTTTAAAATTAATATCATATAAGTTTAAGTAATTAATTTAAAAATAATTCTAGTTTTCAAAAACATAAAACATGTTTTTAAAAGTAAAAACCATAAAAAGTTTAACAAGTGTTTATATGAAATATCAAATCAAAATTACATTCAATGAGCAAAATTAGATAAATGATAAACTAATATTAAATATATACCTTAAAACCAAATCAATATATAATTTATTAATAAAAATAAATTAGAAAAAAGGTAGTTTTGAATTAAAATAAAATATTTTCCACTATTCATTAAACAATTATTTTTATCAGAAAATTACCAAATGATCATCCAAATTATTTTTAATGTCCATTTTCCAAATAATTAGTTTATTATTTTGAATATAAAATCTAATAGTTTAAATGACTATATTTAAAAAAGTTTCTATATTTAAAGGTGGTAAAACGATGTTTCAAAATTATCACTATATTTTATGCTTAAAATTGGATTTATTCTTTTTTTAAGCCTCTAAAATATATTTCATGAAATATAAACATTTAAAATAACATGTGTAAACATAATAGAGATAGTTATGATCATTCCCGCTAATAATATATCTAAGAATTAACTACTAATTAATATAATATTATTAATAATGTAATAATTTTTTGTATAACTCTGTCTTGTGTGCAACATAAGAGTTCAGAGAAACTCATTATTGTGTGTCGGGTATGCTATTGGAAAAATCATCCACTTTTATATATAAAAAAATAATTTATTCATAAATATTAATAGATATACAAATTTATTGCTTTATATTATCCTATGATGTTACATCAGTGGTAGGTGATAAACTCTAATCATCCATCAGTTTGGGGTTTAAATCCTATAGACATGAAAAATTTGATTGGCTATCACCCAACTTGTGGGTTTTTATTTACTAAAACCATATAAGAATAATTCCAATAAGGTTTCCAAATTTAAATAACCCAAAATTACATCAATATTACATATTATATAAACCTTAAAAGTCCCCATTATCTTCATAAAATCCTATTTTTCATTACTAATTCAACATAGACCACATATTATGTGTTATAATTCTTCAATAATGTGTTTTCACTAGATGTTCAACATTCCACTGAATCACTTTTCATAGTTATAAATAAACATAAACAGTTGTTCTAATATGCTTAATGATATTGTATGATATTTAATTTCTTATATGTATCATGGTTCTTATATTTATTAATATTACAAATTTGAATCACATTTCCAAGATCAAAATAAAGAATCATTGTAATTATTACACATCATATGTAGATATAACATAATATTGACCATGATCCCTTAGCTTCTTTTGAGGTATATTCATATTAATCATAGTGAATTAATTTTCATACGGTATCATATCCTTATAAGAGAAAAATTTCACCTAGAAAAATTATTAATTTCCCATACAATAATAAGAATGGTGGAATTTTTCTCCAGCCTTGAAGAAAATTATATTTCGATTTGTGCATGTAAAAATGTGCATCATTCCATAATTTTTATATATTGGACTAACTTTGTTTGAATTATTCCACATATAAATTTTCTTTAAATACTCTACCATTCTTCTCTATATTCCATTAAAAGCCATAATACATAGATATATTCTTCTCAATCATGATCAGACATTATATTATATCCTTATATAATGAGACTATTTGGGAAACTACTTTCCATTGATAAATTGTTTTAATCTAATCAATGAAATTTTCATTCATACTCTATAGATTGGGTGGATTTATATTGTTCCAATTCATTCCATTATAAACCATTTATAAAAAATATAATATACTATATTATATCATAACATTATAAAATATAATGTATAATCCCAAATCCAATGAAACACATACAAAAGGTTGAGGAATTTTTTCATAAGTAATCATAGTCATTATTAAAATGGTTTATTTGGGGACATGTTGATTTTCAAATCCTTTATCCTTATTTATAAATAAATTTTGAATAATTCAATGTATATCCACAATTTTTTTGAAAAGTAGTGCACAATAAGACCTGTTTTCATGAACATTGTGATGATTGAGTCATGCCCAATCCACCCTTTTTAGTGTTTTTACCCCTACATACATATGTGAAATAATCAAGTCCTCTTTTAATATCCAACTATGGATATATTCTTTGTAAAAACTAGATAATAGTTTTCCTTACCAGTACTTTATAATGTTATTCTATACGTATCCTCATTTTCTATAATAGGTCGATGTTTTGTGATCTATTTTTTGGCTAAATATAGTTCCCATGGGTTTTAATAAACATCCTATGATACCAAATGTATTTACTCCAACCCCTTGATACTAGAGGAGAGGTATACTTTATTATGTTGACATACGATATGAGTAATCACATCCCAATGGAATGAGTAGTTTATTATTCATTATAAACTAGATTTATACATAAAATTATCAATACAATTGAAAATATAAAGTACCTAAATAAATTTCATTAAGAACACTATTATTCCTTATAGTGTATCTATTCATATAAATCAAATAATACTCCTTGGTTTCCTGGAGAAAATAAAACCTAATAAATGGGTCAGATAAGATTGTAATTAAGGGTAACCATACAATAGATGCAATGAATAAATAAGGCATAGTAAATATGGGATGGAAAATAACTGAAACACATTCCATTTTATCAACATCATGAGTATAATATGAAATGAATAAATTATTATCAATTAATAAAATATAAATAATCACATAACATTGAATATTTGATAATGGACATTAAAAAATATATAAAATTCACATAGAATTTCAATAACATCATTCATAATGACTTAATGTATAATTTCATTCATCTAAAACATATATTTGATCCATTTTTCGAATAAATCTAAATAAAGTGGTAAATCCTAATCCAAAACACATTAAACATTGTCTTGTGAGACCAACCAATGAATCAAGGGGCTATAATAGGCCCCTCAGATCATATACTAAGTCCAATGAAATCATCAAGTTAATGGTATAAAACACAGTAAACATAAACATTAATATTGGAAACCTAGAACATGAATTTTTAACAAATACCACTATCATAAAAACATTTTTAAACCATTCAGTGTAATATAAATGAAATCAAACTAGAAAGTACCATATCAAACCAAACATAAACTATCCAAATAAATAATAAGGATTATATCAATATTACATATCCTCATTTAATAAACGAATAATGATGTGTTGATGATATTTATGAATACAAATACCACAACAATCCTGAAAACCTTTTTGAGGAATATAACCGTAATATTTTGAAAATAACCTTTAAAAATATTTAACAAAAAATAGAAATTACATTTATTTTAAAATAACTTTTAAATAACATTTAATATATTTTAAATATTTTATTTGTCAGGATGGAATAAAATTGTATTCATGAAATACATATTTAATGAATGAATCCTTTCATAGTTTTAGTTAAATTTAAATGGGAATTATTTTCAAAATAAAATAAATATTCGTTTAAATTTTTTAAAAAAAATTGAAATTGGTAAGAATGTAATTAATTAATTATTTTGGAAATGTAAAAAATATATTTTTATGGAAATCGTGGGTTTTAATGAAAATTAATTTCAAACAGAAGAGAAAAATATTGTCATATTTTCACAAAAACGTTTCACTATGATTTTAAGAACCAAATAGTGGAAAAATTGTACTATTTCTTCAAAACCTCATGAATAAAAAAGGATAATAAATTAAATTTATTTCAAGATCAAAATTTCATATAATTCCCCCTAGGGTGACATAAACATAAAGAATATAGAATAATGATTGGATTGTGAAATAAACTTCTACAACTGTTGTAATTATGGAATCAAAATCCCAATGAACAGAATAAAATTGAATGAATATTTATATACCATCAAGACAAATTAATTAATTATATTTAATATAAAAGGGAAATATATACAATACATAGAATAAATAAATGTGGAAAATTAATTTATGTATAACTAAAGTAAAATTGAGGCAACAAACCCTTACCATAGGTCTAATTTTATTACCACATATTTGTACAAACATTATAATAGAATTAATCACTCCATTAATTTATTACATAACTCTAAAATTATTTATAATATCATATATGATCCTATTATAATAGTTTAAAACCAGTTTGTTAACACAATTCCCTTATTTTTAGTATTTTGGGTGTCAATTACCTTTTTTTTTATCATTTCATCATGAATGTTTTGGTTATAATGTAAAGGATATATATGTCATCTAAAAAATATATCAATATATAAATATAATATTTACTCATTAGATACATTTTCATAACATTTTCAAAAATTTCTACATGGAAAATGAATCACATCATTTCGTGGAAATAATAGACCGTGAATATGCACATACAATGATATCATTACCTTAATGTGTGAAATGGTAAGAAATTGGGTGATATTTTTGTTGACGCTCCTTTCGTCACAGAATCTAAAAACCGGAAAAGGGGAATATCTGAGCTCAAAGTGATTCAACCTTTGAAGAAAATATCAAAAATCGACAAAGGCATGAAAAAGGATCAAAAGCAACTTCACCACGCAAGTTATATCACTGTCACGCAAGTCCACTTGCGCGACGCCCTTGGTCGTGCAAGTGAATTGCGCGACCTAATTGATAACCGCCCGGGGTCTTCTCCTGCCTATAAATAGACCCTGTGGGCGCCCTATTCAAGAGGATCTTTTTCCAGAAACTCGGATTGAAGCTCCCGACGCCCAAGTCTCTTCTCAAAGCTTCCGGAACACATGTAAGGTAATTTCTTACCTAGAATGGAAGATCCAAAGAGGGGGAGGAAGGTCTAAGTGTTGAAACTCATCAACACTTGCGCTCCTAAGTGGCCAACCCTTAAGGGAAGTGGTCCCACTTGCGCGCTGCCTTATTCCTTCGATAGAACTTGCGCGTCCCTTTTCTAGAAGATCCTTAAGAGAATTCTAAAGGATTTAATAAAGAGTCGCTCAAGTATTTTAATGTTGGTTGACAATCGCGAAAGTACAACACATGTCGCGCATGTATACTTACATGACCAATACTTGTGCGCCCCCGCAATTCTTGTGAGCCTTCCATGACTTGTGCGCCCCTTCCTTTTTGGGTGCCTTTCTTTCCCATTTCACCCTTCTTAAGTCATTACACCTTTCCTTTTAAAGATTCAGTCTTCAAGACACTCTTCAAATCCATTTATGGCATGATTTCTTGATTTGACTTCCTTATCTGAAAGGAATTCAGTGAAATATCTCTCAAAACCTAGTAATTTAAATATCCTTATGTCAATAAATATGGAGAGTTCATTCATTCAACCTCATCCTTTAAGATGAGAGAATCTTTAACCTGGGTCACCTTTTCAGGAATAATCCCTAGTCATAAGTCCTCTAATTTGGGCATCCTTTTCAGGAGTAAGCCCCAAACCTTAATCCTTAACCTGGGTCTCCTTTTCAGGAATAAGTCCTAGTCATAATTTTGGGCTTCCTTCTCAGGAGTAAGCCCCAAGTCCCCTAACCTGGGTCTCCTTTTTAGGAATAAGTCCCAGTCAAAATTTTGGGCTTCCTTCTCAGGAGTAAGCCCCAAGACCCCTAACCTGGGTCTCCTTTTTAGGAATAAGTCCCAGTCATAAATTTGGGCATCCTCTGTAGGAGTAAGCCCCAAGTCCCTTAAATGTTTGGGCATCCTTCTTAGGAGTAAGCCACAGATCCTCTAATTTGGGCTTCCTTTTTCAGGAATAAGTCCCAGTCATAATCTTGGGCTTCCTTTTAAAGAATAAGCCCCAAGTCCCTTAAATTTTCTTTAACCAGTCCTAATTTACGGTTGATCTGGGATTCCTTCGCCGGAGTAAAACCCAGTTATCAATCCTCTCCTAATTTGGGTTTCCTTTTCAGGAATAAGTCCCAAGTTAGAGTATTCAAATCTCCATGAATCACATATACCTTTATGGACCATGTTGCTTGATTTTATCCCTAAAGTAAATCCTCTGGGCAGTCATACATACATAATCCCCAAACCATTTCTTATGATTGCATCTTTCATGGCACAATTGTCTAATTTTTACCAATACCTCTTGTTTCTCACACCGAGCATGACTCACGTAAGCTTAGAGTGTAAAAGTAATTGTGACATCCTTGTTTGAGCCATCAATCATAAAACATCATACTCCTTTACTCGAACTACGTGGGTTCTGATTCCTTTTCCAAAACAAAGGATACGTAGGTAGCCCATCTATGGGTTCCATCCCAACTTTGAAATAATTCATGTCCTTCTGAATGACAATAAACGTCAAGTGCCCCACTGAGTGGCTTTAAAACCATCTTGGTCATCATAATGACCAACAGAATTTTATATAAATGTTTTGAAGGTTACCATTGATCAAGAATCTCTAAATAGATATAGATGATTCTCTATTGATGAAGAACCTCGAATACATATAAAAGATTCTCTAAATTTCTTACATATTTAATCATTGATTGTCAGAACTAAAGGAAAAGCTCATTTTATACTTGGTAATGTAATAAGGATTCACGAACATTACTTAAATCTATAAAGAGAGTCCCGGAATAGACAATAATTCCCCTCAAAAAAGGTGTGATGAGTCCGACCTCCCATTCTCTCGACCAATGCAAATTCCTAACCCTCATCAGTCCACAAGATAATGAGCGCCTACCTTTGGAAAGTAGGTCCAAATGGATATGGAATCATTGGATGTTTCCGGTTATACGAACAAACCCACTCGAAACCGATCGGAACAATTGAATCTCCCATCCAGGAGGTCATCCCCGAATTCCGAGGGAAACAAAAAATGGTGAACCCGACGTGAATCCTTAACCAAATTAAAATGATGTTTTACCAATTTGTTAAGCCCCTATTTAAAACTCATATAGGAGGGCTATCAAAAACAATCATTGACATATGTGCTCATCCAAAGGATGAAGTGGCTGAATTTTATCTTGATTACATCTGTTATATCAAACATGCACTCTTTTTCAAGATCTTCTGTATTTCCATAATGGCTGCTCTCAAATTCACATCTGTGAATACTGCTGCTGCAAATACCACTGCTGCTATTCCTACTGGATCGTTATCCGCTCTGGGGATGACATCACCTACTCAGCGTCTTCAACGCTGGGTATCAAATGCGCTGGTTAAGGAGTACCGTCAACAAGGTACCATACCAACTCTGGAGGCTGCCCGATAGGACCTCCATGTGAACAACTCACACAGGTCATCTGGACAATGATGACCAGTGATCAAGAGGCAGGTGGTGCTGACTACCGTCTCAAACTGTTTTGGGCCGTTATCCCTGGAACGCCATTTCCATTCACTCCCTTACTTTGAGGAAGTGAATGAGCAGGTCCCTCAGGCCTTAATTCAAAAAGATAGGAGTCCTTCGAGAGGGCTCCCATAAACAATCGCCTCCAGAATCGTGTAGCAGTTCGCCCTCAACATGATGAGGGTACCGACTCCAGGCATTCAGCTCAGGTTCCTTGAACCCGAGCAGGCAAGACGAACCACCAGAGACGGAATCCGGTTAACAATGTGCAGGTTTTCATCCTTTCCATCTCCGGAGAAGTCCACCAACATAACTTTGTGGAAAACATCGACCAAGCACACACACATGTCCGTTTTAATTCCGTTGTCCAGTAGACTCGTCTGGCAGCATCACGCCAATCCCGTTAGGCAATTACGGCGGAGTACAATAGGTAGGAACATACAAATGCATATACATCATCAGTTAGTCAGCAGGCTCGCCTGACTACATATGATAGATCTCGTCAACCATTTTGGTGAAGTGTAATCAGCAGGAACATACACCTGATAGTACTAATCATGCCTACCAAAAGTCTCGCTTGGTAGCGCACGGAGAAGTCAGTCGGAAAGCACCGACGACAAACAGGAGGCAGACTCAACTCTCTGCCTCCACACTTGAGTACTGTCAGGATTCACTGACAAGAAAAGGAGGACAGGAGCAGGCACATACACCTACTCCAAACCCGGAATGGACGTATATTCCCGTTCTGGCGGCTGAAGTCACCAAGCATATTTTGTCAATGGTGAAAGAGCAGAAGCAAATTCCTACTCATATTCTGGATGCTTGCCTGGATATCATAACAGCTTCAACATCATCTCAGGGAAAGACACATAAATCTATCCCTAGTAGTGGAGTGACACATCAACGATTCACTCCGGAACAGACACACACATCTGTTCCAGTTCAAGAGGGTTATGGGGAATACTCCCCCATATCATACGAACAACCAAGTCAGGAACATACACCTGATTTGAGTAGAGATCGTCAGCCTAACCTGACCAACTTTCCTGATCAGGCACATACACCTGCTCAGAGCAATCACATTCTTCATCAAGTGGTTTCTAAAGAGATCAAGAAGGCATCTATGAAAAAGATCCTCCCAGCACAGTAAGGAGATCAAAGGCCAATTTTTAACCAAGACTTTCTCGATGCTGGAGTTCATGAAGCCCTCAGACATTTATCTGTCAGAATTCAAGATTCTACTCCCTTAGTTCCCAATAACGGGAACATTAATTCTGAATGTCTTCAACAGACACTTCCTCATGAAGGCTTGCTTCTTGAAAATTTGGTCAATCTTGAAGTTTCTTCTTCAGATGAGAGCCACAAGAACCCTCTGTGTGGTCAGAAGACCAAGGAGCAAGGGATCTCATCATTTGCTGTAACCCATTATGGTGGTCCTCCCCATGATGATGAATTTCGTTGCGAAAGTCCTCTCCGCAGTAGTGATTCACATTTCCTGGAAAATACTCCAGTGAACAATGTAGTGCCGAGAAATCCCTCTTATCTTGAGGAACGTGCAAATGCGAAACCAGTCATGTCTGATGCTTTATCGCTGGCATGTGAAATACTTTCTCAATCAGAAGATAGCCCAGGGTGTAGGTCATTCTCCGAACCACCCCTAAGTCATGCATCTTCTAGTTTGATCAATGATCTCTCTACTAATCTTGTTGAATCCGATGAAGCAACAAGGAAACACCAACTATGGTCAAAACAGGTAGAAGAATCTTCATTTAATGATAAAGAGGAAATGCTGAACATGAGGAAAAAAATGGAGAAAAGTTAAGTACCAGTCATGTTTTGGCCTTTGGCTGACTCCCAGTATGATATTCCAAAGATGTTGACGGAAGATGGAGTCCATGATATTCGTCTCAACATATGGAAAACTCTTTGTCAATTGAAGAAGAAGGAATTATCTTATGATAAATATGAAAATCATCTTAATATAATAGAAGGGCTACAACGTCAGATTGATTTGGCATCTCTATCAGTCTCTCGGTATCTGAAAGCTGAAAAGCAACAAAGAACCCTTCAACGTTCATGCCTTGGCGCACTAAGAAAATTGCGTCAATTAATTCCCAATGCTCCATCTGGTGTTCATATCAGAGGATGGGGTGTTCAAAGAGCACTACATTTCACAGTGCTTTCTAGTCAGCAAAGCCCGCTGAAAATGGTCTCATGCAATGTTATTTCCCATGGCCGGCCACACTCAATGGGCTTTGTTCATAATCAAAAGCTTTCTCAAAAACAGTATTCAACTTGTTCCTCTCAAAATCAAGCATATAGAGAACAAGTTGTTTAATTGCTCCTACATCAAGAAGGCGAGAATATTGCACAAGCCTCTCGTATGGAGCAAACAAATCATCAAATGACAGAAGTATCGGAAATCATCAAACGGTATGTTGAACCAGGTGATAAAAGTGGATACAGGTTAATGCATCGAGCTAATTTCCGAACAAATATTCGCAATACCAAGAGAGATTTTAAGAAAGTCTCAGACATAGCATGTCAAGAGCCACCCCAGCTTGTCAGACTGGGGACTCCTTTAACCCAACCCTCAGAGTCAACAAATGGGATTCGAGGAGTTGAGCAGAATCAGTAGGAACATCCCCAGTTCACGAGACCGGGGACTATTTCAAATTATCATTCCCCTTCTCAGAGAATTTCTCTCTTTTCTCGATTAGGGAAGAATCCCCAAGAGGAACGAAGAGCGAAATTATCAGGAGATTCCCTCCAAATTATAGCTCGACAAGAAGTTTCTAAAGGATTGAATCAACAAAAGGCAATGTCTCATCAAAGATATGAAAGAAGACAATATCATAGAATTGTTGATAGAAGGGATGCGATGTATGATACATCAATCAATGTCATCAATGCCGTTGTTGCTAATCCACCAGAGGATACTCACCCAGGGGACACAGATTAATAGCGTCCTGCTCAAGAAAATGTACGCACCGATACAAATGAAGAAGGTGTGCGTACACGAAGTACAAGGATTACTCAGAACCTAGGTAATCAACTTCCCTCTCTCCAAAAAGAATCCAACAAAGGGAGGGGAAAGAATCAGGTTACATATCCTTCCTCTGGAGAAGGTCAATCGCTCTCATTAGAGCAAAGGTTTCCATAACAGGAGGATGAAATGAAAGAATTAAGAAGGTTGAATGCTGAACTACTTCAGAGTAGTCTTCTTCTTAAGAATACTGAAGTCCGACAGCCGAAGGAATTTGTTGCAGTTACTGAGATGGATCAGGAATATCCTCCTTTATCAGTACACCCTCAGTGGTCTAACCCTACGGGTCAAACGCAACAACGGTTGGCAGTGCAACCATCAGTTGCACCACCAACCACCACATCTGTCCAAGCTCCATTCGTTGCACCTACTCAAGACCAGATTCTACCAGAAGTTTCACAAAAGTTAATAACTACTATTGAGTCATTAACAGCTCGGTTAGAAACTATGGAAGGGAAACGGGCGCAAGTTCAACCAGAAAAGAATGTTTACCCTGAATGGGTAGATTCAATTTCTCCTCCATCTAGTTTTGGAAACCCTGTTTTCCCTACTTTCAATGGATCAGGCGACCCGGAACAACATTTGACGCATTACGTGTCTTGTTGTGATCCTATGATGGGAACTCCAGAGCAGCAAGAAGTAGTGAAACTCAGATGCTTCGTGCAAACCTTGCAAGGACCAACTTTTGTCTAGTATACAAGCTTGCAATCCTGGTCAATCATCAGATGGGAGGATCTTCGCCAAAAATTCCTTCTTCAGTTCAGCTCAACTTTTCCAAAAAACGACAGTTGTCGATCTTACAAACTGCAAGAAAATGGAAAATTCAAGAGTCTCTGATTTCATTTCTCGCTAGAATGGATTAACGTATTCCCTGAGTTTAGAACTCCCTCAGGAAGAGATGTTGCCAATCTGTGTGGAAAATTTGCATGACAAATTACGCATGCCATTGATCCCTGTGAAATACATAGGAGGGTTTCATGACCTTACTTCAATCTCTCAGCAGATTGAAGATTCCCTTATACAGGCTAAGGTTAAATCTTGGGTAATTCCTTCAGCTTCGGGAAGGAGAATGGGTAAAGCAGAAACTGCTATAGTTATGCTTAAACAAGCACCTGTACCTATTTCTACATCAAAACCTTCATCTTCTCAAAGGGATCCACCTCCTGATCGCCAACAATAAAGGCCATTTCGTCCAAATGTTCAAAGAGATCAATGACGAAAACAATTTGAGGATATGAAGAGTAAAACATACTCCTTCCGAAATGAGCAAGTTCTTGGTTACTTCATTTCAGCTCTGGAAAATAATTTGGTTCAATTACCAGTACCCAAGAGGCCAAACAAAGAAGGAGATGAAGACCATCCCAATTATTGTCCCTTTCATCATATGTTAGGACATCCCATCCAGGAGTGTTTTGTCTTCAAAGACCTCCTTCAAAATATGGTTGACTTTGGACAAGTCATGTTGAAAGGTTCTTCGACTCAGGTAGCATGTGTTACTGCTACAGTTCCAGAGGAGGAAGGTGAATGGCAAGAAGTAAAAAGCAGAAATGCATAGAAGTATGATGATTGGATGGTTAGAAAGACAATCAATCAGACTCATGCGATTTTGCGAACACAATTAAAGAAACCAATTGTGTCTTCTGCCATGAATATTCTGGTAAAACCCTCTTCGTCATAGGGAAAGTCCTCAAAGAAATGGTGTGATTCAAAGAAGAAAAAAGAATCAGAAAGAAGATGAGTATGTGTCAAAGCCTAAATTGTCTTTGACTCTGGTAGAGTTTATGCCATCTACTTCAAAACCACGGGCACCGCCCCATCAAACGGAACAGCCCAAATAGGCTAGTCAGGCAGGGTATTTATTAGTAGAAGAGTTAATCTTCGGTTCTGTTAATATGATTCAATTAACAGATCCGTATTCCAGTTGTAATTTCAATTTTGATGAGCCTAAATTCCCTGTATCAAATAAGGGAATCCGAGGAAGTTCCAGAGGTTCAGGATATAGGGGAAGACGTGGATCTTTCCGAAGCCGCTACTCCAGTTCTACCCCTGCTAGCACTGTGTATGCAGCAGAAACTCGTGGTAGAGCCCTTCAGCGAGCTCAAAAAGAACAAGCAAGTTCTTCTGCCAATAGTCAACTCAGTCATGGCACAGTTATTTTGGAAGACCGATTGAAAATTCCATCTTCTTTATCTCACCATGTTAATGGATCTAATCGGTCTAATCTTCCAAAACCAAGGATGTTGCCAACTTCTATCCCAATACAAGATGCATCAGCTTCCAAATCATCTGCTTCCAAGGTACCTGCTAAACCGCATATTCTTGTTGGGAAACGTAGACCTTTGGATAAAAAGTATGATATATTGAAACACTTGGCCCAAGTACCATCCAGGTTATCAATTTTGGATTCATTGAATCTGTCAAAAGATCTTCGGAAAGCACTCATCGATGCTTTGTCAAGTCCTCAGGAGTTTGAAGATAAAATTGCAGCAGCTGAAGTCTATCACATAGAGAATGATCCTGCAGAATTCCATGCAGTGATATCATTTACTGATAAAGATGAAGATGATGTTGTGCATGGGCACATAAAACCTTTGTACTTATCTGGCAAAGTCAATGGTGTAGATATCCGAAGAGCTTTCATTGACAATGGTTCATGAGTCAACCTCATGCCCATTCGTACACTTCGTCGATTGGGCCTCACAGAATCTGATTTATCTCCTTCTACCATGATGTTACAAGGACATGATAAAAATGAACAAGAACCACTAGGTGAAGTTACACTCAGAACATAGTTTGGAGATCTTGTATCCAATTCGGATTTCATGATTGTTGATCAAGACTCAACTTTCAACGTCTTTCTTGGAAGACCCTGGCTACATCAGCATGCGGTTATCCCTTCATCATACCATCAATGTCGCAAATACTGTTTAAATGGTCAAGTTGTAACATTGTATGGTGATAATTCCACGTTCAAGACATATGAGTCTCAATACATTGAGGCAGAATTTTATCACATGAAGGGAAGAGAAAAATCTACAATGAAGGAAATTACCAAAGTTAATGCTCCATATGGTTTGGAGAAAATTCCAATAAATCCATTTACACATGTGAGTACAGATTATGTGTTACCTATCAGTCAAATTGACAAAATAGGCCCAAATCAAAATACTGTTATGGAAAGATCCATAATGTCAATTACGACAGTTGTGCCAGACAACATGGGAGAAATTGGTAACCTACCAAATAGTGATGAAAGCACAAGTGATGACGTCTTCATTTCATCTAGTGAAATCCAACAGGTCTATACTTCGCCAATCAGGCCAGAAGAAGTTATAGCAACATCAGAGGTGAATAATGATGTCAATTCTCAATCCATCATCTCCTCTTTATTTCCCAAAGAAGGCCCTTTATCATCAATAGGGTCGGAAATGGAAGCGTCTTCTTCAAAATGTGCAAATGTTGAAATCTATTATGATCATGAAAATTTGGTTTTGTCATATACTATGCAAGTAGAAATGGAAGAAATAGCACATGATGTAGAGGAAGAGGAAGATCTTAGAGATGCTCGTCCAGCATTTGAAGAGGGTATCTCTACCACTGTGGATGAACTCAGAGAAATAAATCTGGGTACAGAGAAAGATCCACACCCCACATTAATTAGTGTGGCCATGACCCTTGAAGAGCCAGAATTGTATATTTCTTTTCTAAAGAAAAATAAATATATTTTTGCTTGGAACTATACAGAAATGCCTGGGCTTGATCCTGATATTGCTACTCATCATTTGGGTTTACCAAAAGAACATCGAGGATTTAAGCAAGCCGCGAGAAGAACACACCCAACCTATGCTTCTAAAATTGAAGTTGAAGTGGATAAGCTGATCAAAGCTAACTTCATCAGAGAAGTTCAATATCCCAATTAGTTGGATAATATTGTCCCTGTAAAGAAGAAGAATGGACAAATTAGGGTTTTCTTCGATTTCATAGATCTTAATCGGTATTGTCGTAAAGATGATTTCCCAGTTCCGATTACAGAACTATTAATTGATGCGACGGCTGGTTATGAAGTAATTTACTTCATGGATGGATATTCTGGATATAATCAGATCCTAATGCCCCTAGATGATTAGGAATCTACAGCCTTCAGAGCCCCTCAAGGTGTGTTTTGTTACCGGGTGATGGCCTTTGGGTTAAAGAATGCAGGTGAAACATATCAATGCGCCATGAATCGTATCTTCAAACCTTTCTTAGGGAATTTTGTTGAATGCTATGTAGATGATTTGGTGGTTAAATCCAAACAACGTTCTAATCACTTGGCGGATTTGGAAGTCATATTCCACAATCCTTAAAAACATAATTTGAAGATGAACCCCTTAAAATGTGCAATTGGGGTAACCTCAGGAAAATTCCTCGGCTTTGTTGTACGCCATCGTGGTATTGAAGTCGATCCTGAGAAGACCAAATCAATCCTTGGTATGTCACCTCCTTAGAATTTGAAATAATTAAGAGGACTTCAAGGGCACTTAGCCTATATTCGGCGTTTCATCGCCAATTTGGCAGGCAAAAGTTTACCCTTTACCAAATTATTGAAAAAAGGAGTCACTTACCAGTGGACTGAAGAATGTCAAGAAGCATTTGATGTTCTCAAGAAATACCTCTTGAGTCCACTAGTACTCATGCCACCTGTTGAAGGTAGACCACTTATCCTCTATGTGACAGCTCTAGAGCGATCATTGGGTTCCTTTCTCGCTCAAAAGAATGATGCTAGGAATGAAAATAGCCTCTACTATCTCAGTAGTACTATGCTTGAAGCAGAAACCCGATATTCAAGTATTGAGAAGTGCTGGCTAGCATTAATCTTTGTAGTCCAGAAACTAAGACACTACTTTCAACATCACGAGGTCCAATTGGTATCTCGCAATAATCCACTCAAATTCATCCTTAGTCGTCCAATGCTTACAGGACATCTAGCAAGGTGGGCAGTTATTTTGCAGCAGTTCGACATTCAGTATGTATCTCAAAAGGCAATAAAGGGCCAAGCTCTGGCTGATTTCCTGGCTGAACATCCATCAGTGGAAGACACGTCTTCAGATATTGAACTCCCTGATGAGGAAGTTTTATATATTCAAGAGAGTCCTCAAACATGGGAAATGTATTTTGATGGTGCTTCCAGAAGTCCAACAGGGAAGAAAATGGAAAATCCTAAATTCAAAAATGTTGGTTTAGGAATTGTACTCATTTCTCTAGATAAGGCATTGTTACCTTATTCCTTTTTATTGTGGGAAGTTGGTACTAATAATGAAGCCGAATACCAAGCTCTTATCACAGGCTTGGAGTTAGCGCTTCAAACACAAGTGAATCACATAAAAGTGAAAGGTGATTCAGACTTGGCAATCAAACAAGTCAATGGGGATTATGCCATCAGAAAAGAAGAGTTAATCCCTTTGTATGATTATGTCAGAATGTTAATGGCGGAATTTCCTTCAGAGCCGAAATATTCTTATGTCCCAAGATCACAAAATGCTCAAGCTGATGCACTGGCTAATATAGCCACAGCTCTAGCAGATCCAAATCGGGATGAGACAACCATCAGTATTGCCCACTGTCGTTCAATTTCCCTTTATGTTCAAGCAAGAACAGAGGAAATTAATGAAATTAGTCCCATTCTTGAACCGTATGGTCATACGACAGGATGGATGTCACATATCAGGGAATACCTTCAAAATGGAACACTTCCACCTGATAGAGCCGAGAAAGAACAAATCCGGCGACGTGTGGTCAAATTTACTCATTATGATAGCCTAGACCACCTAGAGAAAATTCTCTACAAATGTGGTTTTGATGGAGTTCTCTTCAGATGCATTGATGGTGAAGAGACAATGGCTGTCATGAAAGAAGTGCATGCAGGGTTCTATGGTGCCCACCAGTATGGACATAGATTGTCTGATCAAATTCGAAGGCTTGGATACTTTTGGCCTTCAATGATACAAGATTGTGTTGATTTCACAAAGAAGTGTCATTCATGTCAATTACATGCCAACTTCATTCATCAACCTCCAGAGTTACTTCATACAGCTAATACTCATGGCCATTTGCCACATGGAGAATGGATGTGGTGGGACCTTACCCTTAAGCTACGGACAAGCAGTTTAAGTACATTCTTACTAATACTGATTTCTTTTCCAAATGGGCAGAGGTAGTACCTCTCAATGAAGTTAGTTCTAAATGCATTGTTAGCTTCATCAAGTCTAACATCATTACTAGATTTGGTGTCCCTCATACCATATTGACGGACAACGACACCAACTTCTGTTCTTCTGAGGTGAAGAAATTGTATCAAGAATACAACATTAAATCCAACCATTCATCTCGGTATCATGCGACAGCCAATGGCAAAAAAAAAAGCCTTTAACAAGACTCTTTCAAATATACTGCAAAAAATGGTGGATAAAGATAAGAGGTCATGGCCTGACAAAATCTTTAATGCTTTATGGGATTATCGGTCTACCACCCGCAATGCAACGTGGTCAACTCCATATTTGCTGGTATATGGAACAGAAGCAGTCTTGCCAATTGAAGTTCAATTTCCCTCACTCAGAGTAGCCATTTGTGATCAGTTATCTACAGACGAGCAATCCCAAATGCGATTGAATGAATTGAAATGGTTAGATGAGAAAATATTGTGCACTTTGCACCACTTGGAAGTCTATCAGAATCGAATAGCACGAGCTTTTAACAAAAAAGTTCATCTTAATTCATTCATTCAGGGAGAATTGCTATTAGTTATCAGAACTCCAGTGATACCAGGAAAGAAACCTCCCAAGATTGAGCCAAAATGGGAAGGACCTTATTCAATACATAGGGTCTACTGTAATGGAGCTTATTCATTAATCTCGATGGATGGAGAACTCATTACTACTCCAACTAATGCAAGATTTTTGAAGAAATATTTTGTATAAAATACAAAGTATTCACCTTATGTCCCCGCAACATGACACTAAACTATGCGTCACCAGTTCATCCTTGTTATATGAAGTTAAACTATACAGCAACGGTCTAAGCATATGACCCTAAACTATTTCCACATACGTCCAACATGACGTTAAACTGTGTCACCTTATGTCCCTGCAACATGACACTAAACTGTGCAGCACCAGTTCGTCCTTGTTATATGACGTTAAACTATACAACAATGGTCTAAGAATATGACCCTAAACTATTTGCACATACATCCAACATGACGTTAAACTGTGTCATCTTATGTCCCCGCATCATGACACTAAACTGTACGGCACCAGTTCATCCTTGTTATATGACATTAAACTATTCAGCAACGGTCTAAGCATATGACCCTAAACTATTTGAAAATACGTCCCACATGACATTAAACTGTGTCACCTTATGTCCCCGCAACATGACACTAAATTGTGCAGCACCAGTTCGTCCTTGTTATATGACGTTAAACTATACAGCAACGGTCTAAGCCTATGACCCAAAACTATTTGCACATACGTCCAACATGACGTTAAACTGCTTCACCTTATGTCCCCGCAACATGACATTAAACTGTGCGGCACTAGTTCATCCTTGTTATATGATGTTAAACTATACAGCAACGGTCTATGCATATGACCCTAAACTATTTTCACATACGTCCAACATGTCGTTAAACTGTGTCACCTTATGTCCCCGCAACATGACACTAAACTTTGCGGAACTAGTTCGTCCTTGTTATATGACGTTAAACTATACAGCAACTGTCTAAGCATATGACCCTAAAATATTTGCACATACGTCCAACATGACGTTAAACTGTGTCACCTTATGTCCCCGCAACATGACACTAAACAATGCGGCACCAGTTCATCCTTGTTATATGATGTTAAACTATACAGCAACGGTCTTAGAATATGACCCTAAACTATTTGCACATACATCCAACATGACGTTAAACTGTGTCACCTTATGTCCCCGCAACATGACACTAAACTGTGCAGCACCAGATCGTCCTTGCTATATGACGTTAAACTATACAGCAATGGTTCTGTATGACCTTAAACTGCAACTTCGTCCAATATGATGTTAAACTTTGAAAAAGTTCCATAAATGGTCCAGTATGACCTTAAACTACATCATCAACAGTCCATGCACATGACCCTAAACTATTTTCAAGTCCCTTACGTCCGGTAAGACGTTAAATTGTGACGTCCTAACTACACGACGCTAAACTGTATAAAAGTCCCTTACGTTCGGAAAGATGTTAAACCACACAATCATCAAAGGTCCTGTATGACCTTAAACTACACCACTGTCCAGCATGACATTAAACTGCACCATCCATGGTCCATGCATATGACCTTAAACTATTCGCCATTTCGTCCAATATGACGTTAAACTGTGGGAAAAAAATCCCCAATGTGTCCAATATGACGTAAATGGTGTGTTATTTTGTCCTTACTACATGACATTAAACTTCGTAGTCCCCCTTTCGTCCAACATGAAATTAAACTCTATTTTCCCCATAGTCCTAACTACATGAAGCTAAACTGTACAGAAAATTAATGATATGTCAACATGACATTTAAACTGTATTTTGTCCCTGCTACATGACACTAAACTGCGCAGCACCAAAAGTCCTAACTGCAAGAATTTAAACTGCATAGTCGCTTTATATGTCCTACATGACATTAATCTATGCATTGTTAAGGTTTTTGTTACCTCTTGTTTCTCACACCGAGTATGACTCACGTGATCTTAGAAAAAACCTCAGCCATAACACTCTCTTTGAGCCGCTAACCATGTATAAGTCCCAACATCATTTTGTTTAGATCGTTGTCCCCAAGAACAACTTGATCATTAATTCATTCTTTAATTAAACTACATGGACTTTGATCCTTTCCCTTCAGGCTGGGTTTGTAGGAAACCTCCCCGGGTTCCAGACCAAAAAAAATCTCTTCACATCAGTTCACCACCATCTCATATGATGTTGATTCGTGAAAACACCACAAGAATCAATATATTTACATTGATTCATTTTTGTCCTTGTAATATGACGTTAAAATATACAACACTTTTGTCCGGTACGACAATAAACTACAATACTCTTTGATTTCCTCATCTGAGAGAGAACAATTATTGACATTGATTTTTCAATCATGGTTTTCATTTCAAAATGCTACGTGCATACATGGTAATACCTAATCTTTTTATCTCAGGTTAAACCATCATTGCACTAAAGTCTCCTTTCACCCTTCACATGTACGAACCAAATTTGTACAAAGGGTAGTTCTAGAACTACGTGGGATTGATTCCCATCCTTATGGGATACGTAGGAACGTTTGAGTATCCCTCGAATCCAGCCCCAAGTCTTTTGGGCCTAACCCCAAATTTCACTTTCAGTCCCTTGGTTGAAAAGTCCTCATGAAAACACACACTGTGTATTCATTATTATGGTCCGAACTCTATGAACATAAACTAAGATCTCTCATACATTCGTCCTGCACGACGTTAAAATGCATTTCAAGAACTACATATGGCTTGATTCTCATACTTATGAGATACGTAGTGAAGTCCAAAATTTCAATTCAGGACCCAGCCACAACATAATTATGGTTATTATTGACCTATGTATCTCTATATACGTTGGAAAATACCTATCTTTATGTGTTATAATCCTAACCTTAAAAATTTTCAGATCTTCATAACCCTTTTCATGTCTTTTAGTCATAAAAATGTCAAACTTCTAAGAATTCTTTTGCCTGACTATGTAGTACGTGCCCATAGGTGGCCTTGCATAAACAGTCCACATAACAGACTTGTCAGCCGAAAGATGCTATTTATTTGACCATGCAGCCAATTCCCTTTGGTGTCCCTGCATATTTCAACCCCCTAACAGGTTTGTTGGATAATAGTAACTTCATTCTTGGGAAGAATGCCTCTTTTGTACTTATTTTTCTTAAATGACAGTATGTAGGGATCTGCAAAAAATAGCCATCCTTAACATATTTGTCCCATTTCTTTTTTCATGATCTGAAAGTATTCAAGTCTATGGTTTATACTCTCCATATTCTCTTTCCCTACGTTTGGGTTATACCTTCATAGGAGAGATATTCATTCAATTCTCCGATATTCTTGTTCGGAAATATCTTCTCCATATTCAAGTACCTCTATCTATAAAACAAACTCTGTACTTTAGAAAATTTGAATGTCCATAAACTTTCACTGGCTTTTAGCACTAGGAAAGTAAATTTCTGAGAGTTCTTTTGCCTGACTATGCAGCACGTGCCCATAGGTGGCCTTGCATAAACAGTCCACATAACAGACTTGTCAGCCTAAAGATACTATTTATTTGACCATACAGCCAATGCCCTTAGGTGGCCCTGCATATTTCAACCCCCTAACGGGTTTTGTTAAATAATAGTAACTTCATTCTTAGAAACTACATCTTCTAATGCCTTTTATCTCTTTTTCATATCATTCCTCAGATTCAAAAATTCTTAAGTCATAGCTTACATATTTTCCCTCATACTTGAGTACGGTAATATGTTTTCAGATAAATTGTCAAGGAATTGAATCAATTTTAATCCATTTTGGTCAAAGCTATTTCGACCTTAAACATTAGCCCCTTTATGTCCGGCATGCATGACTTTAAACTGCCCACAAAAGACAAAGGAACTATGAATAAAAGTCAAGTTCCTGCTCACTAAACATACATTTTTTATGATTTAGGTAATATTGAGCAATTAAAAGGTTCAAAGTTTGTAGGGTTATCTGTAATAATCCTAGTAAAGATCAAACTATGCTTACTAAGCCCATCGGCTTAAGTAAATTTGAAGCAGGTAGTGAAAGAATGCAGGTACAAATGATTGAAGATGAATGTGTTTTTCATTGATACACAAGAGTTAGAAGGACATCCACAGACTGGAGTCTCTTCTCGTTTTCAAGAATTACAGGAGGCTTTCAACATAACTCTTCATTTGATTTACAACATCCTGAGATTTATCAGCAGTTACATGATGCTCGTGCACTTGACCAGCTTCACTCTTTTCAGCTTGATGAAGTGACTTCTTAGCATCTGTGATGGCTTTCATACCATTCATATGACTTTCATCTAATGATTTATTAAGCTGATCAAGTTCCCCAATAACCGCATCTAACTGTTGCTGGAGTTTCACCTGCTGGACAACTTTTTCTTTAGTTTTATGCTTCAGCTCCTTCATCTTGGCAGCATAATCAGCTTCATCTTGGGATACTGCAGCCTTAAATTCGCCTATGTTGACTGATAGTTTCACTATGATCAAATCTTCGCGACTTTTTTGAGCATGTTCCCTCCATAAAATAATCTGTTTCACCGTGTTGTGGATCTTTTCATATCCAAAACCACCAATTCCTAGTATAACGAATTGGGATGACAATCGGGGAATTTTCGATTGTAGCTCTTCTAAAGGCACCCCAGATATGATGTTCCATATGTTGTTCCATGCCTTACATCGTGAAAATCTGAATGCTTTAAGCATCTCTGGATCTGATTCAACATCATCGTCAGAGGGGGGTATGTAATCTGGAATTAGTGCACTTAAAGAAGTGCTCTGTCCTGCTTCCCCCCCCTAATTTGTTCTTCTTCACTTTCAATTCCTGTTGGGGCAGAGGCTGAGGCCTCACCTCCGGATCTAGTCATTGCAGTTGATGGTCCTACATGATTAATTAAAAGATTTATTCAGCTTCAAAGGATAACAAAAGAATAGATTGTCTTGCGAATAAAGTATAATCACAAATATTTTTATCCCTTACCCAAGGATGGTTCAACAAAGTGGGAAGACTTCTCCCCACCTTTCATGTTCTCAACAAGATTTTCAAGATGGGTCTCAGGAGGATTTATTGGATTTAGCTCTACATGAGATAATGTTTCTGCAATGGTAGGGTTGACATCAATGTCCACACCCTCTTCAGGCATTGGCAGTTCAGCAGCTTCTACGTAAGAAACTTCATATTGTTTTCAGTCATGGTTAGAAGTGTAAATTTTTTTAAAAAAAATTGGGCGAAGGGTAGAACTCACGCCCAATGTCTTATAAATCACATGAAAACTTAGCATGTTCATAAAATTTTTCAAAATCAATTCCTTGATTCACCATTTCATCCAATGATATTTCAGAATCCTAGTTAGTCTCACCAGTGGGAGCATTTGCTACAACTTCTTGCTGACTTATGTCCTGTAACCTCTGACCCTGGACAGCATCTTCAGTAGTAGGAGGGATACTGGGAATGGATGCTAGCTCTTCTCTAGGAGCAACCAAGTCAGCTTGGGTCTGTGATTGTTCTACAGCACCCTCCAAGGCCTTTGAAGGAGGATCAGTCCCTTCCCTCAAGGGGGAAATTGAAGAAGCCCCTGCAATCCTCAGAAATATGAGTAACTATATGATTATGGGTATAATCTCATGATTATTCAAAGGGCTTACTGCTCCTAATGAAACGTTTAGCTATGTATTTCCTCTTTCGTTGCCTTTGCTTATTTTGTTTTTTTGGAGTATCAGTGGTCTCCCTTATAGGCACTTGGATTTGGGAATGGAAGGCTATGTCCAGCGCCTCATTCATGGCCTGGTGGCCTGGATATATCTCGCCTGGTTCGCAAGGAGAATCAGCAGCATCCCCGATAGCAGTACCACCAGGGCTATATTAGGGCGAAGGAACCCCAGTTCCTTTCTTTTCAAGCTGCGAGATGAATAAAATAACTTCCTTAAGTAACAAAGCATAAACTGAAATCATGTTGCAAAGAAAATAAGGAATGAAAACTTACATCTTAAGGAGCCACGTACTCTTTCCATTCATCATCTCTAGAACCACAAGCCCCCTCAGTGGCGCCACGATCAATCATTTCCTTCACCCGCCTGGTGATAGGAACCGAGTCATCAGTGGAATATATGAGCATTTCCAGCTCTCTGATGTAATCTCGCACTTCATTGTGGTTATCTTCGTATTGACGATTTTTAGAAGCTACAAGATTTCCTATTCTAGGAAGATGTAGGCCCTCACACAAATCCATCCAGGCAGTCTCAGTACCACAGTATAAGCTCTTCCATAGCTGAAAAACCTCTGGTTTAGATATAAAGGATGTGAGGAAGGTCCTACAATTTTTGATTTAAATTTCTTCCCAGATCCTGCAGCTACCGATAGAGAATAATAAAGTAAGACTTATTACATTATAAAGTAGCAGTGATTGAAAACACTACAATGAAACAACTCACCGGGAGTTGATGGGGTGGGTCTTTTAATTCTGGCTTGAGGATTATATCGGGCACGAAACCGCTTTGCTGCCGGTTGTGCCTCATCATCCCCGTCATGATAATCTGATGAATCAGTTTTAGAAGAGGAGTCTGTGGAACCTATTTCAGGTGGGGAAGAGTCACCTTCATGAGGAAGGGTTTCTTTCTCTACAGTCCTCTTCCTCTTTCCCACTTGATATACTGGGTGATTCAGTATCCCTTTGGGGAATGATGTTATCCAGTGTTCGGCATAAAATGTAGACGAATTATGTGCCGCTTTTTCAACTGGTAGATCAAATACTGCCCCAGTCTTCTCTCTTGATGTTAGCAGCAATAGTTTCCGAGCAACCATCAGATGTTTCTCTAACCTGACACGTACTAGAGGGGATACAACAATCTTTTGCAGAAATTTGTATTGGCGTGCAAATATATATGGAGCATAGGCCTCACATATGATTTCTCCATCAATCCTGGCTACTAACACACCATCTCTGCAAGCTAGCATGTATGCCCTCAAATACAAATGGGTTGTCCCATCATCAACAAACCGCCTGGATGGCGGACTTCCATAAGGAAAGAAGTAGAATTCCTTAAACATGCTCAGCCTCACATTCATGTCATAAACATTAACATCTAATGGAGCAATTCTAGAGAATTCTTGCACTGACAGTCTGAAAGAGCTTCCAGGAATTTGTAATCCATTCTGTACATAGTAAGTCCTGAAGTCAGTGGCGATCCATCCCCACAAACATGGAATGGTCCCACTATTCTTAAAGGATATTTACCTAGGAAGACATGAAGTAAACTCCTGTGAATCTTTGCTAAAATGGGGGTAGCTATCCCAACCATTTTTTCCCTCAGCCAACTTTGCCGCAATGACGAAGGTCCCTGGCCTAACGCCTCCCTTCGAATCACTGACCGGCAAGAGATAAACACTGAGCCACATTGCCAAGAAACCCGCCAGACGAGTTTTCTTTGGAATTCTTTGATTCACTTCATATCCCCACATTTCAAACTCTCCTGCTTCTAGAGATGGCCAAAATGTGCCAGGAGCTCCTCTCTTCTCAGGTTTTAGACAGGTGGTAGGACGTTTGGGCCTGTTATCCTTGGATTTCTTCTACTTGGAATCTTTTTCTTTTGGCTCCATCCCTTTCTTCACAATAAGAAACACATCCATCCGTTCTTCCGGATGAATATCTTTTCTAAAATGAGTTAATGAGGTCTCTGAACTCTTGAGCCTATGGAATATTTTAAATAATTATTGAGCTAAAGCAGGAGTCTTCTCTGAATCATTCCAAGTCACCTTGGGAGGAATGAATTCATCATACATATCGCCCAAAATTTGATCCCCTGAGATCTTGTGGACATCCCACAAACTCATACCTACTTCTCCTGGAGTCAAATGGGAAGAATTAGTTGCTGGGTTCCAGTGGCTGAGTATCTCTGGCACGAAGTTATCATGTCTGTAGACATATGTTTGCCCAACCCAGACAACCTCATATATTACATCTCTCTTCAGATCCTCGATAAACTCTGCGTAGGTCTGTCGCACCCAGTATGCCCACATCCAAGTTGGCTTCACACCTCCCCCAGGACGGAAGTCCCACCTTTTCTTCCAACCTTTGGATTAATCCATTTGAGTATTTTGGAAGATCGAAGGATGACAATGTGGTTGAAGCTCAGGTGTATGTTTATTCAGATCTGGTGTGCAAGGGCTATGATGCATCATATAGTCCTTCTCCACTATTCCAGCAGTTAGAAATACTCCTCCACCTGAGATATTTGCTAAAGAAAAGTTGGTATAATTTTGAAATCATGAAAATGGAAGATAATTCTTTACTTCTGGAATAATGACTTCTTGTAGATGACCATAGCCATTCGAAGGTAGATAAGTGAAATGAGGAAAGTTGAGATGATATTTCTTCAGATACTTAGCCAAACTTGGAAGAGTACTATCTTTGAGAGTATAATAATACGGGCCAATGATGTCCATCATTTCATCTATCCGCTTGCTAGCCAGTTCATCAATTAATCCGGGTCTAAGAGCCATTAATTCTGAACACAGAATTGAATAAGTTAATTTATAAATGAATTAATTTTTCACAAACTTTGTGAAATAATTCAAAAAAATGGCTATGGAATTAAGGTGCGCAAGTATGGAGATATCGCGCAAGTGTTACATGTTTCGCGCATGTTTTTGTCTCGCATGTATCACCACACAAGCCCTATTACCTTGAGTGTAGCGCGGCAGCGAGGAAACAGTGGAAAAAGAGACTTGCGCGGCAAGGAAGACTTGCACGGAGAGTGCTCGGGAAATTCGGGATCGGATGTTATACACAGCCAAAAGCTATGTATTTATAGGCCAGTAAGCCTATCTGCGCGCCGTACCCAGTGCGCTTAAGGCATGCGCGACCCAAACTTGCGCGCCGCCCTCTGTGCCCTGAAGACTTGCGCGCCCCCTTTTCCTTTGGTTGGATTCGATTTCCTCAGAGTCAAATCCTCATTTCTCTCTGGATCCAACTCTGAGGGGGGACTTTTGTTGACGCTCCTTTCGTCACAGAATCTAAAAATCAGAAAAGTGGAATATCTGAGCTCAATGTGATTCAACCTTTGAATAAAATATCAAAAATCGACAATGTCATGAACAAAGGATCAAAAGCAACTTCACCGCGCAAGTTATATCACTGTCACGCAAGTCCACTTGCGCGACGCCCTTGCTCACGCAAGTGACATGCGCGACCTAATTGATAACCACCCGGTAACCGCCCGGGGTCTTCTCCTGCCTATAAATAGACCATGTGGCCCCCCCATTCGAGAGGATCTTTTTCCTGAAACTCGGATTGAAGCTCCGGATGCCCAAGTCTCTTCTCAAAGCTTCCGAAACACTTCTAAGGTAATTTCTTACCTAGAATGGAAGATCCAAAGAAAGGGAGGAAGGCCTAAGTGTTGAAACTCATCAACACTTGCGCACCTAAGTGGCCAGCCCTTAAGGTAAGTGGTCCAACTTGCGCGCCGCCTTATCCCTTCGATAGAACTTGCGCGTCCCTTTTCTGGAAGAACCTCAAGAGAATTATAAAGGCTTTAATAAAGAGTCACTCAAGTATTTCAATGCTGGTTGACCATCACGCAAGTACAACACATGTCGCGCAGGTATACCTGCGCGACCAATACTTGCGCGCCCCCGCAGTACTTGCGCGCTTTCCAAGACTTGCGCGACCCTTCCTTTTGTGGGTGCCTTTCTTTCCCATTTCACCCCTCTTAAGTCATTACACCTTTCCTTTTCACGATTCAGTCTTCAAGACTCTCTTCAAATCCATTTATGGAATGATTTCTTGATTTGACTTCTTTATCTGAAAGGAATTCAGTGAAATATCTCTCAAAAACTAGTGATTTAAATATCCTTATGTCACTAAATATGGGGAGTTCATTCATTCAACCTCATCCTTTAAGATGAGAGAATCCTTAACCTGGGTCTCCTTTTCAGGAATAATCCCTAGTCATAAGTCCTCTAATTTGGGAATCCTTTTCAGAAGTAAGCCCCAAACCTTAATCCTTAACCTGGGTCTCCTTTTCAGGAATAATTCCCAGTTATAATTTTGGGCTTCCTTCTCAGGAGTAAGCCCCAAGTCCCCTAACCTGGGTCTCCTTTTTAGGAATAAGTCCCAGTCATAATTTTGGGCTTCCTTCTCAAGAGTAATCCCTATGTCCCCTAACCCGGGTCTCCTTTTTAGGAATAAGTCCCAGTCATAAATTTGGGCATCCCCTGTAGGAGTAAGCCCCAAGTCCCTTAAATGTTTGGGCATACTTCTTTGGAGTAAGCCCCAGATCCTCTAATTTGGGCTTCCTTTTTCAGGAATATGTCCAAGTCATAATCTTGGGCTTCCTTTTATGGAATAAGCCCCAAGTCCCTTAAATTCTCTTTAAACAATCGTAATTTACGTTTGATCTGGGATTCCTTCTCAGGTGTAAAACCCAGTTATCAATCCTCTCCTAATTTGGGTTTCCTTTTCAGGAATAAGTCCCAAGTTAGAGTATTCAAATCTCCAAGAAGCACATATACCTTTATGGACCCTGTTCCTGGATTTTATCCCTAATGTAAATCCTCTTGGCAGTCATACATACATAAGCCCCAAACCATTTCTTATGATTGCATCTTTCATGGCACAATTTTCTAATTTTTACCAATACCTCTTATTTCTCACACCGAGCATGACTCACGTGAGCTTATAGTGTAAAAGTAATTGTGACATCCTTCTTTGATCCATCAATCATAAAACATCATACTCCTTTACTCGAACTACGTGGATTCGGATTCCTATTCCAAAACAAAGGATACGTAGGTAGCCCATCTATGGGTTCGATCCCAACTTGGAAATAATTCATGTCCTTCTGAATAGAAATAAACTTCAAGTGCCCCACTGAGTGGCTTTAAAACTAGCCTGGTCATCATAATGACCAAGAGACTTTTATATAAATTTTTTGAAGGTTACCATTGATCAAGAATCTCTAAATAGATATAGATGATTCTCTATTGATGAAGAACCTCGAATACATATAAAATATTCTCTAAATTTATTACATATTTAATCATTGATTGTCAAAACTAAAGGAAAAGCTCATTTTATACTTGGTAATGTAATAAGGATTCACGAACATAACTTAAATCTATAAAGAGAGTCCTGGAATAGACAATAATTCCCCTAAAAATGTGTGAGGAGTCCGACCTACCATCCTCTTGACCAATGCAAATTCCTAAGCCTCATCAGTCCACAAGCTAATGAGCGCCTACCTTTGGAAAGTAGGTCCAAATGGATATGGAATCATTGGATGTTTCTGGTTCTACCAACACACCCGCTAGAAACCGATCGGAACATTTGAATCTCCCATCCAGGAGGTCATCCCCGAATTCTGAGGGAAAAAATTTTAATTTTATATAATTAATATCATGTCATATATATTTTATATATTGTTTAATTTAATCCTTTTTACATTCCATGTATAAAATAATTCAATGATGAATCACATATCTTTGTCACTAAATCACTTTTCTTCATCATCAGTACCATTCAACAGACTCTCCCAAATCCTTTTACAAGTAGTACTAACGTAGAATCGATATACATTTCAAAATTATTATAACTAGAATATAAATATTAAAATACTCCTAGAACATAATTCATGAATCCAAACACAGTGAAATTAATCATTCCACTTCCTCTATGGTAATAGAATAAACCTGACCATGACCCCTTATTTTATTTTGAGATATATTCATTTGTCACCTGGGGAATTAATTTTCATAGTTCCATATATATTTACAGTTGAAGAATTGAAAGTTTTAAATTTATTTACTTCCATTTTAATTTGGAGCTTGGTGAACATTATCCCCACACTTGTATGAAACTCCAATTACCTTCAAGCTCATACTGGGGTGTTTCATTCCACAAAAATCACAAATGGTAAATTATTCATACCCTTATTCCCCTTAACAATTTTTTACATTCCGTCATCTTATTCTATGGATTCCCTTCAAATACATAACACTTATTGATATATTTTTATGTATTGATAGCACAAGATTTCCTTTCTTCATATGGTGAGAATTTTTGGGATGCTATTTATATGTGAATTATTTTCCTAATCCAATCATATAAATGATTATTCATATAAGTTATATTACATTCACTTATATGTTCTTAATCCTTACAGTATGCATATTTTATGAATAATTTAATACTGTAGATTATGTCATAAAATTATGAAACATAATGTATGATCCCAAAAATATTGAAACACTTAATATAAATTGAAAAATTAATACATAGCTTATCTTATAATAATAAACATGGGATCTTTAAAGAATTTGTTCTTCTTCAAATCCTTGATAATTAATTGAAAAAAAAGTTCATTAGCCCGTGAAAATCACCACGTAGTTTCCAAACTGTTGTATAGTAAGTACCATTGTTATGGACTAAGTGATGATCAGGTTAATCTTAATTCAACCTTTTTTGGAGTTATTACCTCTATATGCATCTATTCAATAATTATATCCACATTTAGTATCTATACATATATGTATTTCTGGAAAAAACCATATAATATTTTCATTTAAAATAATTTTGGATGTTTTTATTTACTAATCATTAATTTATATTATAGATTTATGATACCTAATATATGTTTTAAAAAATCTACTTAACAATGATTCTATTAATCATCCAATGATACGATCTATAGAGTCACCGACTCTATTAGCTCGAGGATGGTTTCTACTTTATTATATTGGCATAAGATACATGGAATGAAATCCTAATGGGAAGAATACTTTTGAAATAATTGTAAGTTAGATACATGGAAGAAATTATTATTAAAATTGAAAAACTAAAATTCATAAAGTATTTTATTTTAGAACTCCATTATTCCTCATAGTGTAAACCTACAAATCAATCATAAAACACTTCCAGGTATCATGGGGACCATAAAATTGGAGAAAGGGGTGTTATTACATTCTTAGTAAGGGTAATATTACAACATAAGTTATGAATAAATTAGTAATAATAAATATGGAAATGTAAATAATTAAAAAACATTACATTAATTACGTAATTGGAGTATAATATGTATGGAAAAAATGATATCAATATAATACCATATATATAATCACATGATTTTGAAAACATAACCATATATATTAAAAATAATAAAATAATCACATGGAATATCAATAATTGAATTATTAATGAGGTAATTCATAATGAAAAATATAAAAAAGATACCATCGAGGCCTTGTTCCAAGAGAATTAAATAAAAGGGAAATGCCAGGTCTAGAACCCATTCTTGTTTGTCTAATGGGACCTATCGATGCATCTTGGGGGTATAGTGGGACCCAACAATCAAATACATTGACCAATGAATTAATAATATGAATTGGGTGCAACATAATCAATATAATCATACTTATAGAGAACTTATCATATGAAATATTAAGAATTACCCTAATCAATAATCATAATAATAAACCTTCTAGAGTAATATGAATTATATCAAACTAAAAAGGGCCCAATAAAATTGATCTTAAATTTAAGATCCCAAGTAAACAATGATTAATAAATTTACATATTTATTATTATTTTTGAATTAAATATTAATTATATTCTAAAATGGTATTCTATGTTTGATGGCATACCTGATATGCAACAACGGGTTTCATTGAAGTCCAAGGTTACACACAATGATGAGTCATACTGAAAAATAATAATATAATATTATTTTAATTTTTGTTAACTAGAATATGATTATATATATTTTTTAAATGTTTTCACATTAATCCTATAAACATTAGAGGCTTAAAATGTGAATTAATCAAATCTTAAGCGTAAATACTCTAATATTATTTAAAATGTCGATTTATGCCTTTTGATGACGAACCCTTTCTAAATCTATTTATAGTAACCTTTATATTTTATATTTGATAAAATAAAATCCCTCTTTAGAATCAGGACATCAAAATTTACTTTGGATAAATGTTGGGTAGTTTTCTAATAAAGTTAATTTTATAATGAATAGTGAAAAAATACTGTATTTCAATTCAAAACTACATTTTTATATAATTTATTTATGTGGATAGATGACCTTTTTAATTTGTTTTAAGGTTTATTTAGAATATTTTTTTCCATTTAATAGAATTTTTTTCATTGGAGGAAATTTTAATTTGAAATTTGACATAAACAAGTGTCAATCTTTTATAGTTATTATTTCTTAAAAACATGTTTTTTGTATTCACAAATAGAATTAATTTTAAATTAAATTTTTCCAATTATGTGTTTTGAATTTGAAAAAACGGATTACAAATTTGGAATTAAGAATTCCAAATTGTGTAAATAGATAAATTTTATTTTTAGTCATTTTAAATATTTATTTCAGTAAATATTTTATTTACCATGGTAAAATGGTAAATCTGGTAAATAAAGGTGAAAAATAATATTAGAATAAAATTAAAATACAATAACATGTGTACTAATACTATTGCTTGATACATTTCTGGCGAAGGGAATACATGGGTCGATTTTGGGACCCCATGGAGCCACTTGGGAGTTATAATAACACTTTATTTTAATTAACTTAATGTAATGGAAAAAATGACAAAAACAAATATCTTTTAGTAAATCAATTTTTACATGGGGTAATATAAGTTATATCTTTAATTATAAATATTATTTTTAAATATAAAAATATACCCTACATCATGTAAATTTGTTTTATAATTTTTATACATAAAAAAAATATTTATGACCCAATAATGATGCAGTGTTTATCTCATTAATGTATGATTTAAATAAAGAAGATTATAAAGATTAAATCAATATCCAAATCTTGTCCAATTCTTATTTGATTTATTATTTCGAACAGGATTCATCTTATCTTCATCTTTAAAATTTTTTGGATCATTAGAAACCCAAAATCATTATATTAAAAATAATATTTTAAAGCATTCATAAAGAGCCCCTCACCCCCTTAGAAAAAGCCCTAAACTCTATCCCATTACTCACCCCTCGCAAGCCCCCTGGATAATCAAAACTCTGCACAAATAATCTCTTAAGATCTATCCATTCCACCTAGAAACCTTACCTTTGGCAAAAGGCACTTCACGAAATTATTTTTGTTCAAACCAAAAGAAGTTACCTGATTTAAAGGTAACATCTTTTCTTAAGTACTTTTATTTTATTTTATTTATCCAACCCCCTAATCTATTTTTATTCCTTAAATTTTTCACAACACCCGTATCTTCAATATACTAGGTTGTATTTATGATAAGTATTCACACTATAATTACACGCACCTCCATCTAATTGGATATGAACATACTGTTTCTGTGGACGACGAACTAATGCCTCACGAAATGATGATTTCCTAATTATGTTCTACCACATCTTATGATGGACATTATAATAGAACTATATTTATATATGATATATATTATTTTTATTATTTCTCTAAGATTATGTTTCTCTAATTTATAGCATACCTTTATTGTTTCCATAATGGGTAAACGTGATAATTTAATTTGAGGAAGTGCGGACTAACGCCCCCTCAAAGTGATATGACTCATTCATGCCATACATGGAATGTATAAATGAAGGAGTTAGTGAAATTATATATGATATTACACATGAATTTTAATATAACTAAGTATCATTAAGTTTTCAGCCAATTAAAATACGAAATATAAATGAAAGTAGTGTTCATGCGTACGTATAACATACCATCTCCATGAATGGTGCATTTCATTTCATACCTCTAAATGTTATGTACTATTATAAATACATATATATGATATATAAATCATGAATATCATTCTTTAGATAATGGACCATTGACAACCTGAACATCTTGTAATTATAAGAAGTTCATTTTTGACTAATGTACCAAATACCACCAAAATAGCCATTATTAACTTAAATGATTAAATAATGTTTATAAAAAGGTAATAAGTGATATAAAAAGAATAATAAACTGAAAAAAATATCTTATTCATGTATAAATTAATTTTAGTTTATTATTCAGGAGATTAAAGAACGAACGAGTGAATTCATACATGAGGTAAGGGACTTCGTCTCAATCTTCGTTCATTTAGAAATATTTTTATTATACATGACATTCTTTTATACAGTTAATAAGCACCATGGAATCTTCATTTCATTAAAAGGTAATCTTTTTCTATGAGGCCTTTTACTAAACGAAAATAAAATAATGTTTTTTTAACTTAAGCGATGACAATGACCTTTTCAGGCACCAGAAGTATTATTTGATCTTTGGGTTCTATAACAAGATGTAATGTTTCTAAAAGGAAAAAAATATCATATAATCTTTTACATGTTTTCTCATTGAAAATGGTTTTGATAATATATTTTTATGTAAATATATTTAAATGATGTTGAAATGTTATCTTTCCTATATGTTAGTTTTATGTGTTATGAATATGTTATGGTTATTGGGCATTATTTACGTATACGGGTGCTTTTGTGATAAACCTAAGGAGGGTGAGCCTGAGATAGCTCTCCAATTAATTGGGTAATGTGAAAATGGTAAACGTGAATTTATCTCCTAAGATATTTAAGGAATATACTGTAATGGGTATTCCGAATGTAACTCCCTACGCGGCTGTGAAATCTACAATGTAAGTATGTTATGGATGCCACAAGTTAACTTTATTATTCGTGATTACTATTTTTTATTCATAAATATAATGATTTTATGATGTATGTTAAAGATATTATGTTTTTATTGACTAATGTTTTCTTTCATTATTTTATAACCCTTAATGAACTTTTTATTCCCATCCCATGTTTTGAAATGTTTTTTTAACAGGACTCAATGACGAATAGGGTCAAGGATGGGATCAAGGAAAATTAATGTTGTCTAAAACATGGAACTAGAGATGAATCTTGTTTTCAAGGGTTATTATTTTTTGAAAAAATAGAAATTGAATAGAAGTGTCTACATTGTAATTTTTGATATTTAATTTAATAGATATAGACTAATTATCTAAAACTGTAAACCTGAAAAGATCCTTAAAGTTAATTATCCATTTAATTAATTATTATGCAATGCTGTAATGATGGGTCCTTATAGTTGGTATGAAATATCTTTTAGACAACTTTAAGAGTTCTAATATTGTTAATTTAATTTCCATAAATTAATTTATGATATGATTGAAATAATTTTTCATTTACATAATAACATGTTTCATCACCTAAGATATTTCTGTGTTTATAATGGTTTTTTGAAGATGAAACATGGAAGCTATGATGGGATGACATCAGTAGGAAGACAACCTTCCAAACCAGCAACCCGAGATGGTCGAAATCAGAACTGAATAGTTTTTTACAATTATGGAACTATTGACTAGAATATAAATGGTTTTGGTATCCATGCACGATATCATCCAGATCAAACACAGAGGTACATGTCAGTAGTAGAGAATTACATGAGGCAACATCCCCCATCATTCAGAGGAGCATCTGACTCTGTGCTAGCTGAAGGGTGGATTGAAGCACTGGAAATGATTTTTTATGTCATGGGGTGTTCATAACATCAAAAGGTTTGTGTTGATGTTTACCGTTCTGACGTTTAATCTGATCAGTGGTAGTCGATGGTAAAAACATATCAGGGATAGTGAAGAGATTGATGCTCTTGATTGGGATGAATTCAAAGGCATGTTTCTTGAAAAATATTTTCCTAAGGTGGGTCATCTTAGGGCAGAAAAAAAATTGCTGGAATTGATCTAGGAGGATGACTCAGTGGCAACTTATGAAGAAAAATTCACTCAAATGGCAATGTATGATTCCAATTTTATATGAGATCCTGATAGTAAAATCAAAAATTTTTACTCAGGATAAATTACAAAATATCAAAGGGAATTAGTTTCTCGTGAGTTTAAAAGTTATCAAAAACATTTTTGGATGTGTGGAGAAGGTGGAAATGGAGTTTTCTTATTATCAATTGATTTTTGAAAAAGAACAGAATAAGAGGTCGAGGTGGCATACAAAAGGGGATAAATATTCAAAAAAGTATGATGGTAAGAAACTTAAGTTTACAGTTTGTGAAAAATGTGGTAAAAAGAATGTGGGGGAATGTCTCTTGAATTATGGTAAGTGCTACTGATGTGGTACAATGGGATATAAGGCTTATAATTTTACTAAAAATGATCAGGGTAATTTCAATTCAAAATCTAATTTACAGTCAGAAAAATATTTTAACTGTAATGAAATTGTTCATTATGATAATGAGTGTCCAACGAAGACCTCAACCGAGGGAAAGAAACCATACTACAAGCAAAAAGGTGTGGTGAAGTCCATTTCCACTACTTCGGTAGATGTTGGGCTATAAAATGAAGTATTATTAGGTACACTTTTTGTCTTTTCAGATTAGGAAAATTTGTCATTTGATTCAAGTCTACACATTCCTTAATTTTGGAGAATTTATCTTGTACATTGGGAATTCCATCTCAAGATTTGAATCCTGAATTTATGGTAAAAATACCAGGTTGAATTTTTGAGACAAAAGAAAATTATAAAAACCCTTATTTCCTTTTGTGCGGAAAGAATCTACCTACAAACCTTATTCTTATCCTCTAGTAGATTTTTATGTTATATTGGGTACATATAGACTTTCTATTTATGATACTATGACTTATTGCAGAGCTAAAGAGGTTTCGTTTCAAAAAATTTTTTAGTTTGTGTAAAAGAATGAACCATTACATTTGATAACATATCATGAAGCTAAGAAACTAGTAAAAGATGGAAATTATTGTTACCTTTCACATATTGTTGAAAACAAAGGAACTCTCCCCATTAATGATGTTTCTGTTTTAAATAATTATCTTGATGTTTTTCTTGATGTGTTTCCTGGTATTATACCTGATAGGGAAGTGGAATTTACTATTGACTTAGTTCTTAAAGGTAATTCAATTTTAAAACCCCCTTATAGAATGCTTCAAATTGAACTTTTAGAGTTAAATAAGAAATTTCAGGATTTATTAAATAAATGTTTCATTTGACCTAACACATCACCAATGGGTGTTCCTGTCTTATTTGTTAAAAATAAAGATAATTCAATGAGACTTTGGACTGATTATATAGCATTGAATAACATCACTGTTATGAACAAGTATCCTTAGCCTCATATTGATGATTTATTGATGAGCTCCAGGGAGCTTAGTAATTTTCAAATATTGATTTGAGGTTAGGGTACCATAAGTTTAACGTAATGGAAGAAGACATTCCAAATACCCTGTTTCATACTAGATATGGCCATTATTAATTTTATGCTATGCCTTTTGGGCTAACTAATTCACCTACTATATTCATGGATATTATGAATAGAATTTTTTTTGAGTTGTTGGATAAGTTTTTGGTCGTCTTCATTGATGATATTTTGGCTTATTCGAAAAGTAATGAGGAATATTAATGTCATTTAAGGGTTTTTTTTCAAACCACAAAAGAAAAGAAACTGTATGGGAAATTCAGAAAGTGTGTGTTTTGGTTACAACAGAAATCTTTCCTTGGTCACATTGTTTCATAAAATGAAATAATTATTGATCCTACTAAAAAAAATTTGTTGAACAATTGTCAAGAACCACAAATATAACCCAGATCCATAGTTTTCTTAGATTATCATGTTATTACTAGAGGTTTGTTTAATATTTTTCATGGTTATCTAGTCGACTGACTACGTTGAATTGAAAAGGTGTTTTGTTCATTTGGACCAAAGACTGTGATGATTGTTTTAAGGAATTACAAATAATATTGGTGAATGATCCAGTTTTGGAACTGCCTTCCAGAAATGGTGAGGTTATTATATACAATGATTCTACATTGAAAGGACTTCGATGTTTCTTTATGAAAAATGATCATGTAATTTTTTATTCTTCATGTCAGTTGAAACCTCATGATTTAAATTACCCTGCAAATGATTTCGAATTAGCTACTATTGTTGTTTCCTTTAAAAAATTTGAGGCATCATTTGTTTGGAGTAAAAAGTGAAATATATACTGACCAAAAAAATTTAATGTATATATTCACTCAGGAAGAATTGAACATGAGATAGAGGAGATGGCTGGAATTAATCAAGGATTATGATTGCACGATTCATTATCATCCATGAAAGGAAAATAATGTTGTAGATGATTCAAGTAAAAAAATTAGTGTTACATAAACCTTGTTAAATTTGGAACAATATCCTTTGATTAAAGATTTGATGAGCTTTGGAATAGAATTTGTTCATGCTAGAAATTCATATGTTTTGTTTCTGGTGTCACTGAAATCATCTCTATCATACAGAATTAAGAAATCTTAGAAGGAAAACAGTGAGTTACAGAAAAAGGTAGAGTTGGTTCTGAAGGGTCAGTTTCCTGATTTTAACATTGATAATGATTGTGTTTTTAGTTTTGGGAATTGATTATGTGTGACTAGTGATTCACAATTAAATAAAGAGTATTTATGTAAATCTCATAGTTCTACATTTTTAGTTTATCCTAATAATACTAGTATGTACATATATTTTTGAGAGTATTACTGCTAAGATGGGATGAAAATAGATATTTCTGATTTTACTATGAAGTGTTTGACTTGTCAGAAGGTTAAAGTATAGCGACAGTAACCAAAAGAGATGCTCCAGTATTTACCAGTTCTAGAGTGGAAATGAGAAAATATATTCAAGGACTTCATTGTGGTATTACCAAAGACATATCGATGTAATAATTCTATCTGTGTTAATGTTGATCGGTTGACTAAATCTGCTAATTTAATTCATATTTGAGATAATCTCTCTATAGATCATATTTCATGGTTTTATGTTAAAGATATAGTCAAGATTCATGGAGTTCAACTCTCCATTGTATCTGATCGTGATCCCAGGTTTACTTCAATCTTTTGTAAAGGCCTTCAGAATTCGTTGGGTACTGAATTAAATTTTAGTACAACATTTCATCCTCAATTAGACGGGCGGTCATAACGAACAATTAAAGTATTAGAAGATATGATATGTGCTTGTTCAGTGGATTACATAGGATGTTGGGACCATCATCTTTCTTTTGTTGAATTTTCGTATAATAACAGTTTTCATTCCAGTTTACATATGGCTCCCTTTGAGGTATTATATGGGAAGCAGTGTCGAACTCCATATTTCTGGGATAAAGTAGGTGAAAGGAAGTTGATGGGACCATAATTGGTTGAAAATATGGCAGAAAAGGTTCAGTTGATTCCGAAGCACATGAGAATATCTCGGAGCAGGCATAAAAGTTGTGTGGATAACCAGAGGAATGATCTTTCTTTTAAGGTAGGTGATCATGTCTTTCTCAATGTTTCTCCATGTAAAAGTGTGATGCATTTTGGTATGAAAGGGAAATTTGAGTCCAAGATTCATTATACCCTATGAAATCCTAGATAATGTTGGATTACTTGCCTAAAAAGTGGCTTTACCTCAATGTTTATCCCATGTGAATAATATTTTTCATGTTTAAATGTTGAGAAAGTATATGCCAGATCCATATCATGTTTTGAACCATTAGGAAGTTCAGTTGGAGGTGAATCTCTCTTATGTGGAACAACCAGTCCAGATTATTGACTGAAAAGCACAAGTGTTGTGAAATAAGGTAACTCATCAGGCAAAGATTTTGTGAAAAACCATATGGTTGATGAGGAAACATGGGAATCTGAAAATGCTCCGAGGGATAAATACCCCCACTTATTGGATAAGTTAATAAAAATTGCGATGATGCAATTTTCAAAAGGGGGAAGGATGTAACATCCTAAGTAAATAAAGAATAATATATTTACATATTTATTAATATTTGTGAATTAAATGTTAATATTATTTAAAAGGGATTCTATGTTCGATGGTGTATCATATACACAAAAATGGGTTTCTTTGAGATCTAATGTTACACACAGTGCTGAGTCATACTGAAAAATAATAATAAAATAGTATTTTAAATGGTAGTTAATGCCTTGCTGTTGTATTGGAGATAATGAATAAAATTAACTACAATAATATTATTCATGTTTTATAAAATGTTTTTAGATTTATCTAATAAATTTTAGAGGCTTTAAATATGAATTAAACTAATTTTAAGCATAATTATTCTAATATTATTTAAAAGGCTGATTTAACTCCTTTTGATACAGAAACCTTTGAAAATATAATTTTCATCACTTTTATATGTCATATTTGACAAAATAAAATCCTACTATGAAATCAAGACATCAAAATTTACTTTGGGTAAAATTTTGGTATTTTTCTGATAAAGATCATATTTAATGAATACTGAATAATAATGTATTTTAATTCAAAACTGCATTTGTATTTAATTTATTTAAATGGGTGGATAATCTTCATAATTAGATTTAAAGTGAAATTGGAATATATTTTTACCATTTAATCCAATTATAGTAATTGTATGTAATTTAAATTAGAAATTGGACATAAACAAGTGTCAGTCTTTTGATAGTAATTATTTCTTAAAAACAAATTTTTTAACACAGGAATTAATTTTAAATCAATTTCTACCACTTCTGTCTTTAGAATTTGGAAAAATGGATTCCATATTAGTAATCAGGAGTTCCAAATTGTGTATATAGGTAACTTTTATTTTTAGATATTTTAAATATTTACTTCAATAAATAATATATTTACCATGGATAAGGGGTGGCTCTGCTAAATAAGGGTAAAAAAATAATATTATAACAATATTAAATTACACTAACATGTGTTCTAATCCTATTGGTTGATACATGTCTGACCAAGGGAATACTTGGTTCGATTATGGGACTCTATGGAGCCATATGGGAGTGATAATGACACTTTATTTTAATTAACATAATGTAAAGTCCAAAATGACATAAAAAATATCTTTTAAACAACTACAAAAATGGGCAAGGGAAGTGATACCCTTTTATCAGCACTAATAAAACACAAATAAAAGGGACCTTTATCAGTGCTAAAAAGCGTTGATAAAGGGGCACTTTTATCAGTGTTAAAAATATTGCTGTTAAAAGTGACCCTTTATCAACAATTTTTTTAGCACTGATAAAGGCCCCCTGTTATTAGATCATTTTTTAGCACTGATAAAGGGGACCTCTTTATCATCGCTTCGTTTAGTAATGCTGAAAAAGGGGGGTTTAAAATCGCTTTTTTCCTAGCGCTGAAAATTTTTATATTTCAAAAAAAATTATGAAAAATAATATATTATTATATAAGTATATTTATATTTATATAAATATAATATAAATTTTTTAAATATGTTTTAGAAAATTATAAATAGACTATTACATTTAATATACACACAATTTAGTGAAAATGGATTCAAAATATTTTTAAAAATGTTATTAATTAATAATTTTCTAGTTATCTATGATTAAAAATCATTTAATAACAATTTGAAGACACAAAAAATTAAAAAAAACATATATATGATCTAAAATATGTTGAAAATGTAACTCAAACATCAAAAAACCATAACTTTTGATCCGTTTGTCCGTCCGAGCTATACAACATATCAAATTGAATATTGTGACAAGATCTACACGCTAGATATATAAAAAATATATTTTCAAATTTTTCGAGGCCCTAAAAGGCCCAGAAGTCCTCCAAAATTGAGATTTTAGTCGGAATACCAGATTTGTTAACATTGAAACAGGTGTAACTTCTGATCTGGATGTCTGTTAGGAATGTACCACATATCATATCAAATATTGTTTCATTTTCAAATATTTTACTGGTTGTGATGTTGAAACATGCTTCTAGATTAGATGTTATAGTCGTTTTAACATTCTATGGATTTTCAAATACACACAAATATGTATATTCGTAATTGTGTGTGTGTGTGTGTGTCTGTGTGTGTGTGTTGTATATATATATGTATGTAAGTATTTATCTATTTATAAACACACATAAAAACATATTTCATAAATTTATTTAAATATAATCTTATAAATATATATTAATATAAAAATAAATATATGGATAAATAACATATTAATATAAATATATATTAATATACGAATGATTATATATGTACTAATATATGAATAAATATATTTGTACGAATAAATCTAAATATATTTATATTAATATGAATCTATATTAATATACGAATAAATATATCTATATATATAAATAAATAGATATATTATTAAATAAAGAAAACAATGAAATGGCTTAGTGGTAAAGGTACAGGTACACAAGGGGAGAGGTCACTTGTTTGAGTTCGGGTGGAAGCAAGGAGGTGCGCGTGGGTGGGGGATGTGTCGGAAGGGAATGGTGCAAGAGAGGGTGAGGGTGGTCCACCTAGTGTTGATAGTTGGGTTATGCGCTGTTAAAATATCCCCCCGCTTTATGTAAATATTTTTTATTTTTTATTTTTTAATTTGATCAGAGCTTTTTAAAAGAACTGATAATGGAACCTTATATCAGCGCTAAAAAAAGCGCTGATAAAGTGATCTGTTATTAGATCTTTTTTTAGCGACGATAAAAGGTTCTTTTATCAAAGCTTTTCTATGCACTGATAAAAGGTACCCCCCTTTATCCTCACCTAGATTAACATTCCTTTTTTAGAACTGTTAATGCACTTTTGTAGCACTGATAAAGGACATTTATGTAGTTGTGTTAGTAAATCAATTTTTAAATGTTGTTATATAAGTTATCTCTTCGACTATAAATATTAATTTGAAAGATAAAATGATTTCTCAGATAATGGTAATTTTTATATAATTTTTAGACATCATATAAAAGAAATTATTTATGACACAATAATGATGCAGCGTTTACCTCATTAATTAATGATTTATATAAATAAGATTATAATGATAAAAAAAATATCCAAAACTGGTCCAATTCGTATTAGATGATTTTATTTCGAAAAAAATAAATCTTATCTTCGACTTAAATAACTAATGGCTTTTTAGGAAAGGAAAATCATTATATAATAAAATAACATTTTCATGCTTCCTTAAAGAGCCCCTCCCCCCCTTATAAAAATCCCTATCCTATAACTCATTAATCACACATCTCAAGTACCTTATATCGACCAAACTCTTCCCAAATAATCTCTCTAGATACCTCCCTTATACCTAGAAGCCTTACCCTAGGCAGAAGGAACTTCAAGAAATTCATTTGGTTCAAACCAATTGGAGTTACCCGATTTAAAGGAAACATGTTCTCTTAAGTTTATTTCCTTTATTTTAGCTCTCCAACTCCCTAAAATATTTTTATTCCTTTATTTTTTTTTATCAAAAACATTATCCACAAAATAATATTTTTTTTATGAGTAGGACTCAAACTACATAAGAACCTAACTTCACCTAATGGTTAAATAACACACTGTTTCTGTGGATGGCGAACTAACGCCTCACAAAATGATGATTGTTCATTTATCTCCTACCACCTCTTATGGTGGCCATTATGATGGAACTGTATTTATATATGATATATATAATGTTTAGGTTTTCTATATTCATTTTTATTTTTCATTTATTGAATACCTTTATCGTTTCCATAATGGACAAACGCAATAATTTCAATTGAGGGAGTGTAGATTACCTCCCCCTCAAAGTCATATGAATCGTTCCGGCCATACGTGGAATTTATAAAAGACAGAGTTACTGATATTATATATGATATTATACTGGAAATATAATACACCTAATTACAATTATGTTTTCATCCCATTAATCTACGAAATATAAATGAAAGTAGTGTTTATGTGTGCGTACGACTTACCATCTCCATGAATGGTGCATTTAATTATTTATCTAAAAATGATATGTAAAATTATAAATACATATATATACTGGATATATATGATATATATGATATCTATTTCATGTATATAATTCTGGAGATAATGGAACATTTTCCACATGAACAACTTGTTATTATAAGAAGTTAATTTTGGACTCAAGTACCAAATATCGACAAAATGACCATTATTAACTTAAGTGATTACATAATGTTTATATCATGGTAATTAGTGATATGAAAATAATAATAAAATAGAAAAAGGTTCTTTATAAAGTATAAATTAACTTTAGTTTATTATTAAATAGATTAAAGAACGAACGGGTGAATTCGGACATGAGTTAAGGGACTTCGTCTCAATCCCATTTCATTGTGGCATATTTTGTTTTATACATGAATTTCATTTATAAAATGTATAAAAACCATATAAATTTCATTTATTTTAAAGGGAGTAATTTTCTATGAGGTTTTTTACTAAATGGAAAAAAAGGAATGTATCTTTTAAATGTAAGAGGTGAAAACGAACTTTTCCACCACCACGAGTATTATTTGATCAATGGATTCTTTAACAAGTAGTAATGTTTCAAAAAGAAAATAAATACCATATAATTTTTTATATGTTTTGGTATCTGAAATGGTTTTGATAATGTATTTGTTACGTACATATTTTTAAATGATGTGGAAATGATATCTTTCCTTTATGTTTGTTTTATGTGTTATGAATATGTTATGCTTTTTTGGCATTGTTTACATATACGGGTGGTTCCCGGATAAAACATTGGTGGTGAGCTCAACAAAGCCCTCCAATGCCTTGGGTAATGTGACAGAGGTAAATGTGAATGTTTCACCTAATATAATTAAGGAATATACTTTGATGGGTCTTCAAAATGTAACTCCCTACGTGGCTGTGAAATATACAACATCAGTATGTTATTGTTTCCACAAGATACCTTTAGGATTTTTGATTACTATATGTTATTCATTAATGATACTATTTTATTAGGTATGTTAAAATGCTTATGTTTTGATGTAATAATGTTTTCATTCAATATTTTGTAACCCTTACTGAGCTTTTTATGCTCATCCCACGTTTTGAAATGTTTTTTTTTCACAGGACATAAAGATGAATAGGTTCAAGGATGGGATCAATGAAAATTCAGGCCTTCTAAAACATAGAACTAGTCATGAATCTTTTTTTCAAGATTTTTTATTTTATGAAAAAATGTAAACTGAGTAGAAGTGTCTACATTGTAATTTTTGAGATGTAATGTCATATTATGGCCTAATTCTCTAAAACTCTAAACCTGAAAGGATCCTCAATGTGAATTATCCATTTAATTCCAGTTTATGTAATGTTTAAATTTTGGGTCCTTATATTAAACCATCTAAATATATATCAAGGAAGATATAAATATTTTATATCCCCAATATATTATATGTACAAAATTGTTTTTATGACATTGATTAATGGAAATACCCTAAATGAACGTTAAAATCATTTTTGTAGAAAATGACTTTTTTTATTTTGAGAATATCATTTTTAAAAAAATTTAGAAACCAATTTGAAAATATTTACTTAAATCTACATGGAGTTCTTGTAAAATATTTTTAAAACATTGAGTGGTAATGATGATAGAAATTTTTTTTACATCAGAAATGTTAATAAAATATTTCATTTACATTTTAGTAAAATCTATATCGGAATTGTTTTGGAAGTAATAAGAACATTCCTTTAATTTTTTTACAAAACATAATAAATGGGGTGAAATGATATTAATAAATTATTTTTAAATGAAAAAAAACAATTGGTAATTTTTTTTTAGAAAACATGTTTTTTGATTAAAATGGTTTTCCAATCGGAGATAAAAATAAAGATGAATTTTTTAAAAACCATTTTCCTAATTATTTAATGTACATAATGTTGAAAAATGGTTGTACTGATTTTAAATTTCCTTAATATCCAATGAAGAAGAAAATAAAGTGACTCAGATGTCTAAATATCAGATAATTCCTCCATAGGATACGTAACCACAATAAATACGAAATAATGATGAGATTGTAAAATAATCCCTCAAAACATTGGTAATAATATGATCACAAGACTAATGAAATAAATAAAGTTAAATTAAACACAAAATAAAATTAATATAAATGATTTCATTAAATAAAATATGTAATTTGTAGTATATAAACCACACAATAGAAATAAATGTTGTATAATGAGTATGCCTCACATGAAGTATAATGGAGGTGAGATAACATTACCTCAGGTCCAATTGCCATCATACGAGTTCATACATATTGTATAATGGTTTTAATAATTTTATTAATTTATAATATAAATGTAACCACAATATATTTATTATATCATATATTATCCTATTATATCATTTTACCACCTTCCTTTTTTATTATATTCGTTGCTTTGGGTGTTAATTGTGTTGTCTTCATATACACATTTTTTCATGAATGGACTAGTTATTGTAAATAGTATATATTCATATATATATATCACATTAATAATTAATATAATTTTAATAATATGATATTAACTTAGTAGACAAATTTTTAGAAACATTTATGAATTTTGAAATGGAAAATGTATCACATTTCTTACAGGAGATGGTAGGTCGTACGCACAGATGAATGATAATATCATCCCTATAATGCCTGAAAGTGTAAAAAATTTAGTTATATATTAAATTTATTTAATTAATATATTCTCATACATATCACATATATTAATTAATTTTATCATTATTACATTCCATGTAAATCGTAATTGAAAAATTAATCACATAGCTAGGGGAAGAGGTAGTCTACTTCAAACAAAAAAGTGACATTATCATATTTGAAATGGATTGGAATCTAAAAAGGTATCTGTGATATCATAATTAAATAATTATAAATATAAAATAAATATCATTTATTTGTTTTAAATTTATAATTTTATCCATCCTTGATATGTTGTGATGGAAAACAAACTATATTGGTATGTGAGGCTGTTGTTTGTCATACACACGATCAATGATTTCATTTATCATTTTATGGAAGTGTAGATGGAAAAATATTATTCCATAAAAATAATAAATTATTATTATATGTTTTATACTGGTTTTATTACATTGTATGTGTTATGTCATAATTGAATGTGGTTAAAAATAATGAAAATCAAACAGCATTGTTAAGATAATTACCTTCTCTAAGTGAATCCTCATTTAGGTCTCCTATCAAGGATGATAGGGATGGTAATTTGGGAGTAAAAAAGAGCTAAAAATTTTATAAGGATTTTTGGGATTGGTTTTTTGATGTTTTGTTCTAGAAAAAGGTCTTTATGGAAGAAAATAAGTGGGGCGACATAGTGCCACTTTATAAGTGGGGAAAGGGAACCCTCATGGATATTCACTGGAAATTTCCCAAAAGAATCCAAAATGATAAATCCATTAACATGAATGAGGCCAAAAAATTACATTAATATATAATATGTGATAGTACTATGTAGAAATATGTCCATACAATGAAAATTTTACATGTTGGTAGATAATTTTAAACCATTATATTCTTAGTTAAGCTCCCGGAAAATCCATTTTTATCTTAATCATGGTAATTAATTATTACTATTTTCACTATTAATTTTTTGAATAATAAAATTGATATTATTAGAATATAAAACGTATTATTATTCAGAAAATTTGATAATTTTTTTCAATTTCTATTAATGGAAATATTTTGATTCATTTTAAAAGTATACACGTAGATGAGATGATGAAGATGGTCTTCAAAGAGAAAATCATCATATGTGTAGAATATTTTGATATCAAAATTTTATATAAAATTGAATCCAATTACATAAATTGTGTTAAGGGATATATATTTGAAATTTGTTTACTTTAAAACACATTTAATACATAATTAAATGTTATTAATATTTTAAATAAAAAGTATGTTTTTAATTGAAATTCTATATGTTTCACTATTCAACAATGTATTTATTTCTTCATAAAATTATAAACAATAACTCTTAAGATAATTTTTTTTCAGAAAATATTAATATTATGAAATAAATTTTAAAAAATAGTAATTAATTATTTATATCATATTTTTGGTAGAAGCGACGAACCTAATTTCTTTAAAAAATTATGTTTTTTTAAAAATCATTTACAATAAAATGATTACTATATTATTTATAGTTACTATATATCCTTTCAGTTTTTTATACTTTTTTAAACCATATAATTTTGATAATTTTGTTAGTACTATTCTTACATAAAAATTTAATGGCTAGGATATAATTTTCATGCTTATATTATAATATTTTGATAGTGATTGATATTTTATTTTAACCCAGTTTTTGATGCATCAAAATATATTGAATATATAGAATTTATATAAAATAAAATATATCATAAATTCTTAGGGTGTTATATTTCATTATAATATTTTTGTTTCATGTCACACATTCTATAAGACCTGATTTTAATTTTTTAAAATATCAAGGTGTTACATTCTACCACCATAAATAAATACTATCTTCATATTTTAGACATGATCTCAAAAATAAGGGATATGAAATTTTAAAATACCTTTGATGGAAACCCACATTTTAAAAATGGTTAATAAAAAACTCTTTTAACAAGATAAAAATGAACTAAAAATGACATATGGAATAATATGTAATATGGTTTCTAGGTGTGATAAAATTTTTGGGAAATGAAAACATAAATAAGAAAGATATTTCTAATTACCACAGATTAATTGAGAGTAATAAAGATCATTTATGACAATAATGTGTGTAATATAAATATGGTTAATGAACAATAACACATAAAGATGTGATGATTTAGCAGACAATTTGATTCATTATAAGTGAAGTTACAAGGATATATTTTTTCTTTCATCACCATTTACCTAGATTTGAGGAATTAATTTAGTATATATAAAGATAAAATAAAATAATATTGTGAATCAATATCTTTATATAGGCATAATTTCTTCTTTTGTATGGTGTTTTATTAGCTCATACTCTATCACATACTCCATGAAAGGAGTATCAAATAATAATTTTTTTCCGGAAGCAATAAAATTTGAAATTATCAGATCACTAACTCAATAAATGAATTAAAAATAATATCTCATATATATATATTTTACTTAATAAATATGGTTAATAGAAGTTATTTAAAAAATCTAAGGTTCATCTTAATCAATTCGATAAATTGATAACCTGATGAATCATTCAAAATTTTCCTATCCAAATTTAATGTATCAAAATGTTTAAATGACACTAAATCAAAATTATATTCCCTATAAAATATTAAGTAACGCTTAAAATCAAATGTTAAATAAGAGAATAAATTGATCACAACAAAACCTAAATAGAAAAGGTCATTCTTCATAATATAAAATCTTTTGTTTAGATTATATATTCATACACCATTAGTTATTATAATCTCCAAAAATGATTACAAAAACCATAAATCCTCTAACCAATTTCATAGTCACTAACACTATCCCATTAAAATATTATTATTATCTCAACAAAATAGAAATATTCAGGGAAATCCACCCTCAATCATTTATTTTCCAAGAGATTCAACTTATCACTGCATCACTTTTATAGTATATCAATAAAATTCAACATATTCTCTCAAATCCATTAAGAAATAGTACTTCAATGAAAAAATTTATACAATTCATCATTCATATAAATAAAACAAAAACATCCAAATAATCCTATAACATAATTACTTAATCCAATCATAAGAACATTTATCATTCCATTTAATTTTTTGTATTAATATATACATTAAAGTCACCCCTTATGTTATTTTTACATATACTCCCTTGAATCTTATAGAATTTATTTTCATACATCCCGATCTCTTTAATGGTTAATAATTAAGAAATGGAGATTTATTTCATTCCCCTGAAATCACAAGAATGGTAGGTTTTCACTCCCCACTTATAAAGAACACCAATTCCCTTCCAGAAACTACCAGGGTGTTTCATTCCACAATAATCACATTTGGGAAAATCATTCTTCCCCTTCTTATCCATATTAATTTTATCATTTCAATATTATTCAACAATGTAAAAATTTAAATCCATTATACGAAGTAAATTATTTCCTTATATTGATAGAACATGATACTATGTATTCAAATGATTATAATGTTTGGGATACAAGTTTCCCTCAGAATATTGGCTTATGCCCAAAGGCCAAACAACCATTCTTAATTTTTGAATTACATGAATTTATACAGTTTCCATTTCAAAAACATGGAATCATTTTAAAATCGTTTCATACACTATATTTGATATTTACTTTATGGGAAATAATGATTAATCACTAATATAGTGAAATGGTTGACATAAATTGAACAATTTATGCATTGATAATATCATAATCACAAACATGGTTTCATTGGGGACACGATTTCATTGAATTTTTTAATAATGGATTTTGATGAAAATGTGAATTTTTCATAGAATATCCCTATAGAGTTTAAAACATGTCAAAAGTTAAGGAATATTTTTTTCCACCAGGTAATGATCATTTCAAGCCCCATGTTCGCTTTTCAGAGTTATTACCCCTAGGTACATTTGTGACAGAACCACACCCACATGTAATATCATGATAGGGATGTATTTATATGAAAAACTCATTTTATTTTCCTTACCAATGATTGAGGATGTTATTATATACTTATATTTATATTTTATCAGAGGGTTATGTTCACAGATCATTGTTTTCCAAAATATAGTCCCTAAGGATTCTACTATACTGTCACTATTACCAACAATAATGACCTCAAACAAAATATCCTGGAGCCGGTGTCTACATTATTACATTTCAATAAGATACATATAATCACATCCTAAAATATTGAATAGTTTCTTAATATTTGAAAACTAGTTATATAACAGAAATTCATATTACAATTGAAAAGATAAAATAAAAAAAGAAATTTCATTAAGAACATCACTGTTCTACAAATTGTATCCAAAAATATCAATCATAAAACACTTTTTGGTATCCTGAGTAAAATAAAACATAATAAAGTGGTGAGATTAGTTTCTTAGTAAGACATAGTGTACAATGAAATATATGAATAAATAATTCGAAATCAATATGGCATGGTAAATAACTTAAACATACTCCATTTAATAAATATTTTTATCATAATATGGCTGGAATAAATGATAATAAAATAATTCTATATAAATAATCACATGATGTAGAAAACATAAGCATAAATATTCTAAAAAATCTATTAATCATATGGAATTTAAATAGTATAATACATAACGATGGAATGAATAATTCTAAACTTCTAAAACATATCATTATGGTCTTGTGACATTAAATTTAAAGAAATGGAATAGGCATTGGTCAAAAATGAATTTGGATTGTCTTATGATATCTACCGATGCATCAAGGGGATATAACATGCCATTTCCATTACCTAAGAAGTCAAATTCAATCATATTCGTAAAGTGGTGAATCAAAATCAACATATGAATTCATATTGAAAATTTATCCAACAAAATGTTATCAATTCTTCCCAATCATTAAACAAAATCATAAACTATCTAGAGGAATATGAATGGTATCAAATTGTTATATGCTCAGTAAAACTGAGTATAAAAAATCCATGTAATTAATAGGGATTATATCAATAAAACATTCCCAATTTGTATAATAATTTCTATGAAGGTAAAATATCCCTGATGAATAGAAATACCATAAAAATTTTTTAGAATCATTTTTTTAAAAATAACCATTACCCATTTAAAATCACGTGTTTAAAAAAATTCAATTTTTTTTAAAATAATTTTCTTCAGAAATAACTATGATAAATTTTTAATTTTTGTAAACATTCAGTGACCATGATGGTATAAATTCCATTTAAATTGTACACTTTAGAACAAGTATTCCATTCACATTTGTGATAAAATTAAAATAGGAATTATTTTGAAAATGGAATTAAGATTCATTTAATATTTTTTAAATATAAAACAAGATATTCATTTATTTAATAAATAATTTTTAAATTGTTAAATCATTTCTTATATTTTTTTTTGGAAAAAAGTTGTTTTAATGAAAATGGATTTCAGACCAAAGAGAGAACTAAAGTCAAATGTTCTGAAAAATAATTTTTTTACATTTTAATTTACAAATATAGAAATAATTTTATTATTTTTTAAAAATTAAATTAATAACAATAAGTAAATAAAATTAATTTATTTAAATACTGAAATATCTATCAATCCACTAAAGGGTGACATAAACATAAATAATCCTGAATAATTTTGAGATTGTGAAATAAACCCTTACCATGTTGGTTACATTTGAATCATAATCCAAATGAATGAAATAAATGTAAATGAAAATTTATATAACTTTAAAATAATTTAATTAATTATAAAACATAAATATTAGGTAGTAAATACGAAACAAAAATTATATGAGTGGTGAATATGGAATATGGCTCATGTATGTAAAAGTGAGATGAAAAACCCTTACTTCAGGTATGATTTAATTCGTATGTGCATGTAGATCCTACATAATGGATTTAGGAATGTTATTTATTTATAAAATAATGATAAAAATATTTATAATTACTTATATGTTCTTCTTATAACATTTTACCTCCTTTTTATTAATAAAATTTCATTATTTTTATTCTTTTTGGTGTAAATTGCCTTGTTTTCTCTTACCCATTTTTTCATGAAATATCTTAATATTGTGAAGTGTATATACATATATATAGTATCCATATTTTTAAAAATGTTAAAAATAACATATTGATGTTGTAGACACATTTTTATAGACATTGATGACATTTGTACATGGAAATTGAGTGACATCTCTTCATGGAGACAGTAGATCCTACGTACGCATGAGTGATGATGTCACTCCCTCAACGAGTGAATGTGTAAGGTTGTTGGTGATATATTAACATTATAAAGTAAATATCATATAATAAATATTATATATACTCATTAATTTTCCCCTTATTACATTCTATTTATATATGAATGAAAAATGAATCGCATCACTTCGTTAGATGTTAGTTCCTTGTACACATGAGAGACATTATTTTATTTGAAATGGAATAGAAAATAAATTAGTATATATGATATTAATATTATAGAAGCATAATAGTACCATTAATTTCATATAAATGGGTTAAATACAAAAAATTTTATTTTCTTCAAAGGTGGTAATGGAAAATGAACTACATCGATTTTCAAGGTGGTACTCCACCATACAACTGATTGATTATTTCGTTTTCCATTTGATGTGAAGTGGATATAGATAAATATTATTCAATAAAATTAATAACTTTTAATTTAATGGGATATAATTTTTATATTATATTTATAATTTCAATACATAATTTATGGTTTTAAAATAAAAAATAAAATGAAAGAGTTTCATAAGGATAATTATCTTACCTAAGAGAAACTCTTTTTGGATGTCTTCTCAAGTAACCTAGGGACTATAGTTTGAAAGAAAAAATTACTCTAGAATATTTATAAAAATAGTGGGTATATGTTTTCTTATTCCATGGTTCAAACAATGGGATTGAGATATGTAAATAAGTGCATGGAGTGAGTGTCCCTTTATAGTTGGGGGAAGGGAACTCAGTTGAAAATTACTTAAAAATTTCCTAGAAGAATCCAAAATGATAAAGTAAATAAATTTAAAAAAATATTCAGATATCCCTAATTTATAATTTGGAATATAATTATATGTAAATATTTACATCGATTAATATTTATACAAGTTGGTATGTCATTGAAATCATTATCTTCTATGATTTCACACAGTATACGCATTTTCACATTAAATGCGGTAATATTTTTTTTTTCACTATTAATTTTGACCAAAAATATGTTGAACATGTAATATAATATAAATTATTTACATTCCAAGTATTGAATAAATTTTTTAAATTCAATTTATGGAAGTGGTAGAATTCAATTTAAAAATATACCAATATCCATGATAAAATGGATGGTTTTCAAAGAGAAAATAATAATTAGTATAGATGGTTTTATTATGAAAATTATTTTGTTGAAAAAAATTATTAATATATATCTAATTTAAATAATTTATATTTTTACAAAAATTGAAAACCAAATTAAAATTTATAAATAATTTATATGAAAAGGCATTTGTAATTAAAAATCAACATTATTCAAAATTCCACAATAATTTAATTATTTTATAAAATTATAATACATTATAACTAAGATAATATTGATATTTTGATTTAAAAAATGAATTTACTTTTATTAAATAAATTTTATAAATGTTTTAAATATTAATTCTATCATAAGATTGAAAGAAGCTGTGAAAACATTTTCGATAAAAAAATTATTTTTTTAGAAACCATTTCTTTTAAATTAAAATAATTTTTATGTTATTTAAAATAAATAAATATCTAATTAGTTTATTCTATATCTGTGTAAACCATATATTTTTTCATAAATTAGTTATAACTATTCATAATATAGTATCCCTTGTTTCTGGTATATAATCCTTTCATTATGGTTTTCAAGAAAATAATGCTTTAGGGTGAAGGTTTGGAGATATTAAAGATCATTTAGAGAGATTTTGGGGCTAATGTAAAGGTTTACAGGATGTGCACGATCAGTCTATGCCGTGATAAATTCTTGGAGAAACCATACAACGTCGCAAATGTTTGACAATATCTTCATCTTGATGGGTTCACAGTTAAAGAGGACAAGTGAGGGTATGTCCAGACAATAGCTAATGCATGATTAGAGCACATTCTGTCTAACCATGGAACTGAACCATGCGTAGGGATAAAGTGAGATCCTAAAAAAGTGGATCCCACCCATTTTTTACACTATAGTTTCTTTTTTCCTCCTATTAATATCATATTTGTGATTCATCCTTATTGATGGTTGGAGGACCTCTCCCAATGAAATTAGAATGGATCAAAATATTTTACATGGAGTTTCAAAGCCCGATTCTTGTGGTATGTCATCTTTCTTCTTCATTTTGGTCACTTTGTCTTAGATATTCTTAGATCTACATCTCTTATCCTATTGGTTTCTCAGATATATAACCATTATGGGTATATATAAGGATTTTTAGGCCAAATATGTTGAGATTTGGTCTTTCAGTTGATAGGATAAGAGATCTAAGGTGGTTGTGGGGAATTATTACATAGTTTCACGAGCATTCATCATCCATTTTCTATTTTCATCATCTACTTCATGGAATCTAGCTTCACTCTCTAATCCTCTTGCTAAAATTGATTGGACTAGTTTCAAATTGATTTGATTTCATATTTTTTTATAAAAATTGTGTGAAAATGATGGAATAAATATTCATTAGTGATGATTTTTTGTTTTGATAGAATTGTGTACTTTTGCTAAAATGGGGTAAAATGTGGGTTTTCATTTGATTTTAAAATAGTTATTTTAAAATATGGGGTTTATGGAAATATTTAAAATATTATTTAGGAAAATGGTTTTCAATGAAAATATATTTTTGAAGAAATTGATTGATGGAAAAGTGGTTTCAATAAAATTGTAATTTTTTTTAAAATTTTTTGGCATGGTTTTTGGGCATACATAGTGTGTGTGATAATATTTCATTTCTGGGGTTTGGTTGAAATATTAATATGTCCTTGGTTAAAATGGTGTAATGGAACAAGGGATAAAATTACTTAGTGACAACATGGTAGATCAATGAGAAATCTCCCATGTGTATGGAACTATCATAACGAAGCTTGCATGGTTGGTAATGTGGATTTTTAATTGGATTTGTTATTAGAAAGGGGTATTTTTGAATGGGATAAGGTCACATTTGGTTTATTTGTTTGAAAATTTGTATTTATTGAATTTTTTTAATATTGTATTGTTTATATTGTGTTATGAACTAGTTTGATGTTATTTATATTTAGTTATAAACTATTTTGGATTTTTTTATATATATTGTTTTATATCAATTTGGATAACTCATAAATCCTATTGATGTGAGTATGGAAGGAATTTGGGGAAAAATATTGAGTTTTTGTAATCACCCCTACCTTGGCACTTTGGTTCTTTTGTAGATTCCATCTACTAAATTGTGGGTAATGGAAAAGTATCACACGTCTTTAGTAAAACATCATGATACTCATGCTAGTTGTTGTTGTTATAGGATGAATATTTTAGAGCATAGTGAATTTTTGTTGTCATGGAGTCTTGTTTAGTTATCCTCCACTTGTAACTTTGATTTTGGGTTATTTCAACTATTTTACTTTATTAGTTGACATAAGTGAAATTTTGAGTTTTCTTCCTTGTATCATGCATTATATTGTGTTTGGTATGGATAGTTGGTTGTTTTAATTTTTAAAGGGTAATTTTTCCCAAAAATTCATTGAATCAATTTGGAATTCAATTTCAGCCTTCAGTGCCATGGGGATGTTTCTTAAGGACATGTAATGATTCATTGTATTTTCAAGACAATGAGAATAATTGGGTCGTTCCAAATGGTATTATATTTTTTATACCTTTCCTAACAAGTGGTCCTCGGTTTCTTAGTATTATAGTTTAACTTATTTCATTTATATTCCCTTGGGTATGATCTTATAAAGGTGTAGGATTGTCAGGAATTGAATTTAAGAGCACAGAAAGATTTAGCTATACATTTTATGATGGACTTCATGTTATCAGGGAGTTGGGTATTGTTGTGTTTTAGAGACACGTCAATGATTTTGAAATCTCCTTTTCATGAGTTTGGCCAATGTGATGATCATGGCATGCATTAGAGAAATGACTTCCCACTAAGAGTCCATATATTATTTTGATCAATTATCTATGAGTTTTTGGAAAACTTTTCATTTTAAAAAAATTAATTATTTTCAAATGAATTATTTGGAAAAAAATATTCAATGTGGTATTTTTGATAATGGGTTGATTTTCAAAAATAATGTTTATTGTTTTAATAAATAGTTAAACATGTATATGGTTGATCTTTCAAGTAATATTGTTATAGTTGATGTTATAGTATTTGAAATGTTAAACCTTAAATTTCTAGATGGTGAAACTTATAGTGTTGTTGTTTGTTTGGAAAATGAAATCGAATATGCATCGTAGAAAATAGTTAGAAGAGGCTAGTGAGAATTTGGTTTCTTCTGATCCACATGTAAATCAAAAATTGGTCCAAAACAATGCTCATTCATTTCAAAATGTTCAGTCAGGTCTGAAATAAGATACACTTTTGACGATATTTGTCACAAATGATAATTCAATATGAGGAAGTACAATTTTCTTCAGTAAATAGGATGATAACTATAGAACTAAGAGCAAGAGGAAGATGGAGACATATTCTGAAGGATGTGGAAAACATCATAATTGGACCACAAGAGAAATTATCCCTCCTACGACACCCAAGAGCATGATTGGATGTTTTTAGTGTTGCTCAATGAGTCACATCAAGGGAAAATGTGAAACAAATACAAGAGAATTCCAAATTAGAAAAAATGGGTCATCTCGAGTGGTATCATAGTATTTCTCCAAGTTCATGTGTTAGGGATTCTTCTCAGGTGTTGCTAATAGTATATGATTGGATGGGGTGAGGATAGAAGAATCAATCACACAAAAAGATACGAAATATCAAAGGTGATTCGAGGAACACCATGACACCTCAATAATGGAAATATCAGGAAAGGGAACAAGGATCATAACACAGTGTCAAAGAAAATAAATGAACATGGGGAGATGATTATGGATGACCAGGTTGGACCATCTATTGTGAGAGGTATGATTATTTATAATTCATCCCTTATTCATGTGTTATTTGATACTAGTGAATCACATTACCTTATTTATTCTCATTCTATTGATTTGGTATGTATGAAACTCAACATTATTACATATGTTTTAGAATTTTATACTCGTCTCTAGAAAAGGGAATATAGATCCATACTGTGTAGATCATTTTCTTTAATAGTTGATGGAGTTGAGCTAAAATTGTAATTATCAGTGTTGGTTATAGATTTATATGATTTAATACTGGGTATATATTGGTTGATAATATTCAAGGCTCACATAGACTTTTATAGAATGAAAATTAATTTTTGCGACTGAGTATGGTGTTGAGAATCTCTTTAAAGGGTAAAGGGTTGTAAAGGTGGATACAATGGGCTTGTTGGAACCAACATTGGGAACAAACTATTACCAATTTTTTGGCATTGTACATGTAATTGATTGAAGAGATCGACGGTAATAGTTTTAGAGTAATTTTGGTTAAATTTACAATTGATTTCCCTAAAAAGATACATGTTTAACCACTTGTAAGGGAAGTGGAGTTTATGATTGATCTACTTCTATAGATTACTCCTACCTTACTTGTATCCTATCAAATGGTGATAATATAGTTAAGATAACTAAATGTGTAGTTTGAAGAGCTAAAAGGAAAAGGATTGATTCATCCAAGCACGTCTCCCTGGATAGAATCAGTCTTGTACATGAAGAAGGAATATAAAACTCTAAGGATAGGTGTGTAATAACATAATATTAACCAATATATGATAAATAAACTCTATCCACAACCACACATTTATGATTTGATCAATTAGTTGAGGGGATCTCATTAGTTCTCTAAAATTGACTTGAAATCATGATATCACCAATGGAGAGTTCGCAATGAGAAAATTCTGAAGACAGATTTCATAAGAAGATATTGATATTATGCGTATGTATTCATTCCATTAGGTATTTCTAATTCACCAACAAACTTTATAGAATTTATTAATTAGATATTTCAGAAGTATACATATTCTTTTTTTGTGTGGTTTTTTTGATGACATATTGATGTAATCGAGGAAAAATTTAGACCATTAGAAAAATTTAGCGATAGTTTTGGGAATGTTAAGAGATCAATGATTGTTTTACAAACCTTAAAATTGTGTTTTTTTGAAATAATAGGCACTCTTTCACGGTAATGTAATTTATGAAAATGGTGTTTTAGTTGATCCAGAGAAGCTTAAATCTGATATCTCTTGGAATCCACAAAATAATTTCTTTGAGAAACAGAGCTTCCTTGGTCTTAATAGTAATTACCAATTCTTCATGTGTGACATATCACAGCTAGATTCCCCAATGGAATCCTTGACAAATAATAATGTTCCATTCCAGTGGATTGACGAATTCCAAAAGACTTTTCAAGATCTAATGGTTCATCTTACATCATCAGTTATCCTGGTCATTTCTGAATCAGGACTGGGGTATGTGGTGTATTGTGATTCTTCAAGATCATGGTTTGGATGTGTTCTAATGAAAGGATACCTCACTATTTCTTATGGATTAAGGTAGTTGAGATTTCATGAGAAGAATTTACAAAAACATTATTTGGATATAGCTGCGGTCATCCATGCCTTGAAGACCTAGCACCATTATCACTTTGGTGACAAATTTACTATGTTCATCAATCAGAAGATATTGAAACATATTTTCTATCTTTGAGATTTTAATTTGAGGTAATGAATTTTGATGGTGTGTCTCCAAATTATTGATTTTGACATGATGTATACAGTAGTTAATGGTAATTCAGTGGTATATTCATTAATATGAAAGTCGTATGATTCGTTTTTAGAAGGAGATTTAAGTAAATGGTTGTTGATGTTAGTCCTAATCAACATGCATGTGGAATATGAAGACCAAGGTGATGTCTTGAATTTATTTTCATTTTTTGTGATTCCTGATTAGGTATAGTTGGTTAATTAATCCAAAATATCTAATGTCAAATTCATAGTTATAAGTTTAATAGTCAATGGTGGGGAGACCATTGAGGGATGGAAACATGATGAGAATTCAATTTTTTGGTTCAATGATTTGATGGATGTACCTATGTATTTTTAGGAAAAATTCATAATGATTACTAACACTCAAGATGGGTTGTACATTATGGAATAGAAAATATTTATAAGGAATTTATGGTGACGTTTTGGTGGATTGGAATGAAACAGAAAGTGGTTGAGTTTATTTCAAGGTGCTTAACATGGTAGAAAATTATAAAAGGACATCAATCACCAGTAGGTAGTTTTAGTATTTAAAAATCCATATGTGGAAGTGGGAACATATATCTATGTAATTTGTTACAGGTCTCCCAAGAATGGTTCAGAAAAACATTGTCATATGGGTGATAGTGGATCGACTAAACATGTCAGCTCATTTCATCTCTATTCGTGAAACTCGTGCAACAGAGAATCTGTCCAAAATCTATATCCATGAAGTTTTAAATATACCTAGAATAATAGTTTCAATAATCATAGACATATATCCAAGATTTACATATAATTCCTCGAAATTATTTTAGAAATCCCTTGGGAAATAGTTTACTATGAGTACATCGTATCATTCTCAGACAAATGAGAAATATGATAGGATGGACCATACATTGGAAGACATGTTTCACACTTGTGTAATGGATTTTTTGGCTCATGGGAAGAGAACATATATCCTTAGTGTAGTTCTTATAAAATAACAGTTATAAGGACACAATACATATGGCTCCTTATGAATCATTGTATGGGCATCTATGGCGTTCTCCAATTTGTTTGGTGGAAACAGGTGAGAGTTCACTAGTTGGGATGAGACTTGTCCAGAAAAAAAAATCAAGGAATATAAAATTGATCATAATGAGAATTGAGACATATTGGTGTTGTAAAAAATCTAATGTGGATAATCATCGATGATTGATGTTGTTCATGGTGAGTGATCATGCTTTCATGGGTATTTCTACATGAATTGAAAATTGTCGTTTTGGGAATCCGGTCAATTTATCTCCTTGATAAATATGAACTTTTTTCATACTAGAATTGTTCAGATAGGTGGAATATCAGTTTTCATCACCACCATAGTAATGTTCAGTGCATAATATTTTATATGTGTCTCAGTTGAAAATGTTTCACCCTGATCCAAACCACATGAATAGATGGGATCATGGTGACATATATCCAGAAGCATAGTTGGTATATATCCTAGTGATGATTGTGGATAGGAAACCTAAAGTATTTCCAAGTAAGGGAATAATAATACTGTGGGTATTATGAAAACATGATCATATTCAACAAGATACCCAGTGACGTGAGGAGGAAATGAAAGAGAAATGGTTGGACCTCTTTTAGAGTAGTGATGATTTTAGACTATTTGGGGATGGAAAGACCAATGGTGGGGAGAATTTTGTACACCTAGTTTCTATAACATATCCCTTTCATTATGGTTTTCATGAATATAATGTTTATGGGTGATGTTTGGGAGGTTTTGGAGAACTTTTGGATTGATTTTTGGGACAAAGGGAAGATGCATGGGAAGTGCACGGTTAGTCTAAACCATACAGAATCCTAGGAGAAACTGTTAAAAGTTACAGAATTTGTATAGTATATTTAGCATGATGGGTTAATGGTTAAGGAGGAAATTTGGGGAGGCTATGACATGGTTTTCTAAGGCAGTATGAAATACACAATTATTGAACGCTCTGTATAAATGTGCGACTTAACCATGTGTAGGGTTAAATTGAGATCCTAAAAAAGTGGATATCACATGTTTTTGACTCTAGGATTTATTTTTATTCCAATTCTGACCTTATTTGAGATCCTTCTTTTTTATGTTTGGATAAACACTCCCATGAAAATTTTAATCCAACTAGAGCATTTCCATGGTGTTTAGAAGCTCAATTCTTGAGGCATGTCACCATTGTTCTTCATTCTTATCACATTTTCTTATATCTAATTAGATATACTACTCCTCTCATCTTTGTTTCTCATATATGTGGTCATAATGGGTATATATAAGATTTTGGATGCCAAATATGATGATATTCATACTTGTTGTTGATAAGAGAATATATCCAAGGTGGTTTCATGGAATTCGTACCCAGTTTTGTGAGCGTTATTCGTCCATTTTCAGTTTTCACCCAAACCATCCTGGTAGGTGGATTCACTCTCAACTCCTCTTGTTTGTGACATATCCAGGTACCCAGATAGAACTACATATCATGTTCCCCTACAACACGGCATGTTCTACTCGAGATTCCTCGACCAGTGTTGTTAGTGACACGGCCGGGTTCCTGGCTCTACACTACACGGAGTGTACACACCGTACACGGCATGCTCCTGACGTTATTTTCATTACACCGTGTCCTTTCATACACATTCATTAACACGACATAAAAAATACATGATATGTAACCAGAAAGTACACGCTATGTATTCTGGGTTTATCTGGTCAGTAGCTCAGAAACCGCACAGAAGCCCAGAAACACGGAAAACAAGGCAAAGGGGTGCCAAATTCCGATCCGTGAGGGCCCATACTCCCCAAAAATCAATTCTTGGCATCCCCTAGAGTCTTGTACAAGAGAAAAAAGGATCATGATCTACCAATTTCTGATTCAAGAGGGCCCATAACACCTCAAGAATCAAAATTTTGTGTTCATTTAAACAAATTACAATACAACAATTCTCTAACAAGCAGTAGAGATTCTATCAAGCGTCCATCAAAACAACATGCATAATCTACACAATGTCTATCACAACAGTATTCAATTGCTAATTCACCCTAAATGGAATGGAATGAATGCATGGCATGAGATTTTTACAAGTTCCTATATGATGCATGAGATGGCATACCCTCATCTCATCGGGTTGCCACAGAAATAGAACCGTAATATCAATACAATAATAGTATAAATCATGTTAATCACTCTAGGTGAAATCATACCAACCGTAAAATCTCAAAACCAGAAAAAAACAATAAAAAAGGTAGTATTGATTTTCCCTATACACGGGATAAATACTCCTAGGCACATCTTATTACCTAGTACCGAATCTGTCCTATCCCTGACTAAAGTTTGTAATTAGTAATGCAAGAGAAAAGAATTCATCTGATACCACTTTATAACATCCCAGTTTCGGAAGCCACCCAGAGGCACACCGTACTCGGTTGGTCACATGGACTCAAGCGCATTTCCCCAAATGCTAGAGGTTGCCGTCTATTAGCGAGGGACTAGGGTGTGATAGTGGGAAAACTATTCCCTCATTGGAAGTGTACACAGCAGAAAAAAAATAAACATGCAATGGCGGAATCAGTAATAACCAACAATATAACAGCAGAAGACTAAATCAACAAACTAGAGAACATATGTATATATGAAATGATTCATAATACATAACTAGGAAAGCAGCTAAACAAGTCACAATGCTGGAAAAATCAACAATACCAAAATAAGTACACAAATAAAAGTAAACATCTCCTCACCATCGCAATCCAAAACTCTATCTCATACTCTCCAGCTCCAAGAAATCAAGTTCCAGAAGTTGTAGGGTGCTTTCCCTTGTCTATGCATGAACAACATAGTCTTCTTGGGCCCAAAAGCATGGCCCAAATAGGGTGTAAGATAAAATCCCAGTAGGCATTCACTCGAAGATCTGTGCCTAAGAGTCAGTGAGCATATGGAAGGTAATGTATGATAAGAAGTAAACAGAAAAAGTAGGCAATAGGCAGTAATAGTAAATATTAATGTAGGATGATACATAGAAGAAATAAATACACAACCAAACAACCACAGCGAAACAAACAACTAATAATCTGGAAACCCTTTGGGAAGTACTCGCATCCATCTCCTCTAGTCCTATCCAAGATGTACCACAATTCTCTCGGTAGTGTACTCAGCCTAACCCCTCTGACTTGGTCATACGAATTTATGAAACTCTATGGGGAAGCTCACTCGGTCAATTCCCCTTATATTCTAGGGTAGTGAGGGACTCTCTTGATGAAGATCACGTGGTTTAACCCTCTTAGCCCCAAGGTCTAGGGACTCTCTAAGGAAGCTAAAGCAGTCAATTTCTCCAATAGCCTCAGGTATAAAACAAGCTCTCTAAGGAAGCTCACTCAGTCGATTCCTCCTCTAGCCTATGAAGGTTCTTAAATACATTCAAACAAGGTAAGACACTCTGAGGAAGCTCACTCGGTCTACCCTCTTGTAGTATATAAAATCCAAGACTCTCTGGTAGCTCACTTGGTCCATCCCATATGTAGTCTGTAATATCTAAGACTCTCTGGGAAGCTCACTCGGTCTATCCCTTATAGTCTATAACACCAGGTTCTCTCAGATCCGTGCCAGTCAGTGCATAATAATGCTATAAGGCCAAAGTATACCGATAGACATACATGGATATCCAAAGTACATCTATATAGATACTTAGCTACATAGTTTACAAGGCAACAAGCATGTCATGAGTTTCACTTCAACCTATAACTGGGAGGCATGAAAACAGGTGTAGTAGCCAAAGGAAAACGAGACCCAAAGGTCATAAACAAAAAAAGCAAGGGCAACAACATCCAAGGACAACAAAGTATCCTATAACATGGTCAAATTACCTCTACACAAGCATACAATAATGGCACGAAAAAAAGGGAAAAAGGTAAACACGCAATACCCCGTTCATGGGTATCGGTGGAAATTCTCACATAAAACACAGAGAATTTGAACGGTTAGGCACAAACCACATACCTCGACCCTATCAGGTCGATCTACATGAACCACAATGGATAATTCCCCCTATAAGGTCATAGATCTGAGAAAACGAACAAAAAGTTCAACCATAGATAACCTGAGAAAGAGGAGGAATTGGAAAACAAGGATTGAACAGAAAGAAGGAATCACTGCTGCGCTTCCAACGCAATCGACTGTGCTCAAATCGGAGAACGAATGGAGAAGCAGGGGCTCGGGGAAGATCCGGCCGCATAGGTCGCTCTCAGATGAAGATCCCGGAGAAGGGGTGTGTTCTGTCTGTCAGGCACTACCCCGGTGTGTTTACTGAAAAAAAGAAAAGTACACGGAGTCTACTTTTAGAGTGCACGATGTGTATTAGGTTTTTCTGTAATTTTGCAAAAATTGTCCTCCACATCACCCCTACACACCGTGTGTGTGGCCCGGGCATGGCCAACACACGGCTTCGATCCGGAGAAGAGTAAACTGTATGTACTTCGAAATTTTACAGAAACTCCATTTTCATAAAAACTCCTGAAAAAGGAAAAGCGTACCTGAAACGAACATCTAGGTTCTTACACATTTATTGTTACCTTTTTACACCTTATGAATGTAGCCTAATTCAAAGTAGAATTTCACTACCTTCCAAAGACAATGGGGCAGGTGTGGAATGTACAAGTATTATTAGTTTGTTAGGTCCATGAATTCCAAGATTTTTTGTTCCTTGGAATAAGTTGTTGGTCTTTCTGTTGGAATTTGTTCTTGGTATATTCCTTGATTTGGGATGGTATAAATGCATTGGATTTCCATATATTGAAATTTATATCAAAAAGGACATAACTAACCCTTTTATGATTCCATTAATGTTACCAAGTAGTTGGGAATAAAAGTGTTTTAGAGACACCAATTGGGATTGTACATATCATTGTCATGGGTGAAACTAATTTGATGACCATGGAATACATTATAGAAATGACTTCCCACTTGGAAGAATTTTTTATAGGAATAATAATTTATATGGGATATAGATATATGGGTTTTTTTGAAAAATCTGGAAATAATTCCCAAATGTGGTAATTTGAAATCTGGATACTTGTCGTATTTTGAAAATTGGTGAATTTTAAAAACATGGTCGGTATTTAATAAGTTGTTCAACATAGGAAATGTAAACATGTGTAATTCTTAGTTGTGATAGTTAAAATGTAATTGAATTTATAATTGAATGCCTTTTCCTGCAAAGGGATTGAGGCATATGGTTGTTTTTGTGTTGATAGAAATGGAAATGAGTGGGAGTCATAGAGACCAACCATAAGAGGTTGCTGAAAATGTGGTTTCACCCTATACATAGGTAATCTAGAAGCTACTAAAAAATATAGTGTAGGCTTTCCATGCTGTGGAATGTGTGAATAAACTGGATGAGGCAAAGCATGTGGATCATGTAGTTCAATCTGAAAAGAATAATCCACACATTTATAGGGGTGATACAGAATAGGAAAATTCATAGGGATTGTTGAATAGAATTATTAGTGTATTTGAATTCCTAGGACCATAGGTGGAGCTAAAAGTGAAGCTAAAAACATACATGTTCGATGATTTTTCCCTTTAGTGGTGGGATTTGGTGGTTTAAGATGGAATTTATGAAGGGATGATATGTGAGATTTTTAATTAATTGTTAACAAACAATTCTACCCTCATGAATTCTGAAATCCGAGAACAACATATTTCATTCATTTAAATCTATAGAACTTCTCTGTAATAGATTATGCGGATAGTTTTATGGACACATTGCATTTTTCACCTAAGGTGGTGGGTAGTACATCATTAATGGAAGACATTCTTGAAGGTGGGTTGAGATAGTAAATTCACTCTAAAATATCATTTTTATGTATAAATTATTATACAAAAATTGATAATAGTGAAAAAATTGTTGAATGGGATATCTTCGAGTCTATAGGCGTGAATGGATGTTAGTACCCACAAGAAATAGAGGGATCTTTAACTCTAGGATCAAGAGAAAGAGGAAAATTTGTTTCTAGGCTGGAAGTATGGCTTAAAACCTGATGAAAGGATCGATGAATATTCCTTAGAAGCCTCAGAGTAAGCTGGGATGTTATTAATGTGCTTCCATAAGTTATATTAAGTAGGTTTGTGTGTGAAAAACTATATCATGTGATAATGCTATGAATATGGGTCATAGTTAGAGGTATTGTTATAATACTCCGAGTTCATGTGTTTGGGATACTCCATAGGGGTGGCAGACATCCAATTCCTCGACATGGAAGGGGCAGTAGTATACCCCTCATCAGCAGAGTAATGTTAGTCATAAAGATTCAATGAATACCACGACTCCTCAGTAAAGAAAAAAAGAGAAGAGTGTGGTAGGTAAGAAGTTATTTGAAGATGATCTGATTATAATGGATGAACATTCGAGGCCATCCACTATTGAAGATATGATTCTTTTATATTATACCATGATGAAATCATTTTTTGATATGGGTTCTTCGTACTCTTTTCTGACTTCTCATGTAGTTTCTATGATGGGTTCAACTATGGATATGATACCTTCTGTTTTAAAACATCAAACTCCTCTAGGTCAAAGAGAGTCTCAAGCCCTCCTACGTATATCATGATGTATTGATCTGGATCGGGATGAGTTGTTTTGGTATATCTCAGTTATTGAGATGGATACATATGATATAATCCCCAAAATGATTGGTTGGAAATGTTTAAGACCCACATCGACTATTAGGAAAGATGGGTTTGTTTAATAATGAATGATGGAATCAAACATCTCTTCACTGGATAAAATAATGAAAATCTATTTACAAGGGTATTTGTGGAACCTAATGTTGGAGCAATATCATATCAGTTAGCATCATTTTTTTAAGCAATGGAAGTAGTTGAGCAGAATCTTTTTCCAACAATTTTTGATCAGTTTCTAGATGTGTTTCAGAAGGAGATCATAATATTAGAACCTACGAGAGAATTGTAATTTACTATTGATATAATTCTAGGGAAAATTATTTTCACACTTCCTTCTTATCAGATGGAACCAACAAAGTATGGTAATTGAATGTGCAGTTGGAGGAGATCAAAAACAAAGGGATCATCCATCCTATTACATCTTTGTGGGTAGCGCCAATTTTTTTGATAAAATGTAAAATGGAAATATAATGATATATGTGGATTTTCATAATGTTATCTAGGTTTCATTAATGAATATATACCCACTTCCCCAAATTGAATATTTTTTTGATCAATTGATTTGAGCTCATTGGTTCTCAAAAAATGACATGTGGTCAGGATAACATCAATTGTGAGTGAGATTAGCGATTTCCTAAAAATAGTCATCAGGAGAAGATATGACCATTATGAGTATGTGGTTATTCCATTTGGTATGACAAATGAACCAATGAATTTTATAGAAACAATTAATAATATATTTTATAAATATCAAGATTATTTTGTAGTGGTATTTTTTAAGGATATTTTGGTGTATTCTCGGATAATGGTGTGGATCATGACCAACACATGGTGATTGTGTTGGGGATCTTGAGAGATCATTGGTTATATCCCAAATTTCCAAAATTTGTTCCTAGATATAGGATGATTGTTTCATTCACTAGGTGATTTTTCAGAAGGGTGTTTCAGTTGATCCAAAAAAGATAGAGGCTATTATTTAATGGAAACTGCCGGATAATGTTTTCAACATATGTAGCTTCCATTTTTTTGCTAGCTGCTATCAAGATTATTTTATGTCTTATCTGGATTGGATAAACCAATGAAATAATTGACAAGGTATAATTTTCTATTTCAATGGAATGTGAATAATTAGAAATATTTGGAAGAGGATAAAGGATGCCTTACATCAGCACTAATCATGGTTTCTCTAATACTAGGAAATGAGAATGTGGTGTATTGTGAAACATCTGGAATAGTTTTGGGATGTGTTCTCATGAAATGGTTTTTTTTTTGTCACAAATGGCTCATGAAATTTGATGTTTCATGAGAATAACTACGGAACACATGATTTGTAGTTGGCGGTTGTGGTTCATGCTATGAAAATGTGGTGTCAGAACCACTTCGGTGAGAAACTCATATTCATTATCGATCATAATGGTTAAAAAAATATTTTCACAAAAATAGATTAGAACAAGAGTCAAATGATATGGATGGGTTATCTCAGAATGTTCGACATTGACATAATGTACACACTAGGTAAAGGAAATTCAGTGGTGGATTCATTAAGTAGGAATTCATATGATCAAGTGAGGAAACATGAATCAGATTAGTGGTAGTTGAATTCATTAATATCGGATATGTGGTTAGAATGTGAGGACTGTGGTGATATAGGGGTTTTTTCGAGTCTCATTGGTTTGTGACTTGGTTGGTTTGGATAATGATGTCCAGGTGTCAGATTCTCAATGTATAGCGATGATGTCGAAACTCAATTATGTGGAGACCGTTGATTGTTGGGAATTGAATGGGAATTCAGATTTATATTTTTGTAATAATATGGTTATACTCGTGGATTTTTAGAAAGAAATTAGTATATATTATCTTCATTCTAGATGTGATTGCCATCCTATAATTTAGAAAATATATTAGGAATTGAATGTGCAGTTATGTTGGGATGGTATAGAAAAGAAATGTGGTAGAGTTTGTTTTGAGATTCATGATTTTTCATCATGTCAAAGCCTAACATCAAAGGATGACATGCCAGTTGCAATTTTAATTATATCTTTCTAGAAGTGGGATTCAATAGAGATGGGTTTTGTTATAGGTCAACTAAGAATGGCTATAATGTATGACAACATATGTGTGATAGTGTATTAGCTTACAAAGTCTTCCCATTTAATCTCAATTCATTAATGTCATATGGTGTAGGATCTACCCAAATTCTATATTTGTGAAAATGTAAAGAGGAACAATGTTATTTTTTTGATTGAATCATATAGTGATAAAAGGTTCACATCACTTTTCTGAAAATCCTTCCCACAAGCCCTTGGTCCTATGTAGGCGGTGAGCATGGCATATCCTCATCAGATAGATGGGTAGTTTGAGAGGATGATACAAGAATTGGAAGATATTTTATGGGATTTTGTGATAGATTAATGTGATTCATGGGAGGATAACATTCCAGTAGTTGATTTATCCAACAATAATAGTTATCAGGCCTTGTTACATATAGTTCTGTTTGAAGCACCCAAAGGTCTTCCATGTTATTATCAAATGTTTTGGGTGGTGAAGAGAATTATTTGATTAGTTTGGATGATCATTGTCCAAGAGACTATGGAGAAGATCATGTTGATCATTAAGAGAACTTGTTAGCTAAAAGTCATCAAAAATCATATGCAATCCATCGTCGACGATTGTTGTCCTTTGAGGTGGGTGATAATGTGTTTTTGAGAATATCTCCAAGGCTTGGAAATTGTCATTTTGGAAGGCATGTTAAGTTATCTCCAATGAATATTGGACATTTTGGGATACTTGAGTGGGTTGGAGAAGTGGAATTTCAGTTGGATTTTCCACTATATATTAGTGAAAGGCACAATGTATTCCATGTTTCTCAGTTTAAAATGTATCATCCAGATCCTGACTACGTGATTTGATGAGATCAGGTTGATCTAGAGGCAGATGCATCTATGGTTCATGTGCTATAGTGGATCGTGGATAGGAAATAGAATATCTATCATGGTAAAATCATTTGTCTAGTTTGGGTATTATGGATACATGGTCAAACTCAGTAGGCTAATAGATACGGGGAGGAATAGAGGGCTGAGAAATGGCCAGAGCCCTTCCTATAAAGTTACTGTTTTCTACTTTTTGGGCAGGAAATTCCAATGGTGGGGAGATTTTACATTCCAGTTTTGAAGAATGTAATATTTTCACATCTTTTTTTGAATTTATATTAGTTGGGTAATGTTTGGGAGATTTTGGGAATGTTTAGGAATGGTTTTAGGGCATTTCTATGGCATCACTGTTTGAGATTAATTAGGGGAGACCATGTTGGATTTCCAGGAAACCATGTAGGATTTCTAGAAAACCGTGCAATTGGATGTAGTGGTCTTCACATTTTTTCATCCCAGTATTTCTAGCCATTTGAGTAAACCATGAGGGGTCCCTATTTATGTAGTATAATGTGCAAAGTTAGTGCACAGTTTTCCTAACATTGCGTGCTTACCGTGGGAGAAAATGTAAACTAGGTTTTTATTATGGGTTCACTCAGGATTTTCCCTAAACACCACCTATTTTCTCCCATACAAACTGTATTCAGGATTTCTTATTCTCATCTGTTGGGGGGGATATCTCATTGATTTTTGAAGTGATTCAGAGTTTTTTTAAGGTGCGGTGAAGGTTATTCTCATCTGGTAACCCTTCCCTCTTGGTTGCTTCTTGATTTTCCAAATATATAGTTCCCCCTCACTCTCTCTCTCTCTCTTTACTTGATCAATGCATGTCAGATGTATATCTAGGGTTATTTATGCCTAAAATGGTCATATTTTTGTTACATGATGTTAGGTACAGGTATCTAAGGAGGTTTTGTATAGTTTTTACCTAAAATGGGTGAGATTTTTTCCATGGTTATAATTCTCTATAACCTTATGGTATATGGTTTCTATCTTGACTAAATATGATTGAAATATAAGGATTTATTTTCAAATTATTGTGTTAGGATTGAAATTGATAATGTTGTGATGTGTGAAGCTTTTTTTACACCCATTTTGTGATGCATTATAGATTATTTGGGAAAATTGGTTGTTGCAGTGAAATGTTCATTATATTGAGATATTAAAATATTGATTTTAAATTTACATGATTGAGTTGATTTATGATAATGGGTTTTGAAAATATTAAAGGGTTTCTTTGTTGAAATGTGATATGTCATGGAATAAGACCTAAGGTATTGTTTGGTTGCGAAATATATTTTTACATATTGATGCTGTTGTAGTGGGAGTAAATTCTTGTTATTGGATTAAGAATATTATCCATATGTTGATAGTGGTATAAAGTAAAAGGGGAGTAACACCATAAAAATTTGATGGATAGTGGATGGAAGGGACACCATCAAAGATAAGTGGGTGATAATCAACACTATTTTTGGGAAGGATTAAACAGTTTTGGATGGGAAGTTCCACCATGATTGTTACACCGGGATGAGTGTGTGAAACATTATGGCTATGTTTGATTATATGTTAAGATATTCAATATAAAATTTTGTTCTAGTAGGTTATGGTAAGATGGTTTTCATTTTTTTTCATTAACCTTTATTTTTTGGTTTTTGGTGAATATATCTTGGTAATGATGGGTTTGGAAGACTCAAAATTGTTGTAATATTTATTTAATTATATAAATTACTTTATATAAATGTGATAACGGTTCTATCATAGTGATGTGTATTGGGAATTCATTTGGGTAGAACCTATAGAGTATGTATACTCACCCCCTTCTTTTCAACCATTGTTATTTTGAAAATTTCATTTCCAAGACACGGGTAGGGGTAATGCATCTCATTTTTAAGCGGATTAACATGATGCTTTGGTGGTATTGTAGTTCTTGGAGAATGGAAAATGGTGTGGATCCATGGAGTGTGTTATGGCTTCCTATGGGTTTTTTGTGGAGTCTTCTACTTTATACTCTAATTTTGGGATATCCTTTGTGATGTAGTTGTATTGGATTTTCGGAATGGTTATAGACGAGTGCGGTTGTTTTGTTGTCTTTTGGTATGGTACTGTGTGGTTTACCATGTGTAAATGAATCATGTAGTTGTAGTTGGTTAAGACTTGTTTGGTTGTTTGGTTTTATTTTATGGTAATATCATTCCCAAATTGTTCATTAACCCCTAGACATTTATCTCCATCATTTGGCACATTTGGAACATCCCCAATGGCCAACATCCATCTCACTACCATCTTAGTCTAATTTGGAATGAACGAGTCATTACATACGTCACACACCCAACACATATGTTGGATCTATATATCTAAAGACACCATGATTCACTGACTCAATATAACTATTTAGAATTCCATAAAGAATCTATATGAGTAAAAACATATATTTTTTTTATGATAAATTAAACTTCTAGATAAATTCATATTATAGAACTAGAATGAATATATCAACCACCAATATTTACACTCATTTTATGTACAACCTAATTACCTATATTGATGAATGTTTACTACATTGTACCCATATGGGCTATGATTAATACTACAAAACACAAATATATGATACCATATGAATTTAGATAAAATAATTCATCAAAAACAAATTAAAACAAGAATAGAAATTAGTGTTCTCTGGTGACATATAATTCATTCCATAATTTAGTTCTCTAGGAATAAATCATTATATCTTAACTATGTTTTTAATAATCCTCAACAACCATCATGAATTTATAGAATTGCAACAATGATCCAAATCCATAAAATTTATAAAAACATTTTTTATTCTTCTTTGTAGAATCCCTAACATTGATATACTAAATGGTAGACATTCTAGTGATCCAAGGTCCTCTGGCATGACTCTAAAAATTCTAGTGCCATAAGACTAGAAATGAGGTTATATGTGGAGGTATGGGGATATCAAAAAATTCTTAATAAAATAAAACAAAATCTATAATTAAATAATTATAAATAATAAAAAAAACATATAAAAACTATAACACAACTAATAATATATAATATGAAATCCAAATGTATATGTATAACATCTTACTAGTCACACAAGATACAACTAGTTTACCCATATGTAATTCACATATAAATAGGTACATGAAAAGAATAATATCACCCCTATCCTGATATATAGGATATACTCAGTCTATATCATGCCATTTGAATCTAGTATATGAATCTAATACATCCCCTGCTATTATACTCCATTCATTTGGCCCTTACCACATCTTCCATCATGAAATATAAATTTATCACTTGTCTCATTGGGCCCATAAAAGGTGTGAATATGAACTTAATAAGCCACCATGATTGATTTACCATGATAATATCCATTCATATATTACTGTATGAAATGATAAAATCATTAGAACCCATAAAGACCACTCAGACCATTTCACAAATGCTTGACTATCCTTGTCTATACCATTTAATGATTAGACCAGTGTTGGGGTATGATGATATACACACGGTCTGTAATACAGAAAGAACCCTTATCTATCTAACCAATGTATTAGCACATTATGTAAAATACTGTCCAATATCCAGAGTAACCATCTCATGTAAATTAAAGAGCCTAAAATGGATCATTTAGGACCTGAATCCTAGGTCATATAGTTCTGATACACCCTTTTCAATCCATTGACTGATGAACTAGAAGAAGCCCAATACATATGATACATAACCTTTAATAATCTTGAACCATCATCCCTAACATATCCCATAGAATTTTATTATCATCTCACTCCAAATTATGAATCCCATTCACCTATAATATCTCATTGCCACCTAGAACTATCCCTCTTTTAAAACAATGTTGAACACTATCACACCTTTTCCAATTAATATATGGAGTGTACATGAAAAATATAGCAGGAAGGGCCACCTCATGGGACCTATCCAATTTTAACAAAATAATAATTTCATCATCCCCAAAGTGAGAAAAAATAACTAATGACCAAGATCCTCAATATGGAAAACCTCCATTACCCCCCACTAGATAAATGATATATCATCTTCGTCAAACCATAAAATCAAATCACTAAAAATTTGGTGACCAATGTTACCCCACATGAGATACTGGTGTATAATATTCTATCTATGCTCATATCCCATATCATTCACAATTATAAAATCCCAATTAATATCAAAAGTGCATGAAATCAAGAAAAAAATACATTTTCATAGTGAACACTATACCTCACATAGTTCGTGTAACAAAACCAATAGACACTTGTACTATCCATAGGATATCCTAGCGAATAGAAATGTACCCCCATAGACTCTAACATAATCCATTTGATCTCATTTCCTCAACACTACCCACACCCTTAGATAACATGAAGAATAAAAACATGTGTAGCATAGAAAATATCTATGAACCACCAAACTCAAACAAAAATATGCCTACACATCAAATTCCAATGTCTAATTTGACATGAGGTTGTAGAAAATATTAGATGATACTCATGACGATAGAAATAGTACTTGAATTAGGAATCAATGAACACTTGGGAATGGTATTCCTAAACTGTAATGACCTCATATGTTATAAAAATTCAGGAATATACCACGGATGGGTCAGATCCCTTACTACGATGTAGGTGAGAACTAAATAGGGATGGGTGGAAAAATTTATGTTATAGGAGAACCCCCTATTCTATTTTATAATCATAAATAATTAATTAGATATATAAATTAAAAATAGAACCTCAAAAGGAATTTGGTACCTGAACCCTTGTTCATGGGTATCCTTCGGGCACCGTCTTCTTAACCTTGGTGCATTAGTTAGCCAATGGGCCTCATAATGATTTGTACATCCCTAGAGATTCCATCCGGTACCTGAAACTATTCCCCCGGGTACCCAATTCCATTTGTCATAAATTAAATCATTATATAAATCCATTCTAAATTCCTAAATTTGACCCTTTTTACTTTATTCTCCTTTGACACCTCAAACACACTAAAATATACATTTTTGGCAACAACAAAGACCATGTTACATAACCTGTGATGCAATGCTAATACATAAACATTAATAAAATCATTGTTCACCAATGATAGTATTATACTACCTAATTGAATGATAATTTTTTTTCTTTTTACTTATTTTATCGTTAGATGATTAAAAATTTATCCTATTAATTAATATAACATTTAAAATTATTTTTTTCTATTTTAATATTCTATAGTAATGAATTTTGTTTTTTATCATGTATACTAAAAAATAGAATATTTAATTGAATCACCTAAAAAATCAATACCATGAATTTTTTCATAGTTTGAAAACAATTTTATCTATCTATTAAACAAAAAACATTATTAAAATGATATGGAAATGAAACCCAATTCCTTCAAACTACTAGATACTAGGGAATCGTTGGGAATGTAATATTTATTGTTATAATCATAAAAATATGATTTGGAATAATTATGTAAAAACCTATGAATGGTCTACACTAATAGTAATCATTTCGTATATTAATTATAAATGAATAAAAATTAATAATATTGATATAATTATGAAAAATGTTTGGAGTAATGAAATTATCACATTTTATTAATCTAGATGTCTATGAAAATATGAAGTGAACCAAGAATCAAGGAAGGATTTTTTAATCCAAATATAAATTATTTTACTTTATTTCATCTATATGGTCAATTTTATCTTGTCATTATTATAACCAATGTGTTGAAAAAAACATATTATTTGTTATTTTTGATGTATATTTTTATAACATACTCACATATATATTTATAATGTATTATATAACATTATTTGTAAGGATATATCTTCCAAATTTCAATTCATTCCACGTATAACTTATATAGTGAATATCTTATCTTCTCTATCATATCTATAAATTATTGAAAGTATATAATATCAATATTTCATTTTTTGAGGTATTAATTATCTCCTTATCTCTTCTATATATTCAAATATTTTGTCTTACCTTATTTTTAAGTTTGTTTTCCAAATCATCCATTATTTATATCGTTTCTATTTGTCTATTTTCCTTTCTTTTTCTTATCTGATAATCATTGAATCTGTACCATATTTTTTCTAGTTAGTCATTAGGGTTTATTTTAATTTTTTAACCACTTATACAATAAAAATTTATACATAATATTGTTAATAAGTGATCCTCATATATAATTTCATTCCTTGATACATGTTTTTTATTATCAAATTGTTTTATTTTATGAGGGGTTTATATGTCCCCATTGAAATGTTTTTCCAGATATTTTTCCATTAATTAAATTTAAAATTTTAAATCATGATACTTTTATTATTGATTTATCAGCCGAAACATATGAGTTATGAATCTTGAATGGAAATTTTTTATTTTTCACACATTGTTATTCAATCTTTTACTTGCATGTTAGTGTTCATTATCCCATGAATATATTTTACATATTTTATACCATTTAAATATATTTTTCCATATTGACCTGAACATTTACCAATTACTCTATTTGGTCATAAGAAACTATATATCATAATTCATATTGATGGTTTTTTACCTAAATATTCTTTAATTTGTTTGACTAGTGAAACATTAAAAATTTATATGCCTGTTATTTCAATGAAAATAGTTATTAATTATGTATCCCTTTTTATATATGATATTTCGAAGGAAATATTATGTATTTTATTTTTAATAAAAAAATTTCATATGATCAACATAATAAAGTTATTATGGGTTGTTATGGGACTAAAATTAGATAGTCCTGTGATGCACTGGAAGGTTTAATAAGTAAAACTAGCATGTAATGGGGGTATCCCTAGAACATATTTATAATTTCACAGAACTAGTACGTGCTTTTATGTTTATGCTAATTAATATTACATATTATAGTATTTTGAGATCAATTAATTTTATCCATCGGATTATCAATGTTGACTGACAAAGATATTTTATTCTAATCTATTCATTTATATTTAATTTATTATTTAATTCAGTCATACAGTATAAATTTTTTTATTCATTTTTTTGTCTTCATCTAAATACTAGTAATTACTAATTATCTGATCACACTGTAAATATTCTTTCACCATTTCCCTTCGAAAAAATGATACATATTATTAATAAATTAAGGATAATAATCATAAGAATAATATTTTTATATTATTTTCATCTGGAACTATAATATATAATGTAATTACTGCTCATGTATGCGTCTAGTCCCCTAATAGGTCAAAACATCTTAATATTAGGTTTTTATATATATTAATTATATTAATAATCTGAGAAATAATGATTGAATCTTAGTTATAGGATTCAAGGATATTAAATATAATATCAGAGAATGGTATATAGAAACATTAAGAATAATAATTAAAAGAGAATGGTTATAGGACAAAAAATTATTGTAAACCCTTAAGAAATTACAAAAAATATTCTTGAATGGATAAACTATTTTATATGAATTTCTAGAAAAAATCTAATAATATTATAGAAATATTATAAATCCAAATTTTTATTCATGAATTAAATTAAAAATATTTTTATTTTAAAATGGAACCATTTTGAATGAATGGAAACCATTTCATGAGTAAACCTATGAATCCGTTGTTGGAATTTTGTAAAATATCATAATATAATGGTAGTGGAAACAACATATATCCATTATAATTTATTAAATTGAATAAACTATTACAAATCATTAAAATTTTAAAACATTTTACTATTTTATGTGTAAAAAATTCACCATTCATGGGATCCAACATTCATTTATTTTTTGAAAAATTGATTGTGTTTTAGAGAGGATATTAATCAAATTGGGTTGTAGAGAAGAAAAAAAATTATCACGTGTAACGTCCTGAACCAACCCACTAGGTATAAGTTGGATGCTATGTGACCTCACACGTTCCTCCCCATATATTATAGGATGCAAAAAACAAGGGAGGGTCTCAAGTAGAACTATAAGATGAAGGTAACTTCTACTTGAGTTTATAAAATATATAAATAACCAATATAATAACTAAAATAAATAAATAAAGTAATATATGCAGAAAACAGAATATGTAATACATGATAAACTAACCTGAGTAAATATAGATCACATGTACATGGTAATCCATTTAAATATAATCAATAGATTATTTCCCACTCAAACTCCATCTAGCATCTCCAGCAGCCTTCTGTTCCACATGCTCAACCACTCATCACAAGGCCCTTTCCGTTCACCAGATCCATATGCATACTATCAACAAGGGCACTAAAATGATAGAGTAAGGAGTGAGTATAAGAATTAGTAGGACAACACCAAAGTACCTAAACAACAATTCCAAAAATATATAAATTCCTATAATTAACATAAATTTTGTGTATATATAACAAAAATATATATATCACACAACTTCCACCACCCGATAGGTCCCCAGGGACCAATTCAAACTACTTTGACACCATACTGGGAGAAACGTACCTAATTTATCAAAAAAAAATTATAATTTGAAACTATCCTAACACATCCTCTTTTAGGGATATCCCTAATAATGTGACACATTTAGTCACCAAGGAAACACCTTTACATTTTGACCTAATACTAGAACATCATTCTCGAGTGGACAGCCATATTTGGAGTCAAATATCCCATGCCAAACCATGTCTAACACATCCCTATTTAATAGATACCACCATGAATTTTACATATTTCACTAACTAGAATAGTCAGAGCACATTTCTATCCATTTCTGGCACATCTCTCTCAGAGGATAGAACCAAACTAATGTCAAATCAAACATGTCAACTAAAAATGCCAAACATGGATGCTAAACTATAGTAGAGTGGAAAAATAAAATAAAATATGTATAATGTTATAGATATATCAATAACCCATTATGTAAAATAGTACATTCAACATCGTAATCGTAATTAATATTCAAGAATTACAATCACAAGTCAAAGGATACACTCAAAACTCATGTGATCAAGCATCAAACATAGGTCTCATTGTTAACACATTAATTCCATAAAATGATTCAATAACCAATAAATGAAATTATAAAATGAAATATACTAGATACCATAACTAAAATAGTCATTGAAAATGAGAGTTGATTAATGAGATTAATTTCACAACCAAAACATCACTACATTGGGAAATAAAATTAGTTTCAAAATTATTGTCCTTGATATGAATCCCTTGAAACTATGGTCACATCAATACCTCAGTTAGAGAGAAGTTATTAAGGTTATGTGTTTATAAAAAATAATTAAATAAAAATAAAAATGATATTAGAGAGAAGTGGATAATGTATCGTGAGGGATGGAGTTTAGGGGCATGCAGGGGAGTGTCTAACACCTTTACATTGTGCATAATGATTCCCAAATGAATATTTTTGAAATATTTATTTAATTCATATTAGTACAAAATTTTATAATTATATTTGATTTCCCGATGCATATGAATCTATCATCCCTAATTCACTGCACCTCACCCCTATTGACCCCACTCTTCAAATATTTATTTAATTAAATCTTTCTGTAAAATACATTTATTCATTAATAAATGTATATATATATATATATTAAATTACATATATATAAACACACCTAAAAACACACAAACACACACATATAGACTTGTAGACACACACACACACACACACACACTAGAACATATATATAAATATTAAAACCCGGAATATACAAGTTATTTAATTACACACATTGACTGAAATTTATATTTTTTTTACCATAAAAACACTTTTAGGAGTTTTGGGGGAACCCAACATGACATCAATGATATAAAGAAAAAACAATTCCTCTATAGTCCATTAGTTCATGGAAAAAAACAAATTCAATTCTACACTGAAAATCCCCACCTAGCATAAAAAACAATAAGACCAGCTTTCATATTCTCATTTCTTCTCAGCTAGCTATCTCGTTCTTAAATGAACATGAATTTTACCTGTGGAAATTATATACCCTCTCAAACATCCAAATATAGATAGAAAGTACAATGTGAAAACTCATATTTTTTAACAACATCTGCAGTATCCACTTGTTGGTGAATTGGTTGCAAGTCCCTCAAACCGCAAACCGCAGGGCTATAATGCAGTCACCACCAAAAAACAATTTCTTCCTAATCATTTATTGTAAAAATATTTCCAATATATTCAAATTAGTCATAACCACATAAATACACTCAATAATAAAATATAAAAATACCATATAAATAATTCTAGAAATAATAAACTAAAGAACATATCTTAATTTTAAAATGAATTTAATTCTCTTGAAACATTCTATTCCATTGAAAAATTATATATAACATGTTAAACATCGTCCCAAACATGATTCATTATAAAACCCTAAATACCATAAATCATATATCAACATCATGGGTATAGCCCATGGTGAAATAATGTAATAGTAAAAAAACAAAATTTCTCAATTTATGGAAACTCATATTCCCAATATATAGGTTGATAAGAATCTGACATAGTTCGCAACCTCAGTCCCAGTCTTCTTATATTCAATCAATCATGTCCCAAATCAATCCAAATGGAAAAGAAATGTTAGTGACTCCTTATCCTTTGATATAGGTTTTTAACATACCAACCCAAACCACTATAATGGATATGGATTTTATATGATACCGTGTGTGTCATACTACATGGAGATGGTTGGTGGATAACAGTCAGGGTATCTAGTAGAACCATTGGGAGACTATACCATCCATTAGAGTGCGCATTATAAATAAATGACAAATATAATGAATATAATAAATAATTTTTGTAATGCATGTAGAAACTAAAAGATAGAATACCAGTCATCATTACATTTCTATAAATTGATATATTGTATAGGGTAAGCCAGTAAAATAAAAATAGTACATTGATTACCTCCCAAAACTCAATCCAGCATTATTAATGTCCTCCTATTTCACATGATCTACCATCCATCACAAGGCCCTTTCCCTTTCCCGGATCCCTAATCATTCTATCTAGATTAGTACCAAAATAACATAGTAGGATGTCTGTACAATTCTCAATAGGACACCACCAATGGATATTATCAACAATGCAGAAAATATAAAACATCATGGAATAAACATAAAAATAGAACTTATTTTAAAAAATATATATCACACTTCTACAAAAAACATATCGGGGCCTCTGGGGCAGAAACTAACTTCTTCAGCACCATTCTAGGAGAATGATACCTTCTTCCACATAACGCTGGATGGATCATGGGTTACATGCCAGCCACATCCTTCTCAATAGATAATCCCAAGCATGTGACACATTCTGTCAGCATTGATAGACCATGTACATGCCGACCCATGTATGGAACATCCATCTTAAGTGGATAACCCCAACATGGGTGAAATTTCACATGCTGACCCATGTTTAGTATATCCATCGTGTATAGATATCTACAATCATATAAGACACTGCATCATATTTAATAGTCCAACAATATGATGACCCAATTCTGCCACATCCCTCATGGAAGATAGTCCCAAAACTGTGTCAAATCTCACACGTCAAACAAATAGGCCAAACACTCAAAGTGAGGTACAATAGATAGGAAAAAAAATAAGATGAATATAACTAAAATGAAATATCATTGTCATGTAAATTAAAAAATTACCATATAAATAGTCATCACAATTTATATCTAAGAAATACAACAACAAGTCAAAGTCTACAGAGACAAATCATGTGATCGAGCATGAAACATATGGATCACATGTAACACACATACAACGAAAATCAATTCAATGAACCTTACATGATATGTCTAAAAGTATATGAATAACTCTGATAGGTACAACAATGTTTTATTATGGGATTTTATTTTTGAGTTTATTTTCACCATCGAAGCCTCAACACATTGGTAAAAATAATTTGGTTTAAAATTTTTCTTCTTAAGATGAACCCAATGATGCCGATGACATGTCAATCCAATAAATATCATAGAATATATTATAGAAATATTTTTCACATATATAATAAAATAAAAATAAAAAGGTTAATGAAGATGGGGGGAAATTGATGTGATTGGGGAGTGGAATAACCTTATACATTTCACAAGAAAACCCAAAAATCCGTTTATATTATAATTTTCCTATATCATTTTTTAATTACAATTAATAAAATTTATTATATTCATATATTAATGTTCTAGAGATATGAATCTATCCTACCCAATCCATTGCATTGTACCCCATGACCCCATCCCTTCAAATATTATTATCATTAATTAATTCACTAAAATGAATTAATTCATCTGTAAATAAATAAATAAATAAATATTAAGAGTATTCCATATATATAGACACACACACACAAATAAACATATAAATAGCCATAAATATATATATATATATTTATTTATTTATTTATCTACATTTGTAAATATTTATGTACATATATATTTAACCCATATAAATAGATGTTACATAGACACACAACTTTATATACATATATACTCCAACACATGTATATGTTTTTAAAAATATTTATTTATCATATATACATATGAAAATAAATATAGATATATATACAAGACTTAGTAGGACACAACCAATGTGCCCTTACCTAGTGTGCTCAAGTATAACAAGTGTATGCTAATAATAATAAATGTTTAATAGGAATATGCAATCAATAAAAAAATGCACTGTTGTGCACTGAACATGCTTCCAAAAACACTAGTTGTACCATCAATAGATTTATTCAAAATGATTAATTTTATTTCAAATAATCGACAAACCCTTTTACGACAGCGTAACTATGACATGGAGATTATACACAACGTCATCCATCCCTCAAGAGGACCATGTTTTCTAGATCCTATGGATGAGAATATATAGTGTTCACATCAACTAGGAAGTTATGTGGTGAATGAAACCTGGAAAATCAATGTTGTATTGAGTATACCCTCAAAATGACACCCTCGCTACCCTGTACATCCACATTTAGTCCAAGTCCCTCAAAAATATCATCACAATTAATGTCACTAGCGAACTAATTGATAAATATTTCATTATGTCCACCTATAATTAATTCATCAAAGAACACCAAGGCGTCGTTACATACATACTGGGAATGCATGTAAGTAGGAATCACATATTACTTCATCATGAGAATATAGAACAAAATATAAAATCATGTGATAACAATCATACATGGAAAATGATACACTAATATCACTCAGGAAATCACAATGGGTCTCATGACCCCCACACACACACCCCCACTTGTAATAAATATAATGCATGGTATGAAATAAGAAAAAACATTAATCAAATATGTAAAAATGTGTGTGCTAGATCATATGATGTAAGAAACCACCTACCTATAAAGTATTTGATGTCAAAGGAAAGGATACACCACCCTATGTGGATCAATAGCTAGAGTGAAAAATAAGTAGTCTAGAATGTCTCATTATGACCTTATTATTATAATCATCGCCATGTCAATGGATCCTGGTTTTTTCTCTTTAGGTGGTCCTTCAACTTTCATATGATTCACAATGTCCTGAAAATGGATATTTGGGTTAGTCTACCTAAACTTCCACTTCCATTTCAAACTCCTTTAATACTTTTCATGTTACGAAATTTTTTTGGATGATATCTTTTTTTTATAGTTTAAATATGTTAGTTTTTCATCATATATCTCCTTGAATTTATGTTGAAGTGGAAATTTCAAAAAGGGTAGCTGGTTTTTTATGGCTTATAGTTAGAGAAGAATTCCAGTGGAAATAACATGTTGTTTTTGAGTCATGGAATGACTATTTATCTATGTGTATAAAATTTGTCCAATCTAGGAGGGTTTGTAGGACTATAGGTCATATAAAAATAGGCTCAAGAGGTAGAAATAATAGTTTGGTCACTAGATCTATTGAAGGTCTGAATTATACATCATTATTGGATGACTCCCAGGATCAACCTAAGGTAAAGATGTTACAGTGTACAAGAATAGATTATAAACTGAAGGTGGCCTATATTTTCTATTGATTGAGAAAGGATATGAGTGTTCTCAAATTTTCAGAACAATCCCCCTAGTTCGTAGTGGGAAGTGGTGAGGTTAGTTGTGATGGAACATTGAATTTTAGTACTTTCTCTAATGAGATGATTGTGAGAGAAGGCAGTGGTATCAACTCCAAACAAGTGACAGAAGATACCGGTGATGGAATATATTATAATAGTCAAAATTGGGTAGAACCAATAAAAACTCCCATACTTATCTGAATAATAAATAGGGGTCCAAATAGAAAATGGGCATGTCTTATCAATACAGGAATAACCAATTTGGCTTCCTTAGAGATGATGGTTGAACAGAGTGCACCACCGAATACGTCTTCAGAGAAGAGTTAGGAAGGGAAACCTCATATTAAAATACAATGGGTGAATATTATAAGTTCATCGCAACCCAAGGAGGAAGAGAGAAAATAATGAAAACTGGGATTCATGGATTCCCATTGTCAGTAGGAAGAAGAAAACCGGGAGTTTTAAAGACTACTCATGACATCCTAGCCTAAAGGAGACACAGTCAGCTAAAATATGTGGTAAAAAAGGGGAAAGAGTTCTAGGAAGTGGGAGATAGTAAATATCCTTGGAAACAGGTAAATAAAAAGTTGATATAAATGGAAATTATCTTCTGTAAATCACATTGGTTTTATAAAGGGATGACGAAGTACAAGTAGAGGATCAACCTAGGGAGTCTCCTCTTTATTCTAAGGATTTGAGGTTGATTATGGATATTGTCGACAATATTTTCATTTGATCTACATAGGCTGGGTGGTTTTTTCAGAACTTGTGGATGCTCAAGAAAAGCTTATGTATCCAAGATACGAATTAATGGAAAAAGTTTTTAGGATTATGTCCACTTAAGAGGAAGCAACGAAGATGATGGAATGAATTATGCACGTGAACACTAAAAGGGAGAAAAGAACATAGATCAACAAAAAAGATCATATACTGATTAGAGGCATCCATGAAGAGACGATCAACATAGATGTGTACCCGAATACTTGGGACAATCTTTGAACACACATTGAATAACTAATAATAGATGATATAGTCAAATATGTACCAAACCTTTCCGGAAAATTTAATAGGGATAATAATTTTGGTGGGATCGGGATATCATTCAACAATTATGTATTATATTTTACTGTTGTACCTTGGTGAACATTTGGTTTCTCAATTTTTCCTTAATTTTTTTCGAAAATATTAATTTAACATTTAGTCATAGATTAATTATCTTTTTATAATTTAATATAATTATTCAATTTTTTATTATCTCCTTGATAAATTATTAAAATTATCTATTAATTATTTTAAACGGATAATTTTTCCAAAATTATCCTTTAATAATATTATTTGAAAAATTATTAAAAAATATCCCTTTATATTTATTGTTTGGAAATTATCTATTGATAATATTAATATATTTTCTTTTGATAATTATAAATTATTTTCTTAGATAATATTTTGAAATTATGATTTGATAATTTATTAAAATAATTTGGGCAATTATGTTTGTAAAAATACAAAGACATTATCATATAAAAATTATTTTATAAATAATTCATTGAGAATATTCTATAACTATGTTTTAATAAAATTTCATATATTTATTTTTATAATTTCCTAAAAAATTAACCACAAAATGATTCTATGAACTGTCTTTTGATGATCATGTGGATCATCACCTCATAATATCTGGTTTTTATCATTTTAAAAATTATGTGTTTAAAATTTGAGGTAATTATCATCTAATAATTATATTCAATTATCCATGATATTTTTCCTTTAAAAAAAATTATATAATTTATATAATTTAACCATTGATTTTCGAGTATTATTATACTTTTGTAAAAATTATTGAATTTTTAGTTGATAATTCTAGGTTTTCCATCCTTTATTTGTTTTAATCAATTTCCCCATAATACTAGATTTATTGAATAAAAGGTAAAATAATAATAAAATAATAAAATAACAAATAAATAACTCTCAAATTTATTCTTCCATTAGAGATGTGAACCAAATAAGAAACATGAACATAATGTTCCTAGATTATGGTTCAAGGAACAAACAAGGATTCATTGATTCTTCACAAGGGACATATATGGTCGCTCAGAATTGAATGGATCCAGAAAGAACCAAAACATAATGGTTGGGTTATTTAACAGACACAAAAAACATTTTCATCGATCCAAAAAATTAATACCCAATTTAAATAAGATATTCAATATAATATATAATTTGATATCATTTATTTCATCATTGTAACATGTTTCAATTTTTAAATATTTAAAATGACTGAGAAATAAAGACTGTTGAATAATCCCATGAACCTAAAATGGAGTCTTCTCTCATTCTTGGTGAGTATGAACAATATTTTATTCTTAATAATTAAATTAATAATAATATGATAAAAGTATTAAACAATTTAACATTATACTAGATATGAACAAACAAACTACACGTGAATATGTAAGGTTTCTATAAGGGTGAAATCCACTTCCTGGACATAAATTGTGGTCTCGTATTTCTCAAATGATACATCGTTGGATAGAAATTCATATATTTTATGAAATTTATTAATAAAAATGTTAAATATGTTTTCCACACGTGTGTTTCTAGAAAACACCCTATGCACACAAATTATAGATAAAAAATAGGATAATCCCATCACCCTAAACATAATGTTGGTATCAGATTTCCCATTTGACACACAATTTTGGAGATATTCAATGATTTTAGAAAAAATTATCTATGCAAAATATAATATATTTAATATTTTTTATTCTGCCTACAATGTGGCTCTAAAGGCCTCAGAATCCTCTCTTATATCATTGCCTAAGGATAAAAATATTCTATAGAAATTTCCTAGGTTTTAACTGGCCTTTTACCATTACATAATGATTTTAAACAAAACAATAAAAGTATTTTTATTGAACAAATAATTATTCACCTAAAATTATCATAATTTACTATAAATGAGTGTTTTTATTGTCAATTTTTTTTAATATTCAATTCCCCATTCTATCGACTTATTTTCCAAGATAAGTACCTCTAAAAGTATTTATCTAACAAAATAGGCTCTTATTTTTGAACATTAGACTCACACTCCCATGTATCCTCATGGATATGTTCGTACATCCACTGAAAATGGACATATAGTAACGAATTTCCTCACAACACCTTCTCACATCAACCTATGATACACACTTTAAACTCTTCATAAGATGAATTAGTCACCATTTTAAGGAAATAACAATCAACAATATGCTCAGGGTTGGGCATGTAAATCCAAATCTGTGACACATGGAACACGCCATCTAATCCTTGATAGATAAAATGGAGGTCTAGATGACATGCCACCACCACTATCTACTCGGTGATCTCAATGGGTCCAACCAAATGAGATTATATATTTCCTTTCATCTCTATAAATTTGTCCCCTAACCGAGGAGTCTCCCTCAGGAAATCCTTATCCCCAAAAGTGAACTCCAAGGGTATCCTCATCTGACCAACATAATATCTATATCTACTATGAGTATTTATCGACCCCTTTCGTATCATCCCCACTCTCTTGGAGGTCTCCTAAACCATGTATGGGACAACGCCCATTTCCTCAACCGCCTCATTCAAACTATTTGGTGACTTACATGACCTCCCATAAAGAGGATCATAAGGTTCCATACGAATCAAAGTCTGGTAACTATAATTATAACAAACAAAAATATTATGAATAAAATTTACCTTATTAATATAATTAAATGCCTAATGTTACAGAAAAACAATGAACTTATTTTTTTTAATATAAAATTTTATTTTAATTATTGTTTAGTATCATTAACGTTTATAATATATTCATTAAACAATTATAAGATGGTTAGATTTAATAGAGGGTTTTAAAAATAAAACTATCAATGAAAAAGGTAGTGATGACCTCAACCAGTAGGATCGTGCCATATGAATCCCATTTATCAGAGATTTTTAGGGAGATATAATTTATGAGCTTGTCCCCAGAGTAATCTCAAGTCGATATCCACCATCATAATCATAAGAAATATTTTTATGGGATATGTTCATGCTAATAGAGATCCCAACCCAAACCATGTTTGTCGAACACTCCCATGGAAGAAACATCATCATACACCTTAATCATTGGGTGTTTGATGGTTTATTAAAGGGATATATATCAAGATAATAATATTATGAATATTTAATTTATTTTTTATATAATAATGAATATATTTTCATCCAATAGTAGTTACATTATAAATTATTTTATTTTGTATCACTAAAAAACATTGTATTTTTTATTAATTAAGATATCTATTTTAATGAATTAATGAATTTTTGAAATAAATTATATTTTAGTAAAATGTTTTTAGTAAATACATTATGTAAATATATAATATCATATAATTTATATGATGTCCATTATAATTTTTATAAGGGTTCAAGAAATGTTATTATAAAAAACACATCATTTTCAATAAAGTTCTGTTTTTATTTTAAATGATAAAATTAACATATTTATAAAATTATTTAGAGAAAATGAATAGTATTTTTTTATTCAAGATGCTGAAATTTTTAAATATATAATTTTTCATTATTTTAAGAGATCGTCAAATTTTTGGATAAAAATTAAAGATCGTATTAATATAATCTATGTTTTATGACATCACAATGACCCAAAAGTGGTGAAATAAGTCATAAAAATTGGATTTAAGAACAAATATATGTTTTATATATAATTTAATTTTATTCTATGTTTATTTTATTGATTTTTAATAAACCTTATGAATCCTCTAAGACTTGTAATATGTTTAATGACTTAAAAATCATTTCTTTAGTAGTTTGACCCACCTCCACATTACCATGTTTAATATTTTAATTTTTTTGGACCATATACATATAAAATAATTTAATTCATTACCCTTTTGTAGAAACAATTGGAGTAAACCCTGATATGGTTTGTGGTTTTAGATATTTGATTATATAGAGCCAAAAACCTAAATAATAATGAAATCACCCTTCTTTCCTATATAAACCCATCCAATATCCCATTATTATTCTGATTAATCATTTTATCACATCCAAACTCATCCATCTGCACCATAATGTCCTCCCAAGGTTCCCCCAATCTCTGATTATTTCCTTCCCAATCATTTGGTTTCACATATTCAACTTAGGTAACCTCACCCTCCCATTTCCTCTTTTATCAAGCACTCTATCTAGGTTATGTATTTTAATTTTTGTTTTATTATGATAGTATATGATGTTACATATTCCCCATACTTTAAATTTTGTTTATAAATTATAATAAAATCTTTTCACTCTTTTTAGGTTCCCATGATACATTATATACATCTGTTACCATGCTAAAATTGCATACATATTCAGTTTTCTATAAAGAATTCTTCACTACCTAATGCCTTATATTTAAAAATTTACAATGATGATTTATAATTATCCATGTACCTATTAATTACCATTTATTTTCTAAATAATTATAGTATCATATCTTTCTCATCATCCATTTGTATTAATTTTTATATAACATTGTTATGTTGCTGAAATTTCACCACAATTCATCATGCCAAAATAATTTTATAGTGAATACCATACCGATTTTTCAATCAAATGTATTCACCTTTATTAAAAAATACATATTTACTGGGGACATACATTTATGTATTCCAAATTCCTTGATAATTAAATAAATTTTTCATTGTAATGAATTCATGTTGTGTGATCTATGTGGAACAATTAAGAATGAAAATGAAATTATTATGATTGGTGCTCCCAGATAGTGCTACAATGAATTTGGTAATGTTTAGTATCATGATTAGTCATGTCATGACATGGTCCTTCCTAATTCATTTATGGTAGTTTATACACCAGGAGGTCTTGGAAAATTTATCCATTACATCTGTTTATGATGTAGTGTTTAATATTGTTTCCACCTTTCCCATGTTATGATTATCATTTTATAGAATCAATTATTATCCTTGTTCCTTCATTCCCCATTGATATTCTTGTTGTATAGAATATATTATATTCTTAGTATTATTAATTACGTATTCCCTTACTATGTTTTATTTCACATCTATTTTCTTATTTATTTAACAAGGTTATCTCATGCAATTTTCAGTTCAAATTAGTATTTTTAGCACGTTTATGATTTTTTAATAAATATTATTTATTCCATGTTTGTTTTTGTTATGTAATGTACCTAATTCTCAAAGACACTTTACATTTCAATCATATGGGTTTTAATAAGTGTATTATTACAAAATAAATCCTGTTTTAATTTGTAAAAATGATCAAGGTTTTTAAAGTTAATTTCATAGGAAAATTTTTGTTATTTTTTGAATTATAATTATCGAACTCTAGAGAAATCCTTAGGATTATAGGAAAATATCAAAAAAATAGTTATATGACTATTTATATGAAAATATACCTAAATTTTTTAATGTATATATTAGGTGGCTTATTAAAAAAATACATTTCTACTTGGATACTAAAAGTAGATATCGTTCTGACATATATGTTTTTAGGGGTAACAACTCTGACAAACTATTCTAGGCATGAATCTAGGTAATCTAGTATAAGACAACAAGGCTTACTCCACACCTGGTATGATAGTCCTAGTGGACATTCATTGATATATTCAAAATCTCATTACGATTCATTATTATGGGAAAAAATATTCGCATTGGAATAAATTTTAGGAAATAGATCATGTATAACAATAATTTAACTCTATAAATTCAAAATTTTAAGAAATAAATTTAATTTATGTTATCCATTTAATGTCTTTGGATTCCCCTTTATGTATTTAATAGTTTAAATATAATCATCCTTTTGTATATATCATTTAAATTAAAAATAGAATCAATAAGTGAAAGGTAGGGTTATCATCAATATTTCTATGAATTAATTCATATTATGACTGTTTAGTAGAACTATCCAAACACCACCAAATATCATGAAATTAGATATATAACTGAACATTAAAATTTGGGGAATTATTGCATCCCATGTCTATTACTCCTCCCCTATCAATGTTTGTGGGTTGAGCATTCCATTGAACCTTGTTATATTCCCATTGGTAGAATTTGATGCAATTCTGTGTATGAATTATCATTCCCTATATGGAGGCTACATAAATTGTTGCATGAAAAAAAATCACTCTTCTTATAGTGAATCATCCCCTTATAATATAAATATTCAAGGTGCAGGATGAGTATTTTTAAGAACCATCATCTCATTCATATATATAATTTACCTATGAGAAAGTTTATCTTGATAAAATGATTGAGTCTATGTAAAGGATCAAACATGATGACATTTCTATTGTGGGGGAATATGCTGATGTGTTTCCCAATAAATTTCAGGGTATTCCTCCTACCTGAGAGGTCTTATTGTGAATATATATTATACCTGGAGATTTTTCAATATCCAAGTCTCCATATAGGATGCATGTATCGATACATGAGGAACTAAAGATAAAAAATTATGAGAATCTTGATAAAGGTTTCATATTCCATAGTGCATTAGAATGGGTTCACTAGTCCTCTTCATCCAGAAAAATGATGGGCCAATGCACTATTTGATTGATTATCGTGAGCTGCAAAAAAATTCTGATAAATAACATGTATCTATTTTCACATAATGATGACTTTTTTGACCAACTTCATGGAGTACAATACTTCTCCAAGTTTGATCTTCAGTCATGATATTATCATTTTAAGGGTAAAAAAGAAAGTTATACCCAAGACCTATTTTTGTACAAACTATGGGCCCTATGACTTCATAGTTTGTTTTGGGATCAATAATTTACCAAAAAATAATCATAGTCTTGATGAATAGAGTCTTCATAGATTACCTTGACACAAATGTGGGTTTCTTTAAAAATGATATGGTAACATACTCCAATTGAAAGGAGGAGGATGAGGAGCATTTGAACAATGTTTTAAATTCCCTGTGAAAGTATAGGCTTTATTCCATGTACAATACCTATGAGTTCTACATGAAGGATGTGTAATTCATGGGGTTATCATCACATGCAATAGGATATCTGTGGATCTTTCAATGAAAAATTTAATTTAAGGATGACCAAGGCCATCATCTATGAAATATATATATAGTTTCCTTGTATTATCAAGGTATTATCACCGATTTGTGAGAAATTTATCAACAATTTATTACACACTAATCATGATAACTCATAAGGGAGGAATATTTTCATGAAATTATGAACGTAAGAAAATGTCCATGGACTTTAACAAAAGTCTTATCACTTACCCTTCTCTCACACTACCAAAAAGTGGATAAACATTCACGGTATTCAATGATGCATTGAAGAAGGGATTATGAAATGTTTTAATGGAGAATTAAAAATTCATATCCTATACATCAGGGCAGTTGAAAATTCATGAGTTAAAATATCCTATGCATGATGTTGAGCTGGAATCTATGATATTTTCATGGAAAATTTGGAATCATTTATCCATGGGACGAATTGGGAGATATATACTGATCACAAGAGACTAAAATACATATTCACTTAGAAAAAGATTAATGTTCCCCAAGGAATATGGTTAGTTATAATCAAGTATTATGACTGGTCAATCCACTACCATATAGGGGAAGTGAATAAAGGTATGTTTCTTTAAATAGATAGGATCTGAAAATTCTATCATAAATGAGAATTGGTAAGAATATTATATTCTTATTTTTTAAGAGGTTGGACATGTGAATCAAAATGGAAGTACCATCATCTATCATTTCAAAAAAAATATCAACTATCTCTTCATGAAATTTTAAAGGATGCTGAAAAAGATGATGTGGGAATTCAGAAGAAATATACAACTATAAGAAAAGGCATATCCTCATATTTAAATGTTAATAATGAAGGAACTGTGAGATTTGGGTCAAGACTATGTGCTCCATAAAATCTTGAGTTAAAGAAGGAACAATTGGATGATGAACATTGTTCGAGATTATCCACTCACCAAGCAAACATAAATATGTATTGAGATCTCTGAGAGCACTATTGGTCGGATAACAAGAATAAGGAGATCAATGATTATACATGAAAGTGCCTGTTATATTAGCAACTGAAGGATAAAAAGTATTAGTCTATGGGTATTATACCACCATTACCCATACCAACATGGATATGGTAAAACATAAATATAGACATTTCCATCAGAAATTTGAAGACATCAATCAGAAATAATGCTAGCTGGGTTGTTATGAATCATCTTACAATGAAATCTCACGTCAATGTGATTTGATAGGATTTTTCACTAGATCAACTGACACAGGTATACCTCAAAGAAGTTATAATGTTGCATGAAGTAAAACTATTGATTATATCTTATTGAGATCTTGGATTCACCACTATGTTTAGGAAAATTATCTAATAAGATTTATACACTTAGATAATCATTAGTATGGCTTATCACCCCCAAAATGATGGCCAATACATGTGAACTATCTAAAAACATAAGGAAATGTTGAGATTATACTCAATTGATTTCATAGAATGATGGGATAAACATATTACTAAGGTCTAGTTTTCGTACAAAAAATGTTTCCAATCTTTTATCCAAATGGATCCATATAGATCTCTCTATGGTAAGAGGTGAAAAACCTTGTTAGGTTGAGATGAAGATGATTAATGAGAATATAAAGGTCATAAAATAGTCCTAGAAATTGTGGAAAAGGATAAGGTCATTCATCAATGCATTATAGATTCACATTTTCAACAAAGATCTACGATGACAATCATCGATGTGACCTAGAGTTTGATGTGGGAGACATGTTTATCTTCTTCATATCACCATTTAATATGCTGATGTGATTTTTGAATAAGGGAAAGCTTAATATAAGGTGCATTAACCCTTTTAATTTCCTAAATCACATCAGAGTAGGGACCTATTTACTATAACTATCACAAAACCAATCTAGTGTACATGGTGGATTCCATGTATAAAAATTGAGAAAATATTACCAGACCAATCACATGTACTCAATACAGAAGTGGTACCATCAGATAATGACCATTCTTATGAGGTGAAACCAGTAATGATCATATAATTTAGTGAATAGGTACTATGATATAAAAAAATTCCCCCAGTCAAAGTGTTGTGTAGAATCCAAGAGATTGAAGAACAAATGTGAGAACTTGAGGTAGTGATGAAGAATATATAAACTCATCAATTTTATGGTTGGAAAAAAAATTCATGGTTTAAAAATATAAATGGTGGAAATATTGTAACGACCCAAATTGTTATGAATAAAATTATCCTTTTTAATTTAATTTAATTTATTATTGTTATAGAATACAAATGAAATTAATTTTTTCATTATATTCTATTTGATTTTAATCAAAATAATGTATCTTTACCGTTGATAATATAGATGTTGTAGAGTGATTACAATTTTAGTATAAATATATGGTTTTAACAAATCAATTTGTCACAGAAAATGAATGGGATGGCCCCAACCAGTGGGACCATACCCTATGAATCTCATTTAGTGTAGCTTCTAAGGGATTTATAATATTTGGGCTTTACATTAGTCAAATCCCATGATGAGATGCAACAAAAAATAATGAGGGAAACCATTTAAGGGATTTTCTCAATTTCATCGAGATCACGATTGCATCCATGTTTACCGAAAGACAACTAGGAAGCCCCAACATTATGCACCTTAATCATAAAGAGTGTTATTGTCTAACAAATCGATATGTTTCATGACCCTATAAATATTAATATGTGAATTATTTTTTATATAATAATTAATATATTATCATCCGATCATTATTAATTAAAAAATGGTTTTTTGATAATATAAAACAAGAATAGTATTTTTGGTAAATTAAAGAACTATAATATGATTGAATGAGTGGAATATATAAAAAACATATATTTTTATGAAATATTATTAATAAATAAGTTTTATTAAATATTAATTTTCAAAAAAAATATTATTCAATCAAATGTAATTTTTTATAAGAGTTCAGAAAATGTTATTGTTAAAATGCCATCTTTTACATTACAGTTTGGTTTTTATTTTAAAATTAAAAATTAAAATATATTTAAACTTATTTAGCTAAAATGAATATAATTTTTTGAATAATGATTTCATAGTTATAAACAATGAATTTTTCATAATTTTTGAGAGGTAGTTAAATTTTCTGGAAAACATTAAATACTGTATAAATATAATTATGTTCTATGAAATCAAAATATCCCAAAAATGATGTAATAAATAATATATATAGGATCCAAAAAAATATGTGTTTTAAATATAAAATATTGTCCTTTAATGTTTATTTTATTTATTTTTAAAATCCATTATGAATCTTAAATGACTTATATTATATCTTATGATTTTTAAATGATTTATTTAAGAGTGTGATGCACATCCAAATCACCAAAGGTAATATTTTATTATTTTTAGACCTTTTCCTTACAAAATAATTCAATCCAATCCCCAATAGAAGAAGCAATGGGGAAACCCCGTGGTATGGTCGGTTGTTTTGGATATTTTATTATGTAGAGTCCAGAAACTAAATAATAATGAAATCCCGTTCTTTTCCTATATAAACCCACCCATGTTCCCATTTAATTTAACTAATATTCTTTATAGCACATAAAAACTATTCCCTACACTCCCAAGAGTCCTCATATGGATCCTCTAAGATCTCAACAATTCCATCACCAGTCAATGGAGTCCCACATTTATATAAGGGAACCTCATTCTCCACTCTCCTCTTTTGTCAACCACTCCTTTTATGTTATCTATTTTACATTTAATTTTATTCTGATTGGATATGATATTACATTTTTGACATACTTTACATTTTATGTATACATTATGATATCTTCCTTTCACTCTTTTTAAGCCTCCCATGATCCTTTATCTACACCTGTTTACCAAGATGAAATTTCATAAGGATACTTTTCTGTATTCATGTCTCATCACTAACTTATTCATTCTACTTCAAAAATTATAATGTTGGGATATGATTTTAAATTTCTCTATTATTGAAATATGATGTTAAAATAATTATAATACCATTTATATCCAACAACCATTTTTATTAATTTTTATGTAATTTTGTAATTCTATATAAATTTCACCACGATTTTCCATTCCAAAATAATTGTGTATTGAATACCGTACCCATTATAGTGTATATTTTATTCACCATTATATAAATATAATTATTGATTAGGGAATTAAATTTATATGTTCCACATTCCTAGATCATGGAATAAATTTTTAAGTTGAATGAATCAATGTTGTATGATCTATGTGGAATAAATTAGCATTACAATGAAATGGTCATGATAGGTTCACCCAGATAGCACTCCAATACATTGGGTAATGATTAGTATCATGATACGTCTTATTGAGACATGGGTGTACCTAATTTATTTATAGGGCTTTTTCCACCATGATGTCTTGGAGTATTTATCTTTGAATTGTGTTTACGATGCTGTGTCTTTTGTTTTTTCCATATCTCCCCTCTTATGATTACCAAGATATACCATTCCTTATTATTCATGTTCCTTTTATTCACCATTGATATACCTATTATCTAACATGTTTTATCTTTTTCGTATTATTCATCTTTTATTCCCGTAACATGATTTGTAGGTCACCCCTTTTTTTATGTTTGTCCCTAGGTTATCCAATGATGTTTTAATATTTATGGAGTATTTTAATCATGTTAAATATTGTTTTCAATAAATATGTTGTACTCTATACTTTATATTGTTATGTAATGTACCTAATTCCCAATTAAACAACACTTATTGATCATATATGTTTTATTTAATGTATTCTTATTTAATAGATATTGTATTAATGTGTAATAAAGGGAAGGTTTATTATAATTATTTTATAAAAACCCAATCAAGGTTAGGTGATCAATCCATGCTCCACCGAAATCTAGGACATAAGCTCAAACCATATACTCCAATATTCTCATAGTCTTCTGAGACAGTCGACCATTTTAAAGATGGTACACCACACTAAATTTAATGTGAGTCCCTAGGATTTTATTCATTACCCTACCTATATTGTGATGTAAAAAATGTATCCCAATATAAAATAATTATCAGGGGAACACCAAGAATGTGTACAATCTTTCTCCCCTAGATATTTCACAACTCTCCTCTACTAAGTGAGTATCTATGATTGGTATGAAGTGGGGGGACATATTATCCAATCAATAATCACATATATTATGTCATGACTCCTCGGTGTCAAAGGATACCCCTCCAAAATGTGCATCATGATAACCTCTCACTTCTAGATAAGTGTCAGAAGTGTCTATAACAACCCATCAAGATGTTATTTCTCAGTCTTAACCCTATGATAGGTATGGAATCAGGACACAAAACCCCCAATTCCTATATTCATTCATAGAAACTATAATTTCCACAAAAAATTATGATGCATCTGGGTCATGGAATAATGTAATTCCCTTTATGTAGGAATTTTCATCTCTCATTAGATCATATTCGATGGAATTATTTAGTACTACAATACCATGTACCAAGATTACATAATCATATTCTATTGATTATCTAGGTAATAAGTCAAAACCAGGGAATTGTTCCCTAATTTAATCACACTATGAGTTCAACATTTTCTAATTTGTTACCTTGTCAATGAGTGAAGATGTGACTACTATGGGAGCACATGTCATAGATTAAGTTTTACATAAGGAAACTATATTCCAATCATCCAACAAAAAAATAAAGCACCATTACATCTCTTAGGGCCTCTTCCCATCCTCCTCCTTAGCTTGTATATTACAACAATGTGAATCTGTCACAATATTTCCCTTACCAGGTTTATACAACATCTCAATGTGAAAACGTCTATTGATACTCAAACTACTGACTCTATATCATGGTTAGGTCCCTATATGTGGAGAAATGGTGACCAGTTATTTTCCATATTTAAACACAAAGACTCTCAAAAAATAGAGTGTTTATCTAATATTTAAATGTGTGGACCATGACTGCTAGCTCTCTGTCAAGAGTAGGGTAGTCCCACTCATGGGGTTGTAGATGAGGAGACCCATAAGAGACTTACTTATCTCTCTACATCAACACCTCTACCAAACCAATTATTTATGGATCATAATAAAATGTACAACCAATTACCAATGTTTCAATAATAGTGATACGAGATAATATTCCAATCAATGTATCATGAATCAATATAAAAATCCTAAAAAAATAAATGGTTATAGGACTTGCATAATAATTTACTATATCTTTAGTATAATTCCTAAATTATATAATAAATACAATTTTTATTTTAACATAATAATAACTAATTCATTATTCAGTCATTTATTTATAAACTCTTTATATCCTTCTAGTATTTCCAAAACTCTGAATCATCCCTTGATTCATTATGGAATGATTTTTCATATACAAAACCAATTGGAAATCATATTGTAATAAAAAATCTATTTCCCTTTTCAATATAAAATATGGGGACGCTATCTTTTAAAACAGATGATTTTTATACCAATGATTGTATTTGATATGAATGTTAGAAGGTATTAGCACACATTGTTTAATTCATGATTTTTATACTAGTATAATGATATTATTATCGATGAGTTCAGAATTGAATATCATATTTTTGGAGGAAAAAATTATCCTTGTATGATCTACTATATTAATAAATCAAACAAATAATTTCGAAATTCAATCAGGTGAAAATATATTAATAGAAGGTTCTAAATTTTTTGACAGAGTAAGAGAAATTTTCATATACATATGATTAGTTGCACTAATGTTATTAGATATTATCATTACTCACAATATAAACTTCATGTTAATTTAAATTTCCTAAATAAGATCAAAAAAATGAATCCAAGAAATAAACATATCATGCAAATCACGAGCTTTTCAAATGAATTATTATTTGAATTATATGGTTGAGACAAATAAATTTTTTAATATATAAAAATGTTTGGGTAATCTATGAATTTCTAGGACTAATCAAAGAAAATAAGGATACCCACTTAATATAATTCATATATACAAGAATGTTAATTTAATATTAATACATGTTTTCAACATTAGAGAGTATAATATAGAGGATGTAATTTTATTTATGTGGAATGTAACATCATTAACATTTCATGAAAAATTATTATGTTATATGGGTAATACATAATTTTTATTTTCTTTTATTTCCATTTGAAATTTATATTTTAGTTATATATATAATATCCATAAATTTTTTGGATATCTTAGAATAGATATCATTATTTGATACTAGAATATGCTTATCACATTTTGGGGAATAATGTATTAAATTTTTTAATGATGGAATATTTACATAAATTTTTATTCAATTTGTAAAATCAAAATTTTATTTTAACCACTATAATTTTATATAATAATATTGTATGGATAAATTACTAGAATATTAACTTCATATATATAATTAACCAAACAAATTGGGAATGAAGTATACAAGTAATAATCGATTATAATTACAACATGAGATTCATAATTTTAGGTTAATTTGAATATATATATATATATACATTAACACACACAATATTGAACATATTATAAAAATTGAATGACAGGGAATGTAAATAAATTATCAAAGGTGACTTTTATAATATTCTCAATGTAAAAAAATGGATTTGAATGATAATGTAGTCATTATAAAATAATTTGGTATTACTTATAGTCCTTATGTATAATAAATATGTAGAAATGTAAATATATTAAATATAAGTTAAATATTATAATTTAAATATATAAATGATAAATGATAAACCATATAATTAATAATGTATTATGATAAATAAAATATGATCGATCATTGTGAAAAAGTGTTTTTAAAAATTTATTTTTATATTTATCAAACAACTTTTTGAAAAATTAAATTTATTATATATAAAATTTAAATGAAATAAAATTGAAATAAATTTTATAATATTTAAGTCAATTTTTCTTGGGGTGGTTTTTTGGTATTTTTATGAAAAAGATGATTTTTAGGTAATTGTATAAAATTAGATGTATTCCATATATGGAATGATTTGTGAAACATTTATAGATTAAAGAAATTAAATTATTTATAAATAAAATTTCAGGAAATTATATATTTGTAATGAGTATAAAATATGTTTATAAATATTAAATTTAAATTCAAAACATTTAATTAAATTTTAAAATCGTATATTTGAATTTATTTCAAATAAAAATCTACATTTGTTTCTATGGATTGAAAAAAATAATACCATGCTTTCACTCAATTTTTGGTGTATATAATTTTACAAAAACTTTATTTTTTAATAAAATTACTATAAGTCCCATTTGTTAACACTATTCATAGTCTTGAGCGTAACGAGATAATTAATCAATATTTTATTTAAATATTCTCCTCCCCAAGATTATATAATCATCCCTTCTAAAATAATTCCTAATATATCACAAAAAATGATAATTTTAATAATATACACAAAAAAAAATCACTAAATTGACATTGAATTATTCGTAATGATTTTTTTCTGGCAAAAAAACCATCCATCAAGGTATTATTACTCTCTTGAATGGAGGTGTATCAACGTGCAAGGTATGAGTTTCTAATTCTATGTATTCTCATAACATTTATCCTCTTAACCATTATATATATTAATATTAAATTATAATAACTTTAAAAGAGTTGTATAAATTTGTATAAATGTTTTTATAAAATCATATATAATTATAATTTTCATTAGATTTAACAATCTTAGAATAATCATTCGAACATTGTAGGTATAAACAACCTCACCGAATAACGATTCTTTATTTTTTAAATACTTAATACATTGAGGATTTTGAAATGTTTTTCATGTATAAATACAACATTAATATCAATTAATATCATTTTAAATATTCTTTATTTATATATTTGTAATGATTTTATTAATGTTAAATTAAACCCATCATAAAAAATTTAATTTCACAAAAATAATCTTAATGATACATATATCTCAATCTAAATATTTTTTGGTATATTTATTTTACATGGAACAATTATACCCATGGATAGACATGAAAACCAATAAAAATAATCTATAAAATATTATATAATCATTAGAAAGGTAATTTTTATTATAACCATTAATTTGAAATTTTTCTCAATCTATAGACCAAATAGATCACAATGATCAATAAAAACCACATTAAATTATTATTTGAAGAATAAATTAATAAAAAATGAATAATAATTATTAAATAATGATGAAAATTTTATAATAAATTATTTAATAAATGGAATATTATTTTTTATGTTATTTGAGGACATATAAAAAGAACCATAATTCATGTTAAGGGTTTGTCTTCCAAATCTCAATTATTTTATACCTTACTTGTCAATAGTTTTTCATATTATAAATATCTCATTAGAAAACTATCGAATTTATATCTTATTTTAACTTTTTTAAGGTATTAAATATCTACATTCATCAATTATATATTCAAATATAATATCCATTATTTTTTAGAATTGGTTTTTCATAAAAATATTAATTATTTTAATGTATTTTTTCTTAACGTATTATATCCTCTTCTGTTTATTATCTAAAAGAAAAAAAAATCTATAACATTCAATTTCTCAATTTTTGGAGGAATTATTTGTCTCCCTACCTCTCTTTTATATTCAAATGTCTTATATTATGGTTTTTGTTTCATAAAACATATCCATTTTCGGGAACAATGTTTCTATTATCTATCTTTCATTTTTGATGTTATATCTTGAATTCCCTGAATAGATTAGTTTTTTCATTTATTATTGAGATTTAAATTTATTATTACCTATTTTATAAATTATTAATTCATAACATTCATCTTTTTAATTGGTTTATTATCTAAATTTCTATTCATTGATAAATATTAAATATGATCTACATGTTTCTTAATTTTTATGGTATATATTATCATATTAAACATTCTAACTAATTTAATATTCATTGAATGTATTTATATTTCCCAATCATTGAAAAGATTTTATTATCCTTTGATTCATACATTACCCATTACAAATCTTGAAATGAAATATTTCTCGTTATCAGTCTTTCCTATTAGGTCTTTTTATTCCATGTCGTTTATTTATCTCATTGATGTATTATATTATTTAAACTATTTTTTTAGTTTTTTGAACTTCAAGTATACCCTCTAATATATATATTTTGAATAAAATATAAATATTAAAATTGAATTAATTGTCTTCAGAAATAATTTTTTCCCATTTTCAAACCAGTGAAATATTTAAAATTCATATATCCATTTTTTCTATTATGATATGTATCCCTCTAGAATAAGTGGTTCCTTTGGGGAAGTTATGTATTTTATTTTTTATACATTATTTCTATTTTGTGAATGAATTGCTCTTTTTAGGTGATAGGTGGGGAAAAAATAATATACCCCTTTATGTATTAGTCAGTCTAATATGATAATGAAGATTTGGGCAATGAGATAATCCATTCCCTTTATTTATGATATTGAAACCCAAGTGTTTAATAATATGGTTAATCATTTTTGTGTAATGGATTTTATTATAATTCTATCAATTATTTTTATCTAGTTAGAAACTATTATAATGTTTATTGAGATTTCATTTTTATTTATTCATTTGATTTGATTATAATTATTTATTTATTCTATCTATATAATGTTTTATTAATTATTATATGATATTATTATTTAATACACTACCTTGTATATTAATTTTTATCTAAACCTTAATATTATTTCCTCATTATTCTCATAAACCATAAAAAATACTATGTATGATATATGTTTAGGAATAAGAGGAATAAAAAAGTCTTATTTATTTTGATGAATTTTTATGCATTTCAGTGGTAATGTAATAATCAAGAATGTATCTATCCTCATGAGTTTATAAAATTACTGGATCTTATTTGATAAACTCTATTTATTCTAACCCTTTTGTCATAAATAACAACATTATTTGTATTACTAAAACTGGGGATGAGTCTATGGAACACATCACTTGAATTTCTCCACTAATCAATAGGGTTTTCGGATTTTCTAAAATATAGTGAATGAAATTGTTTGACGAATCACACTCTTATTCCTTCCACACTATTCATATTCAATTCCTATGCTTATTTTCACATAATAGTTACCTGATTTTATAAATCATCACCTTTAAGATTATTTTACCCCAACTAATACACACTATATGCAACTATGATGAAATTGTTAAAAATGATGGGATTCTTCCTAATAGAAGTTGATATGATATTATAATATGATCTTAGTACTGAAAGCCTTAAATATTTTTAATTTCATATACTAAATTGTTATTTAGGATTGAATTTTATTTAGGGATATTAACATATAATCATGAATTAAGAACATTATATTATTTGAATTTATATGTTTACTTTAATGATATCATCGATGAAATTGTTAATAAATTCATGAAACCATTTTATAGTGTATTTATTTATATTAAATTAGTTTTTTATAAAATAATATATCATCAATAATTTTTTGGGAAGTACTATACTTGGAATATTGAATTCATTATATAAATACAACATGTTTATTTAGTTGAAATGATGAATCTAATCTGCTGGATTTTTGGAATATAATATTGTTAGGACACTATATTCTATTTTTGTACCGGTTCATTGTAATGTATTAGAAGTGGCATGACCAAAATAAGTATTTGGATAATATTATAATACTTCATAACTCTTCATGGTATATTACATATTTTAGTGAATATATATTTATTTAATAATTTTCTAAAATATCCAACTACAACATCATATTTAAGGATTTATTTGTGTAATAATAAAAAATCAATGATTACCCTAAAAAAATTTTGTTATATAATTTCCCCAATCCACTCCTTTCAGAAAGGGTGATAAATTTAGCTTCATTGGAATATTAAATAAGATGTAATGATAATTATCAATTTCGTAAGTATAGTATACCACCCTAAATGAAATTAATGTTTCATTAAGATGATATGAAATAATAGCTATGAAAAATCACATTTATTACCATCTAACTAAGACCCTTAGTTCTTGGTATTATGTCATTTTAGTGATATATGCACTCTATCAATTGAATTTCATGAATTTTTACTTGGAATAATTAAATATTCAATATGGGTTCTTTCATCACTACCTAATCATTTATTATAATAGGTTTTTCTATTTTATCACATTAAAATTACCTTCATTTAACGGTGAAAACATTTATTAAATAATGATCTATTGGTCTTCAATAAATGATTGGTTAGGATGGAACTTTTTTTGTGGACTACTATATCTTTGTAAAGTTGATATGGTGCTATTACAAATCAGATCAGGTTGTCATTATGTACCCATCATAATGGAATGAATTATAAAAAAATTATTTTCACTGATAGAATTATTTAAGGATATTTATGGTTGTTGGGATCATCATTCACTAGACTGCACAAAAAGAATTGGTGGGTTGTGCCAGAGAAAAAGGTAGCATGAAAAAGTGTTTAATTTTCCATAAAGTGGGATATCTTGGTGATCATATTTTGGAATTTATCTAGAGATGAAGCTTCAAGATGGGTTGGATTGGATCATACTAGTGATATATGGCCTGTATTACTGGGTTGGAGAATGTGTGGACACATTGATGTGTAAAAAATTCTCTAGTTGGATTTCAAATGATAATGTTATACTGGAAATTTATTTATATGGTATATAATTTTATTCTATGGTATTATATATTACAACAATATTGAAAGCTCATTATTGATTTCTATTAGTTCACACTTTTATAAACATCATCTTTTTCCTCCCATGATAGTAAATTCATTAACTTTTTCTGTCATTGAATAAATCTCACATGTGAGTTAGAAAAAATTAGTATCTCACAAAATCCAAAAAAAATTGACCAGTTAAATATTTTTCATTAAATATATATTAGTATGAGTTTTTTAAAAAAATATAAAAAATTATTTCTTATATGGTATTTATCTATTATAAATTGAAAACACAGAAGAAAATATTTAATAATTTTATATTTACTATTAAATTATATATTAATCATAATTCTCCACACACGAGTAATTACATTTGTGCATGAAAAAAACTAATTTTTTTTCACAAATATTAAATCCATTAAATATTTAATCATTACCCCATTTAATTTCAAATGATAACTATTTAGTTGAAACTTCAATTTATCATGAAATTAACTTATCAATACACTCTCAAAAAAGATAGTCATCCCATTTCCCAAGATCACTGGAAAATGTCTCCTCCTTATGAAATTAATTTATATCCTTAAATTTCAACTAATTATTTTAAGTTATTAGCCATTATTTCATTTATATCCCTATGAAAAAAATTAATGCACTACTATTATTTATAATATTGTTTTGTTAATTGAACATAATCATTCATTTTGTATATAAAATCTAAAAGTAAATCAATGTGTACAAACACGTAGTGGATAATTGTGATAACCAAAATGTTGAATTAAATTTTGTTAACTATATCTTAGACTATTATGGTCTCCTATTAATAGATTTAATTTTCTTCACACATTCCATATTTCATCTATCTTGGTATATATATAGTTTGTTTCCCAAATGGTAAAATTACTATAAATAAAATTACATTATTTAATATATTATTTATGATAAATTAGTAATGTGGTATTATTTTAAATAAAAAATGTTAAAATAGATTGATTTCATTAATTTAGTTCATATATTCCAAATTTTGATTCACCTAAAACCTATTCAATTAACAATCAATATATTGGTAATTTAAAAAATAAGAACCAATTTTTTTAATAATGTGTTTATATGTAAGATTTGGAATGATATAATTAAATTAATTATTTTACTCACCCAAATAACACAATATAATCTCCTCCATGATTTTTAATTTCTATAGGTTAATTATATATACATGTAGGGTCATGCATTGAACTATTTTATATTGAATATTTGACTGTGGGAAATTGAGTTGTAGTAGACGGTAGAACACAACCGTCTTATGTTATCTTTTTTTTATAAAATTTATAAGTGTTATTTGATATGATATTTTTTCACTCAAATAAAAAATTATTACATTAAATATTTGATAAAGTCAATAGAATGATTAATTATTTATTATGAAAAAATATGTAGTTGATATTATAATTCTGATGATAGTGTTTCCTTCGAATTATTTTTCAAAAATGATCATCTAGACATCCTCCCCAATAAAATTATCTTTAATCCATGTGAATTTTAATTTATCATATTAGAACTCTAGGTAGTTCATTAATCGATGATTATTCCATATAGAATCATTGTGTCCATAATCCATCCACATCATCCCTTAAACTATTTTCTTATATGTCCTCTTAGAAATTGAATATTTTTTATAAACTTTACAATTTTAAACCTATTAATCTTTACATGATTAAACATATTTTAGTATTAATTCAAATTCTATAATAATCTCAATAATTAATATTACTTCAACCAAAATTAAATTATTTATTATAATTGGTTTTTGAAATTTAAGAAAGAATATTATTTTATATTTTTTCCCTATATGGAAATATTATTTTCCCATTTGTATCATCTATTAATGCTCTTATGTAGAAAATAATGTTTTTCCAAGAATAATGGGAACCATTTTTACTATTTTCATGTCTTCTAGTATAAGTATATATGAATATTAACTTCCCAATTTGATTAAACACCATCAAAAACACTAATGGGGTGAGTAATAGACATAGTTTCCCATTTTAATTTTATATGGGAGTCCCTTAGTTCTATATTTTCATGGTAATTAATTATTGATATTAATATTATATTTATATCAACCCCTGGATAAATAATATACCTTCATTCATTCATTACGAAAAGTTCATGCGGATTTAATATTTATAGGTATTTGAGGATTTTTGGTTTCTTTTTTAAGATGATTACACTGGACTCCATAGAGTGTTTTATAGTTTCACACACTTTATAATTCCTTAAACTTTAAATGAAATTCCCCAAATATTTTTTATATAATGGAGTCTTTATCATTACTTCTAAAAACAGAATGTTGTTATAAATATTTTCATGTAACCATAATAATCTCTTATGTTTTTAATCTATATTATAATTTATCAACATATTTCTCTCTAAAAATGGAGCATGTGGTAAATAAGTGTCCATATGTTCGTTTAATAATTTTATTCCATACTTTATTTCACGGGTTTAAATAATTTAATGTGGTTTTTATGTCATCTTTTTTACTTTTATTATTTATTTCTCATATAGGGAGTCTCATATTCTTTTTTATATTCTACATCGTCATATTAAATATTTTACTCATAAAAAACATAAAAAATATTCCAATTTTATAGTTCATTTATTGAATCCCATGGCCTTTTCCATATTTTCCTTTTATATTAAATTTAATTTTTTCCATAGCTTATAGCACACACAACACTATGTTTAAACAAAATAATATTTAGTCTCATTTATCATATTAAATTAAATTTTGACAATTATCCCAATTTTATATAGTGAATTAATATAGTATAAACCCAAAACCATATTATGAAATTTATACAATATATATTAAAATCATAAGATAATAACAAAAAAAATATTATACATAATACCCTATATTTTAATAAAAGTAGTTTTAACACATTTAAATGGAGAACCAATTTTAAATCCAATTTTTGACTCTTTAATATATTATATTTTTAAGAAATAAAACTATTAATTATAATTGTAATAAAAAAATTTACATAGATTAAATTTCAAGACTATTTTTTTGTAAGATTTAATTTTTAATGAATAGTAGAAAATAATAATTTATTATTAAAAAAACATTTTCATTGAAATAGTTTATATTGTTGAATTACATTATTTATTGTTTAAATTTATTAATAACTTATATTCCTCATTTAATCCAATGTAGTTCAGTAGAATAAATTTTAAATTGAACTTTTATATAACAATTTGACAATATTTTGAATGTTTTAAACATTAATAACCTATTTTTCTTCGCATCCAATGAGAATAACTTCAAATTAACAACTAAAAATAATATAGTTTGAATTTTAAAAAATGTATTGTATATTTTGAATCACTGAGTCCAAATTATGAAAATATATTTCTTCTATTTTTGGTCATTATGAATAATAAAATTATTACAATTTTATAATCACACTGAAACGTATATCTAGTAATTATTGGTAAAATATTATATTAGAAAAAATATAGAATTTCCCTAAAAACTTTACTAATTTCATTGGATGTGTTTATTTCAACAAAATTAATCCTTGATAGGAGATTATAAAAATTATATTGAACTTCTATGAATGTTTAACATTTATTATATTTTATTTAAATAATAGTTCAAGATGGTGTAATCATATTTTGATAACTATACCATATTTAATATAGGGTTATATAGAAGTTAAATTCAACTGTAAATATTCATTTTAAAAATAAATTGATTTTATTTATCAGGGTATTTTATCTATAATTTTTTGGTATAAAACAACTACCTTAATATCTTTTACAATAATGATGTTGTAATTTTTAAATAATAGAAATATCAAATAAATGATATTACAAATTATAAAATAAATATATTATATTATATTGAACATCATAGAAAAATTTTATCGATGAATTTTAAATGATAGGAATGATTTAAGATATTTTTTTCATAGATATCATGTATGTTATGATATTTTTAAATTGAAAATTAATGAATAATTTCAAAATTGAAAATAATGATATTTTATAAAAATAATAATTTTTTAAAATAATTTACAAATCAAAAAAATTAAAAATTAAATAATATTACATGGTATAAAATGATATAAATTATTCATTTAAGGTATAATGGACATTAAATAATTAAAAATCATAGCCTTTTGATATTGAATAATTTGTTACCTTAGTTAAAATCAAAATAGGTTAAATAAGGGTTAATTAAAATGATAAGGGATAGTCAAATGTACCAAAACATGCCTAAAATATGTTATTTTAGGATATCAATACTTTACCTCATATTATATTCTAATATTCAAATTTTTTGTTCTATTTTAATTGATGATGAATTTATTATAAATTAATGTTTTTTGAAAATCGAAAATAGCCCCTCGCCTTGATTCTAAAAGGAAACTGTCTCTATTATCTCATTTCATAACATTAACACTTATAGATCTACCAAAACCTACCTATTTTGTTTTAATATTTCTGTAGAAGATTCTAGAGGTTACAACCTTCTCAAAAGACCAACTATGGTGTCCCTAATATGAGATCCAAAGGAGGTTTTCTAAAGAGGGGGTAATCACCTTTTCCATATCATTCAATATTATTTCTTCTTATACATCAACTAAATTAGGTTTTAAATTAATAATGTAATAAATAAAATATCCAATATATACTGATATTATATAAGGATTAGGGATAAACTATAATACACCTTTTATACATCCAATAAAAAATGAAATCAACACATGTGTGTACAGATGACCTACCATATCCACGCTGTGGTGTAATCTATTTTTCACACTACATTATATTGATGGGTATATTTATGGTTATAATATATATAAAAAATTACACAATGATATTGATTCCTAATAATTAATATAAACCTCTATTCCTTATCCATTCACCATTAAGTTAATTATACCATCTCTCGTCCGTACGTACAACCTACCATCACTAAGATATGATGTGATTAATTTTCCATGTTAACCATTAAATAATGATTGTAATGATTTATATAATTAGTAAATATAATATATATGAACATAATATCATTATGGATATGAAATAAATATATTCTATTTATATGAAATATGACTTACATGACAAAACATGCATCAGAAAATAAAGTAGTTAACAATATAAATAAGGGTAATAACAAAATATAATTAAAAAATGGGTTATAAGATATTATAATAGGACTTCATACAATACTGTAAATATTGATATGGTTTTTATTTAAATTAATAACATTTTTCAAAACATTATACATGGGTTCAAATAACATCCAACAAATGAAAATTACAAGACAAGGGTTATTTCACAATATAATTTTTATTCATGATTGTTTACACGTAAGTATCTACTAGGGAACATTTACCATCAAAGTACTTTTTTTATTTATATATATTTAAATAATAGTATTACTCTTGCATGAATTATTAAATCCCTATTTACCCATTTTTTATTTTTAATAAATTATTATAATTAAAACTTTTTTCAATTTATAAATGAGTTACATTGAGACTTTTTCTATGGAAGGGGTTTTTTTACTTATGCGGTAGGAGTGGATTTTCCTACTGTCATGATGTCTTATGGTTTTGATTAATAATTTACATGTTTACAATATTATTTTTAAATAAATTTTTTTCTTTTTTTAAGGCTGTGACATTTCAAATAAATTATTTCTATACAGAAAGTGTATTTCTTTTAATAAACTTTAATGATTTTATAGGAAAATTTTCAATTATTTCAAAAACTGTTTTTTTATTTTCTTCATAATGGAATTTTATATCATTTGATGTCACATAAATTTTACTTAAGAGTTTATGATAATTTTGAAAACATATATTCTATTTTTTTACCACTAATGGTTTATGGTTAATTTATTCGCATTTATTATGCTTGTTTTTCAATATGAATGTCTATGTCGTTTATGCTTCACGATTTTCATATGTGAAATGAATTGGAAATATTTTGTTACTAGTGTGGGCTGCTCTAGGCCCCCAATGCATTAGTAGATATAATGAGAAAGAATATTTTTTTGGAAGAGGTATTACATGTTTATATATGGTAACTAGGTCGAAGACTTCAAAACATGTTTCGGATGTCTGAAATTATGCATTCCATCATTAAGAGATTAGTTATTGATATTAAATGTGATTATTAGACTAGTATAACATCCATGGTTATGTTTTATATATCATGTCATTATTTTATATGGTATTATTTATTCTTTCTACATTATGATCGACATTATATATAAATGTCTATTATTTTAAACAATCACCTTATCTTAATGGTTATGTTTATTTTGTATAGATTCATTTGTACACATACCCTTTTTGAGAATATGATATCTTCCATTATTTATGTTTGTGTATTATGACTAATAATAAGTGATAATCTATGATAATAATGGTGTTCTTTAAGGACTCATTATGTTTAATTTTATATTTTAAATTGTAATATATGGATATTTTTTATAATCAGGTTTCCCAAACAGCTACACTAACCGGTCCTTCGGAATTCCAATATTGTATCACTACCAATTGAATAATGTGGGGCACTTACTTTGGGCCACTGGAGTCTCGGTCTTTATAGTTGGTATCATATTGATTTTAGTAGAAATAATGGGGACTTGATTTAACAAACATACATTATGGAACATAACCCTATGGAAGAATTTGAGTAAATGTAGAGAAGAACTTCCATGTCTTTTGGTATTTTATAGATTATTTGGATATTCCTAGAAGTAAATCCATGTCTTGATACTATATGTGGATGTGGTTCTGGAAAAAATTTACCAAGGCATAATAACTCCAGAAAGGTGCATCGGGCCTGACTTAGTGTAACCTTGAACATTATAATGAGTCTTATAGGGCACCTAGTTTGACACTTCCAATATATAATCATAATAAAATTAATTTTTTTTAAAACAGATGTTGACTAATTTAAATGTAAATATTTACCCATACGTAACATGTTTATGATTTTCATATTATCTATGAATTGTTTTTTAGTTTATGTAATGTTTTTAACAGTTCAAAAATAGGAATCCTGAGTTGTAAAATAATACAATGTATGCCATTTTTTATATATGACACATAGTTGAAGGAATGGAAACTTCCTCAATGAACATAATTCATAAAGGGATTTATCTGCTATTAATGATAATTATGTTGTAGCTACAAATTCAATTGGTATTGAGAAACTTATAACTATACAGTGATAGTTGACTGAAGTTATGAATAAAATCACACTCACATAGAGTATCATGATTAAAAATGTGGAGGAACAATGTTAAACTGCTTCATGTGACTACAACCTTGAACATTCAATTGTAAAAAATACATTTGTATTTTAAAAATGGGAATGTTTCTTAGAGAAGCTATTTATTTCATTATGAAGCAACGAAATGGAGATGGTTTCCTGGATGTTTATCATCTCTTGGGATATGAAAATAAATGGTACTCCCTCATTAAAAAAATGAGGATGAACTACTAGTAATCGTCTAATGGAAATATTTTAAAGAACTATTCTTGGAAAAATATTTTCCTTGTGAACAACGAGAAGATATGAAGAGATAATTATTGAGTATGAGGAGAAAAAGAATGAAGGTTTTTCTAAATATGAATATAAATTTTCATGGATATAAACGATTGATAAGGATTACATATATAATCCAAAGGGAACTATAGATATATTTTTATGGGTTATAACCATTCCATAAAAGGGTACTAGTCTCTAAAAATTTATCATCTTATAAGGATATAGTTTCATGTAGTGTCAATACATAGAATGACTTTTATGATTCTTATGATGTTAATGGGATGAAAGAAATGAATAGTGCTTCTAAACAATATATAAGGGGAAATACATAAAATTGAAAGAAAATAAGCATTGATTTTCTATTCAGTAATACTTGTGCAAAGAAACACCCTGGTGCTTTCTTGAAGGGAATGTGTGTCTTTATATGTGTGGAGGGAGAAGACACTAGGACTATGATTGAAAGGCTAGGAATGAAGCTAGAAATGTAAAATGAATAAACTATAATGTGATGGGAATATATGGAAATGATTTTAATAATAATTAAGGTCATTATGCCATGAAAATGAAAATATGGAAAATGCTAAGCTTATATGATCATAAATAATAAGGTCAATGTTTTTAATTATGTTTCCATGTGTAATTTAATCATGTCATTAAATTTAGTAACCCTAATTTGATGTAGGTAACACATATTTTATTTATTTTATTTATATAATGTGGATGTGTGATGTTTGGTAAGTTTTGGTAGAAGAAGGGAATGTTTTTGGGCCTTTTCTAAAGGCATGTGGTTGGTGATCAGTTAGAGGAATCCATGAAACATTCCTAGGAAACCTGCACAATGAGACAAAAGGATCTTTGTAGGCATACATTTAAAGAGAAATATTTGTTAAAAAAATTTGAATATCCATTATAAACCATGAAAAAGGACGATAGTTGTTTTTGGAAATGATTGGAATTCATAGGAGCCAGCAAGGTAAGGTACCTCCTTGTGGCATATGCTGGTGCATGGTTAGTGAAATATTTTCCTAACACTGTGACAGACTATGTACAAATTAAAAAAAATCCACAAAAATTAAATTTTGTTCTATTTTCAGTTACATACTCTCATTTTTTCCCAAAAACCCACAACCTAGGATTTAATCATATCAATGGACATAGATGCTTCTCCAATCCATCTGTAGATGATTTAAAGGCCTCTCCTGGTCTGTTGAAGCTAGATTCATGTGGCAAGTCTTCATTCATGGTGGGAACCCTTGGTTTCCTGATGATCTACTTCTCACACTCTCAATTTCTTAAATATATGACTAATATGGATAAATATTTCATATTTGAGGTCAAATATGATTAGATTTGGCTTTTTTATTGTCATAGGAAGAGATCCAATGTGGTATTTTTTTGTTTCAACTTGTTTTTGTGGATTTTTTCATGTTTTATTGCCTTTACACCTTGTTTTTTGGATGGTGGATTCCGTGTTAGAAAATTTTATTAGAATATGAAGGATTTTTTTCTAATTTATTATATTGAATTATTTTTTTTAAATTGGTGTGTAGAGCATGGAAAAAACCATCCAAAGTGATAGTTTTTGGATTTGTGTAAAATTGTGGAATGGTTGTGTAATGTTTTTTGATAAATGAATTTAATATACTTTCTTTGATTTATTTATGGAAGAACTTTTTCAATAAAAAAAATAATTGAAATATTTTTGGAATTGAAATTGTTCTAGAAATGAAATGGTCTTGGCATTGAAATAGTTTGGCATTGAAATATTAGTTAATGGTTTTATTTTCATGGTTATTGGGAATACTTGGTAATGTGCGTTTATATTATCATATAAGGAATTTTTGAAATAAGACCTTTGTTCATGGTAGAAAATGTGAAATGTCATATGGGATTTAATTAACTTATGAAAATTGGGTAGATTGAGGAGAAACCACTAATGCATATGGAACTCTCATAATGAAGCATGCATGTTTGGATGTTTGTTATGGAATGGGATATTCCAAATGGGGTCCAAAGTGATTAGAAATCATGCATGGTTTCTTTCCAAAGAAAATATTTTGGGTTTTTGAAAACCAATTTTCCTAAAAAGGTATTTTTTTTAGATAAATTATTTTAAAATGTTTTATATATTTTTTTGTATAAAATATTCTATATAAATGTGATAACATGTTCTATCATTGTGTAGTGAGTAGGAAAGTCATTTGTGGGAATCCTACTATGTTTCATTACACTCTAATGATTTGGAACTTTGGTGATTTAACATATTTTGCTGATGGTACAGGTGAAAAGGTAAATTATTACAGTTCTTTGATAGATCTTACTGATAGGTGGGATGTTTTGTTGTTCATGGAATATGTTGTGCTTCAATGTTATTGTTATGTTTGTATTTTTTTCATTTCGAATTCTCCAACTATGTACTTTGATTTTTATATAGTCTTACACTATGGTACTATTTGTAGTGTTTTGGATATAAATGAAATGTTTGAGTGTAACAACCCGAGATTTTATAAGATACATTATATTTAATTTCATTCATATCTTCTATTGTATGACACACCAAGATTATCTTGCCCTATACGCAACATTGTATTAGCTTGCAGTATATGCAACACTTTTCTTGGCTCTTGTTACACACAATTTCAAGTTCGTTTGATAGAAGTTATTCTACGAAACATTGAGTGTATATATATGTATATATATATATATTCAATGTATAAATAAAATATGGTTGGATTCTATTATACGCAACAACAAAGGAGTTTTGCACTACACGCAACCCTGACTTGGCTTGCATTACACGCAATCGCGACCTTCCTCGATAGCGTGTGGTGTACGCAATACCGGGTTTTACTAAACAACAATATATTATTATAATAATGTTATGAGCTAGCCGTTATTAATAGTTTTAACTAAATTTTGAATTTTATAACATTATTATTCATCTTACACATTTCTATAACATGGTATAAGAACAAAATAATATTTTCGGGTAAAATAAGTATTTTTAAAAAAATACAGTTTTGCCGCCTTTAGAGGGCGCACCCACTTTAAATCTAGTTTTTGACATGTTTATAAGTTCAATTTGACAAAATAAAATTTTTCTTTTGAATCAGGATATAAAAATTTACATTAGATAATGTTTTGATATTTTTCCGATAACTTTCATATTTTAATGAATAGTAAAAACACGCTATATTTTAATTAAAAACAACTTTTTTCATAGTAAAATCTTATGTGGTTAAATTATAATATTTAATGGTTTTAAATTATAAATAGAATATATTTTTACCATTTAATATAATGTATGTCATTAGCATTGATTCTACCTTGAAATCATAGGATAAATCAATTCAATCTTTTGCAATGTTTTAAAGAAAACCCCATTTTCTTTCGACGACGAGATTAAATTTAATTTAATTTCTGCATCTTTTGTGTATTGAATTTGGAAAAATGGATTCCATATTTGGAATCAGTGGGTCCAAATTATTTTAATAAGCTACTTTTTATTTTTGGGCATTGTGAATAGTAACTACGGTAAATTTTATTTACTATAGTTAAAGGTAAATCGGATAATTAAGGGTAAATATAAGATTATAAAATTACCCTAACACTTGGAAAAATCCTATTGGATGGCTAAAAGTAGACCCATATAACCTAAGGGTCGTATTAGATTCATTTTATGGACTTTTTTCCATGAAAATAATTTAATTATTATTAAAACCAAAGAATGTGACAACATGTCACTTTCTTAAATATTATAATTATAATAATTTTACTTTAGTGATAAACTTCATGAAACTTCAAACATTAATATTCTCCAGAAATCTAATACAATTATATACATTATAGGAATTTATTTAGAATTTTTATGGATTAAATAATTATCATTTATTATGACACAAAGATGATGCAATAATTGTCTTATTAATGAAATATTGACATAATTGATGTTATAAATGCCCAAATAAATGTAATTTGAGACTTTTTATGATTTACACTAATTTTATAGATTAATATGACATGTAAGTATTTATTTAATTAACTTTTTTGTAACTTATCATTATGTTATTATTTTCACAAAAATCAATTACTAAATAGTGTCAAAATTAACATAAAATAGTTTTTAAAACAAATATTATATTATTAATTGTTATTTTATTCCTAAAAATATAAGGTTCTGCCACATGACTTAGATAAGGTTATATATATTAATAATAAACAACTTGGGGTTCGTTTGGCTTGATATAGTATGTTTATTAACCTTATAGTATAAGAACACAAGAAGACACGGTAAAAGTAAAATTATTTAACTTAATATTAAATCTACATGATAAGGTTAAAATAGGAACCTAAACTTGTCTAAATTCTATTGTATGAGAGGAATGAGACCCATCCCCACCTTATCCTAGAAATAAATCAATTTTGAGCTATTTAAAACCGAACTTGAATTTATAATAAAATAATATTTTTAGTTATTCCAAAGGTGCCCCTCTCCTCCCTTATAAAAGGGAACCTCCTCCCTCTCCTCCTCACACCAATTTTAGCTTTCAAGATCGGCCAAACCCTGCCAAAATCTCTTCTACACTTCTCTAGTATCATCCTAGAGGTCCTGGTCTTCTTCCAAGACCATCCTTAGTTCTTTAAGTGGAGGTTAAGTGAAGGCGCGTCAAAAAGAGGTAATATCCATTACCGATCTTTTTCAATTTCTTTCTTTTTCAAATTCTTTTTATTTAGTTGTTTCATGATAAAGTAATAACATCAGTATTTATTATATACTGATATGTTATTATGAATATGAAACAACTTTAATTAACCTTCTATCCATCCTACGGAAAAAGGAATTCACCGCGTGTGCGTACGTACGGAATAGCGTCTCCACGGTGTGGTGTAATCTATTTTTCGCCACCACCTTAATTGGATGGGTATAATGGTGTAATGAGTAACTATATATGATTATTATAAAGTTATATTTATACTTAAATATTATACATACACTTCATCACAATTCCACGACCATGGGAACGATATCATCGCTCGTGCGTACATACGGACTACCGTCTCCATGATGCGATGAGATTCATTATCCATGTTAACCATTCCAGAATGATTATAAAGTATATATAATGAATAATAATTAAATATATGACATTTTAAATCTACTGAATTTATTTATATATATATTTATATCATCTACTTAATTCCACTCAATTCAATAAGGAAACGAAAACAGCGTTCATGCGTACGTACGGCCTACCGTCTCCATGAACGGTGTATTTCATTCCATTTATCGATCCATTATATATATGTATATTATGAATATATATTATTATATATAAATAATGTTTTATATTCTGGAATTATGTAATCATTATCTAAGTAATCATATAAATAATTACAAGTTAAAACACAAACGACAAATGAGACGATTTTAACCAAAACGCTACTTTAACATGAATTTACAAAAGAACGGGTAATATAAAGTCAAAAATGAACCATATATGATATAATAACAATGAATATGATTATGTAATAAGTCAATGACATTATTTAAATCATTATACAGGAGGTTCAGACACTTACGAAGCAAATCAGACCTAGGGTAAGGGATAATTTTGCAAATCTCAATTTTATCCGAGATTGCTTATTCGTAAGTATTTACCAGGGTTATTTATATCATCCATGTCCATGTTTTATAAAAGTGTTTTCATGTATGTTTAAAGTACTTTTTACCCATTTTGACTTTTACTACATGGTATGTATGAAATCTTTCTTTTGTTTACGTTACGAGGTACTTTTTGACTTTTCCGGCAAAAGTATGAAAATAATTTTTTTCTTTTAACTTATACAGCATGAATGGATTTTTACGGGTTTATAAAGCCTTATTTTCATGAAGATTCCTCCAAAAGATTTCATGAATATTTTCAACAAAATCTATTTCTTTTAAAATTGCATGACGTTTTGTGAAAAGAAATTGATTTTGAAGAATAAAGGATATTTTCTTCAAGAATTCATTACAAGTGTTTTATCAAAACCATTTCCATCTAAGATGAAATTATTTCATATGTGTATGTTTCAAGTGTAATGTCTCTGTGATTGACATGGTTTCACTTTTCTTATTATGAAATGATATCCATTTCTTTTATATGGATTATGTGATGATGGGATGATGTTGATGAAACCCATTTTATTTGTTGGGTTATTATGAATTATGTATGTTTATTTTTTGGCAAAAGTAAGAATGATTTCATTATGAGATGGGTGGGACCTATATCTCCCTACAATGCATTGGGTAAAGATTTTATATCTAATGAGATAGACATGGCTGGAATGGTAGGTTATACCGGTTCAGTGAAACAGGACTGAAACGAGGGTGACTCGGTTTAGAAATGGACTTTGTCCACTAAGATAGTCTTGGAAATGAGTCTTGACTAATAAGAAATGATTCTCTATGATTATGTGTGTATGCCACAATGTTTCATGTTTTAAGTTATGATTATTGGGAAAACATTTCACTACTATGATTTATCGCATGTTCTGATATTATGATCTGTTTTGCAGGTTAAGATTTCCAAAATGTTATGTTCTTATGAATATGATGTGATTGATATTTCTTTTCTTTACCCTTACTGAGCATTTGAGCTCACCCTTTTATGTTTTCTTTTCCCCAGGATATAAATAAAGGTTTTAGGTAAGAAAAAAAAGGGAAGATCTTTATGGGAGATGTTGAAGATATTTCACCATGATTAGAAGATTATATTCCGAGTTTCCAAATACACTAAACTATTACGGTCCTTGTGTGTGTGTTTTTGTAATGTACTATGTATTATGAAAAAGTAATGTAATGTCCATGTATGTCAGGATTCGGGTCTCTACAGTTGGTATCAGAGGAAAAGTTTAGTCAACCTTTGGAAACTAGGATGCGAAAAAGTTAGTGAAATCCCCAGAGATATTTCTAAGGTATGTCTAGGGATGTCCCTAAGGATAAGTATACGTATAGGATATAGTCCTAGAACTATGGTAACGATATTATATTAAACCAAACATGTTAGATATTGAAGTTACTCCCCCTTTATTATGATTTTTTCCACTCACAGTATTCTTTTTGGGTTTTAGAAAATGGCTGGAAACAAGATGATATTGAGTCAATAAGGTTTTCCTTATGACTTTTCCATTCCTTCTTGTTTTGAAAATCACAAACACCTTATCTTAAGGAAAATTGCTTTTATAAGGAAAATTGCTTTTATAAGGAAAAATGATTTCTTAAGGAAAATCGCTTTTATAAGACAAATTATCCTTACATATATTCTTCCATATTTTTCTTAAGTATAAGTTTCGGATTCATTTTCTCGGAATCATTGAAACTTTGATATAAAGCATTCTGTTTTAGGGTTCGGATTCTGGACAAGAACTATAAGGAAGTTTCATTCCGAATTCCGGATATGAACTCTGACTAAGTTATATTCCAGATTCAGGATACGAATTCTGAAGAAGAATTCTCATTACGAATTCTAATGAAGAAATCCCATTCCGAATTCTCATTACGAATTATGATGAAGAATTCTCATTACGAATTCTGATGACAAATTCTCATTACGAATTCTGATGACGAATTCTCATTACGAATTCTGATGACCAATTCTCATTACGAATTCTAATGAAGAATTCTCATTACAAACTCTGATGACGAATTCTCATTACGAATTCTGATGACCAATTCTCATTACAAATTCTGATGACAAATTCTCATTACGAATTCTGATGACGAATTCTCATTACGAATTCTGATGACAAATTCTCATTACGAATTCTGATGACAAATTCTCATTACGATTTCTGATGACGAATTCCTATTCCGAATTCTCATTCCGAATTCACCTATGAAACAGAATCTGATTATCATTGTTTTATACACTCTGAATTTATTCACTCCGAAGTTTTCATTCCGAACCTTTATGTTACAGTTTAAAACGATGTTGTACATTCTGTTACACTTGTTTTGTTATAAAACGATGTCGTCTGTTTTGTTATAAACTAACCGTTGTCTATGTGACACGTGTACAGGTCCCTCCGATCTTTAAGGAAAATATGACCATTGGAGAAGGAGCAGACCTTACCTATAAATAGGAGCTCATTTGAAAAAGCTCGCAACGGATGGATGAACAATTTGGACATTGTGCATACATGCTGTTGAAGTGATTTCTAGAGAGAGAGGCTCTTATTAACTCTCAAAGCTTCGTGCGACTCCGAATGTTGGTGATTACATTCGAGGGCTTCCGGGGATAGGAAGACAGAGGTGCCGACTACCTTAAAGTTTGAGGGCTTCCTTGCTGAGGAAGACAGAGGTTGCCAACTACCTTGAAGTTGAGGGCTTGCGGGGATAGCAAGACAGAGACACCGATCTTCGTATCGAGGGCTTACCCTGGTGTGGGTAAGACAGACTTGCTTGAAAGTATAAATCAAGGGACCTTTATCCAAGGTTGTTGGATACCCTTCTCTTTGGGTTAAAAGACTATTATCTTGTCACTAGTAGTTTTACTACTTGTTTTTATTCCGCTGTAATTTGTATCTTAAGGAAAGTATAACTTTCTTATACTTCCTTACTTACTCTGATTCATTTAGATTCTATAAACTTTAAGGTAGAATCTCATATTGTAACTTTTGTTAAGTTTTAAATTCCAGAATCATATTTCCGGAACCTACTTTTGGAATCCCTTTCCAAGTTCTGTTCGGTGTTAGAGGTGTTGTGAATTTTCCTAGTTTAACTTTGTTAAACATAGCCCTTTCCTTTTCTTAAGGAAAACATAGTTATTCTTAACTAACTTTAAAGGTTCCAAAGGAATTTTTAAAGTATACAATTGACCCCCCCTCTTGTATATTGAGCATCTCATATTATATTTCGATCCTACAATTGGTATCAAAGGTTGGAAACCTCTTACTCTATACCATTCTTACATTTGGTATCAGAGCAGGTTACTAAACTACTTGTACTCACATACAAGTTTTTCTTTCTCACTTTCACATTCCGAACTTTTTCATACCGATTTATCCATTCCGAACTTTTCTCATTCCGAACTTTGTGATTACGAGTCTAAGCTACTAACAAGTTTGTGTGCAATGTTATTTCTAGTATGGGAGGAATTAATGATGGATCTATTGACAATCGGAATCCTACAAGACCACCAATATTTGATGGTAATGACTATGAATACTGGAGAGATCGTATGAAGACATTTGTTATCAATATTGGAGTAGACAACTTTTTTATGCTTACCGGTGATTATAAAATTCCTGAAAAGGAAGTCAGAACCTTTACTAACCAGGAAAAACAAGAATATCAACTCAACTATAAGGTACGCAATACTTTACTATGTTCAATGACCAGAAATATATATAGCCAAATATCATCTTGTGAAGCAGCTAACTGTATATGGAAGAAGTTAGAGGTTACACACTTTGGAACTTCTAAGGTGATTGAGACTAGAAGAGCTATGCTTAGAGCTGAATATCATGGTTTTAATTTTCCTTATGGAGAACCTATCTGTAAAGTTCAACAAAGGTTTATGACTATTGTCAATAGTCTGCAGTCTATGGGAGAGAAAGGTTTAGATGATGAAGCTCTTGTGGACAAGATAATTGACATTATGCCCAGTGAGTGGGAATCCAAGAGAACAGCTATAGATGATAACAGGAAGGTCACTCAAATTACTCTTGATGAATTATTTGGAACTCTTCTACAACATGAAACAAGAATGAAGACAGATGCTGACAACATCAAGAAAAAGAATGGAAATGGTACTGTTGCTTTTACTAGAACTTCAAATCAGATGAAAGCTAAGACTCTTGAGAGAGTAACCAGATCCAAATCTAAGAAATTCATTTTTCAATCCGAATCTAGTGAGAGTGAAGTCTCAGAAAATGAATTAGCCAATCTTGCTCGAAGGATGAACAAGATAGCTGGACAGAGAAACTTTCAATCCAAGTATAAGAAGAAGGATAGGAAAGATAAGAAAGATGGAGAAGTAACTTGTTATGAATGCAAAAGAGCTGGACATATTAGACAAGATTTCCCTATGCTCAAAAAGAAAGAAAGAAAGGAAAGGCATTCAGACAGGAACAGAAAGAAGTACTATAAAGTCAAAGCTAAGAAAGTTCTGAAAGCTAATGACACCTGGAGTGCCAGTGTTGGTGACTCTTCAGATGAATCTTCTGATTATGAATCTTCAGGACAGAAGAATCTTGGACTTATAGCCAGATTACCTATTGATAATCATTGTTTTATGGCTAAGGTAGGAAATGCTGAATCATTGACCAATGTTTCTTTAAATTCTAATGATAGTAAGTATTATAACTCTTCTGATGAAGAATCATCTTCTGATGAGGAAAATACTTTACCTACTTATGAAGAAGTCTCTAGGTTTGCTGAACTTCTTGAGATTGAGAATTCCAAACTCAGTAAGAAACTTGATAAAGAAAACTCTAGGAATTCTATTCTTACAAAAGAGATATCAGATCTTTCTAAAGATCTTGATAAGAAAAATGCTGATTTTGAAAATATTTCAAAAAATCTTGAGGAAGTAAGTTCTGAGAAGAATAAACATTCTAAAGAATTAGAAAAAGTAATTTCTAATAAAAATGTTTCCGAGCCTAACTCTAGTTCTAAAACTAATGATTTTGAGGATAAAAACCTGGTTGTAAAACTCAAGTCCGAAATTTTTTCCTTAAAGAAGTGTTTATCAAACTTTACCCATGATAAAGAAAATTTTGATAAAATGTATTCTCAAATACGACCTTTAAGAAATAAATCCGGATTTGGTTATACCCATGCAAAACTAGTTTTCAGTAACAATTATTTTCTTCCTCAAAGTGCCCCATTTTGTACTAAGTGTCAATGTGGTGGTCACTGGGAAAATAATTGTTCCTTAAACAAAACCCAATCTCTAGGATTTCACAAAGCCTACTTTTCTAAGAAAATGTGGATACCTAAAATTTTATTGACTGGAAATCTCAGATCCAAACAAGTTTGGATTCCGAAAATCTAACTTTGTTCTTAATTTCAAGAAAATAAAGAAAGTTCCAGCAACAATATACGGTACATGGATAGTGGATGTTCCCGGCACATGACTGGTAACAAAAGTTTTTTCGAAAAGATTATCAAAATGAAAGGAGGAAAGGTAAATTTCGGAGACAATTCTAAGGGAGAGATTGTTGGTATTGGTAATATTGTTCTTTTAGGTAAAACTTTGATTTCAAATGTTCTTTTTGTTAAAGGTCTTAAGCACAACCTCATTAGCATAAGTCAGTTATGTGATGAAGGTTACCTTGTGAATTTTAGGAATGATAAGTGTTTAGTTCACAATTCCAAGGAAGAATTTATTCTCTCAGCCAACAGGCAAGAGAATGTTTACACCTTAAACTAAGAAGACCTCAGGAGCCAAGATTTACCATGCCTAAGTGCAATGGAAGATCACTCTTTGTTATGGCATAGAAGATTAGGACACTGTAATATAAGAAACCTATGTAAACTCTCTAAGAAGAAACTTGTTAAGGATCTACCAGAGCTTAGATTTGATTCTTCTAAAGTTTGTGATCCTTGTCAATATGGAAAGCAACATAAATCTAGTTTTAAGTCAATCGGTGAAGTCTCAACAACCGATGCATTACAGTTGGTGCACATGGATCTTTTTGGTCCAACACAAACTGGAAGTATTGGAGGCAAATATTTTGTGTTTGTTCTAGTTGATGATTACACTAGATTTACTTGGGTCTATTTTCTAGAAAAGAAATCTGAAGCTTTTTCTTATTTCAAAAGTTTTAGAGCTCAAGTTAAAAATGAGAAAAACCTTCCATTGAAAACTATTCATAGTGATCATGGAGGAGAATTTCAAAATTCAGATTTTGAAACTTTTTGTAGTAAAAAAGGTATTACTCACAATTTTTCAGCACCTAGAACTCCTCAACAGAATGGTGTAGTTGAAAGAAGAAATATAATTCTTCAAGAGATAACTAGAACCATGTTGAGTGAATATTCTATTGCTAGACATTTCTGGGCTGAAGCTGTAAGTACTTCTTGTTATACTATAAATCGTGTTTTGATTAGACCTTTTCTTAATAAAACTCCTTATGAGTTATGGAATGGTAGAAAACCAAGACTTTCCTACATCAAGGTTTTTGGTTGCAAAGTATTCATTTTGAATACAAAAGATAACTTACATAAATTCGCACCAAAATCAGATGAAGGGATTTTCATAGGTTATTCCACAACCTCTAAGGCTCATAGAGTTTTTAATAAAAATACTTGTACTGTTGAGGAAACAGTACATGTAAAATTTGATGAATCTGATCCTTTTGTTTTTAAACCATCTCAACATACATATTCGGATGTGTTTTCAAAAACTGATTATCAACCTTTGATAGAAGAACATCCTGATAAGGAAATTGTTCTAGAAGATACTTCTGATACATTTACCCCAGAAGACTTTCTACCCTATGTTGATGAACAGGTTTTACAAAACCCAAATCAGGTGTTTCTTAAGAGTCATCCCAGTGATAGTATCATTGGTGATGTAAATCAACCTGTAAGGACAAGGACTTCCTTAAGAAATGAAGTAGAACATCTAGAATTTCTTTCCCCACTAGAGCCTAAAAGCACTGATGAAGCTTTAGGTGATGATGATTGGATCAAAGCAATGCAAGATGAACTAAATGAATTCGAAAGGAATAAAGTCTGGATCTTGGTTGAAAGACCTAAGGAAACTTCTGTTATTGGTGTAAAATGGGTTTTCAGAAATAAATGTGATGAAAATGGAGTCATTGTTAGAAACAAAGCTAGACTTGTTGCTAAAGGTTATAATCAAAAAGAAGGAATAGACTATGAAGAAACCTATGCTCCAGTAGCTAGACCTGAATCTATCCGTATTCTACTTGCTTTTGCAGCATTCTTAAATTTCAAACTTTTCCAAATGGATGTAAAATGTGCTTTTCTTAATGGTTATGTTCAAGAGGAAGTTTTTGTTGAACAACCTCCTGGATTTGAAGATACAAAACATCAAAATCATGTTTTTAGACTTACCAAATATTTGTATGGCCTTAAACAAGCATCACGAGCATGGTATGATAGACTCACAGGATTTTTGCTTCAAAATAACTATGTTAAGGGAAATGCAGATCCAACCCTTTTTATAAAGAAAGATAAGAAAAATGTTTTGATTGTTCAAATTTATGTTGATGACATTATATTTGGTTCAACTCAGAAATCTTTGACTGACTCTTTTGCTAGTCTAATGAAATCTGAGTTTGAAATGAGTATGATGGGTGAGTTAACATTTTTCCTTGGTTTTCAAATTTCTCAAAAACCAGAAGGAACTTACATATCTCAACATAAGTATATTAAAGATCTTCTTAAAAAGTTTGGTTATGACAACAGTAAGAGTATAAGTACTCCCATTGGTACCTCAAAATCTTTAGATCTTGATGAAGCTTGGAAACCAGTAGATCAAACATCTTTTAGAGGTATGATAGGAAGTCTACTTTACTTAACAGCTAGTCAACCAGACTTAATGTTTTCAGTATGCTTATGTGCAAGATATCAATCCAATCCTAAGAAATCTCACTTAAAGGAAGTAAAAAAGAATTTTTCGCTACCTTAAGGGAACCATGGATCTAGGATTATTTTATACTTCTGGAAATGATTTTGTTCTAAAAAGTTTTTTTGATGCTGACTTTGGTGGATGTAGAATGGATAGAAAAAGTACATCCGGAACTTGTCATTTCTTAGGAGATTCACTAGTTTCTTGGTCCTGCAAGAAGCAACATTCTGTAGCACTCTCCACTGCTGAAGTTGAATATGTAGCAGCTGGAAGTTGTTGTGCACAACTGTTGTGGATGCAACACACACTCACAGACTATGGCTTGAGTTTTACTAAAACTCAAATTTTGTGTGATAACACAAGTGCCATTGCCCTATGTAAAAACCCTGCACATCACTCCCGTGAAAAACACATAGATATTAGGCATCACTTTCTTATGGATCACAAACTTAAAGGAGATATTATTCTTCAGTTTATCGGAACGCAAGATCAACTTGCTGATATTTTCACAAAATCTTTACCTTCTGATAGAGTTGAATATATTAAACAGAAGTTAGGAATGATAACTGTAAGGTAATCTTCCTTAATTAACTTTCTGTTGAAAAAGTATCCTTACAGTAATAAACTCCTTTTCATAGGGAGAGTACATTTGATTGTTTTTTTAAACAAAGTTTTTCAAAATTTGTTTTTAAACTTTTCGGAACGAATATTTCCGGAATAGAACTTCCGGAACAATAATTTTCCAGAATAGATATTTTTGCACAGAATACTTCTGGAATGCAAGTATTCGTATTGAAAATTTCAGGAATTGACAACTTTCGTACTGGTACTTTCATAACCAGATTTTCGTACCGAACCTTCTTAGTTTCTTTTTCGTACTGAGTTTTTCGTATTTACTTTTTCGTATTTACTTTTTCGTATTGAGTTTTTTTCGTAGTCGTCTTTATATTACCCATTACGAATAACTTTCCTAAGCTAATCCGAAAGGTATGATTTTCTTCCTCAAATTTTCGTAGTCATATTTTACTTGCAGGAATTTTCATGTATTAAGTTTTCGGATTATGGTTTTCTTAATTCTTTGTTTTAATAAAACCTCAAAAGATCGGATTCAAGCTTTCAACCATCAGATCTGATCACAGCTCATTCCAACCGTTAGATCAACCGTGGAAGGTGAACCGTCATCCCATTGCCTATATAAAGGGGACCTAATTTCTAGTCCCACATCGGTTTCAAGCTTTCGCGTGCTGAAGCTCTGCCCCTCTGATTTAAGGCCGTTCCGAATTTCAATCTTCTCCGTTCCAAACTTCCCAGAGAACTTGTAATCCGAATGTCTGCAGTGTTAGCATCTCAAGAAAAGTCTTCAACCAAGCCTATATCTCAGTGGTTAGTTTACAGAGAAAGGTTATTTCATCCGACTTTCTTCAGCAACTACGATTCTATTATTTCAAAGAACATCAAGTTAAATGGCTGGGAAGATGTTGCGGTATCTAAAACCGGGAAACAAGATGAAGTATATTCTTATTTTCTTGTTGAATTTTATGAATCCGTTTCTTTCTTTAAGGAAGATGATAAAGAGAAGTTTTCTTTAAAATCGTATGGCAAGACATATAAAATTTCTTACACCAAGGCTGCAAGATTGGTAGGGTTAAGTTATGAAGATGAAGCTGAGTTTATTTCTCACGTATTTCCAGACTCTATGGGTAGTTTCAACAAGGAAAAGGCCTTAGAAACTCTCGGATTGGCTGATGACAAGGCTCCAAAGATTGCAACTCTATCAACAAACTTTCGGATTCTGGAATTATGGGTGAAAGGACTTATCGTACCGAGAAAAGGTGATAAGGATAGCTTGAAGAAAAGTGAGATATATATCTCAGATTTCCTGATAAATCTAAGGAAGATTAACTTGATGAAGCATATTCTTCTTATTATTGAGAATTTGAAGAAGGGGAATCTGAGAGCTCAGATTATTATGTATCCAGCAATCCTCTCCAAGTTGATTGTTCGATGCTTTGAGTCTTTCAAGGAGGCTTGCAAATCTAAGCCGAGAGTTTCCAAGATCATTCTGCTTAGTGATGGCATGCTCAAAAGAATGATTATAGCTTTTGACAAGAAGTCTGGAAAGTTTATTGATCTACCTCCTCAAGAAGAAGTAGCTCCGAAATCTGCTGATCTGGAATCATCCAAGCCAGTAAGGAAGAGAAAGCTGAAAGAAGTGGAAGAACAAGGAGAAAATCCCAAGTCTAATAAAGTCCACTCTGCACCTCCAAAGCCTAAGAAGAAGAAATCCTATCCTGATGAGGTTGTTACAAAGTGGAGAGCTGATAAAGAGAAGATGAAAGAAGGGGATCCGCAGTTCGGATTGGACCCTGTGGAAGCTAAATCTTTGAAGGAGAAAGATGCTGATGATCTCGAGAAACAAGCAAAGGAGAAGAAGCTTAAGAAGAAGATGTCAGAAGACGAGGCTGTTCAAGCATTGTTGAAGTTCAACGAAATGGTTTCAGCAACTATCCCAGTTCCGAGATCTTTCTCTCTGGAATCTCTACCTGAGACACCAGGAAGAAATCTTGTTGCTCCGGAAGAGGCTGTTGCTACGAATACTGAGGAAGTAGAGAAAGTGGAAAAAGTTGAAGAAGCTGATGAAGGAAGTGGTGAGACAGGAGATGTGCTAAAACAGGTAGATGAGTATAAGGGAACTCCTTCGGAACACTTATCACTCCGGACTTCAGAAGCTGAATCTTCGAAACTTGTCACTCGTGCAATGGAATAAGAGAAAGGGGAAGAAGATGTTGCCTATCATGGAGAAGAAGGACAACTTTTACGTGATATTTCTCAGATGAAAAATGTAGAGGATACTGTTCAGGAAGTTGCTGATGAGGAAGATAATATTGTTCAAGTCTCTGATAATGAGAAGAGATCTCCGGAACATGTTTCAATTCCGAAAAAAGATAAGGGGAAACAAATTCTTGTTGATACTCCGAGTTTAGAAAAGAGGATGAGAAAGGCAGCTGGTAGTTCTTCTAAGAAAAAGTTGGAGCTTATTGAGGAAGGAAATTCACCGAGCAAGATTTCAGATTCGGAGTCATCTTCGTTGGGGCATGATTTTGTTGTTCAGTCTTTGAAGAAGTTGGTGGGAACCATTCCGACCTTCTCAAGTATTGATTCACGATGTCAGATGCTCCAACATGCGTTGAATCTGAAAACAGACTCTGTATCCATGGTTATGGATAAGTGTTTTGAGATTGAAGCCCAGTTCAAAAACTTCTTTATTGGTTACGAAGCCCATAAAAGATCTTGCAAGAGGATGACAAGCTGGTCTAAGAAGACTGTGGAAGAGATGAGGCTTTTCGATGAGTTTGAAGATAATGTTAAGGATGCCTTTGAAACCGAGGACAAGAAATTTAATGACCTGACTGCATTCTTTGAAGAAAAGCTGACTGAAGAAAAGAACTTCCGGATCCAAGAAGTCAGGGATCTGAATGGGAAGTTGAATTCTGTTTCTTAGAATTGGAAATTTGAAAGGGATCATCGGATCAATTTTGAAGTAAGGATGAAGGCTCAGGAAGAAAAGATCCAAGCTCAGGAAGAAAAACTGAAATCCCAGGAAGAAAAAATTGAAGCTCAGTCCGCAAGAATAGTCGTCTTAGATAAGCAAGTAGAAGAAGATCACAAAGACTTAAAAAAGATCAAGACGATTCTTAAGGGGCTCATTTCGAAGGAGAAAGATCCGAAATAACCTAATCCGATCTTTTTTTTGTAATTTTTACTTTGTTGTCGAGATTTCAAATTTAATGAAAGTCGTACTTGTTGTTTCTATTGTTGTCATTACTAATCTTTCAGGTACTTCGTTATTTTTTTCCATTCCCTCCAATTCATTTTGAAAATCACAAAGGGGGAGAAGGAAAAGATCCTTAAGAAAAAGAGGAACTCTAATAAGAGTTTATCAAAGGGGGAGAAAAGAAAAAATACCAAAGGAAAAATAACTCTAATAAGAGTTTGTTTAAGGGGGATTTTTTCTTAAAGAAGACCTTCTTATGAAATATCACTCCGAAAATATGAATACGATCCTTAGAGTTTCAAAGCCTAAGGGGGAGTTAGTCGTATTCATCTATATCCTTAAAAAAGGGAGATAAGGATTAATATGTTTCTTTCTTCTTAGAATTTTTTGTTTTTCGTAAGGATGTTTGTGCTTTCCAAAAAGGGGGAGATTGTTGAGTCAATAAGGTTTTCCATATGACTTTTCCATTCCTACTTGTTTTGAAAATCACAAACACATTATCTTAAGGAAAATTTCTTTTATAAGGAAAATTTCTTTTATAAGGAAAAATTCTTTCTTAAGGACAATCGCTTTTATAAGAAAAATTATCCTTACATATATTCTTCCATATTTTTCATAAGTATACGTTTCGGATTCATTTTCTCAGAATCATTGAAACTTTTATATAAAGCATTCTGTTTTAGGGTTCGGATTCTGGACAAGAACTATAAGGAAGTTTCATTCCGAATTCCGGATATGAACTCTGACTAAGTTCTATTCCAGATTCAGGATATGAATTCTGAAGAAGAATTCTCATTACGAATTCTAATGAAGAAATTCCATTCCGAATTCTCATTACGAATTATGATGACGAATTCTCATTATGAATTCTGATGACAAATTCTCATTACGAATTCTGATGACGAATTCTCATTACGAATTCTGATGACGAATTCTCATTACGAATTCTGATGAAGAATTCTCATTACGAATTCTGATGACGAATTCTCATTACGAATTCTGATGACAAATTCTCATTACGAATTCTGATGAAAAATTCTCATTACGAATTCTGATGACGAATTCTCATTACGAATTCTGATGACAAATTCTCATTACGAATTCTGATGACAAATTCTCATTACGATTTCTGATGAAGAATTCCTATTCCGAATTCTCATTCCGAATTCACCTATTAAATAGAATTTGATTATCATTGTTTTATACACTCTGAATTTATTCACTCCGAAGTTTTCAATCCGAACCTTTATGTTAGAGTTTAAAACGATGTCGTACATTCTGTTACACTTGTTTTGTTATAAAACGATGTCTTCTGTTTTGTTATAAACTAACCGTTGTCTAAGTGACACGTGTACAAGTCCCTCCGATCTTTAAGGAAAATATGAGCATTGGAGAAGGAGCAGACCTTACCTATAAATAGGAGCTCATTTGAAAAAGCTCGCAACGGATGGATGAACAATTTGGACTTTGTGCATACATGCTGTTGAAGTGATTTCTAGAGAGAGAGGCTCTTATTAACTCTCAAAGCTTCGTGAGACTCCGAATGTTGGTGATTACATTCGAGGGCTTCCGGGGATAGGAAGACAGAGGTGCTGACTACCTTAAAGTTCGAGGGCTTCCTTGCTGAGGAAGACAGAGGTTGCCAACTACCTTGAAGTTGAGGGCTTGCGGGGATAGCAAGACAGAGACACCGATCTTCGTATCGAGGGCTTACCCTGGTGTGGGTAAGACAGACTTGCTTGAAAGTATAAATCAAGGGACCATTATCCAAGGTTTTTGGATACCCTTCTCTTTGGGTTAAAAGACTATTATCTTCTCACTAGTAGTTTTACTTCTTGTTCTTATTCCGCTGTAATTTGTATCTTAAGGAAAGTATAACTTTATTATACTTCCTTACATACTCTGATTCATTTAGATTCTATACGTTTTAAGGTAGAATCTCATATTGTAACTTTTGTTAAGTTTCAAATTCCGGAATCATATTTCCGGAACATACTTTTGGAATCACTTTCCAAGTTCAGTTCGGTGTTAGAGGTGTTGTGAATTTGCCTAGTTTATCTTTGTTAAACTTAGCCCTTTCCTTTGCTTAAGGAAAACATAGTTATTCTTATATAACATTAAAGGTTCCAAAGGAATTTTTAAAGTATACAATTCACCCCCCCTCTTGTATATTGAGCATCTCATATTATATTTCGATCCTACAGATGATTCACGATAATGGAGGATATGATGGAGAATGGAATGATATTCTTCATGAGAAACCAAATGAAATGGGATTTGGAAGTCCAAACATCATTATTATGCCGAATCAGCAATCTCATAATATGATCAATAAAGTAAAATTTGGTAAGTTTCCTGACTCAGCTAATAAGAGAATGATGGAGTTTCATGCTGATCATAGAGAATAGAAAGTTCAATTTCCCCTATGTAAATCATGTTGGAAGAGGAATCAAGGAGAATGTTTCAAAGGAACTGGAAGATGCTTTGGGTGTAGAAAAGAAGGACACAAAGCCAGTAAGTGAAAATGAAAAGGTTCAGTTAACACCAGGGATGAGGATAATGGTATTGCTACAACATCAAAAATGGTTAAATGTTTTAAATGTGGAATGTACGGGCATTATTCAAACCAATTCCCTAAGGGAAAGTCTCATGAAGAGAATCAGTACGGCCGTATGAGTAGTATTTATGTTGATGATGATAAAGAGACTAAAAATGATATGTGATTTGAAAGAATTGTTGAAGCTTGATCAATGGTTTAAGAATGTAGTGGAATGATTACGTGTTTATCATGTGTAATGTTGTATAAGTAGTCTCATGGTACTATGGAATAAAGAGACATCTAAGGATTGTTACACTGTTGTCTTTCCTTGAGTTTTGAAATTGTATGATTAATGGTACCAGTATACATTAAAGTTTATTCAGATATTTTTCGAATATAGATGATATGCGCATAATGAATGGATAAAGAGAAAATTAAATGTTTGACATTATTCATGAGATCATGATTGATATAAGGACTAAGTGATATCATGGTTTGAGTATATAAAATTTTGATGATTTTTGTATGTGGAATGTGTTAACTTTTAACTACATTCATTTTTTCACTAAGGTTCAATGGGTATTCAAGAGAATACACGATTAAGGCCTTTGAATGTTTGGAATGTGACCAACAAGACATATCTTATGATATATGGGGATCAACGATGGTATTAAATCTCTGGTAATCATTTTCACTATATTATGAGAGTTGACTGCAGTATTATGGATAAGCCTAAAGATTGGAAGGGATTATGTTGGACATAAGTTAGTATTGTTTAAGGATAGAAGTTTTTAGATATTATTGATAGGATGTTATAGTAATATAGTTTTAGAAAAAGGAAAACCTGCAGGACAGGCGACAGCCCATCGCGTCGGGAAAGACTGAGGGAATCGAACCCACAAACGAAGTGCGACTGGCCTTTATCGCCTACCACTAGCCTATATGAAGTCCCTGTTTAGTAGAAACTAGTTTTATTAAGCAGTATGATATATGAAGTATAAGTCCATTTTAGGAACCATGTATGATTAATCTCACTATAGATGGACTTATGTATTTTTTGATAACTTTTCTAAACTTTTGTTTGAGACAGATGGAATGACCCAACATTCTATCACATGATCTGATAACACATCTCGAATGACAAATTCAACTACATTTCTTTAAGAGATGAAGTGGAAATTGTCCAAAGAACTCCCAACGGTGAAACTATACCAAAATCACGAAAGTATTTCTTCTAATTCCAATTTCATCAACTTTAGGGAAATGATCTTGATAACCAAAAATGTTGTCCTACTTCTCTTATATATGATGAATCAGATGGTACCTTAGATCGTCACAAATTTATGGTTTTGTGATTGATGGCTTTTCCATAGCCATGTTCTCTACCACTCTCTATCAGAACAAGATGATTAGATTTCTCTTCCATATCCATATTTTCACCTATGTGTAAACCCAGTGATTAGTTTATTTGGGTAACCATTAAGCTTCATACTTTTGATTTTAAAGATTGGTTTTGGTATTCCTTTTTACGATGTGGGTTTCTATTAAAGAAACTTTTGAATAGTAAACCATTTATATCCTCGATGAATTTCGAGGGAGAAATTCATTTTAAGGGCGGTAGAATGTAAAAACCCAAGATATTATAAGATACATTCTTTTTAATTTCATTCATATCTTCTATTGTACGACACGCCATGATTATCTTTCTCTATACGCAACACTTTATTAGCTTGCAGTATACACAACACTTTTCTTGGCTCTTGTTACACACAATTTCAAGTTCGTTTGATAGAAGTTATTCTACGCAACATTGAGTATATATATATATATATATATATATTCAATATATAAATAAAATATGGTTGGATTCTGTTATACGCAACAACAAAGGAGTTGTGCACTACACGCAACCCTGACTTGGCTTGCATTACACGCAATCGCGACCTTTCTCGATAGCGTGTGTTGTACGCAATACCGGGTTTTACTAAACAACGATATATTATTATAATATTGTTATGAACTAGCCGTTATGAATAGTGTTAACTAAATATTGAATTTTATAACATTATTATTCATCTTACACATTTCTTGAACATGGTATAAGAACAAAATAAATTTTTCGGGTAAAATAAGTATTTTTAAAAAAATGTAGTTTTTCCGCCTTTTGATGGAGCACCCACTTTAAATCTAATTTTTGAAATTTTTATAAGTTCAATTTGAGAAAATAAAATTCTTCTATTGAATCAGGATATAAAAATTTACATTAGATAAAGTTTTGATATTTTTCCGATAACTTTCATATTTTAATGAATAGTAAAAACACGCTATATTTTAATTAAAAACAACTTTTTTCATCGTAATATCTTATGTGGTTAAATTATAATATTTAATGGTTTTAAAGTATAAATAGAATATATTTTTACAGTTTAATATAATTAATGTCATTATCATTGATTCTACCTTTAATTCGTAGGATAAATCAATTCAATTTTTGCAATGTTTTAAAGAAAAACCCGTGTTCTTTCGACAACAGGATTAATTTTAATTTAATTTATGCATATTTTGTGTATTTAATTTGTAAAAATGGACTCCATATTTGGAATCAGTGGGTCCAAATTATTTTAATAATCTACTTTTTATTTTTGGGCATTGTGAATAGTAACTACGGTAAATTTTATTTACTATAGTTAAAGGTAAATCGTGTAATTAAGGGTAATATAAGATTATAAAATTACTCTAACACTTGGAAAAATCCTATTGGATGGCTAAAAGTAGACCCATATAACCTAAGGGTCATATTAGATTCATTTTATGGACTTTTTTCCATGGAAATAATTTAATTATTATTAAAACCAAAGAATGTGACAACATGTCACTTTCTTAAATCTTATAAGTATAATAATTTTAATTTAGTGATAAACTTCATGAAACTTACAACATTAATATTATAAAGAAATATAATACAATTATGTACATTATAGGAATTTATTTAGAATTTTTAGGGATTAAATATTTATCATTTATTATGACACAAAGATGATGCAGTAATTGTCTTATTAATGAAATATTGACAAAATTGATGTTATAAATGCCCAAATAAATGTAATTTGAGACTTTTATTGATTTACACTAATTTTTTAGGTTAATATGACATGTCATTATTAATTTAATTAACTTTTCTCTAACTTATAGTTCTGTTATGATTTTCACAAAAATCAATTACTAAATAGTGTCAAAATTGACATAAAATAGTTTTTAAAACATATATTATATTAATAATTGTTATTTTATTCCTAAAAATATATGGTTCGGCCAAATGACTTAGATAAGGTTATATATATTAATAATAAAAAACTTGGGGTTCGTTTGACTTAATATAGTAAGTTTATTAACCTTATAGTATAAGAACACAAGAAGACACGGTAAAAGTAAAATTATTTAACTTAATGTTAAATCTAGATGATAAGGTGAAAATAGGAACCTAAACTTGTCTAAATTAAATTTTATGAGAGGATTGAGACCCATACCCACCTTAGCCTAGAAATAATCCAATTTTGAGCTATTTAAAACAGAACTTGACTTTATAATAAAATAATATTTTTAGTTATTCCAAAGGTGCCCCTCTCCTCCCTTATAAACAGGCACCTCCTCCCTCTTCTCCTCACACCAATTTGAGCCTTCAAGCTCGGCCAAACCCTGCCAAAATCTCTTATCCACTTCACTAGTATCATACTAGAGGTCCTGGCCTTCTTAAAAGACTATCCTTAGTTCTTTAAGTGGAGGTTAAGTGAAGGCGCGTCAAAAAGAGGTAATATCCATTACCAATCTTTTTCAATTTCTTTCTTCTTCAAATTCTTATTATTTAGTTGTTTCATGATAAAGTAATAACATAAGTATTTCATATATACTGATATGTTATTATGAATATTAAACAACTCTAATTAACCTTCTATCCATCCTACGGAAGAAGGAAATCACCGCGTGTGCGTACGTACGAAATACCGTCTCCACGCCGTGGTGTAATCTATTTTCCGCCACCACCATAATTGGATGGGTATAATGGTGTAATGAGTAACTATATATGATTATTATAAAGTGATATTGATACTGAAATAGTATACATACACTTCAACACAATTCCACGACCATGGGAACAATATCATCGCTCGTGCGTACGTACGGACTACCGTCTCCACGACGCGATGAGATTCATTATCCATGTTAACCATTCTAGAATGATTATAAAGTATATATAATGAATAATAATGAAATATATGACATGGTAAATATACTGGATTTATGTATATATATATTTATGTCATCTACTTTATTCCACTCAATTCAATAAGGAAACGAAAACAGCATTCATGCGTACGTACGGCCTACCGTCTCCATGAACGGTGTATTTCTTTCCATTTATCGATCCAATATATATATGTATATTATGAATATATATTATTATATATAAATCATGTTTTATATTCTGTAATTATTTAATCATGATATAAGTAATCATATGAATAATTACAAGTTAAAACACGGACAACAAATGAGATGATTTTACCTAAAACGCTACTTTAACATGAATATACAAAAGAACAGGTAATATAAAGTCATAAGTGAACCATATATGATATAATAACAATGAATATGATTCTGTAATAAGTCAATGAAATTATTTAAATCATTATACAGGAGGTTTAGACACTTACGAAGCAAATCAGACCTAAGGTAAGGGATAATTTTGCAAATCTCATTTTTATCTGAGATTTCTTATTCGTAAGTATTTACTGGGGTTATTTATATCATCCATGTCCATGTTTTATAAAAGTGTTTTCATGTATGTTTAAAGTCCTTTTTACCCATTTTTTACTTTTACTACATGGTATGTAAGGAATATTTCTTTGGTTTACGTTACGAGGTACTTTTTGACTTTTCCGGCAAAAGTACAAAAAGAATGTTTTTCTTTTAACTTATACCGCACGAACGGATTTTTACGGGTTTAAAAAGCCTTATTTTCATGAATATTCCTCCAAATTATTTCATGGCTATTTTTAAAAAATATATTTCTTTTAAAATTGCATGATGTTTTGTGAAAAGAAATTTATTTTGAAGAAGAAAGGATATTTTCCTCAAGAATTCATTACAAGTGTTTTATCAAAACCATTTTCCATCTAAGATGAAATTATTTCATATGTTTATGTTTCAAGTGTAATGTCTCTATGATTGACATGGTTTCACTCTTCTTATTATGAAATGATATCCATTTCTTTTATATGGATTATGTGATGATGGGATGATGTTTATAAAACCCATTTTATTCGTTGGGTTATTATGAATGATGTATGTTTATTTTCTGGCACAAGTAAGATTGATTTAATTATGAGATGGGTGAGACCTATATCTCTCTCCAATTAATTGGGTAATGATTTTATATCTCATGAGATAGACATGGCTGGAATGGTAGGTTATACCGGTTCAGTGAAAGAGGACTGAAACGAGGGTGACTCGGTTCAGAAATGGACTTTGTCCACTAAGATAGTCTTGGAAAAGAGTGTTGACTAATAAGAAATGATTCTCTATGATTATGTGTGTATTCCACAAAGTTTAATGTTTTAAGTTATGATTATTGGGAAAAATTTCACTATTATGATTTATCCCATGTTATGATATTATGATCTGTTTTGCAGGTTAAGATTTCCAAAATGTTGTGTTCTTATGAATATGATGTGATTGATATTTCTTTTGTTTACCCTTACTGAGCATTTGATATCACCCTTTTATGTTTTCTTTTCCCCAGGATATAAAGAAAGGTTTTAGGTAAGAAAAAAAATGGATGATCTTTATGGGAGATGTTGAAGATCTTTCACCACGATTAGAAGATTATATTCCGGGTTTCCAAAGACAATAAACTATTACGGTCCTTGTGTGTCTGTTTTTGTAATGTACTAAGTATTCTGCAAAAGTAATGTAATGTCCATGTACATCAGGCTTTGGGTCTCTACATTGAGTTTTCTTTCATTTTTTTCATGAATCATGTAGAAGTTTATTTTCTTATGGAATAATTGTGTTATTGTTTTCTTTTTAAATGGAAAATCATCCCCCTACTATTAATTAATCCATTGTTATTTATTTCAAGCCATTGGTGTCTTGGAGATGTCTCTAAAGGACTACTAATTTTCATCCTCCTTCTCAAACCAATGAGGTGGTGTGGTATGTTACAAGTTGTGTTATCTTGTATGGTCCATGACTGAAAAATGGTCATTTGTGATGTCTGTCTTGAAGTAGAAATTTATTATGGTCTATTATTTATTTAGGGTTGGTCATGAGGATTTATATTGTTGGGACTCGAAATATGGAACATAAAAAAACACAGCTAGCCTTTTTTATGAGAAAAATTAATTTAACATGGAGTTCGATACAAAAGTGTTTTGGATACACTTATAGGTTTTGGAATCTCATTTTCATGGGTTTAGCCAATGAGAAGAGAATAACATGCATTATATAATTGACAACCCTATAGAAGTGGATAGCTCATTTTGTTTAATGATTTGATGCAATTTTTTTATTTTGAAAAAATGTTAATTTATTTGTCAAATGAATGATTTTTAAAAATAGATTTAATTTTGTATATTTAAAATGGTTTAATTTTCAAAAGATATGAGATATTTTTAAAAAATGGTTTATCATGGAAGATGGTTGATTTTGGAAATCACTGTTCTGTTAATCAGATACGGTAGAATTTGAAATGATAGGACTTTTATTAATAGAGAGTTATACTTATTGTGTTTTTTTGTTGTTCTAAAAAATGACACATGGTAGATATCGTAGGAATCAAACGAAGGATGATACTTCGAATGTGGTTGCATATGAGTAATCGGTGAACCAAAATAAGGATCAAATTATTTTCAAGTGTTTCAGGCTATAGAACTAGGGAAAAAAATGGATGAACAATGGAAAATACATTATTCTATTTAGTCCCACAAGTAGAATCCGCCCATATTTCGTGGTGATTTGGAACAATAAAATATAGATCTGTGGATGAATAGGATGAATCAAATCCTTCATTTCTTTAGAACACCCTGAGAGATGAAATTCACGATTTAAACATATATATGGAAGATCATGCATGATAATAGTGGGATTTAGTATCTCAGGATAAATTGTACCAAGCACATTCATGGGAGGATTTTGATGAATTTATGATGAAACAATTCAAACCCCACACGTTCAGAATATTTAGTGTGATGGAGTTCATGTAAATGAAGGATGAAAATATTTTTTAGAGAGTATGAAGCTATATATATGAATTATTCTCTTTCGTGACATTATATTTCTTCTAGTTCATCCTTGAAGACAAAAATATCTGAATTGAAGATGAGGAAGGATATTACCTTGAATATTGATGTGTTATTTATAAAAAATTATAAATATAAGGTCATTAGAGAAATGATTGATGAAAGGGAAATCACATGAGCTATGAGTGGAGGATTCTAGTTGATATCCGTGGGAAACAGTGGGCACTCTACTGCTAGGATATTTACAATAGAGAATCTTATTTCCATGATGGGAGCATGAATCAAAATCAGATGGCTGGATCAGTAAACTTTCCTCTATGACCCATTAAAAAAGGTGGGTGTTAAAAATGTTATTCTCTTGACCACATAAAATGAGAATTTATTAAACAACCTATATCATACCACAACAAATATTTGGTGGGGAATCATTAGTGATATTGATGTAGTTCTCCATGATCGACTGTTCAGGACACTTATCCAGTATTATAGACATCAAATTATTCGATAGCATGAGGGAAGAATAACAATCCACATCCATTGAATAAAGATAGCCATAGTGATTCATGGGATACTGTGACTCCTAATAATGTGAATTTTCAATTGATAAATAGAGAAAAAATAGTGATGATCACACAATTATGTGGATCTAAATAGGTTTTAGTGAGTGAACTATCTGGAACATCTATCAAGAGAGATATGAATCTTTTAAATTAGACCCTTATGAATGCTTTGTTTGATATGGGGGAATCTCATTCCTTTATTTATTCTCATGTTGTTGATTTACATAGTTTAATAGTTTAGATGATTCCTTCTATGTCAAAACTTAAGACTCATATTCTTCCATGATAATGTGGAGATTTTGTGAATAGATAATATTATATAGGTAGTTTTGGTGTTGAGTTTAAATGAGATTTATCAATGCTTATGAGGTATTTCAGTGATATTATACTATGTGTGGATTGGTTGAAAATGATGAAGTATTACATATACTATTTTACAAGAACGATCAGTTTTTAAAATGAATATGACATTGATCTTCTATTTCATGGAGAACATAATGTAAATAGAGGTGCATAAAGGTCTTACCATCTAATATTAAAATGGTCTAATACCAATTGGCATTATTTTCATATGAATCAATAGACAAGATTGAGATTAATTGTTTTCCATGAGTGGTTGATTAGTTTATAGTAGTCTTTCTAGGAAAATTTTCATGGTCTCCACATATGAGTGTTCTCATATTTACAATTGATCTCTTTCTGGGGACCAATCCTATATCCATTACACCTTATAAAAAATCAACAATATATTTAAGGGAACTAAAAGTGGAGTTAGAGGAGCTGGAATGAAAGGATTCATTCATCCTAGAATATATTTGTCGGAAGCATTGGTTATGTCTGTCAAAAATGAGGATGTAATCTCTCATCTATGGGTGGAATATCATATGTTTAAAAAAATTTATATTTCAAAAAGATTATATACTTCAATTCTGGGATGACCAATTCGATCAATTGAGGGGAGCGTAGTGGTTCTATGAAAATTACTTGGGATTAGAATATCACCAATTGTAAATTCGAATGGAGGATATTCCAATGATATACATTAGGAGTAGATATGGAAATTACTAATATGTGGTAAATAATTTTTGTCTTATGATTTCACCAGTGGTATTTATTGAATTGATGAATTTTATATTTGAAAAATACCTAGATTTTTTGGTGGTGGGGTTTGTCGATGACATATTGGTGTACTCAAGGAAAATGGAATAGAATTAGTAGCACATTTTGACAATGTTGGGAATCTTGAGGGATCATCGAATGTCTACAAACATAAATAGTTTTTTAGATACAAGAGGTACATTTCTTTGCCCATGTAATCACAAAAAATTGACTTTCTATGGATCTTGAAATGACAGAGGTTGTTTCTCTTAGAAACCACCAAAGAATATATTCAATATACATAGATTCCTTAGTATTTATTGTTATTAATGATTCCTTTACCATGATTTTTTGGAGTAGCCTCACCAATTACAGTTTTTACATAGAATAATGATCATTACTATTGAACATGGAATGAATATTTTTTAAAAGAACGTAAATTTCACCATACATCAGCACCAATCAGGATTTTTCCTAATCAAAACAAGGGTATGTGGTGTATTGGGATGAATTAGCATCAAATTTTGTGTATGTTCTCATGAAGGTAATTCATATTGATTCTTATGTATCAAAAAAGTTATGAGTGTATGAGAAGAACTTAATATCACAAGATATAGAGTTAGATATCTTCATCCAAGATCTAAATAATTGGAATCATTATCTCTTTGGTGAGCAATTTAGTTTTTTCAAGAATACTATCAGGTTGAAGAATATTTTATCTGAATTAGATTTGAACCTGATACAATGAATATAGATGTATTATCTAATTTATTTTGACTATTAATAGATTTATACATTGAGAAAAGGTGATTTAATGTTAGTTGCATTAATCATAAATTCATATTCTCAATTGAAAAAAAAAGGATTTAGATAGGTTGGATGTTGATCTTTTCTTATATCCGACATATAATTGGAATGTGAAGACTGATGTGTTATTGTGTCATTCTTTCTGTTTTATTTGTTCATGATTTGGTGAGGAATGTTATAGAGGAACATACATCCCATCAAATTTCAGAGCTATGTGGTCAAAACCCAATGGTGGGTAGACCATTGAGCATAGAAGGCTAGATGGGGGTTTAGTGTTATGGATTATAAATTAGATGTTCATACCCATGTCTTGCTAGGATAAAGATCCTATTTATTACCACCATTCAATGTGTCCTTTTCATCATAGAATAAATAAAATTTTTAAGCAATTGGAATAATATCATTAGGGGTTGGTATAAAATAAAGGTAGCTGAGTTTATTTTTATATGATTAAATTGTCAAATGGTTAAGGAAGATAATCATTTACCATAAGGTGTGTTATAGTCATTACCTATTCCAATGCAGTTATGATAGAAAATAGGTATAAATTTTTAATTAGATCTCCCAATAATGGGTTTGAAACATGATTCCATATAGGTGATATTGGATTGACTAACAATGTTAAAATATTTAATTCATATTCTTAAATAATATATGGTAGAGGAATTTTCAAAAATAAATATCTATGATGTGGAAAAGAGACATGAAACACTAGTTTCAAAAACATATTAGAGTTTTACAACTATTTTATGTAAATCCTTATAGAAAACTCATGGTAAATAGTTGACTATGATCCCGACATATCATCCTCAGATTTTTGGGAAATACGAATGAATGATACTATTGTTGGAAGACATTTTTCGAATTATTGCTATATATTTTAGTGGATCATGGGAAGATAAATTACTGTTAGAAGTGTTATCCTATAATAAATGTTTTCAAGCCTCGGTATATATGGATCCTTTTGAAGAATTATATGGGTATACTTGTTATCCTATATTTTTTGGGTGTAAATAGGTGAGAGTTCACTAGTTAGGCTGACCATTGTCTAGGAAACAATAGATATGTTTAGGAGGATTAGAAAATAGATGGAGACAGGTCAAAGTAGACAAAAATATTACGTACATCATTATAAATAGATTTTTTCTTTCATAGTGAGTGATCATGTCTTTTTGAAGATATCTCTAATGTTTGTACATCAATGTTTTGGGAAGTACAAAATCGTATCTCCATAATAAGTAGTCTCTTTTCAGAAACATTATGTGTTAGAAGAGGAGTCATAATAGTGGTAATTTCCACCATTGTTCAGTTCTATTTTTAAGGAGATTCATGTAACTCGCTTAATGATGAATCGGCCTAATCTAAACCCTATGATTTGATTGGATCACATTGATGTAGAGTTGAATTATTTGATGGTACATATCTCTGTTAAGATTAAGGATAATATAGAGATTGTCATGAGTGAAAAATTCATAAATATAGTGCGGTTTTCTGTGGAAACATGGTTAGACTCAAGAAGATACATGGTTGTAAGAGAAGGAAATGAAAGATAAATGTCTATAACTCTTTTAGGTTAATAATGGGTTTCCACTCTCCATGGAAAGAAATTATGAGGTCTGGTATAATGTAGCGCCATAGGTTTTAGGTAAGTGACCACTAATTTATGAATTTTAATTATATAATTTTGTTGGTAGATTTTTTGGGGGGTTTGTAATTTTTTGTGGATTTTCAGAATGTGCACAGTTATTAGAAACAATTAATCTTCTATAAAAAACGTTGTACAATGAAATAATGGGCTATGGGTAGGAGCATAGTTAAAGAGAACAGTATGACCAAACTATGAGGCCACCCAGTTGAAACCATGAAAATCTAGATAGTTGTATTTTTCATGGATGGCACATGATTTGGAAACCATGAGATCCAACAACGTGAGGTTTCTCCTAGAGTCATTTTCTAGTGCATCGTTAGTTCATTGTTTTCCAAACAGTTTGACAAACCATGAATTAAGTAAAAATAAGATTCATAAAAGGGTATCTAGGTAGGTTTTATGTTTTAACCACTCATTTATTCCACAAACAAACCCTAAATCAGGATATCTTCCTCTCAAATGCTAAGGAGGCTTCACCTATCGATTTGGAGGTGATCTGATGACTTCACTTTTTGTGATGATGCCAGATTCTCAGGGTAAGTCATCATCATTGGTGGGTATAATTTGATTTCATTATATATACATCTCCTAATCTCTTCGATTCTTAAATATATCCCTATTTTGGAAATATATATCTTTTATTTGATTCCAAATGTGAATGTATTTTTTATTTTTGTTGTTAGTTTAAGTTATCTAAAGTAGGTTTATTGGAGTATCGGCCATTTTATGTGGACATTTTCATGTGTCTTCCATTTTCACTATGTTTGATAAGGTATTTTTCTTAAATCAGGACTCCTCTATTTATAATATGAAGGATTCATTTAAATTTTTTTATTTACTAAAATTTATTGTGAAATTTGAGTGAAAATCAATTTCAAGACATTCTATAGTGATGGTTTGGGGATTTGGTTGAAATTATAGAACCGTTGTGTAAAGTGTTTTGATAACAGATTTTAAAATGTTGATTTTAAAATAGTTTCTTTGATAAATTTAATGGAAATGTTTTCAAAAAAATATTTTTTATTGGAACGTGTTTGTAATTGAATTTATTTCAATAAAATAGTTTTGAAATTGAAAAGGTTTTAGATAGATTGTATGGGAATGGTTACTGGGAATACATGGTAGTGTATGTTCATATTTCAATATGATGCCTAGTTAAAATATGAAATTTTTCTTGGTTCAAAAGGAGTAATGGCACATTGGGTTTAGTTAACTTATAAAATCATGGTATATCGGTGAGAAAATGATCATGACTATGGAAATTTCATACGAAGAATGAATGTGTGGATGCATGGATCTGTGGTTTCGAATGGGATATACTAAATGGATATTGATTTGGTTGATAAAAAAATATTTGTTTCTTTTCATTGAAAATAGATTTGGTTTATAAAACAATTTCACAAAGAAATAGTTTTTCTTCAGAGAAATTTAATTTTTTTGAAATAGCTTCATAAAAATGTGGTTACTTGTTATATCATAGTGGAGTGAGTAGGGAATGTTGTACCTCTCGTACCCCTCGTGGTTTAATTTTCATGATCACAATCACCCTCTTTTTTATCTAATCTTGTTTTAAGTGTTTTTGGATGATAGGAATAATTTCAGGGTGCCAAGGAATTGGGCCAAGAAGGCCAAGAAGGCAAAAAGCCAAAATGGACTGAAATTCAGTCCACCGGCCAACCGGTGGCTTCACCACCGGCCAGCCGATGGACCCTGGGCAGAAGGCTGAGCCACTGCCTCCTCACCGGCCAACCGGTGGCCTCAGCACCGGCCAGCCGGTGGCACCCAGCCAGCACAGTGGTTGCTACTGCCTCAGCACCGGCCAACCGGTGGCCACCTCACCGGCCAGCCGGTGGAGCCTGAGCCCGAGCCCTCCTCCATTCTGCACACACTGGCCAACCGGTGGCTCTGTACCGGTCAGCCGGTGGAGCTAGTCAAACTAGCCGTTGGGCCTTTGACCAGGCTGGTCCACTTGCCTCCCAACGGCTCCGAAGCCCTTTCCAACGGCTCCGAAGACCTCCAAAGGCCATATGAGGGTTCCCCCTCTATAAATAAAGGACTAGGAAGCCCCAGAATGTTAACCAAGCCATACGGAAGCCAACGGACACATTTTACATCATTTGGCTAACCTCCGGCGGATTCTTCCAAGGAACCCCAATCGCTCCAACTCAATTCCGCATCCAAGGAGCATCACCAAAGAAGCTTGAGAGTGCACGTCTTCATCTCCAATCATCCATTGGCGCCCAAGGCTTCTCCAAATATGGTTTTTCTTGCTTTATCATTTTGAGCTTCAAATTGGGTTTGTGCCAACAAACCACCTCTTTATCTCATCTCCCTTTCTTTGGGTTCTCACACCACCTTCAAGGTGTGAAGAGGTTAGTCAAGCCTTCCCTTTTAAAAGGCTTGAATCAAAGGTGAGCTAGCCTTCACCTATAAGAAGGCTAGTGGGTTCTTGCTCAACCATTAAAAGCAAGTGGGTTATTGCATAACCACTAAAAGCAAGCTGTAATAGGTGAGCTAGCCTTCACCTGTAAAAAGGCTAGTGTGTTTCTTGCTACAACCATTGAAAAGAAAGCGGTAGTAAATCTCTCAACGGTTGAGTTGGGAGCGGAGACGTAGGCCAGGTTTTTGGTCGAACTCCGTTATCAATTCTTGTGTCTTGCCTCTTTATTTCAGCTGCACTTTCAACTTTGATTTTAATTTGTTAATCATTTTTTAAAAGGCAATTCACCCCACTCTTTCCATCACTTCATTTCTTTCTCCGCCTAACAATTAGTATCAGAGCCAAAATTTGAGTAATACCCTAACCGGTTTCAAATTCAAGATCTTTTTTTGATGGCTTCAACCTCTTTCGCCCCCGAAGGATATTATTTGGGTCGTGCTCCATTTTTTGATGGAACCGACTATTCTTTTTGGAAAACCCGCATGACCAAATTTCTTAAAAGCATTGGTTATCCTATTTTTAAAATTGTCATGCATGGTTATTCACTTTCTTCTTCCGATGAATCCAAATGGACCCCTGAAGACATTGCAAATTTTGAGCTTGATGGAAAAGCCATGAATGCTCTTCATTGTGGGCTAGACCATAATGAATTTAATCGTATTTCTACTTGCTCATCTTCTCATGATATCTGGAATCTTTTAGAAGTAACCCATGAAGGTACTAAAGGCGATGACAAGCTCGATTGCCCATCCCGCAAGAAAAAGGCCAAGAAAAAGAAAAAGAAGAAGGCTTTCAAAGCGTCTACATGGTGTGATAGCCCCACATCCTCCTCCTCCTCCTCGAGCGACAACGGTAACAAATGCCTAATGGCATTCCATGAGGTAACTTCTTTCGACTCCTCATCCTCTAGTTCTTCAAATTCAAATTCATTCAATCATTTATCCTATGAGGATCTCCAACATGCTAGAGATCAATTGTAGGAAGGTTTTCACGAACTTTCTTCCAAATTTGTTTCTTTAAAAAAGAATTTCAAAAAACTCTCTTCCGAAAAAGAACAAATTCTCAAAGAGAAGGAGGAGTTGTCCCTCAAAATCAAAAACCTTCCCGATGTTGATTCCATGGAATCAACCATCAAAGATTTAAGGGAATCCCTAGCCAAGTTCACCCAAGGGGAACAAAATCTGACCAAATTACTTGGTTCCCAACGTGTATCTAGGACCACCCAAGGGCATGGCTATTCCAAGCAAGCTTCCTCTTCCCATGCACCTACTGTTTTTGTAAGGGGGAGCTCTCAAAACAAATTTTGCAATTATTGTAAAAAACCCGGGCACTTAATTTATGAGTGCAATTGCAAAAATGCCCGGTATGGCCGCCCCAAAAGTATTTTCTTTAATGATGAATTTTATAGGAGAAGACCCGCCACTAGAAAAGTATGGATTGATAAATCCCTTTTAGCGAGTCTCTCCGGGCCAAAATTTGTCTCGGTTTCAAAAATCTCTCCCCGGTGATTTGTTGTTTTTATTTAGGGGGAGTTAGGTTTGTTTAAGTATTTTTGTTTTATTCAAAACTTTCTTTTCAAACTTTCAATTTCAACACTTGGTATCAAATTTTTCAATTCAAAATTTTCTATTCAATTTACATTTCAAAATTTCAACTCTTGGTATCGAATTTTTCATTTCAAAACTTTCAATTCAAACTGTTATTCAATTTTTCATTTCAAAACTTTCAATTCAAACTGTTATTCAATTTTTCATTTCAAAACATTCAATTCAAACTGTTATTCAATTTTTCACTCAAAACTTTCAATTCAAATTTCAAAAAATTTAAATTGGTTTAAAAAAACTCTATCTTGTTTTTCACTTTTTCCCTCAATCAAGTTTTATGCCCCGTGCTATTTTGATAATAACAAAGGGGGAGAAATTCTTGGTTGATTGGGGGAGAAATCCTTTAAAGCATGCTTTTCATTTCATTTTCTACATTGTTTGTTTTGGTGATTGTGATCATCAAAATAGGGGGAGATTGTTGTACCTCTCGTACCCCTCGTGGTTTAATTTTCATGATCACAATCACCCTATTTTTTATCTAATCTTGTTTTAAGTGTTTTTGGATGATAGGCATAATTTCAGGGTGCCAAGGAATTGGGCCAAGAAGGCCAAGAAGGCAAAAAGCCAAAATGGACTGAAATTCAGTCCACCGGCCAACCGGTGGCTTCACCACCGGCCAGCCGCTGGACCCTGGGCAGAAGGCTGAGCCACTGCCTCCTCACCGGCCAACTGGTGGCCTCAGCACCGGCCAGCCGGTGGCACCCAGACAGAAGGGGTAGCTACTGCCTCCACACCGGCCAACCGGTGGCCTCAGCACCGGCCAGCCGGTGGCACCCAGCCAGCACAGTGGTTGCTACTGCCTCAGCACCGGCCAACCGGTGGCCACCTCACCGGCCAGCCGGTGGAGCTTGAGCCCGAGCCCTCCTCCATTCTGCACACACCGGCCAACCGGTGGCTCTATACCGGTCAGCCGGTGGAGCCAGTAAAACTAGCCGGTGGGCCTTTGACCAGGCTGGTCCACTTGCCTCCCAACGGCTCCGAAGCCCTTTCCAACGGCTCCGAAGACCTCAAAAGGCCATATGAGGGTTCCCCCTCTATAAATAATGGACTAGGAAGCCCCGGAAAGTTAACCAAGCCATACGGAAGCCAACGGACACATTTTACATCATTTGGCTAACCTCAGGCGGATTCTTCCAAGGAACCCCAATCGCTCCAACTCAATTCCACATCCAAGGAGCATCACCAAAGAAGCTTGAGAGTGCACGTCTTCAACTCCAATCATCCATTGGCACCCAAGGCTTCTCCAAATACGGTTTTTCTTGCTTTATCATTTTGAGCTTCAAATTGGGTTTGTTCCTACAAACCACCTCTTTATCTCATCTCCCTTTCTTTGGGTTCTCACACCACCTTCAAGGTGTGAAGAGGTTAGTCAAGCCTTCCCTTTTAAAAGGCTTGAATGAAAGGTGAGCTAGCCTTCACCTGTAAGAAGGCTAGTGGGTTCTTGCTCAACCATTAAAAGCAAGTGGGTTCTTGCATAACCACTAAAAGCAAGCTGTAATAGGTGAGCTAGCCTTCACCTGTAAAAAGGCTAGTGGGTTTCTTGCTACAACCATTGAAAAGCAAGCGGTAGTAAATCTCTCAATGGTTGAGTTGGGAGCGGAGACATAGGCCGGGTTTTTGGCCGAACTCCGTTATCAATTATTGTTTCTTGCCTCTTTATTTCCGCTGCACATTCAACTTTGATTTTAATTTATTAATCATTTTTTAAAAGGCAATTCACCCCCCTCTTGCCATCACTTCCTTTCTTTCTCCGCCTAACAGGGAAGTCATTTGTGGAAAGCCTACTAAGTTTCATTACTCAACCCTTATTTGTAACATTGGTGATTTTTCATATTTTATTTATTAATAATTTGGAAAACATATTGTATAATACTTATATAATGGAGGTTAGTGACACAAGGACTGTTTTGTGAAGCATGGAGAAGGTTGGTGCGTTGGAGTTATGTTGTTCTTTGAGTATTCATTGTTTTGTAGTGTTATGTTACATACATGATTTTTTTGTTCTTCTATAGTTGTTTTGTTTGTATTGGTTTTGATAATAATCAAATTTTTATGTTTTCATATATTTTTATTAGGCATCATGCAGTGGTTTATTTGGTTATGGAATGTTTGGTAGGTTGTTTTATTTTCAAAGGGGAAATCGTCCCTCAACTGTTCATAAAAACATTGACATTTATTTCCATCCTTTGGCATCAGGGAGATGTACCTTATGGAAAATTATTGTTTCTCTACCTTATCAAGCCAACAAGTATAGGAAAGATGTCACATCAGACATAGCTAATGATTTATTTTCATTTTATTCATCACAATATTTTATATCGTCTTAGTTTAAAAAAATGGCAATTCCCTTTATATTTAATAAAGGTGATTTCATTTAAACCCCTAAGGGAATTCTCATTTCTTCAATGATGTTTCGGGTAGTCCTTTTTGTGACACATAAACATGCTTCACTATCTATACATTTCAATATACCTATGGTTGACTTTTATCTATTCCTCAATATGGATTATATTTCGAATTATGATTCAAAAATTTATTGCATGAAGAAGAAAAAATTAGGAATTTTGAGGAATAGGAGGACTCACTTATCTTTAAATAAGAAACTTAATCATATGATTCTTTTCTAGATACACCACAAATGTCTCTACTGAATGAAATTTACAGGGAGGAAGATAAAACACATATAGGGTTGAAGAACAAGATCTTAAATTTTATAAAGTACATATTGTATAGAAACACATTGATGTTTTATTTGAAGAATTACATGGACATACCCTAGAAAATAAATTCCAATTTTCCATTGATTTAATCTCTTATGCAAGGCCAATATCAAAATTTCCATATAGAATCGATCCTTTGGAATTGGTGGAGTTGAAGAAAAAACTAGCAGAATTGGGTAATAATTGATTTATTCTCCTTAGTGTTTCACCATAGGAAGAACCTATTCTATTCATTAAAAATAAATATGGATCCATTATGTTGTGAAATGATTATAGGGAAATAAATTATATTACAATAAATAAATAGTATCCATTAAATCACATTTATTAATTTTTTGATCATGTTTATAGAGACCAATATTTCTTAAATTACATTCATCATTTTGGGTATCACAAATTTTGAGTGAAGAAGAAATAAATTTTGAAGAAATATTTTGGTTAAGGTTTTGACATTTTGAGTTTACAGTAATTCAATTTGTATTAATAAATGTTTCCTTTGAATAATAGACCTAATGAAAATATAATTCAATAAATATCATATTGGGTTTGTTTAAGTATTCACTGATGTTGTTCTAGTGTATTATAAAAGCTATGAGGATCTTGGGAATCAATAGAAAATATTTATTAAGATAATTATTTGGGACGATCTATATGGGAAATTTAGTAAGTGCGATTTATATCTATAAGACATTATTTTTATTGGCCATATTGCCTTTAATAATGGAAAATCATTTGATCCTGAAATGGAAAAGGCATTCATAGAAGGGAATACACTAATAAAAAATACAGTGGAATGTAGTTTAATTGGTATTGAAGGTTACTACTGGTTTTTTCATTCATAATTTTTCCTGATTGGCTAATCTGTTATCTAAGATTACACATAAAGGGTCTAAGTATGTTTGGATATAGTACAGTGAACAAAGTGTTGATGAAGAAAAGTTATTATTAGTCAATTATATGATTTCGAATCTACGATATGGCTATGATTTGTTTTTCATATATAGTGACACATTGAATATGGGAATCGATTTTGTCCAAATGAATAATAATAATGATTCTTCATATGAATCAAGGAAATTGGAGTGTCATGAAAAAAAAACAATCGGAACCGTTATCTTGGGGTACCAGTTGTAATCTTCGTCTTCATAACATAAAGAGATTATCTGTATGTTCAAATCCATGAGATATAATAAGATTCGAAAATATTGACATAAATATTCTCATAGAAAGTTTTCAACATGTGATAGAGGATATTTCTTGATCTAGTCAAGGATTATCATTTCTCAATACACTAACACCCTGGAAAAGATAATATGGTTTCATATGTATTGAGTAGGAAGGATCATGGAGTTCTTCCCCAATGAGGATGTAGATGGATCCAATGTTCATGGACCTATTGAAGTCAGATATGGGAATTTAAATGGACGGTGAGACAAAAATCATCATTCAAATTATTGAAAAACCATAATAATTATAGAAGATAAATAATTCTCAATATGAAAATTATGAATTTCAGAAAAATATTAAAATTGTAAATGACGGAAAAATAGAAAAAATTTATTTTGAAAATGGTGTTAATTTTTTTTGGAAAGAGGATATGTGTTCCATCTATACATGAGCTAAAAATTGATTTTTTGTATGATTATGCTTGCTCAAATTTATCTATACACACTGGTATCACAAAAAATGTATATGGACATGATGAAATATTTTTTGAAGGATAAAATAAAGCCAAAACATAATAATTGTGTTTCTAGATATTTTCTATGTAAAAAAATGAATGTAGTGTGGTTCAATCCTAAAGGATTCCTAGAACCTATTCCTATTCCTATATGGAAATGAAATTAAATTGCTTTGGACATTTCATGGAGCAATCAATAACTACTAGGAAAATGATTCAATATGGGTTGTCATTGATCACCTAACCAAGTCTACATATTTCATTACTATAGTAGAAGATGATATATTGTGCTCCTTACAAAGTTATATATTAATAATGTTACATGACATCACAGTGAAACTCTATCGATATTTTCTGATCGATATCCACACTTTACATCATATTTATGGAAAAGATATCATATGTCTATTGACACTGAGCATCATTTAAGAACATCCTACAATCCTCCAAATGATGGACAATATTAAAGAACAACCAGAATAATTGATGAAATGTTAAGGTCATTCTCACTTGAAAATCTAGGTATGTGGGATCAGGACATACCATTTTTAGTGTTTTACTAAAATAATAGTTCCATTATAGAATTCAAATGGCTATATATGAGAATTATATAGAATGATATATTGTACACCACATATTTGGGATGATGTTGGTGAAATGGAACTCATAGGCCCAAGATTATTCAAAGAAACAATACCAAGGGTAAAGGTTAATAGGGCCACATTAAAACATCTTAATGTAGGAAAATTGTTTTAATGATAATAAGATGAATGATTTGGAGTTCTAAGATGGAATATAATATCTTATTAAACATATCATTGTTGATGCATGTTATAACGTTTTTTATAAAGGTGAAACTAAGTCCTAGGTGCATTGGAAAATTTTAGATTCTTGAAAGGGTTAGATTTTTTTCTTATCGTTTGTTAATGCCTCCAAATCTCTCAAAATTACATGATGTGTTTTATATATCTCTAATAAGGAAGTAAATGCTTTAACCAATGCATGTGCTAACCTCTGATGAAATAAATTATGATCCCAGCCATTCATACAATGAAGAAACCATCCAATTTATTACTTCTAGGGAAAATTTATTGCTCAGTTGGAATAATCATCTAGTAAAGCTACTCTATAGGAATCAAATAAATGCAAGGAAAAACAAGGGAACTATATTATTCTATAATGAAGAACAACCAACATATATTTTACAGGGTAACACCACAAAAATTTAAAGGATTAAATATTTGTATTAGTTAATAATATACCACCCCAATATATTACCATACTTTCATTTAAAAAAAATTTAATTTTTATGATAGCTTACAATACACGCAGCACCAGGTTTAAAAAAATACTATTTAGGTGTGTTTTTCATAGTAATTTATATTAGAAAACTTATATAGAATTTCTGTAGTGAATTAATTTTTTATATATTCAATCGAATATTTTTACATTCTTCTAATATATTTAATTTACATAATATATGAATAATTCCAATACTTCACTTGAATGAATATATTTATATAAAATATGTTTTAATAGATTTTACTAAAGAACGTATTTTAAATACAATTTTTTAAATTTTAATTTATTTTATTTGAGGAAATAAACAATTTAGTTTAATTTGGGATGTAAATATTTCTGTTGGAAGGATTATTTAAATTTTTTTATATGTTTTGGATTTTGAAGAATAGTGAAAAAAACTAAAATTTAAATGAAAACATCTTTTTTCATTGAAATAATTTACTGTGATGAATTATAAAATTATATGGTTTTAAAGTACGAATCAATAAATTTTCCATAATTTAATCCAATTTAGTTTAATCGAATAAATTTTATATTCAATTGAGGTATGAAAACGTCTCAATATATTTCTTTTTTAAAACATTAATAACCTATTTTCTCACACCATCAACGATATTATTTTTAATTTATTTTCTCAACATAGATTTTTTGAATTTAAGAAAATGGAATATATATTTGGAATCTATGACTTTAAATTGTGTAAATATATTTCTTTTATATTTGGGCATTATAAATAGAATCTTTAGAAAAATTTTACCAACACTATACAAGGTAAATCTAGTATATAAGGGTAAAAAAAATTATAAAAATAATAAAATTAACCTAACACTCGACCAAATTTCATTGAAAGAGTGTTTTTTGAAAAACATCGTACTATGGGTGAGATTATAACCCTTTTTAATACAACTTTGTTTGATTATGAAATTTATTATATTTTATTTAAATAAATGTTAAATAAGTCATACTAATATTTTAAGAACCACACTATTTTCATATATAGTTATATATTAGTAAAATTGAATGATAAATAGTAAATTTAAATAATTATTTTTATCATGATGATTTATCTTTAAGTTTTACAAAATAAATAATTACCTAAAATGTTTATAAAATGATGATGTCGTAATTGTGTAATTAATGAAAATATATAATAAATGATATCCATAAAATTAAAATAAATCTTATTTGATATTATTATTTTCTTCGTAGAATTTTACTGATTCCTTTGACATTGTAAAGATGATTTAATTAATTTTTTTAGAACATAACATAATGTTAGGATATTATTGAAAATAAAAATAATTAATAACATCAAGATTGAACTAATGATATTTTATCAAATTAATATTTTATTTAAAAATTAAAAATCCAAAAACATCTTAATAAATAAAAATCTGTAATAATATATTCTAAAATGTTACAAATTGTTCAATTATTATGTAATTGAAATAAAATAATTTTAAATTACTACATTTTAAAAAGTAAAAGTTTGTTAAAATAGTAAAACATAAATTAGGTTAACAAAGGTTTAAATAAACTGATAATGTTTAAAATAATATTAGAACATGCATAAAATTAATTATTTTTTTATAATAAAACCCTATATTATATTATATTTTAACATATTAAATTTATTTTCATTTTTATTTTTATTTAGGTTAATATAAATTAATATTTTTTAAAATTAAAAGAGAGCCCCTCACTTCAATTATAAAATGGAACTTTCTACCTCATCTAATTGCATTTGATTGAGAACTTTAGCGTAGCAAAAAAAGTCACATTTATCTTATAAAATTACCTATCCACATCTTATAGGTTTATTCATCTCAAAATACAATCCTTAGCATCCCTTAGAGGAGATCCAAAGGAGGTCCGCTAAAGAAAAATTTATCTTCATTACCGAATCCTTGATGATTATATCTTCTTCTATATCCTATTCATGTGTTATTTACATATTAAATTAATAACTACAATATAAAAAATATTTTTATATTTTACTATGATTATAGAAAAACTATATTCCACATTTTATCCATACTACAAAAAATGATATCACAACATGTGTATACATAAGGCCTACCGTATACACACTATGGTGTAATCTGTTTTTTTTTTCAACATTATTTGGATGCTTATAATGATGGATATAATCTATAAAAATTAGATATATGACATTATATAGATTCCTATTAATTAAAATTAACTTAAATTCTCAACCCTTTCTCCATAAGTGAATGATAATTTAACTCGTGCGTATTTACAACTTACCGTCTCTACGGTGTTATGTGATTAATTTTCCATGTTAACCATTCAAGAATAATTTTAAATATGTATATAATGAGTTAATATAATAATTTTGAACTTAATATAATTATGTATATAAATAAAAAATATCCTATGCATAAGATACAAGACTCACATGAAGAATCACGCATAGGAAATTGAAGTAGTTAATACCTAAAACAATTTTAAGGATGATATATTATTATTTAATAGGAGATAAGATAGTATAATGTGATCATATATGATATCATAAATATTGAAATTGTTCTGTTATAACTTAATAAGTTGATTTCAACCCTTATATAATAGGTTTAAGAACATCCCAATAAAGGAAAGTACAAGGTAAGGGTTATCTCGCAATGTCATTATTTTTTAGGATTATTAATACATAAGTATCAACTGTGAACAATTATCATCCATTTCATGGTTTATTATAATTTTTTATGTAAAATATTTTCCTATTATCCTATGAATTCTTAATTTCCATTTTGGCATGTTTTAATTTATATAAAATGTTTAGAAAAGAATATTTTTTCATTCTCAAATGATGTACTTTTTTACTATTTTGACGGAATGAATGCTTTTTTATGTTATGCAGCATGAGTGTATCTTCCACCATCATGATGCCTTATAGTTTTTATCCTCCCTATATATGTTTATAATATTATTTTTAATGAAATTTATTTCATTATTGATAATGTGTGTTCTTAAATAAATGATTTCCTAGAAAAAATGGGTATTTCTATCATGTAATATTAATAATTTTATTTGACTATTGTCATCTATGTTAGTATAATTTATTGGATTTGTTATTTGTAGATGTTGATAAATTATGATACCAACTACCATATTATAATGAATGATTTTTTATTAGTTTGATTATGTATGTTCTTATTTGTTACCAATCATGGTTTATAGATAAAGTATTTACATTTCATAGGCTTGTTTTTCAATACGAATTTGTATGTTGTATGTGTTTCAACCTTTTTATCTGAGGAATGAAGTGGACTTCGTAATTGAGAAATGGAACCCACTATATCCCCTTGATGAATCCATAGGTATCATGAGAAACTATTTTTCGTATTGGGTAATATATTACATGTTTATGAATAGTGTCTTAGATGAAGCTTTGATTATATGTTTATGATATCTGGTATTATTTATTCCATATTATGAGATTAGTTATTAATTTTCCATGATATTATTTTACAAGTAGAATATCCATTGTTATTTTTTCAATATTATGTTATAATTATAAATGGTATTATTTATTCTATCATTATTATACTCTATATTATGTTTAAATGTGTTGGGTTTTTACTTTTAACATTGCCTTTATTTATATGTTTATTGAAGATATCATCCTCTATATGCATACCCTTATTGAGAATATCAGATCTCCCCATTCATATATTTTATTTTTCCCAGGATTAAATGATTTTTATTATGTGAGACATGTTTTGATAAGCTATGACAATAAAGGTGCCATTTTAGTAGTCATTATACTATATTTTACATTTTAAATTGTAATGTAATGATCATATACATAATCTAGTTTCCAAATTTTCGAAACTAATCAGTCCTTTGGGATTCGAATATTGTATCTACCAAAATTTAATAGAGTGAGGCACTAACTCCCGGAAAATAGGTTCAGGGTCATTGCATCATTTATATTACAAATTTTCGTGTTTTAACAACATTATAGTTTTGAATACTACCGCATTCCCCAAAACTGGTTTTTCATGAAAATATAACCAAATTGTCTTAAAATTTTATATACATTCACATGAACTATTATAAAATTTATCTATCCTTATATCAATTCATTAAAAACAATGTTTATTATTTTAAATGTGGTCTTGATTATTCAAGATAAATCATTCCATATTTTGTTTTCATTTCATCACAGGTTATCTTCAATATTCTTTCATAACTGAAGAAAAAATTCTATTATATATTCTATGTCACAAAATGTTATATATTTTTACACTAATATTAATTGGTGTGGTCTCCTATGGTGTACATATTGATATATCCGTTATATTTTAAAAGGTATTGTTTTTTTAAAAAAAATATTCTTTTTTTCAAGACAATGTTGGACTATTTCATCAAATGTCATTATATTCATTAGAAAACAGATCATTTATAATATTATTTTATTTAACTAATTTAACATTTAATTTACCTCCTTTGTATGATGTGATGAGGTAGATTGTTGAATTTAATAGATTATTCAATGATTCAAGATATGATATTATATTCTGTAAATAAAATAATTTTACAATTTCCCTGGTATCCATGACATGAATTCAAGAACATGTTAATAACTACTATAAATTTATAAAGAAGAATCATTTTTCAAAATGAAATCATTTTCAATAGATAATATTCATCTAAATATGTTTATTTTAAATTTATATTATATTTTTCAGCACCATAACTATATTATAAAGAAAACATCCTAAAAATATTTTTCGCATTTGATTAATACAATAATAATATATTATCGAATAAAAATAGGGTGGGAAGAGTTATCATGTATCCTATCAATAATAATACTTATATCTCTCTCATACTTTGTAAAAGTGATCATCATATTTTTTAAAATAAAATTAATTATTATCTGTAAGTCCATTTTAATTTGAGTTGAATAAAAATAATGATACCAAGTATAATATAATAATGTTATTTGTTTATCTTTTATCAATGTATCATTTAGAAATAAAATCAATATATGGTGAATATTGGTGGTTGTTGAATATCCCAATAAATAGATATGTTACATTTATATAGAGGGGAAAAGGATATGGAGATGCTTCTTAGTGATCATACAATGAATTTTATTATTGTGTAACGAATTAAATGTATATTATATGGATCAATAATATATTCATATATCCATCAAAAATTTATTTCAATTATTTAAAAATTTTGGTATGATAATCTTCCTGTAGAGTTTTGAATAGTGGAATGAAGGTGATGGAAAAATTATAATGAAACCATCCAAGTGATATTGATATTTTAGGAAATTATATTTATTCATAAATAAAATTGCATAATGATTCAGAATAATTTAAAATTTCCTACTGTGGTTTTATGTGTTTTTGATATAAATTGATAAAAATCTAGAATTTATATATTGGGTATGGATAAACTGATAAGTCCTGTAATTTTTGTAAGTATTTTTATTTTTCTAATACATCTGAAATTTATGAGGCCAATAATGATTACAATGAATATTTTGGAATTTTCCTTTCCCATAATGATTTTTAAAGCATCCATGATATTTTATAATACTCATCGGATGATTTCATAAGGAATAAGATATTTTTTAATACATTAATAGAAAATATAATACATAGCAGTTATCCAAAAAACAAGACAAATCCTATTTAAAATCTCTTTTTATAAACTTCTGTATGACCTCATTGAATATCATAAAATAATTCAGTTGAATATCCATATAAAACTATATAATATTTTCTATGATTTTAAGATTTTTTATGACCTTTATATATATATCCTTGGTCAAATTTAATGTTACTAAATAAGTTGGTCATTGAAAAATTACAAAGGAAAAGGCAATTTATATGAGGAATAATCATTTTATTATATCATAGAGGTGTAATAGTTTAATATAATTATTAATGAATTCTGGAATGAAATATTATAAATGGAATAAAAAAGATGATCATGATGTCTGTTCATCATAGAAATAAAAAAAATCATAATAAAGTATTATTATTCATGAGGTTTAAGATTGAGGTGACCAAACGATTGTGGGTTTAGATATTTAGAGTTTTCCACGCCATGATGAAAACATCCACAACATATGGATATATTTTTTCATGTATATTTAGAAAACAAATAAAAGTTCATGGATTAGGGGGAGGATTTTTCTAAATTGTTCAATGATTAATGGAAGATTTAATTAAAATATTGGTATGATGCGAATGAGATTATTGTGAAAATTAAAAAATTAGAATATCTTCCAATTTAAATAATAATATTTCATTTTATAAGAATTAATAAATTTTTATATTTATGTTATGGAAATGTTATTCTTGAGATGATTTGATATTAAAATTTATGGAGATAAAAAATACCGGTAAATATGACCCAATAATGAAATAAAATATTGAAACCACATTATCAAAGAGATAGAGATCAAGAAATAGATAATGAATTCCAAAATAAATACATATTTTGTGTTTAATATGGTTGATATGATTTCCAAATGTTGGATTACAACTTTATTTCAATGAAATGAATGAAGGAGTCATATGATCCTCTACAATAATATAAGAGTTTGAGAATATAGAGGGAGGTTTACAATACTAAAACTATGTCAATGTTTTAGAATGAGGATATAATTAAGAACACCATCCCTCCCAATGATTTCATTGTTTTATTTGTAGGAGTACTCTGAGAATGGTCAATGATCCTTAAGAATATGTTGGTGCATCACCTTTAAAAATAATAATGTTGACTGAAAACTATTTGAGAGAATAAATGAATAAAGAACATTTAATCCTTTAGTCAGAAGGAATCTCTTAAGAATATAAATGGTAATTAGGAAGACATTGTTGGGATATAGACATAGCCTTTTAGTAGATAACTAAAAAAAGATATATGTATTATAAATATCACATCGTGAGGCAGCTAAAGGAATTTTTGGGGGATATTACTCCTCTGTAATCACTTATGTACATGAATTTCGTTAGATAGCTTATAATTTTACTAATTTAAATTTACTCTTATAAATTTTGGTCTCTAGAAAATAATCATTTATAGTAAGGATTATGTAACCACATTGGGACCAAATGTCATAAATCCTTAGGGGATTTTTTATTCATTCATCAGGTTGCATAGGGAAATTGGTGATATCCTATTAAATATAGTTTTTAGACCTTAATTAGTAACAAATACTTATTCTAGAGAATAAACCTTCAAATTTATATAACTAATTTATCCCATCCCCTCTGAATAATATAATTATACCTGGAAACTTAAATAATATCCTACTGAAAAGCTGATTGACCTCCTTTTAAGAATCAAATAAGTTATCCTCTAGTCAATAAATCTGATTTCATACATCCACCTTTATAAAATATATAAAATATAATAATATTAATTAATACCTAGATAAACAATTGAGAAAAATATAATAATGTATTATTGTAAAATTTATATTGGAAGGGTATGTATCATCATATATAATTTCATTAAATATTTGTAGATAATATAAGTGATGAATAATAAATTCATCATTTTATTAATATTGTGATAATATAATATTGGATTCCTTCCCATGCTCTTATTAACTTTGTGATACTCTTAATAATCGAGAGTATTTCTTATCATTTTACCGTGGATTGTTCGTGAATTATTATTTAATCAATTATTTATAAATGGAAATATAATTATCTACCAACATGTATATCATTATTATATATGTGGTTCATTGAATTAATGGATCAATATTATTTATCAGTGGAAATGAATCATATTAATATGATATAATTATTTTTATATACCTAGAAAACCATTGAATACTTTAATAATTAAAATAAAATGAATGGATATTATGAATCTATGACTGTGTAAAATGGATGATTGCTACCTTATAGTTGTGAGGCTAAAAACATAGTATGATGATATTTAATGGAAATTTATTTCATTCATCAAGGGAATAAAACCCCCTAATGTATATAATAAGTTTTAAATTTTTCTCATTTTTCAAATTTGAACAAAACATTGTTTATGGGGTCATTACCCCTAGATGGTGGTGTATCCTACTACCAGGAAGTTCTTATGCAAGTGTTGGGTTTACGAAACTTCTGATTTTATCTGAGAAGATCCCAAATATAGATTTCTACCACATTAGGGGACAAATATGAGGAAATAATTGTTACAATTATGAGAATTTGGGGATTCACTCATCAGTTCATGGAATCATTAGTCAATATGGATGGCCAAGAAAATTTCCCACCTTATAACTCTTTGAGTAGTGGTGTAAGCAAATAATGTTGACCATTAGGGGTAGTTTAAAAGACACTTAATACTAGAATAGTCATTTAATAGTTTATTTGATTTATATTACTGTGGTATACTCCAACTTGATAATATATGTGGAGAATTTTGATAGATAAATTAATCGGTAATGTCTAATTAGTAATTAAGATAAATGAACTAATCTATAAGAAAATGTTTTTTTAGAAAATAGAAATTAATACCACATTTACACTATGATTAAACATGGATTGAGTCAATTTCATCACTAACTCGTTTTTCTCAACGAATAGTATTGGTTGTTGAGTAATGTTCTACAACAATGAAAATTCAAGGGGCAGGTGTCGTCACTACCCGTTGAGGCAACCTATAATGATACAATGTAAAAGTTATTATAAGAGAAACATGTTTGTTCAATTTGATATAAACATGATAATTTTATCATCAATTTTGATATTATTTGTGGATATGACATCATTACATGAATTATTTTACACACAGTCTCATCTATGATAATCTTTTTAGGAGAATGTGATGAGAGATATGAAAGGGTATTTATTTCAATGATTATGTGTAAACATTAAATATATATCAAAGTCCATAATATAATCCCATTATTATATTTTTATCCCCCGTGTACTCATGATTCTTTTAATTTTATAAAAATGAGTTCTATGTACATAATACATCATTTTATTTTAGGTAATGATTGGACAAGTAAATATAGACACAAAGAATGTATATTCATAATTTCTATTACATAATTAGTTGAAAGAAGAGTATAAATGTCGATTGAAATGATGGATAAAAAGGAAAATTCACAAAATATATTAGAGGGAATTGGAAATTAATTGTAACATGAGTTTATTTCCTTTTCATGTCGTTAGATAAATCAATAGAGGATTAAAAGAAATGAACTGAATAGAAGAAGGAAGTAGTCCCTTATTCTTAAATTATATTAATCAATTGTCTATGATGTTTCTATCTTATATATTGGGTATTAAATAAAATATTACTATTATATATGTTTATTAAAACATTATAATAATGTAATCATTTAAATGTTGAAAAAAGTACGGTCTGTTTTCAAAGTAGGTGAGAAAATGTGGTTTCTATGTCAATGGTGATAATTACAGGACATAAAATTTCTGGGACTACTAATTGTAGCTGAAAAATTATTTATTATTATAGTAAATTATTTCTCAGGTATTACATTGACATAAGGATAACATATTTCATTATTGTAATAAATGTTGTTTTTTGTGGTTTTTTAATAATCAATATTTCATTAATTCTTGATTTATTGGTAATACATTGTTTAAGATTATAATACCTAGTTGAGGAAATAAAAACACAATGTCAAGAAAAAGAGTGACTTATTTATATACCTATTATAGTATTTTTACTCATTGTATTAAAATAATATAGGTATTATAGACAAACATTGTTTTGAAAAAAGAAAAAATTAGAAATAAAGTTATGTCACAATGCTTTTGAAAATTTGCTTTGTGAGAAAGAGTTAACAATTCCAAGGTAATTTTAGTGGTTTATACACATAATTATATTTCTTAATGAATTTGAAGTAATTTAAATGTGATGTATTCTTTATTCTTGGATTGAATATATGTGTTTCTTCATTCCCCTATTCGAAATAATACATTGGCCAATCATTCATTGATCATTTAGATGTACCATGGAATAATTCCTAAATACACACCTCCTTATATGCATAAAATTCATGACATCACTACAGAATGTTGTTGATGAATATTAAATGTTAAAATTGATCAATATGTTGTATCGTGGAGTTATTACTTAATGCACATTTCCTTATACACATCAGAGTCATTATTTAACTAAAAAGAGTAACAATGTTGTATCATATATGAGTATTACATAAATCCATATTTTTTCAGTACTCGAAAAAATAGATGTAAGATCCCGGGTTTTTTGAACGGGTCAAAATCCCGACCCTGTTTAAATTTTTGACTGGTTTCTGAGGAAACGGGAGAAAATGGGAATTTTTTGGATATTTCCAGACTATACTCCATGTAATATTAAGTACAGGCCATGTATATGTTACGTGAGTGTTGGTCGTGTCCTCGCCAAGTACATTCTATGTGATGACCATGTAGAAATTTCTTACTACACAACGTGTATTTTTAAACACGCCGTGTAACCTCCGACTGTGTGGTGGCCATACATGGAATGTAGGCTTGTTGGATGAGTAGAACCAGGTATATTTCGTGTTCCCCTTGGACACTAAGTGTAGTCTAGTAGTGTATGAGGGATATACATGGTGTGTGGGTAAGTCGGTGGGGGAGAGAAGAGAAACCAAGTACACATCGTATACCCACAGGTACATGTCGTTTCCTCATGTCGGCAGGTCGACCGAATCCCAGCTTCCAAATGAATAGTTAAATGACATATACACAGTGTGTAGTCATGATGTACATGCCGTGTAGTTTCTATTTTTGTGTTAAAACAGGAAATAGCCTCATTTTGAGGAAGAACCCCAAACTTTGGTCGGGTTTTGCGAACCAAGCTAGCCGGGAATTCAATCCTTCCATGTATCATCGTGCGAACTCCGTTTCGATCATGTATTGATGCGTTGGAATCCCCTCGGTATGGGCTCGATTCCTATTTGGCCGTTTAGTTTGATTTTTATTCAAGAACTGGTTATAGGGGCTTGAGCATTTTGGATTATTTTGTAGATCTACCATGTTTTAGACCGAAGTGGGGGCTGTTACCAGAGGAGTATCATCGTATGAGTCTCAGGTAGGTGGTGAATACCTCATTTTTTGTTTTCGTGGTTGTTTGGATGACGCGGTCTTCAACACATTTTCGAGTATTTTGAGCGAGACTCGTTTTATCTGCTATTTCATATTGAGTTGCTTGTTGGACCTATGGGATGCCTTTGGGTAGGCCTTGTTACCAGTTTGTATTAGCAGGGCTGGGTGAGGGTTCGTTGCACGTCAGGGCATTTGGCAAGGGTAATTCCAAAATGGTTTTAATTGAAAAATTATTGTGGTAAACTGTTAGATTAATTTATTAAAGCCTGATATGATTGTTAGAGGCATTTAAAACCTCAGTGCTGTTATGGGACAACACCTCTCATAGTGAAAATCAAATGTTTAGTTTGTTTTACCGGTTTATGTATTCATTTTAAATATGTTATATATGCAATTGCTGAATTGCGTCTGCTGGACCGATAGGGTTTTTTTTGGCTTGGCCCGGGTCACATTGGGTGGTTTGGACCATGAGAATGGGCGTCATGGATGTATTCTTGAGGTAGTATGATTGTTAGTTTGGGAATGACCTAGGATACTAGGATGGTGATGCCATCAAACTTTAGCGGCATTGTCATTGGGACACGAGGTGTCAGATGAGTTGGTGGCTTAGGTACTATTTTGGCAATTACCGCTCACCCAAGACATTGAGTAGTGTTCACACAGAGATACTCTGTGATGAGGTGGTTTTGACCGCTCATGTGGGTAGAGGACCACGTAGTTACAGTTAGGTATTTCGGTGAGGGTTGTTTGCTGTAGCAATCCACGTGGAAGGTGAGGAGCCATCAGGGGATGGGAATGCCATTGAGACATTGGTACTTGAGACATAAGGTGTCAGGAGGCACCTGGTGCCGAGTTACTATTTTTGGGTGTGCCAACGGGATGTCGGTACTTGAGGCACGAGGTGTCAAGAGGCACATGGTGCCAAGTTACTATTCTTGGGCGTGCCTTCAGGACGTCGGTACTTGGGACACAAGGTGTCGGATGGCACATATTGCCGGGTTAGATGACAGAGATTCTAGCATTGGCCAATGCAGGTGACACTTCATGGTGGCTGTTTAGCACCAGTAAAGTTTGTGTTTACTAATGCACTATATGGTTTAATGTTTTTCTTGTAAATGCATGAATTCTTAAACACATATATATGGTACGCACCATTAGGTGGTATCCTACTGAGATTTGTCTCACACCCTACACGGGCCCTTCAGTATGTGTGAAGACTTTATTGATATATGTGAAGAAAAGAGGCCAGCTTTAGGAGGTGGGTTACGTCAGTTGTTTCATGGAGATGGTATGGTCCATGAGGCCATATCTAGGTTGGGTTTACATTGTTCTATTTTTATTATCTGTATCAGCATGCTTACTTATTGTAGCTACTGTTGGTTAGCCATTGGCACCCTTTTTTTATTCAGTAGTGTATGAATTTCCCTGGATGCATGTTTTACTGTTCATTAGTAGTTACATCATATCAGCGTATTGTTGTGTTTATTTCCACTACTGTTGTAATATTTAATATTTACTCTGTTTATCTATATTGATTATGCTTTGGCTCTGTGGGTATGGTTCGAGTCTGCTGAGTCTTTTATTCTGCTGCATCTCTATTTTTATACACAGACCAGTACCCTTTTTATGATTCTCTGAGTGGGTATAGCCTCCCCACTATACCTAAAATACACGCTCTGCTTGTCGGTAGCCGTTGGTATTCGAGGAGGTGCACCGAAGGTCGTAACACCCGACCCATTTGGCACTGTTCGGGTGGCTGGCCGGGTCGAGGTCATTACAAAGTTGTATCAGAGGAGTTCTTGACAAGGATTTAGTAGCAGTGTTTTTCTGGCTACTAATGATATTGACACTACCCTTTTTATTTCTACTAGTTTTACTATTTGGGATATGGTAGGCTGGAGATAGGTTGTTGTTACTAGAACTGGGTTTCTAGCTTTTTCTTGGGTGCCTGCAGCCCCAGGTACGAGGGATGGACCGAGTTTCCATGGGTGGGAATTGCTGTTTTTCTTTTACTCAGATTACCATTAATATGATTTCCACCTCGGTGGCTCACATGATGAGTGTTTTTATTGATTGTGATGTTTGACCCTTGACCTAGTGCGATAAGGGAGAATTGGATCGTGGCTCGATATGGCAAGGCATGTTTTGTTGGCTTTTGATAGACACATTTTTAGGGTATTTCAATTTCATAATTGCACGTATGCTTTGTGAAATGATAATGCCATGTGAAAAAAATCTTTTTCCATGCATTATATTCTTTGAAATGGGAATTGGTGAAATTCCTGATAAAATTGTTATTTGTGTAATGTTTCTTCCATGCTTTATATTTTTTAAAATTGCATGTGGCAGAATATTTGGTTCTGACTCTTTTGAGAGCAGACAGGTACTATGGCTGAGGCAGTGTAACTATCAGGATTGGGCGACTCAGTCATCGGTTTGAGGTAACTTGATTTTTCGGGATAGGCATGGCCCGAGGGATTTTTTATATTTGCCTCTGTTGAGGGCGGGTAAAGAGGCCATGAGGCCGGGATTTTGTGGGTTATGGGTTGCGGTGTGGGGGAGTAAGGGTATTTGTTTTGCACTACCTTTTAATGCATTCCTTATCTGCATAGAATATATTTATATATATATATATGGAATGTCTGACCATTTATGGTATTCATCAGGTTTCCCTTTCACGACTCGATGGAGCATCAGGCAGGAGATGATACCGTGTAGTAGGATCAGGTTCATAATTCGGTACAGGAAGAGCATGAGGCGCAGGTACAGGCTCAGGGACAGGAGCAGGTCCAGGATTCAGTGCAGGCAGGACAACAGCCGAGTTTGGAATCATTCAGACCTTGGCTTTACGTGCAGCTCTAAGCTATCTTGGCATGTGTCTTACTGGGGATTGACAGAGGCGCATAGGGTACAGAGCCTTCTATGGCATAAATTATGCGGGAGTTCCAGTCGCAGCACACGCTTCTTTTTCACGGTGAGGGTGGCCCACAGGTGGCTGAGAACTAGATAGAGAGTATGCAGATGATCTTTGAGCAACTCGAGATGCCTCCAGGGTGGAGGTTCATGTTGGCGATGTACATGCTGAGAGGACCAGCGAAGCATTGGTGTGATGTACATGTACAGTCTCGTAGGCATGAGGTACTGGCATGAAAGGACATCGAGGATAAGTTCTTTGAGAACTTTTACCCGAAGACACTGAGGGAAGAAAGAGATCAAAAGTTATTGAGTCTTTATCATAGATACATGTCGGTCATGGACTACAAAACCACTTTCATAGAGTTGTCTTGATTGGCACCTGGTATGGTGAGCAATTATGCGGCTAGAGTGAGGCGCTTGGAGGATGTATTACGACACGTCATTCGGGTCTAGGTGAACATCTTCAGGCTGGGTACTTTCTCTGAGGCATTGAATCAGGTGCTCATAGCCAAGGGAAACGAGAGAGAGAAATATTGCTTGGTCAGGGTGACTGCTTCAGCTGATGGTTCGTATAACAGGAAGAGAGGACGAGATGAGATCCTACAGGGAATTCAGGCCGGGGGTGTATCTAAACGACCTCGTGGTAGTTCTTCGGTGATTTTCTTTCAGTGTGGACAGCAGGGGCAGGTTCGGGCTCAGTGCGATAGGCCTCCGAAGGAGTCGCGAGCATATGGACACGACGAGCAGCTTGAGAGGTTTTGCAGGAAGAATTGTCGGATAACCGGAAGGAAGGGACCAGGACAGATTGTTGCGTCTGGATTTGGTTCAGGTTTAGTACCCAGAGATGGTACTAGAGGATCAGATGTGAGCGGAGGTCGTAACAGATATGGTGGGACGCACATGAGGGTCAGTGGCGGGTGACTGGAGCAGGATCGCAGGGAGGTTAGGTTTTAGGAAGTCGTGTTTCAGGAAGGTGCACGCCATGGAGCTGCTAGAGGCTGAGCAGGTTAGTGAACTGACAATAGTTATAGTCACACTACGATGTGGCCGTGATCTCCATGTTTCCATTTTGGCATGACCTGTAGCAGCATGTCTATTTTGAGTGCACGTGGAGAACATGATCTATGTGGACTGGCCAGATTCTAGTCAGTGGGATTGGCACCATGACAGGTGCGTGATATATTCTATATATATGTATGACATGTGTAGCATTCAGGCATCGAATATGCGGGTTACTTGAGGTGTTGTGGGCATCGGGGCATCGAGGATGCGGGTTACATGAGTTTCCTTGGGCATCGGGGCATCGAGGATGTAGGTTACTTTAGGTTCTAGGCACCCGGACTTCATGGAGGCAGACACCGATGCAGTGCGGGTTATGTTGGGTGTCGGAAGTGACACAGGAGAAACAATAAAATGCAGGGGTGACGATGCATCACGGGGGAATATGCGTCTGGAAAACTAGTTAGTAAACCTTGGTTTCTCTGAGCTTTGTTGGTTGAGACCGAGTAGGAAATTTTTATGGTGGAGGGGCCCCCTGTAGAATTTAGCAAAAACCTTGGCACCCAGGTAGTCTAGGTTGTTTAACCTGGATGGTCGTGTTCGGTGAAATCTTCGAGTTTCGTTCAGTAGCTCGGGGATGAGCTACGTTAAGGTGAGGAGTTTGTAAGAACCAGATTGATTAGAACAGGTTGAAATCCCGACCCTGTTTAAATTTTTGACTGGTTTCTTAGGAAATGGGAGAAAATTGGATGTTTCTAGAAATTTCCAGACTACACGCCATGTACTAATATGTACACATCGTGTATATGTTAAGTGATTGATGGTCGTGTTATCGACAAGTACATGCCGTGTGATGACCGTGTAAAAATTTCTTACTACATGGCGTGTAGTTTTAAACATGTCATGTAACCCCTGACCATATGGTGGCCATACATGGCATATAGGCCTGTTGGCTGGGTAGAACTAAGTACACGCCATGTTCCCCTTGGACATGTCGTGTAGACTAGCTGGTTATGAGGGATATACATGGAGTGTGGGTAAGTCGGTGAGTGAGAGAAGAGAAACCAAGTACACACTGTGTACCCACAGGTACACACCATGTACTAATGTTGGCAGGTCGGCAGAATACAAGCCACCAAATGAATAGTTAAATGATATATACACGGTGTTTAGTCATGAAGTACACGCTGTGTAGTTTCTTTTTTCGTTAAAACATGCATTATCCTCGTTTTGAAGCAAAACCCCAAAATTTGGTCGGGTTTCGCGAACCATGCGAGCCGAGAGTTCAATCCTTCCTCGGATCGCCATTCGAACTTAGTTTCGATCACATATTGATGCGTTGGAACCCCCTCGGTAGGACCTCTATTCCTATTGGGCCTTTTTGTTTGATTTTTGTTCTAGAACGAGTTATAGGGGATTGAGAGGTTTGGATTATTTTTTAGATCTACCACATTTTAGACCGAATTAGAGGCTGTTATTGGAGGAGTAGCATAGTGCGAGTCTCATGTAGGTGGTGCACACCTCATTTTTTTGTTTTCTTGGTTGTTTGGATGATGCGGCCTTCGGCGCATATTCATGTATTTTGTGTGGGACCCGTTTTATCTCCTATTTCATATTGAATTTATTGTTTGGACTATGGGATGCCTTTTGGTAGGCCATGTTTCCAGTTTGTGTGAGCAGGGCCTGGTGAGGGGCCATTGCTCGTCAGGGCATTTTGGACGGGGAATTCCAAAATGGTTTTAATTGAAATATTAATGTGTTAAACATTTAGTAAAATTTATTAAAGCCTGATATGATTGTTAAAGGCATTTAAGACCTCATTGTTTGTATGGGATAGAACCTCGCATAGTGAAATTCAACTGTTTAGTTTTTTTAGCTATTTTATGTTTTCGGTTTAAATATGTTATATATTCGATTGCTAAATTCCGTCTTCTGGACACATTGGGTTGTGTTGGGCATGGACCGAGATATGTTGGGTGGTTTTGACCACGTGATTGGGCGTCATGGACGTCGTCTTGAGGCAGTACGACTGTTAGGTTGGGGATAACCTGAGTTACTAGGATGGCGATGACATCAAACTTGAGCAGCATGGTCGCAGGGACATGAGGTGTCAGATGAGTGGGTGGCTTTGTTACTAATTTCGTGACTACCGATCACCTGGTAATTTGATTATTGTGAACATATAGATACTGCATGATGAGGAGGTTTTGACCACTCGTGTGGGTAGAGGCTCCCGTAGTAGCAGTAAGGTTATTTGGTTGGGGGTGCTTGCCATATAAATTCACGTGGAATGTGAGGAACAATCAGGGGATGGGTGTGCCTTCGAGATGTCGGTACATGAGACACAAGGTGTCAAGAGGCATATGGTGTCAGGTTACTATTTTTGGGCGTGCCTTTGGGACGTCGGTACTTGAGGCACGATGTGTTAGGAGGCACATGGTGCCGAGTTACTATTCTTCGGCGTTCCTTTGGGACGTCGGTATTTGAGACACGAGCTATCAGGTGGCACATAGTTCCGGGTTACACGGCAGAGATTACGTCGTTGGTCGAAGCAGGTGACTCTCCATGGTGGCTATTTAGCACCAGTGGAGTTGGTGTTTACTTGTGCACCGTATGGTTTACTGCTTTTCTTGTAGATGAATTATTTATTAAACATATATATTTGGTACACACCATTGGGTGGTATCCTACTGAGATTTTTCTCACACCCTACATGGGCCTTTCAAGATGCGTGTAGAATTTATGGATTTACGTGCAGGAAAGAGGCCAACTTCATGTGTTGGACTGCGTTAGTTGTTGCAAGGATATGGTATGGAACGTGAGGTCATATCTAGCTGGGGTTTACTTTGTTCTGTTATTCTTTTCTATATCGTCATGATTACTTGTTGTAGCTACTGTTGGTTAGCAATTGGAACCCTTTTTATATTAAGTTGTGTATGACCTGCATTGGATTCATGTTTTACTATTCAGTATTAGTTACATAATATCATCATGCTGTTGTGTTTATTTTCGTGGCTTTTGTCATATTTACTGCTTCTGCTGTGTATCTATATTGATTATGCTTCCGCTCTGTGGGTCTGGTTTGAGTCTACTGAGTCTTTTATTCCGCTGCATCTCTATTTTTATACATGGACCGGAACCCTTATTATGATTCTTCAAGAGAGTATAGCCTCCCCACTATAACTAACAGACCCTCTCTTCTAGTCAGAAGCCTTTCACATTCAGGGAGGTGCGCCAATGGTAGTAACACCTGACTCATTTGGCACTGTTCGAGTGGCTGGCCAGGTCTGGGTCGTTACAACAGAGGCGGTGTCCAATTACCATATACCACCAATAATTAAATATGGATATATATTGAGTTATATCATGATATAAATCCTTAGTTTCATGATAACATGTATTTAGTTGCAATGTTTTTGTTAACGATATAATCAAACATTCCACAAGAAAATCATAGTTTTCATCTAAAGTAATTATCAAATTGTTTCAATGGATACTATAGAAATTGGTATGATAAAAATATTACAGTCAAGTAAAAAAATATATTTTTATAATAGGTTGCACATATGAATTTTAGATAGTGGTAGAAGATAGATTTATCATTGTCCATATCCCAATATTCCATAATTGTTGTTATAGGATGATGTTCCACAAGAGTTGGTGGAAAATGATTATTTGAGATACATATACTATGTTGGAGGGATAAGGCCATTATAATGGTGCTATATTTTCTATGTCTAGTGATACATAATTCATTGATAATAGTAGATCATATAATAATCAATAAAAGAAAATAATCTAAAATTTAAAAGATGAATTAAAAATTGTTAATATAGTTCATTAATCAAATTATGAGGATTATTATTTTGAATACTATAATCGGTAGTCATGTGAGATTATACATGATGGTATATGCATGGAACAACAAGGCCTGATTGGTTATACTAGTTCATCATTTCTAAAACAATTTTAATTTTATATGTCATATCAACATTCTATGATTATTTTTTTGGGAAATATTTTTCAAGTCCACACGTCTTGGACGATGCCTATACGACAAAATTAAAATGTGTTGGTGAAAAAAAAGAATTCCAATAATTGCTGAATGATACTGAATTCTAGTTTCCGATTGATGTAAATAATAACATAATGTACCCTTTATGAATTTATTTTTCCATTATGATTACATGTTTACATGAGGTTAGAAAGAGAGTTATAGTTTTATAAAGGGAGTGTGTTTGACTAGATATGGCAAAAAATTATTGTCCTTACAATTAGTTAACAATAGAATGAAACTAATTCTTCAAAAATAGACATAATGTAGAAACCAATACTATTTGGAATATGATCTACTAAGGAAGATATAATGATTACATATAACAAGTTAATAGTATATATAAAAAATACATTGAAAAAATACATGTTTGAAAAATTCAAGAGAGAATGTTTACAAGTCTCACATGGATTGAATCACTCAGATAAGACATATTTGGGTATTGGAGGAGATGAAAGAGTTTGGTATAATTCCAAAAAATCATTAAATTGATCTGTCACATATTCTATATTATATAGTGTATATGATATTTCTTATATAAACTTTATAATGGAAAAATATCAATAATAACTAGGATAAATATACAATAATTAGAAATAACTATCGAAATATACATGAAAAATTACAATGGATATGTAATAAGTATATTGAGTGGAATTTATGCTAGTTTATGGGGATACAAACTAGCATTCCTATGATTAACTTGATCCAATATCTTAACCAAACATAAAGAATGAGATGGAGAACATAATTCAAGTCATTGTTTTCCACATATTCAAATACCAAGTGTGTTGCATCTTATATGGTGGTTAAAGATTAAGTAAATACTATGAAATGATTTGATTTATTTAATGGAATCACTCCTAATAAGTAATGTTTTATCATATTATGAGAACTCTATTTTTGGTGCTATCAAAGATGTTAAGTTTTAATATGGAGGAGGCATATTTAATTGAGTTTTACATCACATGAGGAGTATTACACAACATGGTGACATCATATATTTTATAATAAACATGAAGTATAAACAATGCATGAATATGAATAATTCCATAACTCAGTAAAAACATGATCTTATCATGTGTAATTTTACATTGATAATTATTAAGTTCCCTCTAGTTTATGTGGGAGTTTCATAAGAGTACGGTCCCAAGACACACCCAAACAATAAGTTGTGATTACCATATAATTTATATAGGGATTTATGTATGATTTACACTAACCACTATAGTGTTGATATTTCTGCATCCACTAGTTATATTGTAATATACATAGATTAATTTTCATATCAAGAGGTTATAAATTTTCAATGGATATAAATATAAACATAATTTTCCATGAAATAAATCATAGAAATATGTCCTATTCTTTAGATACATCATTCTAGTTGGTAACAAATGATTTCTAAATTCTTGGTGATGAGTGCCCTCATATAATTGATAATTCTTTTCATGACGATCACATTTTGTGATCTCGAGTAGATGAGATCATGAGGAAAAATACAGAAATAGTAACACCACAATTTTCACGTGTCTTTGGTTTATCCTATCTGTAAACATGTTTATTTGTCTCTGGAATAGATATAGTTATCATTTTTTATTATGTAATTTGAAGAAATGAAAAAAAATTAAGTTGAATTCATGTTGAGGTGGCTTGTGTTGGGTATGCTATTTTTGGAGTTGAATTTATTGATTTATCAAGATATAATTATCCACTTATAAGTAGAGTAAATGAAATATGGGGCCTATTTGATCAGGATAATAGTACCATTATTACTCTATGGCCAGGGTAGTCAAAGGTATATACATCTTGTATGCTAAAAAAATAAGGAAGCAATAATGGGTGATGAGATAAGATATGCAATATTCTTTATAGGATATCACAAGATGAAGATATTACATTACGCAATGTTTTTTCATTAGATGTTTGTATTTTCAATGGATATTCCTTATCTCTTTAATGGAATTTATGGGTTTTTAGACTCCTCTATTGGTCTGGGAGTAGTATTCAGTACTATTAGATTAGGTCCGAGAGGGTCACATGAAAAATAGTGTATTCAAGTGTCTGACTTACTCTTTTGAATATGTGTATAAAATGTGGGGGGACCCACCACATGGACTGATATTTTTCAATGTACTTTCTATCAAAAATATTTTATAATTCATTATTATTAATATAGAGAATAACTGGGTGGAATTGAGTTCTTAAAATTATACATAATGTACTATATTAATATATGATAAAATATTATAAAAAAATATTATATCAATATTAAAGATTAGATTAATTGTAGTTGGAGTTTGGATTTTTGTTAATGACTCAGGTTTATTGGATTATATATTTTTTTATATTATAAGTATGTGATAAAAATATAATTGACTTTACGATGTAGTAAATTTAACATAACATGTCATTTTCACATATTTAGTAGGTGTTGGATATATGGGTGTAGGGAAACCCTTTAGAGTATTTTAACATCCACTATATAAGATAAGGTATATCAAAAATCATAATTTTCATCAAAATTGATTGATATATTATCCCTTTTCCTACCCACATTTATAGGATAGAAATACACTGCTCATGAAATCAATCCTGGAGTGTGTTCACAGATCATAGGAAGGGAGGCAAGGAGACCATCGTGACATTAAATGAATTATCAGATCTCCACACTACCACATTATTTGTGACAATTGTAATACATGTAGACTATTTTTGAAGGTGATAATGATATAGTCGTGCTTCAAATAATATCCTTCATGAAATGATTATGAAAGAAAATAAATAGTCAAACACATGTTGATTCAAATGAGTTAATCATATGGGCTTAATTAATGTTATTTTATAATCCATGAGAGATCCTAAAACCTCTACTAGGGATTATATTATTGGAGACTATGAATTTTATCACTCTAGAGATGAAATTATTTAATTACATGGCACAACAATTTCTACTATGTGTCCCTATACCAGCATATAAAACCATTTTTTTATAATATAATGAATGAATAAAACTGGTTCAGCAGTTGGGAAAGAATTTTCCTAAAAACATTATTATTAAAAAAAGAGAAAGTGGAAGTACAAGGGGGCTTACAAATCTGGGTGTAAGAAACCCCACACATGTCCAAATAAAACAAATAGAAAAAAATTCTATGGAAATAAATGTCCATCCAGAGGAGGCCTCCATAATTTCCCTCTTTGAAAGTGCATCTGCAACCTAATTGGTCTCCATAGAGACATGGGTGACATCAAGCTGTATGTTCTCAAGCATCCATAGACAGTCGATCCATGACGGGAGCATTTTCTATGGTACTGATCTGGATCGAGTCCTTACGATGTAAACTGAAATGGTGGATTAAGATTCAACCCAATGGTTATTCCATCTATAATGAGTGGAATAACTTATTTCATTGATAATATCCCATAGGTCTTCTTTGATCTCCATTAATTTCCAATATTGTGGTTGAAGAATCCTTTTATAAAGACCTGATGAGTGCAGAAGATGCCACCACATCTTGAAGTACCTTGTGCACAGGAAGTCGCCCCCATCAACATTCACTTTCATGAATCTTGAAATAGGAGGAAACCATCTAATGGATTTAAGAACAAGAGGTTTATTCATTCTTCCATCTACACCAATAGCTCTCAGAATAACCAAGTGATCAATGTCATTTTTTATAGTTCCAGTATGCAATTTTGAGGTAGTTAGAACATCCAGATATACCATGTACTATCTGACCTACAAGGATGATCATTGTCCATCAAATATAGTGGCATTCCAAGATTTCCATATCACATTAATGACACTATCAACAACGGTGATGAACATCGCCCAAATCAGTTCACTAAGTTGTGTGCGCTAGACAGATGTCCTCAGAGCCTCCATTCCATGTAGATTAATCTGCACACCAAAAGAATCCATTATGTGAGACCATAACATGAAATAGAAGTTTCATGAGAAGAAGAGATTGTATATGGACTCTTCATCCCAAAGACATATGCTGTATGCAAATGCTAAATGGATTCGAGTTTTTTTTTGAGGAGGTTATGCACCGAAAATATATTTTTTTAATAGCCTCCATAGCAGTAGGTAACATGAGGGTGCATTGTAACATACTAAAAATATCCTTTGCCATGTAGGCATAGATAATACTACATCACACATGTGCCAAAAACATTACATGGAAGAGAAGAACCCATTGCCGTTGGGAATCAAAAACGGGGTGTCAACATGAGTGTAAATATAGAACTGAAATTTGAGGCAAATATCCACAGGTGGGCATATTTGAAAATCAGCATATGATTTTGCATCAACCATAGTATGGTTCTTTATAGAAGGAGGAACCATTATCAGTTAATTAAGGGGTTTTCCCAGCCAAGGTGTAGACCATGAATTTAGAGTAGATTTCCTACACACTTTCATGTTTGAGAAGCACATGAGCACCGAATAAGAATTTCTTATTACTGTTTATATAAAAAGATAAAACATACATGGAAATATAATATAGTGAAAATATATACAAAATATAATGCATATGTTTTAGATAGAATTTTCTTATATCTCTTGGTGAGTATTTTTTTCATAGGGGTGAAGTATGAAGATTTATGCATGATATGATGATATAATGTGATAGTTTTTTCAGGGAATTTTTTGGATTTAAATACGAAATAAAATAATACTAATATATTAATTTTTTTATTTTTATATTCACATATACCGAGTCATATATATAAATATTCAAAACACATAAAAATATAAAATAAATATACTTATAGATAAAAAAATAAAACACAGATATGGATATGTGTGTGTGTGTCTATATATATATATATCAATAAAAACATCATATCACCTATTAGGATTCTATAAAAACAATTAATCATAATCTTTTTTTATTCCCATATCAAATATAGTTACTGTATTGAACCAAATTTTATCCCAATGAATAATATTGAATCTCTTAATATTAATAATATATTCACTAATTAATTAAATTACTATCATTTTTTTTCTTATCTAAAAATTATCAATCAAATTAATATTCCATAAAAATAAACACGAAATTATTCCTTATATTTCTACCGGATTTCATTTAACCAAAAAAAACAGTTTACATTCCTCTCAACACTATTTAAATATTCAATTAATATCACTTAATAAAATCATTTACTTAATTTATAAGAATTACGTATCTATAGTTTGTATTTATATGTAAAATAACAATAACAACCGCAAAATAAAAAAGAAGAAAATTTCATGGATACAAATGGAAAGCATCCTAAATGTTTAATTTTACACAATATAGTAGGGGAGAAAAGTAAAAAATACAAGTAATAAAAAAACATATAGGGAAGAATAGTTATAGATTTACACTAGAATATAAATAGAAAAAAAGTTGAAAAAAATGAAAGATAAACTAACAATCCTAAAAAAAGTTTGGAATACTAAATCATATGTTCAATGATCATTTTTTACACAATACCTAGTTTGGATGGAGCATAGTTTTAGTTCCAAATAATTATGAATGTGGTTCATGGAGACAAGTGATCTAATAGTGTTTTGTACAAATATAATGAATGGTTTTATTTGTGCTAAAAAAACCACGATAAAATCTCAAATTATCAGCACTAAAAAAATAAGAACTCATAAATAAATATTTTATCAATATATTTTTTTTGGCATTGATAAATCAATACATTTATCATCATTAGAAATCACTAATAATATATATATTTATCAGTTCATGATGTGTAGTACTGAGAAAATATTTTTATAAGACAAAAATCTATTCCTAATGAAAATTTATACAAAATGATGAAAAAAGAATACATAAATAATATTTCTAATGTAAATAAAAAAATTATTAAAAATGAAATATACTGATAATTTAAAAATAATAATTTATATAATGTTATTAAATGATATATTAATTTCAAATACAAAAATATTAAAAATAATAAAACATAATAAATAAAATTGATTAAATATTAATCATATAAATTATAATGGTTTGGAAATTTTGGAAACATAAGAAATAAGTAGCTATTAATAAATATTAAGGAATGAATAAAATTGATAAATAAAAAAAATTAATAAATATTAACAATGAATAAATAACATTAAATGAAAGATTAAAAGAATGAATAAATAAAATTAAAAAATTTATAAAAAATATTTATAATACTAAATTCATAAATTTTATTATAGAAATTTGAAAAATATATGAATATAAATGGTTATATAATAACAAAATTAAAAAATAAAAAAATATTAGAGATGAATTATATTAACTAATTAAACTAAAAAAATATTAAAAATGAATTTAAATAAATAAATCTTTTAAATTTCAAATATATTAATAATATTAAATATTATGAAACATAAGTGAATATTTATTAATCATAAAATGATTAATATATTAAAAATATTTAAACATAATAATTAAAATATTTAAAATATAAATTAAAAAATCATCAAATTCAGAAAATAATAAATATTTATAAATATTAAGAACAAATAAATATCCATAAATGAATAAATATTAAATTGTTATAAATAAAATTGAATAATTTAAAAAAAAAATTAATATGTATTTCATATTAATAATTACATAAATTATGAATACATTAAAAATGAATAAAAATGTATAAGTAAATAATATTTATCAAATATATAAAATTTTTAAAATTTTACAATATTACATCTTTTAATTATAAAAATATATAAATAATAATTTAAATAAATTAAAAATATATAAATTTCAAACACATGGAATATTTCAAAAATTAATATATAAAAATTAATAAATATTAATGATATTTATTAGAAACATATTGGAAGTATTCAAATATAGTAAATTAATTTATGTTAATAAATTTTAAAAAATAAATTAATAAAAAATTAATTATAATTGTGAAATATTTACAATAAATAAAAAATATTGAATGAAATAATTTAAAATTTAAATTAATAGATATCATTAAATTACAAAAAATACATAAATGGAACATTCATATGGTTAATTACATTAATTAAAAATACATAAAATGAATATTAAAAAAATATTAATAATCATATAATGGATTTATTAAAAATCAAATATGTTTTTTATTGAAATTTAAAATTGATAGAAAAAACACAATAATAGTTTAATCATATAAATTAAAAAAATTTAAAATATTTTATATTTATAATAAAACTGATTATATTTTATTAAAATAAGTTTAAATTATATTATAAATATTAAAACCATAAATATAAATATTGTCAACTGGTAAATTTAGGGATATTGATATTTCCTTGTGTCCTTACACTTGTGTATGTGATTGGGAAAGTATATAAAGGCGCCTAGGGGGTGTTGTTGGCCCATCAATACCTCATAACAACCTAGGCCTAAAAAACATGTGTACATTAGAGTCCATACCATGGAAATGCCTGAGATGCATGGATAAATCACTCTTAGGCCCATTACCACCATGTGGAACTGGGCCGAAATCCCAAGTGTCATTACACTTAGTTCTATGGCGGGTGAAGTACATAAAGGCGCTTGGTGGTGGGTGACGACCCACCAATACCTTGTAACCATTAGGCCCATGGGGTCATGGTTGAGTTGGTTGTGGCTGTGGAGGTTATCACCAAGGTTCCAGGTTCAAGTACCTAATGTGAAAATACCTCACATGCTTGAATAAATCAATCATTGTCCCTTTTACCCATGTGGAGCTTCCCCAATATCGTAGGCTTTGTTACACTTGGATCTATGGTTGGGGAAGTACATAAAGGTGCTTGGGGGTTGGTGAAGGACCACTAATACCTTATAACCCCTTGGGCCTAAAAATGTGGTCTACTTTTACATGGAGTGTATTTATTTCATCAATGGAGAGTGTTTCTCTCTATAATTCAATGCTTATTTCCCATTACATCACACACTATTATGGTATAAGATAATTGGAGATGAGATTGTTGGAAAATATGAGATATCTACCTCAAGAAACATCAAGCATGAATCAAAATCGTCTAATGAAGAAATGGAGGGTGGGTTCCAAGAAATTTTTATTCTTTGCGAATGAGGATGGCATGAAGATGATTAAGGTAAATTAGAAATTGATATATTTTTGGTTCCTAGCTTATCTGGTACCACCGTTTTTTCGGACTCTGGTGACGGTGTTCATCATCTGAATAGGCTTTAGATTATGGTGGAGTCTCCCAACTATGATTTCGGCTTCCTTCAATGATAGAGTGATGTGCGGGATGTGAGCCACTAGTAAATGATGTTTTCACATAGGAGTATTTGATATCCTGGTGGGGGATTCTCCTGTGAGGTTTGAGAGTTTATTAGGATTGTCCTCTTTTGCTGAACCGCCAACTTTGTGTGGTAGAGAGAGTGAAGGAGGGATTCATTCATGTGACACAAAATGCCTTCCTTAGTGGATGATGGTAGTGGGTGGAGTTAGAGACATAGGTTTTGACATTGTCATGTTTCAGCAATGATTTTTGGTTGAGCGGTGGCATCTCTAGAGAGATGGAGAGAGGACAAGCCTGACGGTAGGGTGAGATTTTGTCGGCACTTTGGTCCGGTGGTCAACTGATTTCTCTGCGCGCTTTTTCCCAAGAAGGTGAGGTAGGAATGAGGAGACCTTGGAATTCATGTGTTATAATGGATGTAGGTGAGGATGTGGGGCGATCTCAGGATTCATTGCCTCTGTCGGTTATATAATCTTGAGATAGGCAGTTCAAGATGTCTGAGGCTGGTGTAGGCTGCATAGTCTAACATGGAAAATTTTGGTGGTGGAAATCACAATATTTTCCTGTTGGAGATGGCAACTATTGGGTGATGTCACTTCTGATTTTTGGACACCAACAAAAAGGATTTGTTTTGGGTTAGTGATGATTGATTGATGGATGGATTTTTAGTGTCTATTTCAGAGAACATCCATGCATTTCAGGTCTATAAGGCCTGGTGGGTTTGTGGAATTATTTTTTTAAGGCCATTTGGACTCTACATGGTTCTTTGGGTGATTGTGTGTGAGTATTTGGAGTTTTGATGTTTTTGGGCATCATTTTTTTTCATTTTTCTAGTTTGGAAGTGCCTCTTGTGAAACATGCGTGTTGTCTCTTAGGGTACATTATTTTTCTTAAATAAAATTCTAGGTCTGAGCTCACTCGAGTCCAAAACAATCCCATTTCTATTTTTATAAATCATTTTAAAAATTAAATTCCTCTAATTATTATTTTTTCATCTTGTTCAATTATTGATATATATAAACACATATATATGTTTGATTCATGATAGATACATCAGGTGGGGAGTGTTTCATCATTCACTAACATGGCTTAACCGATTGAAGATAATCATGGTGATACCATCCATTCTCTTCTTAAAATTATAAATAAGTATATATATATATATATTCGGGATGAATATCTAATAATTATACGTTAATGATAGAAAGAAATAGGTTAACATAATATTTTACATAGTAAACCCATATCAATAAAATCCACAGGTAGAGGGAGTTTTGAAAATAACAAATATGATAAATTTGGCGCCAAATTCCTTAAAGTGTAAGAAGACCACATAAATTTTCTAAATTTATCAGAATCATTAATAAATACATAATACAAAAAATTAATAAATATAATAAAATTGATTTGATGGAATTAATTGGAAATATGGGTCCGAACTCAAATAATCCCCACCATGATCCAAATCTCCTATATAAAGAAACAATCCATCAATCTCCAGAAACAAAACTCCACCTTCTCTGCTGATGGTTCATAGGGAACATGACATCATGGTAGACCAACCAAGTCCAAGAAATTCTTCAAAATGGAAATACTAATAGAATTTGACATCATATCTATAATATTTTCAGGATCACAATTATTTCTCATGGCTATATTTCCATGAGAAATAAAATCTCTCAAAAAATTATATCACAAATCAATTTTCTATATATTATGATGAAACATATGACACATTATGAGAAACATTTATTTTTTTTCCATCGAAATAATGTATATAAATGTATATATCTATACCTAGTTCACTAATTAATAAATTTAACTACATAAATTATTCCATAGCCATAAACTCGGAGTCAGTTATAGATAAAGAAAAACTATTTTGTAATGTTGCATTCAAACTAATAACAACCCTGAAATGGTAAATATATAACCTCCCAAATATCGTCTCCAATTAATATCCCCATCAAAATTAGTGTACACTACAAATTAGAACTTCCTAAAATATACCAAAATAAAAAAAACCAGCAGTACCATATAGATATCTAAAGATTCATTGGATTTCCTTCAAATATTATATACCATGAATTTCCGTATATATATTAATAACAGTAAAAACATGATAGAAATATTTATAGGTGAAAACCAAAGAAAACATAGAACGATCCACTAACCTGTAATATAAAATTCGAGACATATATTGAAACTTTTCATTTAACTGGGGACACAAACAATATAGTAGTCTAAAGCTAGAAACTATAGAGTACTTATAATCTTTGTATAATTCATATAAAACATGTTAGGAAATTTCTCAATTTATAATTATTCAAATCAAATACAAGATTATTATATTTACATTCCTTTGTATCTCTATGTAGGAAATTTTATTAGTATCTACAAAATATTTCATTTCAATATCTTAATTCAACAAATATGTGTGATTCTCTAGACTCTTGGTCCCAAAATCAAGTACTCAAAAAACATGTCTCTATTTTTTAACATTGAGATGAAATTATGCAACCCATTTTAAACCATAAATAACTAAAATAACACTAATAGATATTGATTCAATTACATTATATGTTCTTTTTAGATTATTAATGTTTGACCGTAAGTAAAAACATGTGGCTATCAATGAATATTTATTTCACATCATATGATGTTTTTTACACTATAATAGAAACTAATTAATCCATAATATGTCTTCAATATCTCCAAAAAAATTTCCAAAAAATCTATTCTATTATATATATTATTTTTAATACATTTATTCATCACCTAGGAAATGGATGTGTAATAATAGTAGTCTAAAACTATATAATCCTGCAAATTTTTTCTACTAGTAACATCCTGTAAACAAATTATGTCACTCCCATACATTCCCATGAATCTTTTGGTGTAGAGTTTTTGAGAATTTGGTAAAAAATTATTTAGAAAACCCCTATTCATTTTATTAAGTGGTAATTTTTTACAATATATACCAAAATACTCTATACATAATGTGTATTCAACATCTCCAAAAAATTATACACATTAGAAAGTCATATTTATAGTTCATACATTTCAAATCTACAAAACCTGGGGAAATGGAATCATATGAATGGTGTGAGATTAGAAACTCATTTTGGCTAAGAATATGTTATAATAGTAAAATATAATGGGTGATAAAAATATTATCATATCCATATAATTATGATACACAATAAAATCATACCTACTAAAATGTAGATCATGAAACCTAGGTCATATGGTACAAAATATAGAAATTTAAGTAATTAATCATAAGAATTTGTGAACTATATTTAATAAAAATGATCCTTCAAATAATACAGTAGTTGTAAGGATAAATTTAATATTAATGATGAAAAATAGGAAACAAATACATTGTGAATATATAAATATATATGTCCATCATTTATTATTGTAAAAAAATACATGTATATCCACCATTTCATGGTTTGAAAAAATCCATGTATATATACATATCATTATCTTATGAGATGTAAAAGTACAAAAAATGAATTATAGGTTGATATAAGACCCCACCCACCATCATCAATAAATTTTTGTACTACTTCATATATAATCATTCATCTCATCATAAATAACCCATGAGAAAAAAATCAGTTTCATATCTTTTCCAAATATAATCATAAAAAAACATGATCATTTGAAAATAATATCATAGTCCAATTAAATTATTTTTTATGAAGATTATAGTAAGGGATATTACTGAATCATTAATCTTTTGGATACGAATTCTTTAAAAACGAAGATAAATCGTTAATGGTGTTCTCATTACAAAATTATTTTTAATATATCATCCAAAAATAAATTTACATTGAACTCACTTTTGAAAAAAATTGAAAAAAAACATTTTAAAATATATCATCCAAAAATTACAATAAAGAAACCTCAATAAAATAATACCCACATACAAAATTTTTATGTATTATGAAATGATATAATATCTTATGAAGGAAATGAATTTAAAATATTTTAGAATTTCATTATAGAAATACCCTACTATTTAAATAATATTGAAAAAATTATTTTAAAATGATTAATGGGGAATATAAATATTATCATATATAGAAATTTTTTTTCACAACGAAAATGATATAATTTATGGATGGTAATAATATTTAGGGTAAATAAATATTCCATTACAAAAATGGAAACTACTCTTAATAAAAATATAATTTTATTAAACAAAAAAATCATCAAGGTTGAAGAATTCAATGTCAAAAATTATCTACCTAAAAAATATGGTGGCAGAAACATCATAACATTAATGTAAGGTCTAATATATAAATAATTAATTTTAATAGTAAAATTTGAGTGAATATTATAGAATGAAAATATTTGAGTAACAAAAACCCCAAATTAGTAGTATAATAATTTAGATAAGAATAATTTTATAATGAGTTTATAAGAAAATTATTTAAGACCTAAAATATAAATGGAAAATATGATAATATATATCAAATTGGTAGAGTAAATAAAATATGTAATACTAGAGTTATATAATAATGTTTGTAAATCAATGAAATAAAAACGAGTAAGTAAAAACCGTTATGATGTTAGAAACATTCAAATTAAAACCCATAATGGATCTGATTTCAAATGAAATAATTAAATTTATGCATAATGTTTGGATCATGAAAATAATAATAATTTAGAAGAAAATTCCAAAATAATACATGGTATATAATAAATATAATGTCTCAATGGATTGAAATTTGAGACAAAGGACATTACTTTGTTCATGACATGTACTACAGATGCACCGTATTTTTTTAATAATCAACATATGTCTATTATATACCTTCTCAATAATCATATAGTTATAGTTTTAATTTAATATAGATTATTTATTATCATTATAATCAACTAATTTATCATATGTTTTAGAAAATGTTTACATGACTGGGTAATCGATGTATAAATATTTTTCTGATTATAGGGAACTAATGAGATATTTTAATTAAAATATAAAAATTTAATTTAAAAAATATATAACCAAAACATAACTAATTTATTATTAATATATATCTCAATATTATTTTTGTTTCCATATTCACCATTGATCATGTTTTATATCATTGTTCAAGTCAGTGGTTAATGATACCATAAACATAAACACGCTATATCCCGATGGGTGAGTATATTTAAGGAAGTGTAAAATATCTTTATAACTAAAGTATAAAAATATTATTCAGAATATTTTATTTTTTTTGAATTCTGTAATTTCTAGATTTTAAAAATAAATAAAATTGTGAATAAAAAGGAAAATTTTAGTTTCTGAAGGTGGTAGTCTACACAATGCATGATTAATATTATTTTTAAGTTGTAGGAAATAAGTAATTAATGATCGATAAATTAATATAAAAAAAATAAGTATAGTAATAATATTTTTTTCATTATATAAATAAATTAATTATAGGTGTAAAAAATAAAAAAAATGATTAAATAGTTAAGAGTTAGTATTACTCAGGTTTTCGACAACTTTTTTATTTTATTAACTAAATCATGTATTACTCACATCAGAACCATGAAATTTTCATGGAAGTATCCTTTGGAATGAAGTTTTTATGATAAATTAATTTGACCCAAGAATATGAACATGATATATAATTATAATTAGATAAAAAAGAATGTTTTTTTGAGGAAATTCAATGGAATATATGTGGTTTAAAGAGGAGGAATTTTCCCCTATTATATGGAAATAATATGGATGTATTCTGAATACCATTTAATTCTCAATGATATTATTACACTCTTTAATGATAAATAGATTAAAAAAATTTGAATAGTATCTTTTCGTGAGATATTTTACCTATAAATCCCCATCCATGTTTTTCTAGACATGTTTTAATATTTTCAAAATTCATTTTTTGGTATGTTTTTTCTTTTACATTTGTTGTTATTTTTACCTTCGATAAAATTTTATAACTAGGTATTTTTTTATTAATTGAATATCATAAATAAAACAAAAATATGAAATATAGTTATCTAAGAAAATTAATTTTAATTTTATCTCATTAAATATATAAATATGATCAAATTGACATTTAAATGAAAATATTCTATATATAGAATGACAATGTCAAATATTAAAATCAAGTTTTGAAATTTATGTGTTCTTAATATTATTTAGAGATAGTTATAATTTAAATATGTGTTAAAGTAATTATATATTTAATTTAAACATAATAATATATTTATAATTTAAAATAAATAATTATAATTTTATAAACATAAATTACACAACATTAATAAAGCATACCTCTAAAAATAATACTTTTTCCATTATGATTGTCATTAACATTAATCATAGTATCCATAGTTTTTTAAAAAAATTTGTAATTAAACATATTACATAACATGATCCTGTCGATATAAAATTTTAAATCCAATTTTATAGATTTTTTTCTATATGTGATGAATTATTTTAATATGAGTGAATTAAAATAGTTTTTAGGCTAAAATATTTATAATGTTTCCAAAACAATATAAATGGATTTTATAAAAAACAATGTTATTATAAATTGTTATATTTAAATATACATAGATATATATATTATAAAAATTCTTCAGAAAAATTTAGTCATTATTGTATTATGATATTGTCATAAATGTTACAATTTTATGGAAAATCATTATTTTTCTGTATTCACCTTAAATAATGTTTTTTTTTTGAAATATCAATAAAAAACAAAAAAAATAAAATATTTCTTTTGTGAATCCAAAAATATTATTTATCTATATGCTTCGAATGTTAAAATTTTTAAATTTAATTTTTAAATAAAAGTTTTTGATATAATGAAAAATCATTTTTTTGGAAAATAAATTTTTTTATAATAACAACCAATATCTATCATATTTCATATCATTTACTGATTAAATTAATATCGAAAAAATATTAATATAAAATATATTTCTCACTCCTTAATAACGTGTTTCTTCATATAAAAATGTATATGAGAAAAAAAAATATTTTCAAATATACTATCAATTGAATAAAATAAAATTATTCATCATTTTCAATATACTAAATTTAATTATTTCATATTAAAATTAGATATATGTTTTTATAAATATATAATAAACAACATAGTCTTATTCATTCCCTCTAATTAAATAACATGGATTTAATGAACAAACATTGTTTTATTATTTTAATATATCATAATATCATTTTAATTTGTTGTTTTGTTTAGATAAAGATATTGAAAACATTGTTTTTAAAAAAAGAATATACAGTGAAATATTAGGTCATTAAAGTATCCCATATTTAATTAATTGTCTTTGAAAATTTAAGTATTAATAATTGATGAATATAAGTGATGGTATTTAAAACATATTCATCTTTCGTGGTATAACCTCTAACATGAAATCCATATTTCACTGTAAGAATATATGAAGAATAGTTACATTATTCAAAAAAAAACAATTGATAGAATCATATAAAAAATTATTCATATACACTAGTCATACATTCTCTATAATATTCTTTTCCCCATAAAATTAAAATCTTCATGTCATTAAACCTCATCGAATCTATATATAATTATTTAAATTAACACTATCATTAACACTAAAACATTATAATTTCTCACATCAACATTTATATACCACAATAAAAACATTGTGATGAAACTGAAAAAAAATATCCTGAATCAATTATCAATTATATGGTGAACTATATTATATAGCATAGTCCTTCAAAATCAATCAACCATTTATATTTTCATATTCAAGTGGATATTAAACCAACCATTTTTCTATAGAACAATAATGAGTTTATAAATAGTAAGGGAAAAAATCTAACTTTGTAATAAAAAATTTAAATGAATTATATTCTATCTAATATATATTCCCAAACTATTAACATAAATATATTGTGACAACATCCTTATATGATTCACATAATCCTCCCAACATTCAAAATATAATTATTTATCATCAATAAATATTATATAGTAATGAAAATAGTTACATTTTTTAATAATTAATTTCAATTAAGATACTAGTCTCACTCTCTTACGTATGTCTTGGAAAGTCACTTTTTTCATTATAGGTGTAATCTAAAATTATCAATAATTTAAATATACCCCCTTATTATATAATAAGACATTGGGATTTCTAGATACATATATTTCATATCTTCATCTTCATGATTGTATTTCATGAAAATTCTTAAATTAAAAAATGGTTATGATATTATATATAATATATATAGGTAACTATTATATTGAGTATGATTTTTTCTATAAACTAATTATTTATAACATATGATAAATTCAGTTCATCCAATGACAGTATTTCTAAAATATTTGTTTATCCATGTTCATTTTTATATTATGTTACTTAAACTAATTAGTTAAAATAATATTTAAATCATGTATAATGTTTTATAATGGAGATTTGATTAGAAATGATTATACCTTAGGTGTGTAAAACCTATTGTGTTATATAGAATCTTTTTCATGGACTAGTTGATGTTTGAGTTTACAGTCAATCCCCCATTCTCAGGTAATTATCTCTAGGTAAATATATTATAGATCATTCATCCACTAATAATATCCATATAGGGATGTAATTCATATTAGAACTATACATCCGATACCTCAGAATAACTTCAGGTTTTAATCTGATATACATTCTTATCCAATATACTTATCCATTGGGTGTTCATTAAACATATCATTTCCTAATAAAGAAATATAATCAATTATATATCAACATAGAAAAATTGTTGTCTCCAAATATTAAATTAGGATAATAATTATCTAATTAAACATTTATGATGTTTTTAAGTTGAAAATTATCCTTAATCGATAACTTTTTAATCTCCAATGTTATCTATAATTTGTTATGATAGTTACAATTAAATCTTGTAGATGTTTCCATCTAATTAAATGAATTAATGAAAATATGACAATAAAATAAATTCACATGATCTATTAGGTATATACATTTTTGGATTTAATAATAAAATTAAATAAAAATATCATCTGTGTTTATATAAATAAAAAATTCCCATTATATATAAAACTACTCTATCAATAGTGGGTCTTCATTATTTCCAATAATTCGACACATTAGAAAATATTCTATAAATTTAAAACATTTATTATCATCATAACCAAATGAAATGGAAATATTACAAATGAGTGAGGTTAGATGCACATTAAGGATGCATATAAGTGGTTAAAATCACATATCATGAGTGATCATAAGAGGATAATAGGGGTATTTCATGATATATGTTAATATCACACCCAAAAAATCTTATATCATAAAAATTGGTCATGGATTATGAAATGAAATAATATATGAAATTAATCTCAAGAGTATATGATGTTTATACAATATTAATATGAGAAGAAATTATAATGCATTCTTAACTATATTCATATGATAAAGGCATAATCATAATAAAATGGAAGCCTTTTAAAAAAATCAATGTATTTACACCCTTTAACGTTTTTAACAAATACATGTATGCCCATGATTCATTGTCTCATGAGATATATAATCATATCAAATGAATTTTAGGTATATATATTATCCCAATTTTCATCATCCATACATATGAGTTCCTCTTGAAATAAAATATTTTAACTTTTCATAAATAATCCATGAAAACGAATTGGGGTTCCTAACTCTTTAAAATGATTTCCCTTTAAATTTTTTTTAACATTTCATAAAATAAAAGTAATATTTGAATATGATTTTTTAATATGGGCACATATAGGGTGATATATAAACCATTACTCCATTAGGGTATAATTATTTGAAAATTTATGAGAAATCAGAAAAAGGTTTTTATTTAAAAATGTTTCTTAATATCTTCTTAAAGCATGATTTCTAAGTCACTATCCAAAAACAATTTTTTGAAGGTAAAGATAAATTATATAAAAAAAATATTATAAATAAGTTGAAATAAAGGAAACATGAATATAAATAAAACATTCATCGAAATTTGAAGTATAATTGAATAATATGAGATCATGATAATGGAAATACATTTAAATATTTAAAAATACATTTATTGAAAACCCATATTGTTAAAAGGATAAAAAACATAAATTTTGAAATTATTAATGGGAAATAAGAATACCTTTGGAGATAAAAATAATATTATTTTATAATATTGATAAGAGAACAGTGGATAATAGTGAAATAAATGTATATGGAAGAAGGAATCCATTAAAAGAAACATGAAATACTCTTAAAAATATAGAATTTTGAAAAAATAATAAAATCCTCCAAGTAGAAGAATCTGGTGGAAAACAAGATTTCTCCATAAAAGGTGTACATGAGACATATCATTATCATTGGGAAGAATAACAATATCATTAATTTTAATAGTCTATTATGAATCATTCTATCTCGAAGAAAATATTTAAGTTACAAAAAACCATATCAAGTAGCCTAATCTTTGAAGTAACTATTTTTTATAATGATGTTTTGAAAAATAATTGTTAAATCCTAAAATATTAATAGTTCTATAAATAAATAGTAATCATTAGGTTTTTCAGATCAAAATTTTGAAAAAATATTTCAATAAGAATGCTTGTAACTCAATAGAATAAAATTGATTTAGCACAAACCCTTACGATATTACAAACATTTGAATATAAAAATCATGAAGGATGATATTTATATTAAAACACAAAATAAAATAAATAATGATAGGATAATGATAAATAAATATTAAATTTTATGTATATAAACTATACCCATGATGTCATGGTTCATAATAAAAGTATCAAATGTAATTGAAAATTGAGATAATTGACCATTACCATGTTCCAGATTTGTTCTTTTCATGCAAAAAATTTCATGAAAATAAAATTAATCATATAATTTAACTTATTATTAATATTATTCATCAATATTTAATTATTTTCCCCATTTAATATAATTTGTTTTACATTTTTTAATTTTTTTACGTGAAAGTTGAAATAGTGTTAACATAGTTTTGTGAATTTATCAATTAAATATGATAATTTAATATCAATTTAAGTACCTTATATAACCATATAGATAAATAAATAATTGTTAAATTATTAAAATATTATAAAATTAGTATTTAAAGTTTCATATTAATCCTTGATTGTGTTTTACTTCATTGTTAATGTAGTTGGTAAACTTAACACAAACCTTAACACAATATATCCTGATGGGTGTGTATTGGAGAGGTAGTGTATAATATCATTATAAATAAAAATAAAGATATTATTTAATTTTTTTTTGTTTTTTAATAATATTTTTTATGTAGTATTGGAAAATGAATTAAAATCAATATGAAAAAAAATTACTTTGTTGAGTTGATAGTCTTCACAATACACAATTAACATTGTTTTGTATTTTAAAGTGGATGAAAATGAGTTAATAATGGTTAATTAGTTAATATAATAACATTTATGTGTACAAATTATACCAACTTAATTAAATAACTATTAATAGTATAGGTTTTGAAATATATTTTTAGTTGAAATTTTGAAGAGTATTTAGTACCTACTTCGGTACCCTGAAATTTCTCATTGATGTCTCAATAAAAATAAAAGGATTAAGTAAACTATAGTGAAAATGTAATTATGAAAATGAGATTATATTTTAATTGAATAAAAATAGATGACATCAATGAATAAATTATAAGTAATGGGTGTAGTATGTGGTTGACAAAGTCTCCCCTTTTAAAATTCAATAAAATGATCTCTTGTGAATAAAGATTACTTTTCAATGATATTAGTGAACTATTAATCTGTAAGATGTTAAAAAAAATAAAAAATGGATTTAGGTGATATTACCATGTTAAATCCCAATATAAATTTTTTTCATATGTTTCAAACACGCTGGAAGTCATATTCTATTAGGTTTTTTACTTTATCCTTTTTTACAATCATAACTAGTTTTAAGTGAGAAATAATTTCAACTAAATATTTAAAATAAAACATCATGCCAAATATTAGTTTCATAATGATAAAATTAATCAATATTTTATCATATTCAATTTCTAAATATTGAAATATAAAATTTTAAATTAAAACATTTTATATATAGAATACAACTTTTTATTGAAAAATGATTTTACAAACGTTATGCATTTTTTGTTTATCTATATTTGGATTCTGATAAAAATCATGATAAAATAATTATATATGGGATTAAAAATAATATTAATTTAATGATTAAAAATATATTAATTTTATTGATAAGAAAAAAATTACCCAATATAAATAAAAATATTCTTCAGAAAGAATAGTTTTACCATTATTATGTTCATTAACATTAATATTTATAATCCAAAATTAGTTATGAAAATTTTTGTTGAACATGATAATTAATATGATGATTATTATATAAAATATTAAATAAATTTTGATATATTTTATTTCTACCATTGATGAAAATGAATTTTTAAAAAAGCGAATAAAAATAGTTTTTCAAATAAACTTTTACTAATGTTTTAAATATGTTGTACATTGGATTCATAAAAAAGTACTAAATTAAAATAATTAAATTCACATATGTAAATATATATATATCTATATATTGTAAAATTATCTATCAAACAATATTTTATTTTTTGTATTATTATAATTTCATTAAACTGATAGTATAGTTTGGAAAATCAATTTGGTCACTATTAAAAAAATAGTATTTTTAGAAAAATCTCATAACCTAATCTTAAGAAAATATTACCAATAAGAAAAGAAAATATTTTCATTGTATTATATTAAAATTATAATATTTATAAATAAAACATTTAAATTGAAAAAAACGATATAATGGAAAATCTTTTTATTGGAGAATTTCTTGTTTTGAATATTGACCATTCTCATTCATATTTGATGTCGTTAAAAGTTTAAATTTGTATTAACCAATTATTAATGTATATTTTATTTTATAATCACTAATAATATGTTAATTAAAATAGATATTCATATCTCATAAAAAGATAAATTTAGAAAAAATACATTTCTTTGTATAAATTGATCTTATTAGTCAATTGAACAATACTAATTGAATTTATTTCATATTAAAATTATCATTCATTTTCATTCTATAAATATATCATAATGTTTTTACTATAATTGATTCCCACTATTTCAAAAATTCAGTTGTAATAATAACACTTAAATATTTATATTTTCAATAAATACATCACCATTTTATTTTAATTTGATGTTGTTTGTGGATAATGCGTTCAAACACATTTTTTAAGGAAAATATGTACTGAAATCACAAGTCATTATAAAAAGACTCAGTAAGGGAAAAAATATGGGAAATCAATCAAATAAAATTATTTTTTATAATATGATCAAAAATAAAATATTCCAGATAGAGAAACAAAAATAATGCCACAATGGAATGAAATTGAAATAAATATATATAAATTGTAAAAGATTAATATTAAAAGGCCATATGAAAAATAATAACTAGTTAATTAGTGGTGAGACTAATAATGTTAGTTTGATAACTCCATTTCCTAAGACAAGATATATTTAATATAGACACCATGATCATAACATCAAGACCCTATGTCTAGAAAATTATTTCTGGAAAGGCATACTCCAAAATAACCAAGTTAGTTGGTGTCACGAGACAAACCAATGCATTGAGTATCTATATGAAACATGTCCCCTCACATCACTTCAGATGTCTGTTATAAGGACCCGACCTTAAAACATTTCATAATCTTGAATTAAATGAATAACTCATATTAAGTATACATTCAGGTTTAGAGTTTTAGAGAATTAGGCCATAACAATTACATATAAACTTGATTATTATAAAGTAGACACTTCTACTATAACCAATTTTTCATAACAAATAAAACTCCATAAATAAAACAAGAGATCTTTTCTTTATATAAATATTCTTGAATACTTCTCTTATCTTACCCTTTCTTATAACCTATTGAAAACATTTAAAAAACATGGTATGATCATAAAAAGATTAGTAAGGGTTAAAAAATAAGAAAAATAAACATTAACCCATAAATAAATACAAATCAATGAAACCAGAATGTTCAATCATAAAAAAACTTATAAAATTATAATATTTATGAATAACACATAGTAATCAAAAATCATAAAGGTAACATGAGGCATCCATATCAAACTTAAATTTTAGCTATCATAGATACAGAGGGAGTCACATTTGGAATACCCATCATAGTATATTCCCTAAATCTCTTAGGAGAAACATTAACATTTACCTCTTTCACTTTACCCAATGCATTAGAGAACTATCACAGGCACACCCTCCCTAGGTTTATCACAGAACCACCCATATACGTAAAAAATTCCCAATTACCATAACATATTCATAATAAATAAAATAAACATAAATTAAACATAACATTTCCACATTGCAATCACATTATATCATTTCAAGATATTGACATAATCAATGCTTTATCAAACCATTTTCAAACCATTTAAAACATTTCATAAATATGTTTTTTGAATCAATGTGTCCGATAACACATTGATTATTTTAAAGGAATGAAAATTTTAAATCATTAATTTCCATATAAATAAATGATTAAAAAAATTTTAAAATATTTATATTAATGACAATATTTTGAGCATTAAATATTTTATACATTTAAAACTATATTTTAGTTAAAGAGTTCTTAACCAAATGAGTGATGCTTGAATACAAATAATTGAGGAATAAAATTAATCAAAGATTATAATATCATGATAATAAAGAGATTAATTATATAATATTTCAATGTGCAGTATAAAAACAATTTAAATGTGAATTATGTAATAACAACAATGAAGCCTCAATGGAATGTAAATTTAGTTGAAATCCTTTATAAGTTCGGTATCATTAGATTAAGGATAAATCTATTATGTAATTTTGTAAGACAAATATAAATACACCCAATATATGTGGATATTTACTATAAAAAAATCATAGGTCCTTCACACATATTCATAGTATGACATAATCATGAAGTAGAGGTTTAACATAAAGAATTGAAATTGGGTTAAGAAGTTCCCTTACAAAAATTTGGCAGCCTAACGGCGTCACCTAAAATTTCTGAAAAAATGTAAATGAGATAAAATAGGTTATGTAATCACTTAGACATAAAATTTATAGAAATAAAAATATATAATAACATATCCCATCATAAGAAGATGTAAATTAAAATATATAACAAAAATAAGTCTTTTAAAAATAATAGGGTGAAATGATCCCTTACCGATTGGTTAAAATTCGAAAGATGCACCACATGAAAGAAGGATCATTAAATTAAGATTTAAAGGAACATAAGATAATTTATAATACACAATTAATACAATCATGGATAGTACATACACCACAAAAAAGTAAATAGTGGCAAATACAGCATGAATCTCACTAGAATAAATAGTGAGATGAAAATCCCCTACCACATTGTAATCAATTGAGCCGTATGACCAAAAGGTAATAACCACCAAATGAATCAATGAATACAATGATTATAATGATAATATATATCCAAATTAAGAACCTAATATAACACATGCAATGACTATGTGGCGAACAATGGGAATCTCAAGGAATTAAAAGTGAGATAAGAAATCCCTTACATCGTGTCCGACTTGACTTGTTTTTTCCATGTTTTTCCAGAATAATAAACTCAAGTTAATTTTATAACTGATTAAGAAACTTTTTCATGTTTATTATTATTTTTATATCACATATTACCATATCATAAACATTATGTAATCATTTATGTTAATAATGGTTGTTTTTTTCGATATTTTGTACTTAAGTCAAAAAAATGAATTTGTTATAATTAAAAATTGTCCATGTGGTCAAAATTTCATTATGTACAAAATGATATTAATCATTTAGATGCCATATATATCATATATATCCAGTATATTTATTTATTTATAACAGTACATAATGTTTGGAGATAAGAAATGAAATGCACCATTCATGGAGACTGTAAGCCGTACGTACGCATGAAAGCTACTTTCATTTCTATTTCATATTTTAATGGAATTAAAAAATAATTATACATATTAATATTATAATTATAGTAAAATATATATGTTATATATCTTACATAATTTCATAAATTATATCATATATATGTTCCACGTATGGAATGAATGAGTCATATCATTTTGAGGGGGTGGTTGTCCGCACTTTCTGAAATGAAATTATCGCATTTTCCCATTATGGAAACCATAAAGGATTGCTATAAATGAAAAATAAAGAATAATTTTAACAATATAAATATAATATATATCATATATAGATATTTTTTCATCATAATGTCCACAATGAGAGGAAGTAGGATATAATTAAACAATCATCGTTTTGTGAGGTAGTAGTTCACCTTCCACAGAAATAGTTTGTTCTTTACCCCTTATATGGAGGTGTGTGAATGTTTCTCTCAAATAAATCTCATACAAACATAATTGTATATTTAGGATAATGTTTTTTTATTAAATATTGAAATAAAAATATTTTATGGGTATGGTGATGTAAAATAAAACAAAAGAACTTGAGAGAAGAAGTTACCTTTAAATTGGGTAACTCGATTTGGTTTGAACCAATAGGTTTTCTTGAAGTTATTTGTGGTTATGGTAAGGAATATAAGATGAATAGAGGGATATTGGGAGATTATTGGGGAAGATTTTTGTATAATCCAGGTGCATAAGATGTGTGAGAAATGGGTAAGGGAGAGGAGGGGCTCTTTTGGAATGTTTAGAAATATTATTTTATTATATAATGGTTTTCTGTTTCTAAAGGTCCAAAAATCATTAAAGTCGATGATAAGGTAGAAAAATATTTAAAAACATCATTCAATAAAAAATTTACATGTTTTGGATATTGTTTAAATGTTTATCTTCTTTTTTATTTAAATGATTCATCAATAATGTAAACACTGCATCATTATTTTTTAATAAATAATTTTATTTATTTGATGTCTAAAAATTATAAAGAAATTACCATGATGTAGGAAATATTTTTATATTTATAATTAATATTTATAGTAAAATATATCAATTGTATAACCCCACATTACTTTTTTTTTGTAAAACAATACATTTTAATGGCATTGTTATTTTTACATTAAATAAAAAGTTATTAATGTCATTTTCTTACCCAAGTGGCTCCATGGGGTCCCAAAATTGACCCATGTATTTTTTTTGATCGTCCATGAATCATCCAATAAGGTTAGGACAAGTGTCACAAAAATTTTATATCATAATAACAATATATGTACCTTAAATTACCATAATTACCTTAAATCGTTGTTTAAAAGGTCAAACGTTACTATTCACAAAAAAAATATTTTCATCCCATTGAACCACATTTTACTTACTAATGAAAACCATGTATGTTGGATTTTTGAAATTCCATTCATAGAAGCGGTAAAATTACAATTTACGAAAATTTTGAAAGGCACTTAGAATGTCGGTAAAAAGACGTTAAAAAGTTCAATAGATTTTTATATATCTAATCTTATCATAAAATTAATCCAATTATATAAAATGTATTAATATAGGTATTATATATCTATTTTTAATTTAAAAAATAATTAAATTTAAAAATAATTCTTTAAAATAAAGTCTATTTTAAACAATAATTTAGTGTTTTCACTATTCATCAAAAATGGAAAGTTTTCAGAAAAATTCAAACAATTCACCCTATGCTAAATTTGACATTCCAAATTCAAAATTGATATCTATTTTACCAAATTCAAAACATATAATTTTCATTAATTAATTTTATAATTATATCCAGTTGTGAAAACAAAAAGCTTGTTTTTAGGTAATAATAACTATCAAAAGATTGATACATGTTAATGTCCAATTTGAAAGTGAAATTTCTTACAATAACCAACATTGGATTAAATGGTAAAAATATTATCAATTTAAACTTTATTTCAATTAAAAAGATAATCTAATTATATAAATAAATATTATTAATAGACAATTTTGAATGAAAATACAACATTTTTTCACTGTTTACTAAAAAATTAACATTATTAGAAAAATACAAAAATTTCATCCAAAATAAAATTTGATGTCCCAATTCTAAATAAGAATTTTATTTTTTCATAAAAAAAACATAAATGTGATAATAACTATATTTAAAAATGGTTCTCCATCAAAAGGCGGTAAATTGACCTTTTTGATAATATGAGATTATTTGTGCTTAAAATTGGATTTCATTCACATTTTAATCAGGTAACTTTTATTGGACAAATGTAAAAAAATTTGACAAACATATATAATAATATTTTAGTTAGTTATATTTAATCCCGCCAATACAATGGCTCAACGTTAACTACCATTTAAAATAATATTATTATATTATTAGTGTGTAACTTAAGATTTCAAAAAAACTTGTTGTTGCGTATCGGGTATGCCATCAAACATAGAGTCCCCTTTAAAGTCAAATTAATATTTAATTTAGAAATATTAATAAATATAAACATTTATTATTATTTATTTACCTTATATGTTACATCCATCCCCCCTTTTGGGAATTGCGTCCTCATAATTCAAAAAAAATGGGTTCGAAATCATCATTGAAGGTCCCACATCGGAAAAAGAGTAAATTATACTATCGCATTAAATTAAATTAATAAAATTAAAATGGTCACCTGAGAAAAAATATACTAGGATTCCACAAAAACATGGATATGGAGAAGAAAAAACCATCATGTTTTGATGGAGAGGGATAGAAAACTTGATTATGAGAGAGTTAACCCCCCAAAAATCACAAATATGTAATGTGTTAAATTGTTTTTGATTCCATGGTAGGAAAAGTTAACTGTCAACATTTTTGGTTTAAGTTGCTTTTTATTGTGTTATTTATTTATGAGATTAACTGAAATCATAAGGAAACATAATTTATTTTCATGTAAACAATAATCTTTTACTAGATATCTATCAAAAACTCATATTTTCTCAAAACAATTAGTATTCAGGATGACTTGTTCACATTAATAGTTCTATAATCAACACCGAGAGAATAAAAAAACTTTAAAAGATTAAATATATATTTACCATCTCTTTAGACATTAACAAAAACCAAAATTCTTAGTACACGATCCGAATAATCCTCAAAATGTATAATCTTTTACAAAAATAAAAACTACTATTGATCTCCGAAATTTGACAAAAAAAACCCAAAGTTCATCAAATACCATTTAATAAATATATGTCCATAAAATTCATCAATTTAATAAAAACTAATATTGAATCCCAAATCTCATAAGAATTTAATCACATAGTTTTCGAAGATAAATCACAACATTTATCTCCCAATAGCTTCAGTTATTCATAAAGTCTCATATTGAAAATAATTAACCTAATCATATATTCTCTATGATAGGCTAATCATTTACATAGATACACAACAGTAACATTATTCCTGTTTCATAAAATCATGTAACTAAAAATAATTTGACATACTAACCTGGGACTTCATGTAATCTAGTTGTAGGTGATAAATCACAGTTGCACTTTGGTTGTGGGTTTGATTCCTGCAGCATTTTCCGACATGACGGGTTGTCACACGGTCCTCATGTTGTCATTTTTCAAAAACTATGTAATTTTATAACATTCATAAAAATTGATAAATTCATCAAAAATATCCATTACATATTTTAACCATGATGTTATCAAAAAACATTCATTTTTCGTACAAAAATGTATTAACTAAAAATTGCATAAAATTCAAGGATCATATAAACCCAAAAGGTTCTTTAAAAATATATGCAAAAAGGAAAAGATAATTATTCCTTCAAAAAAAATTCTTATATCAAATATCAAGGTTACACATACTATAAAAATTCCTCTAATGTAATCCCATCATTAAAAGAGCATTAATATTTTTATGCATTTCACCATCCTAAAATTTACCATAACACTTAAATCTCGTATATTTTTACTTATTAATCATTAAACATTCTTCAAGATCTATTTACCATTACTTTCTAACTTATTCCAAAATACTTCTTTGCTAAATGAAAAATCATGAATCTTATCCAAAGATTAAATAATATGAAAACATATGTTAAGAAATAATACATACCATTCATTGGTCATTATCAGTTTCTTCATCCTCAATCCGAATGGAATTAGGTATTGGTAAAAAAATATTTGTACGATCATGGTGATCCCATTCCAATAACTTTTTTGTAGGACATCTATATGTATAATGACCATGCACACCACATTTAAAACATTCAATTAATCCATCAAAAAGAACCTCTTTCTATTTCCTATAGTCAACTTGATGCTTCCTTTTTCCATGGTGGTCTCTTTCTTTATGACCTTAATTTAATAATATATAGCATCTTCCCATCACTTTGAAATATTTTCCTTGGTGTTTCTTTCCACATCCTTTACACATATGTTTTTGAACATATATACCCTTATGATTATTACCAGAATTTCAATAGGGATTTGTTTCACGCATATATGATTACTTATAAAAATAACTATGGTTTATGTGGTCAATAATGACTCCAAATAGTTGGTTGAGAATAACCAAAAGAGTTTTTATTTTAGTTCCTAGTTCATTCAATTTCCCATTCAGAAATTCTTCACAGTTATCTTCACATCCACTGTTACTTTGGTCCTGCTAGATGTAGCCATTTACAAAAACAAAATACTTAAGTGTGAGTTAATCAGTAAAATCATCATACAATAGCTTTTTAGGAGGGTAAACACTAAGATATAATTACTCATATTCTCTTAAACTCATTCAATTTATCTATAAAATTATGACTATTTCTGAAATCCTAACCATTATGGTAATGTCACTTATGCTTAAAAAATACACTAACCTCTAAAGTTACGTAAACCGGCCTTTCCTACCAACTATAAGGACCTAGCCTTAAAAAAATTCATAATCATGATTTAAATGAATAATTCATATTGATTATTTTTTCAGGTTTAGTGTTTTAAAGAATTAGGCCATAACTATTCCATATCAAATTGAATATTATAAAGTAGACACTTCTATTATTACCAATTTTTCACAACAATAAAACTCCGTAAATATAACAAGAGTTATCTTCTTGATATAAAACTTCTTGAATAATTACTTTCCCTTACCCATCCTTATAACTTGTGAAATACATTTTAAAAACGTGGGATAAGCATAAAAAGCTCAGAAAGGGTTACAAAATATTTTATGGAAACATTAACCCATCAATAAATAAAAATCAATGAAACCATAATTATCAATCATAACATACATTCTGAAATCATAATATGTATGAATAACACATATTAATCACAAATCATAAAGGTAACTTGAGGAATCAATATCATACTTACATTGTAGCTATCACAACTATAGAGCGAGTCACATTTGGAATACCCATCACAGTATATTACCTAAATCAATTTGGAGAAAAATTAACGTTTACCTCCATCATGTTACCAAATGAATTGTAGAGCTATCATAGGCTCACCCACCCTAGGTTTATCACGGAACATCCCATATAAGTAAACAATTCCCAATAACCATAACATATTAATATCACATAAAACAAGCATAATGGAAAGATAACATTTCACAATGGTAATCAAAATATATCATTTCAAGTTATTGACATAATCAATGCTATATCAAACCATTTTCAAAACCATTTAAAACATTTAATAAAGAGATTTTTGAATCAATTTGTCTCAAACCACATTGAATATTTTAAATTAATTAATAGTTTAAATAATTAATGTCTATATAAATAAATCCTTAATACAAATATTAAAACATGTACATTAATGAGACTATTTAGAGGAATAAATCTTTAAAACATTTAAAATTATATTTTAGTTAAAGTCTTCCCACCCAAATGAGGGATGCATGAATAAATATAATTGAGGAATAACATAAATCAAGGCTTATAATATCAGGATAATAAATATATTCGTGATATAATATGTCAAATGGTAGTATATACACCTTTTAAAATTGAATTCGCGCATAACAACAATGAAGTCTCAATGTAATGTAAATTGAGACGAAATCTATTATAAGGACGGTATCCATAGATTAAGGATAAATCAATTACTTATTTATGTGTGAAAATTATAAATACACCCAATATAAGTGGATATCAATTTTAAAAAATTCATATTTCATTCACAGCAATTCATTTCATGACATAATTAAGAAGTATAGGTTTAACCCAAAGAATTGAAATTGGGTACAGAATATCCCTTATAAATATTCGGCAGCCTAACGACGTCACATAAAATATTATAAAAAGAGTTAATGAGAGAAAAAAGGGCATCTCAATAAATGGAAATTAAATTTAATCAATAATTATATAGAAGAACATATCCTAAAATTAGAAGATATAAATTAAAAGACATAATGAATAGAAGTCTTTTAAAAAGAATAGAGTGAAAGGTTCCCTTACTGATTGGGTAACATTAAAAATATACACCAAATAAAAGAAGGCTAATTCAATAAAGATATAAATACCCATTAATTAATGTATATTACACAATGAATACAATCATGGAAGTAAATTCACCACACAAAAATAAAATAGTGGAAAATACAACATGAATCTGACTGGAATGAAAATTAAGATGCAAATCCCTTACCACGTTGCAATCAATCAAGTCATATGAAAATAAGTTGATAACCACAAAATGATTCACAGAATAGAATTAATATCAAAATAATATATTTAAAAAGTCAATACAAATTATAACACATTAAATGAATAAGTGGTGAACAATGGAAATCTCATGAAATTAAAAGTGAGATAAGAAATACCTAACCTCGTGTCTGACTTGACTTGTTTGTTCCTTGTTTTTCTTGAACAATAAACATAATTTAATTTAAAATTTATTAATAACCTTTTATAGTTTATTATTCCTTTTATATCACTTATTACGATGTTATAAACAATATGTAATAATTTATGTTAATAATGGTTGTTTTGTCATTATTTGGTACATGAGTCAAAAATGAACTTGTTTTTATTATAATTGTCAATGTCGCCAAAAGTCCATTATCTAAAAAATTATATTATTCATTTTTATTTAATATGTATCATATATATCCAGTATATATATTTATTTATAATACTATATATGATTTGGAGATAATAAATGAATTGCACTATTCATGGAGACGGTAAGTTGTACGTACGCCTGAACGCTACTTTCATTTCGATTACATATTTTAATGGAATGAATAAATAATGATACATAGGAATATTATAATTCCAGTATAATATATATGTTATATATTTTACGTAGTTTCATAAATTCTATCCTTTATACGTTCCATGTATTCCATGAATGATTCATATCATTTTGAGGGGGCGGTATCCCGCACTTCCTCAAATGAAATTTCCGCATTTACCCAATATGGAAACAATAAAAGTATGATATAAATGAAAAATAAAGAATAATTTAAAAAATATAAATATAATATATATCATATATATATATATCCATCATAATGGCCACCATGAGAGGCGGTAGAGGATAATTGAACAATCATCGTTTCATTAGGCAGTAATTCTCCATCCACAGAAACAATATGATCTTTATCCATTAGAATGAGGTGTGTGTAACTATAGTTATAATAATTTAATAAAAATGTACTAGTATATTAAGGATACTATTTTTTATAAAATAAAGTAATAAAAAGAGTTTAGGGTGTTGGACCGTTAAAAAAAACAAAAGAACTTAAGAGAAGACGTTACCTTTAAATGGGGTAACTCCATTTTGTTTGAACCAAAAGGCTTTCTTGAAATGCTTTCAGCCTATGTTAAGGTAGATAGTATGAATAGAGGGATCTTGGGAGCATATTGGAGTATATTTTAGATGAGATAAGGGCTCGAGAAGTGTGATAAATGGGTAGGATGTGAGGGAATTCTATAAGGGATAGGAGGGTCTCTTTTGAAATGTTTGAAAATATTATTTTGTTATATTATTCTTTTTGATTTCTAAAGGTCTCAAAATCATTAAAGTCAAATATATAGTGGCCCATGTTAGAAATAAAATATTCCAATAATAATTGGATAAGTTTTGGATATTTTATAAATTTTTTTCTTCTTATTTCTTTAAACCAATGATTAATGACGTAAACACTGCATCATCATTGTGTCATAAATAATTTTATTTATATGATGTCTAAAAATTATAAAACAATTTCCATGATGTAGGAAATATATTTCTATATATTATGAATATATATTGTCAAATATATCAATTATATAACCCCATATTAATTTTTTTATTAAAATAATACATGTTTTTGACATTTTTATTTTTACTTAAAATAAAAAATTATTAATGTCCTTATATTACCCATGTGGCTCCATGGGGTCCCCAAATTGACCCCTGGATTTTATTGGTCTTCCATTAATCATAAAATAAGGTTAGGAATAGTTTCACGGAAATTTTATAATTTTATAACATTATTCTTACCTTAAAATACAATAATTACCTTTAATCGGGGTTTAAAAAGTCAAAATCTACAATTCATCAAAAATTATTTTCGTCCAATTGAACTAATTTTTTCAACTAATGAAAACCATGTATTTTGGAATTTTGAAATTAAATTCAAATAAGAGTTAAAATTAAATTTTATACAAATTTTGAAAAGCACTTAGAATGTGGGTAAAAAGAATTTAAAAAGTTCAATAGAATTTTATACATCTAATCTTATTATAAAATGGCTCCAATGAATTAAATTGTATTAAAATAGGTATTATGTATCTATATTTACTTTAAAAAATTTTAAATTTAAAAATAATTTTTTTAATTAAAAAGTCTATTTCAAATAGTAACGTAGTTTTTTTCATTATTCATCAAAAATGGAATGTTTTCTGAAAATACCAAAAATTCACGCAAAACTAATTTTTATATTAGAGATTCAAAAATAATGTTTATTTTAATAAATTAAAAACATAAAAGTTTCATTAATTAATTTTAAAATTAATTCTCATTTGTCAAAGCAAAAAGAGTGTTTTTAAGTAATAATAACAATCAAAATATTGATACTTGTTAATGTCCAATTTCAATGTTATATTACATATAATGGAAAAAATTAGATTAAATGGTAAAAATATAATCTATTTACACATTAAAAGTTTTTAAAATTTTAATCTATCCATATAAATAAAATAGATTAAAAGCTGGTTTTGAATTAAAATATAGTATTTTTCACTATTCATTAAAAATGTACATTATCCGAAAAATACCAAAATTTCATCCAATGTAAATATTGATGTCCCGATTCTAAATAAGAATATTATTTTGTAAAATAGATTATATAAAAGTAAAAAAACTATATTTAAAAAGGGGTCTCCCTCGAAAGGTGGTAAATCAACCTTTTAAAGAATATTTGAGTATTTGTGCTTAAAATTTGATTTCATTCACATTTTATGCCGCTAACATTTATTGGAAGAATGTAAAAACAATTAAATAACATATCTAATAATATTTTAGTTAGTTCTATTCATTCCCACAATACAATAGCTCGGCTTTAACTAACATTTAAAGTAATATTATTATATTATTAGTGTGTAATGTAAGATTTCAATGAAAACCATTGTTGTGTATCAAATACACCATTGACCATAGAATCCCCTTTAATGTAAAATTAATATTTAATTCACAAATACCAATAAATATGAAAATGTCTTATTCTTTATTTACCCAGGATGTTACATCTGATGCATTCACCATGTGAATAATATTAATTTTAATTACACTTATAATAAAATATCTTGAGTATTTAATATTAATATGAATTGAGAAACAATAATATAGAAAATAAATACATATATAATCAAAAAAGATCTTACATATAAATGAGGTGTATATGTAACAAATTCATAACCAACTTTCTTGGTAAATAAATATAAATATACAATAAAATAACATGTATATATATTTTAAATATTTCTATTATCAATATCTGAAATAGATATCTATGTATAAATCCCATAGAAAGAATAATATAGAGAAAATGGTTTGTGGTTAACACATCAATTTCCCAAATTAATCAACACATGGAATGTATGGGTACACCGTCCAATCACTGAAGAAAATATTGTGTGTTCACTGTGGAAAGGCCTTTAAAGAAAAATTACTCTTATAAGGGATGATGATTTTCCAAAAAAAAGGTACAAATGAATTTTTACTAGTTTAATACCCAAATGGAAATTAGTATGAGTGTATTTGTAAAATAATCCATTTCCAATATATACAAAAAAGAATCATGTGCTGAATATAAATCATATCTCAATGAATAAAAATTTAGATTTAAACACCCATATAGAAATGAGAAGGTAAGAGTTAGAAAAACATGGGAGGGATACAAAGGAATTAAAATATAATATAAAAAATATTCACTATAATTGAAGGAAATAGTATATTGAATACACCATATAAAATAATAGGGTTTAAAATATCGTATATGTCTCAAGGAATTGGAAGTATAGATCAATAACAGGTTAATCTTTAAGAATATTTGAATCAAACCCCCTTGAATGATAAAATTTCAAATGGAACATTGAAAACCCTGTATACTAGTTTAATTAAAATATAAATATTAATGGGGTATTATGTAGACCATTCAATTGAAAACATGCTTTATAACATAATCATATTTCAAGGAATTGAAATTTTAGAAAAATAACCATTAAAACCATAGAAACATTTGATGAAATTTCCTTGATGAAATTATTTAGAGTGAAACATTAAATAACATAAATAAAGGGAGGATCACTATTTAAAATATTAAAGGGGAATTAGATACACTGAAATAAATTAATAGTGGTATTAAATAAGAATTATGTCACATGAAATTAAGAATCAAGGCATGGAATTAATTCTATATTAGAAAAATTTCAATGTAATTATCTTTATGTATATGATTTATAATTGACTGTTAAATATCGTTAATAATGAGATGTTCATCATAAAAATATTTAGGTGTAAGTAGATAAAATATTCCAATGAAAAGATAGTGTATAATATGAAATATGTCTCAATGGGTGGAAATTTGACATATAAATCCCTTATGACGATAGAAACATTTGATTCAAACCCTGTACAAGTTATGATTTCTATCATAAACCAACCCAGTGGGTCAAGAGATGAAACTACCCAAATCCCACCACTGATAAGTCAGGGGATGGTTACGAGTGCTGAGTATGAATATATAATACATTGGATGAATCATCCTAATGTACTCGTACCCATGCGCACATCACCAATTCCAATCAATTATGAATTGTAGAAAACAAAAAAAATACAAGAGTACATCTATGATCACAAAATAAATGTACAAAAATAATGCATTGATTGAGATATTGGGTCCAACTAAAATCCCCAAAACAATATAGAGTTTCCAACATTAAAAAATGGTGGGAATTACAATTAAATGGAACAATAGGGAAAACACCTCAGTGTTTATAGCTCAAACTATGTTCCAACAACTCCCTATTATCATAAAACACCATCAAAATTTCCATTATTTTTATATGACATGCCACACATGGGAAGATCCCATAAAGTGGTGTGTATAATAATACCCAATATTACACCCTATAAACAATAAAAAAAATCATCAACATTAGTAATATCATAAAATTGATATAAAAATAAAAGGGAAAACAACCATGATATACATATAAAGGACACTACACCTCCTAGATGCCTCATCTGAATATTTTGTCCTAGGATTATTCCTGAAGCTTCCAATCCATGATCATTCATAAAGAACCCACTCCACAAGCAATGGTATCACCATAGACACTCATCAAAGAGTATATTATCATTAATCCCCTCTTAAAAACATAATGGACTATAAACACCTCAATCCACATATAAGGGATCACACCTAGATCCACTGAGGGACACGATAAACCCAATTTGTATCAACACACTATATAAGGTATCATATTACAATTATTATTGAAATATAATGACATGACCTTATATATTGTGAATCATCACCCTATGTATGGAGGCCATACTGATTCCATGAACTACACATAGTGTACAAGAATTATTGATAGGGGGTTAGACATTAGTCTCACGAATGGTCACCCCAAACTGAATCTACAAATCATCATCAAGTGGTGATAAAAACACATTTATATGGATGTAATTATGCATTGTACCATTTAGGGTAAGGTCCAATGGAACATACTCAACTAATACTGGTTTAACTAATGAAAATAAACTCTCTGAAACTCGTCAAAAGTGGGTGTGGTGTATGAACTGTACATGTAATTACATGATGTGTCTAGAAAACCCTTGGTCTACCTGTGTTTCCCTTCATAATATTGACTGTAGGGGATCAAAATAAAAGTTGGGTGAGTAATTATACACTATGTTTATAGTTATATTTTCATGTTTCACATTCCTTCGGTTTGTTCCCATGTACCTATGATCATGCCGATGTACTAACCTGTGTATACACTATTCCCATTTACACCTGGAAATTCCCAAGTACATAAATCTACATGTGAACTCTGGTCATGCCAGTGTATCCTAGAGTGATGATTCTCGTGTATCATATGAGATACACATCGGTCCAACAACGTGGTTCACATGGATTTTGATAGGTGTCACATGGTTTTTGATACTTTTATTCGATGTGAGAACCATAGGGCCATAAAATATTGTCCCACATAGCTTGTATATCTGGATTACACACCGTGTAACACATGATTTTCAAGAAAATATTGTTTTTTATTTGTGTCGTGGTACATGATTTCTCTTCCACCATTCTGGGAGAGAGATATATATCTAATGTTATCCAACCACTTTCATCACTGATCATTGGGATCTCGGTCCAACATTTCTCAGAAATCAATTTCGTAGAGCCACCCATATACTGTAGGTCAAAATAGGAAGAGTAGGATAAATAAATACATAAAATATACCTATATTCCACCTACATATTCATAACATATCAATGGACCCCTTTACTATGATCAACACACATTTTATTGTTTATATGCATCATAGAATGATCATGCAATGATCATCTACATGATATTCATCGAACCATAATAAATGAAATTTTCCAAGATGAACGTGCAATAAAATGGGGGGTAGAAGTTAATTAACCATTAAATTTGAGGATTGAACCTTATCCATTGTTATTTTATTCCTCAATATATTGTTGAATAATTAGATAAATGGATAGAAAATTAATCAGTAAACAAATATAGATGAACCATAAATTAAATCAACCATTGATGATAAAATATCATATTTTTTATGGAATTCATTTGTGTTAAATTGAGAGAAATTAAAGGGGTGTATTCAAAAAAATAAATCATCATATTAGTATATCAATCAACTGATAATGTTGGACAATCTTATACTTCCATCATCAGAGAGATCCAAAAACATTGTTAGAAAAATGATCATTAATATCAATCTGATCCAATGTCATTTTACAATAATTATATAATATAATGGTCCTCTAGATCTCCTGGTTTATATGGAAATCCGTAATATCTCATCAGTAATACATATATATGGGGGGAGAATTATTTTTGAATCAATTTTATAAAATAAATAAATTTACCAAAATTATTGATGTTGAGAAATATTATGCCGCACCTATTGATAAAATCATTCTCTAAACTAAAATGTAACATTATATTTTTTATATGATCCTCTATTTAAGATTTATTCAAATATTTCTGACAATTATATCCATGTGATATTCATATTTTTACTTCATTCAAACACTAACAACAGGATCACCTTGGCTTGAAATATCATGTGGTCTTATCCCATGGATAAAAAAATAATCAATATATTATTCAATAGAAATTTATGGAAACAATATAGTTTTTAAGATATCCACAACATATGGTTTTACATCATAGAATGAAAAAATTATTACAGATAAAGATGTGGGTACTAAAAATACATCTAGGTCTCCCTATCTTAGGTACTCTCCTAAATATTATCATTCTACAACTAGATAGACAATAAAGTAATAAAATCACCCTTGGTGGATCTTTTCCTTCTGATCCTCAATTTATAGCAGTTATTATGAAAAATTATACACATCCTAAAGGTCTAAATTTACCCAGTCTATTACATTTGATGGGTCATAAACATATATCACCATTTTCTATATTTGTATGATGTCATGTTCTCGATCTAACTATTGTGGTAAAGCTAATATATACGCCACATCACCAATTCAATGTAGTACCTAGAAATGGAAATGAAATATTAGAATTATTTTTTTATCCAAATAAAAATCCCCATAATCCGTGTCAAGGTGATACCCAGAGAAACAAAATGTCCCCCCCTACAAACTCTAAAGGCCTCTGTCATCTGTCTTCCTAGGACTTTTTATGGCTCTATGATGAACTCATCCACTCCTAGATAATCTTCATCTTCTATGTCAACACCCACACCAAATATGGACCCATGAGTGGTGACTCACCTAAATCATTGCATGAAAGTGGTCGCCTGATGTTTCACCCATAAATTTCCTTGAATATATCTATAAAAATGGGGAATGGTTCTATTGTTTAAAATAAACACAGCTAAGGGAATGTGATCCTCCCAATAATATCCAATGTCTATGGTGAAATCATGTAAAATTTCATCCAATACCTAAATGGTCTTCTCAGTCTTTGTGCATGCCCAGGGATTAAGTACCATGATAAAATGAAATTTTTATGTAATTTAATGTTGAAATATTCTATGTAATCATCAACTGATGTGACCATCATGTATTGAAAAAAATGTTTAGGGAAATCTAGGGATATGGACTATCTCATTCATTTTCATGCATCCAATGTTCTATAATGATCTTTTCTGTTGAATATCATGGAGTTGGGATGACTTAGGGAGCCATTCTAGGATCACATGGATGTCATCAGTTCATCTAGATGTACATGGTAACCTTTTCATTATTTCTATGGAAATATTATCTGATGTATACTCTATCACCTCAACATATTTAGATAATCCCACTAGAACCTTGTTCGCGCCCATCACATTCATAGAGGTTTGGAATCAAGATAAAAATTTCACAAGAAATATCTTCACAAATAGAAACTAAAACTGATTTCAATGGTCTTTTAATATATTTTACACATTTGTATGTACCATTATATTGGATGTACGAAACACCCATATCACCTCCTCCCACAATTTTACTTGTACCATTATCCATCCTCTAAAAGAGTAATGTTCACCCCACCTTTATAATATCGATTAAGAGAAATTACAGGGGGTATCCTAGTATTTAAGGTCTCACAGTTAGTATCCTAAGGCCAATATTACATAATATACTGTAAAATTTGTTGTGGGACAACCATTTACTGTTGCTATGACGAAAAATCCTACTCCTCGAAAGAAAATTGTAATATGATTGACTAATTTAATGCATTGTCTAGACACAAAGAACATGATCTCCTTTTATGATATTATTTCTCCAAATTCCCCATCAAAGTAGTAAAAAAATCACTAATTCATAGTATTAATGGAATATTATCCACTACTTCAATATCAAGATAATACCATCATGAGAGAATATAAAACCTTTGGGAATATAATTATGCCAACATGTTAGAACCAGTGGTATATGGAACATAACTATTAGTATGTTAATAAAATGGTTCTGTGAACCATGGGCATTAGATCCATATATATAGGGAAACACCAAATGTATTCAGAGAAAATGATGGAATATATGTCTACAAGTTTTTAATAGCCATGGTTTACTTTAAACCAAGGGTATTTCTGTACACCAATTGTTCTTGTAACCATGGGTATTGAGGGATGATCAAAATTGATGTATATACATGGTTCTCTATACCTTGGTTATTGAGGCCTACCCCCAATGGATACCAAAAGAACCATCCAGAACCCCTTATGGATCATTTAAATAAGGTAAAAAACATGGTACACATTTAAGGTAATATAATTATTAAAAAAATTGAATTTAAATATCATGATGTCAATTTTTTTCAATCCATTTTCCAAAATATAAATCATATATATAATCCTCATAATCAACCAGTGGTTTTAAATAATCATAATCCATAAATATAACTTTAATAAAAATAATAAAATGGATGGGATATATATCTATCTCATCCCCACAAGTGCAATTATAGTCATCACCAACATTATTTCCTAAAGAAACAACAACATCATCAACATCATCATCATTACCATCACCACCAAAATCAATATTGTCACCTAGACAACCACTAGTACCCCCATTGAGCTTATTGTTTTCATATATTAATAAGAAACATTAGTAGCCTCTGATGGAAGTGACAGAGATATAACTGGCATAGCTTACCTAACATGTTAGGTGACCAGTTTACATCATTTATACTCCTATATAACTATTTATTCCCATTTCTAAATTAACCTGAGAGTTTTGTATCATATTGGTGTGACAAGTCTAAGAGGAACCTGATGAGGACCAATAACAAGTGGGGATGAACTTTTTCTCAGGTTGACATTAGAAAATCCCATAGCTCTCTTCACCAAATACATATTGTAAAAAGACCTTTTGGTGGATGTTGTCATATTCATTCTCATCATGGGCCTCCAAGGAACACTATTGAATATAAAATCATGATATATAACTATGAATTAAATGTCTAAATTTTGAATATAAATAAAAACAATTATAATGTATTCTTAGGTATTTCAATTTAAAACACATCCATCCCTTTTCATCATACATAAGATAAATAATTTTTCTTTAGACCCACAACCTATGATTCATAATTGTAGTTTCTTTAAAAGAAATTGGATACTATAATATTACATATTTGAAAAATAATAAACTGTTAAAAATAGAATGAATTTAAAACATTTATATCGATGAAATACATGTAATTGTGAAGTATTTAAGTCTTCATTTGACCAAAAATTTAATGCTAGTGTCATAATATAATCACAAAATTTAAATTATAATGAGTATAATTTTTCTAATATTTATTTTTATTATATGATCTTTTTAGTCGAGTACTATTTTTCATACATTATTTTATTATTCATTCAATTGTTTATTTGGATATTTGATCATTTAGATCATTGTTTGGTTATGTTGTTTTGTAATTTCATCATTTGGTCATTTGGTAAATCAGTTAGAGAATGTTTCATATTTTTTGGTTTGGTAATTTGATTGATTTTGGGGGATGGTGTTTCTTTAAATAATTATTTATGTCGGTTGAGTTATTTATGGTATATATATATTGTCATATTTGGTCTTATAGTCATTTGTAAATAAAATTTGGTTTATTTTACGTTAGCACATTTTTGTTCATTTGGGTTAGGCCATTTCATCATTTTCTGGTTATGTCATTTTTATGTCATACTGTTTTTAAAATATGGTAAAAAAAATTATCTTTAGTTTATGTCATGTTTTGTTCAGTCATTTGGTTTATATTTGGATTATGTGATATTTTAGTTAGGTCATTGGGTTTATTTTAGGTTATTTCATTTAGTTCATTTTAGGGTTTTTAAATTTTTTGTTAGTTTTTTTTCATTTGTTAATTGTTTTTGATAGGAAAATTTGTCTACATGTTTTTATGTGAGTTGGTTAATTTTGGGTTATTAAATTTTATTCATTTTTGGTTAAGTATTTTCTGATTTTTTTATTCGGTTCATTTTGGGGTTGTTCATTTTTTATGATAAATTATCTGGTTAATTATAGATTAGGACATTTGGATTATTTTTGGGAAATGTCTTTTTTGGGTTACATAATTTGGTTCATTTTGGTCTTTTTCCTTTTAATTTTGTTTTTATTAGCTCATTTGATTAATATTAGATGTTTATTTTGGATAATTATTTCATTTTGGATTAGGTTATTTATTTTTTCTTGAGTTAGTTTTTTTAGTTTATTTTTTGTTATGGTATATTCTTTATCATGGGTTATGTTAATTAGTTATCTTTGTTTTGGACATTTTTTATCAATTTTTTGTCATCTCATATTTGAGTTTGTTCATTTGGTTTATTTCTTGGATACATCATTTGGTTCATTTTAGTGTTATATAATTTTTGGTTCATTCATATTATCATTTTATTCATTTTTTTGTTAAAAATATTGGTTTTTATTGGTTTATTTTATTTGGATTATTTAGGGTTATGCCATATTTTCAATTTTGGGTAATTTATTTTATGTTATGTTATTTTTTTCATTTTTTGGTTATCAATTTTTTATGACAGGTTATTTGGATTATTATTGGTATGATTTTTTGGTTTGTTTTTTGGTTATGACATTTTTGGGTAATTTAATTTGGATCATTTTGGTATTTTGGTATTTTTTTTTGCATTTGGTCATTTGACCAATTGTTCATTTTTTGTTAGGTTATCTATATAATTTTTGGTAAGGTATTTTATTTTTTTGTTATGGTTATGTAGTTAATCTTTGGTTATGGTATTTTCATCATCTTTGTTTATGATAATTGGTTAATAATGCGTATATTCATTTTGTTAATCTTTGGGTTATATCATATATGTGTTAGGTCATTTGGTTTATTTTGGGGTTATGTAATTTGGTTCACGTCATTTTTATATATGTTTTGGTTAGTTTATTTAGTCATTTGTTCATTTTTTGGGTATAACAATTGGTTTACTTGGGTTTTGGATATTTTGTTTACGTTGGGTTATATATTACTGATCATTTTCGGTATGGTCCAATAATAATTGGTTATTTTATTCATTTTTTGGTAATCTAAATTTAATGATAGGCTATTTGGATAATTTTGGTTTAGTTCAGTAGTTTTAATTTTGGTTATGTTCATTTTTTGTTCTGTTATTTGGATTGTTTTTTTGTAGTTTTTTAGAAATTTTCATACATTTTTCTATTTTATGTTATTTAGTTCATTTTGGGTTATGATATTTATTTTTCATTGGGTTAAATTAGTTAGTTCATTTTTTGTTTGGGTATTTGATTCATCTTGGTTTATGTCAATTGGTTTTGTTTTGGGATTCGTCATTTGATTCATCTATGTATTATGTCATATTTAAAAATGGTCATTAGGTTTATTTTGTGTTATGTTATTTGGTTCATTTTAGGGTAATATAATTTTTGTTAATTAATGTGGATTTTTTTCATTTTTTGGTTAAAACAGTTTGTTTACATGGGTTTGGAATAATTTGTTTACATTTGGTTATGCCAGTTTTTTCATATTATGTTAGGTATTTTTCTTAATGTTATTTCTTTCATTTTAGGATTATCACTGTTTCATGTTAGTTTATTTGGTTTATATTGTATTATTTTATTTGAATTATTTTGGGGTTATTTATTTTTTATGTTACATAATTTATTTCTTTTTGGTCATTAGGTTATTAGCCTACCAAAACTTTCAATCCTCCATTAGTCCTCAAATCAGGTTTGGAAACACATAATATTAATCCTTCAACTAAAATATTCAAGACATAATCCGAAAATTAACAACACCTATCTCTAAAATACAAAATTAAAAAATTATTCACATCAATTAAATAACTAGAATGTATTACACCATAACATCAATCCACTAGGACATGGGTTTTCACAACATATCTACTAAAAATCATATAATCCTGAAAAATCGAAATCAATTCTACTTCCCGTATCTAATGCATAATTAAATTATGAATTCTTAATTAAAACACTAGGAAATATATCAAATATACACCATTATATTGATGTATGACATTGAAATTTTAATTCAGACAACAAAATATGAAATTAATTATACCACAGAGGTAACTAATATCCAACATGCAATTATATAATTCATAAAAACCATTACATCCTTCTCAAACATAATGTTCAATCGATCAATGATAATAATAATAATACATGATCACTAACATCAATCCATATTACAAATATCTATTATTTAACAGAAATGTGGAAGGTTAACCACTAAATCACTACTATGAACTCAAAATATATAATCAAACATCCATTTTGTAATATATTTTCAGTACACACAATTATTATCACCACATTGATCTACTACCAAAATACATAGTAACATTCCTAAAACACTAAAATTATTATCAACCCAACTATCATTGAACATATCTATCATCTGAGTAAAATAATCACATTGGGATTAATATTTCATTCCAACCACTGTATTTTGGTTTATGAAAAATTGAAACATAAAAATAGTTTCACTAAAGAATAATTAATGTTTTAAACCCCCTAAAAATTATTTCAAGTATAGAGTATACCTTTAAATAAAACAAATCAAAACTAATATTTATAAAAAAATATCCCAAATGAAATTAATAATATTAATATTTTCAATTTACCCACCACATTTATCTTCTTAAAAAATGAACTATTTAAATGTATTCAAACCACACCAACACCTTTTTCCCATTATAAAATAATAAAATACTAAATATAATATAATTAAATTTAAAGAAATATTCATTTCAGAAAAATTATTTAGTAAGACAACAAATAGTTTATGTTATATTAATTAGTATATTTTATATGTTTTTTATTTCTCATTGTCATAGATTATTTATTTCATTTTTAGGTTATTTTCTTCATCATTGGTAATGTAAATTTTTTAGTTCTTGTGTAGGTTATTATTTGTACATTGTTTATTTGAACTGAGACATTACAAAATATATCTCTATACAAATGATACATTCTTCGAAGAATTTTCTAAATGATAGAAGTATTATATTGACATATCATTGATGAGTTGAAATAAAATCATGAATGTTATTATTTATGGATTTCTATGTAACTTTCCGCATTTTTAGAATAGTGATGTTAGAAAAACCTGGATGGAGTAGGAGGACATCCTTCATAATATTATTTATATATTAAAGTGGAATTTACAACCTTATATTTTATGTATTCATGAGAAAAAACATATATTTTTGGATAAATATTTTACTAATTGGGGAATATTCATATTAAAGTACCTATCACATCTTATGAATGGTGATTCTGTTACACCCCTAAGTGTTAAAATACATAATCACATATTTCTTTTAATTTATTCTATGCATCCTAAAAAATCAATACAATTTATAAGAATTATATTTTCAATGAAACCCAATAAAAATAAAGTGTATCATAAAATCATTACTCTTCCAGTATGTTACCATTTATTTACATATTTTTTTCTTGGATAGTTAGTGAATATTGGTACCACAACTAAATTATAAATTACTATAGTATCACAAACAACATATAACTTTTCCTTCTATGATCACTACAATTCCTCATGATCCATCAAATGTTAGACCCTAGAAGCTTCACCATCGGGAAATTTAAATCGATGCAGCAATGAATATATTAATTAAAATAAATAAATCAGCAATATATATATATATCAAATTATTAAATTTTCCTAATATTATATCCTCTTAGTAATTCTCCTTGATTTCATTACCAATTTTCCCCTATGTGACTAGTTATACTAGAATGATAACATTTTACATGAAAAATGTTTTCATAAAACTTCTACACTACCTAGAATTTTTACCTATAAATTGATTACCATAATTTTAATATACCTTTATATGTGTTTGATGAATCAAGGAATAATGTATACAGTTTCACCTATGTAACCAATTAGATTACCCAAGTAAATAGAAAAATAATATGATTTAATTCCTAGTATTAAACAGGAAAGTGATGTGATATAATTTGAAACAGTTATAATAAAACCTAATGTGGGATGCTCATTAGGCATTGATGGATCATTCAGTTATCATGAATGGATAGCCTCTTAAGGATGGTCATATTCCAATGCACAAACATTGTCATCTGCATGCACTGGATTGGATGATGGAGGAGGAGAATAATCAGATCATGGATGGACAAAAGGAAATCGATGTGTCATAGAAATTATTTGGAATGGATATAAGGTTTTGGTGTTCATCATGAGATATGGATGTGTTATAGTTGATAACATCTTCAAAGGAAATATAAAAAAGGAATAAAAAGTACATCCTAAATCAGATGAAGATGAAATAATGAGTGATAACATCCACAGAGGATCGTGTGGTGGATGAAAATGGCCGGTAGATGTGATGTCTACTTGCAGGCCAGGTCGTGAGTGGGCACAATGTTTGTTTCTGGTAGCTATAGAGAAGATTATTCTCCAACCCATACTAGTAGGTTGTGTAGAAGTAAAAACTGGTACATATAAATGTCCCTAAAAAATTGATAATGAATAATAATAAGACAGTAAATGTATTCATAAGAAATATATTAAAATTATTATACCAATTTTGAGAACTAGATGAGGGAAACCAAGATCATTCATCCATCGATAATTATTGAATAATATATTCCTACGAAAAACATTAATATCTATAACAATCTACAAAATATTGAGATATAATGTTTTTGGAAGTAGATTCTAAAAATTCTACTTTAAACTATGAATTGAAATAAGTCATAAATAATGAAATAACATGTTTTAGGATCTATAAATTAAATAATTTTTATACATTTTTTCAAAACCCATTTTAAACAGAGTTATTGAAGTGAAATAAATATAAATAAATATAAAAAATTACTAAAAAATTACTAAATAAACATATCATTCAAAATGAAACAAATTTATTACAACTAAAGTAGAATGAAAATGGGAAACACATATCAATGTAAACTAAAATAATTTTTAATATATATTGTTTTTTTCTACATATTACAAACCATTACGAATAGATCAACAAAAATTTTCACAATGGTAATATTTCAGTCATCAATAACAATATTTTAGTCAACATAAATGTTATAGTCAATGGTTTCAATTTTATCCACTCTACCATGAAAATTATGTCTTGGGGGTGAATTATAAAATTAATTTGTAATTAGGTCATATAAGATCTTTCATAGAAAAAATATTTTTTCCCATTAATGAAAAAATATATGGTTCATCGGTAACTATGAATCATTTGATGAAAATAAATTTTAATCCACAATCATTAATATATGTACCATGTTTCATCATTGAATTAAACAATGTAGATTTCATCAGAGCGAATCGACCCTGATATTTGCAATCAAATAACACTTTTTAATCAAAAAGTCCATACTAGGAATGATATTCATATTAAGGACTACTATCTGATGTAATGGAATAAAAATCATTTAATTTAGTTAACATAACACCATCTTATTGTTATCTCGTATCCCCATAACTATTAGTTGTAAAAAATTTATACACAATAATTATTAATGATATTAATTCATTAAAAAATAATTTGGGTTAAAAATAAAATGCCCTTAATTATTTTGAGACATAAGAACTTTCTAAATCAAAAACCAAAATATATATCAATATTACAGTTAAATGAATATTAATATTTAAATTTAACTAAACAAATTTTAAAACCATTTATTTTAACCATGAAGGAATCCATTTTCTCCAAATATCCCCTCTCATTCTCAGAATAAAATATCGATGAATTCTAATTATAATTTATTTATATCCACTACATAAATTTGTAATAAGATATTAAGGTATATGGAAAATGGTGTAATATGATATATTAATAAAAAATAATATTAAATACTTTTTATAGTCATAAAATAAATAACAAATAAATAAGACTATGTGATGTTCCATATCCCCCTCATCAAGGCACAATGTATCTAATTTATATCATACAGAACATCCTCATATTTGGGGAAGACATGAAAATGAGGGATAAATTTAAAAATACTTCTCATATTCATTTCTCATTGTCCAATTATGTCTTCTTTTCCTTATTAAGAATGTACATAGACAAATATATATATTTTCACAAGGTAAATAAACAATCAAGATTAATCCTTTAGGTTTATTGTTGTTTCAACAATAATATTTGAGTGTGAACATATTTATTTCACTAGGATACACTGCGTAAAAATCTACTAGTCCCCATAGAAGTGTTTCAATTGGAAAATGAAATGTTAAATGATGTATGAGAGTTAAAAATGATGGGTGAAATTATATTTGCAACTCATGTAAAATTAATGGGCCTCCAACTTCATTTTTATTAAGAAATACATAGATTCCATTTAAATGAAGGCCTCAATAAATATAGAATGATAAAATGACCTTTAATCATACATTATTAGATAGTAAACATTGAGGCTCTATTGGAAAAATTCACGAGGATGTATGTGATAATAAATTTTTTTAGGTATTGTAGTTTGAACTCCAACAAGTAGATTCATTTAGATAAGTTTTGATAATAGCCGTAAGAATCTTTGATATTCTACAATACTTCTTGAAATTGATTTATCTGCAAATATTTCATCACATAAAATGCACATGGAACATTATTTTTGTTTTAACTAGTAAAAAAAGTATGATGTTCTAGTCAAATAACCAGATTCAACAGGTCCCAATGAGATCATAAGTCATTGTTGTTCTTCTGGTTGATATTCAGTGGCATTTAATGATCAATCTCAAAAATAATTCTCTCACAGATCATTAAATAACGAAAATGATATATCTAATTTTTATACCAATATGTAATCTAAAAAAAGATATAATTCATTTTCAAATTGTATGTGGGTTTAGTGTCAATAGTATTTCTATTGTTATATATCATCTAAAAATTCCATAATGAAAAAATATATATTTCAATTCATCAAAAACAGTAGTTCTTAAAATATTCTAATGTCACTTTTTAGTATACATGGTATTATAAATCCCCCAGATTTTTTTCATGTATTGATGATCCATTGCAAAAATTATAGATTCACCAAGAAATTGAAATGATGATGATATTTAAGTCATATTGATTTTGTATTGTTCAGTATAATTTGACTTGATATATTTAGTTTCATGATCCCAAAAGAAATTATTTCATAATAAGGAAAATAATTTATAGCTCATTGAAGGGAACACTCATCTGAAATATATTTCATGAAGAAGAATTGAATGTCCATTCAAATATATCCCAATTCATCTTCATCTTTATATATATACGTTTCATGTAGATTTCTATATAATTGAATGGACTAGAAGTTATATGTATATTTATACTTAAAAAAGTAATTTTGTCATAAAAATCCATGGAGGATTTATGTAAACATGAATAAAACATGGCCACATGCTGGGTGAAGTATCAATTTGACCAAATAGATTAAATCAATTATAGGATAGACCCAATCTGACATTATGATCCTCAAATGAAAAAGCATTATGTGTTCATTAAATTATATCCATGCTAATAAATCTATATGAAAAACAAACTAATCATTATTGTTAATTCTGCCATCATTATTTCATCTCTCATTTGTTTACATTTCCACTGATTTGAAAAGATTTTGATGTTTAGGAATAAATGTAAATCTCTAGATTCAATTATATGGAAGAATATATGGTGTCCCATATATATATTCATTCTATGAAGATTTAATACATTCTTTATAGTCATTAATGTATTCCTTTTCCTCCAATGATAAATTTCAATTTTTCAGAAAAGCATACATTTTATTAGTATAACATCTAAAAGCCTCATAATTAAGATCCATTAGTTATAATGATTTCTGGGAATATATAAAAAATTTTCATTAAATTCCTTAAAATGGTAATTATATAATCATTAGAGGTAATATAAATCCAATACATGAATTTTCAATGATATAACCTCATTAAAAATTCCATCATTTTCATTTTATTACATTCTTGATTTATATGATTTTTAGCATCATCCATTAATTTTTTCACACTCTCACCATAATCATCTTCATTCATTTTCTCATGTGTGTTGATATAAGTTTCTCTTTTCCCATGAATAATATATCCCATGTGATAATTCAATAATACAAACTGATCTAATATCAAATTCCACACTACACATAATTCATTCTATTCAGGATTAGTATAAGAAAAAATAATCTCTCTATTGTGATACACAACATAATAGGTTTTTCTATGTCATTCATTATACATATGGTTGTTAACTTCATCCTAACATAATCATGTTATATCAACACAATTATAAAATAGAAATTACATATGAACGATATATGAAGAATTGTTAAATAAAAAATAAAATAAAATATCCAAATTCATTTGATACATGGTTGAAATCCGATCAAAATGATACATCATTCTCTTATAAATTCTATTTTAGTGGATATATTTATATTCAAATGAATAATGAAAATAATATTTAAAAAATTCATTAAAATAAATTGTAATATGAAAGTCATAAAATTATATTAGTATCTATAAAAGCAATGAATGAGGGAATGAGTATACTGTATAAGGAATACATACAAATTGAAAACCAGTTGGGTATACCGGAACTTTATGAATTCATTATCAATGTGGATAAACTGAAAAATATTGAGACACCCAAAAGTGATAAAAGGGGTTTTAATGATTAAGACATAATTGATAAGATCCAATCAATGGAAAAACAATAATTTCATTAAAACAAATTCTTACTTCCCAATTGATCAGAATACTTTAATCATTACAAAATACATTATTGTGATCAAAAAAAGAATTAATGGATAAAAAATTTTAATATATAGAATTTGGGAGCATGAGAAAATCCTCAAAATATCTACTAATTTTACATTGAGATCTAGAAAATGGTACATATATTTATTTCTTTCACTAATTTAATATATAATTTATTTATTTTTGATATCGTAACCTAATAGAATAATTAATGTTCTTTAGAATTTATATGCAATATGGATTGATGTACCCAAACCATCCACATTACAAAAATACCAATGATTTAATTTATTCATTAGGAGTGATAACTGGAGGAGATTTATTCAATGATTTGGGTTCCCCTAGACTATGCACTTCAGTAAATGGGGATATTTTACTAATCATGAAGGAGAGAGAGATTAAACCCTTCTTAGGTTGTGACCAACCCACATATATCATTATTTTCCTATATGATCAATTGGTTTTGATTTTGAAATAGAAAAACACAAAATAAAAAAATCTCCAATTAATAATTATATTATCATTATCGTATTAGGATGACCCTAAATATAAGTGGATATATAATACTATATTCAATAATTAAAATAATAAACTGATTCATGATAGAAAAAATTACTTCAAAAATTAATAGAAAAAATATTTATAATGATTTAAGATAATAATAAATATAAAAAGGTACAATACATTTAAATCTCTGGTTCACAGGCTAGTGATTATAAAAATATAATGACATCTTCTTATTATCTTTGGAATTATGTTTATATCAGTTCCCCTTCTATGTTATTACTCTCAATATCTCAAAAATTACCCTTTTTAATGGTTAAATACATTAGTTAAATATTGAAAATTATAATCAAAAACCATTTTTAAATAAAAAACACATCATAGATAATTGTTATAGTGAATGTAGTACTCTATTAACTATATTATAGGACACTCCATTAATAAAATCACATTGGTCATGTAATTAAAAATATGGTACTGAGGAAGGGATGATAATTGATTTTAAAACTGCACATTAATTAAATAAAAACCCATAGACACACTAGTAAAATCCTCATTTAATCCATTGTTAAAAAGAAATCAAGATAACCCTCTAATGATATCAATAAAAGGGGGATGAAAAAACAAAAATGAAACATATAAAATATGTGATAGTGCATAAAGTAATAGTAATTAATCCATATATACTAATTATAAATTCAATGAATTACTTGATACAAATTTTCAAAGGAAAATATTGAAAAGTTATCAAGGAAATCCAACCCTTATTAGAAAACATCAGGCATATTCATCCCGTAATCAATTATTTAATAAATAAAAAAATAATATCATTAAGTTAAATTATTAGATTTATTACAAGAAAACACATTATCTCTTAGCTTATATATTTTCAAGTATAATGTTTTTCATCTGTCTTTCCACCTTATTCCACTTTCTTATTTATCAATATGCTCAGTGATTATTATTTTATCATGCGACTTTTATTTTAAATTTGAACTTGTATATCGTGGTCAATAGATATGAAATTACTTCAATAAATTCATAATGATGGGATTAAATTATCATTTTGACTAGACCTTTACAACATGAACATAAACCATGTCATGATCTACACATGGATGTCTATGAATCATGATATATCTATTTACTTCATGGAACGAGTGAAAACTCATAATGTCTATAATTTTAAAAATTTAACAAAAAGGAAAAAATATATATATTTAACTAGTATTTGAACATGAATGTCTTTAATTGATCAGATAATTTATAATATAAAAATGAAAAGAATACATAGCATAAGAGGCGAAGGATTTGAAACTCACTAATATAATATTTAATAAGATCTGAATCCAAACATATCATTAATAATTGGAAATAAATGTTGGAAATGGGAAGCCATAACTCACTCAAGTGATGGAAATTATGTTGTGAATCATGGTTAAATGGGGGTTGGGATGAATAATTTTTACAATTACTATATAAATGTTTTTTAAATAGTGTTTGTATAGACCAATATTTTTCAATATTTTCAACAAACCATTAGTATTTATTTATATAAATCAATGTATTAAACAAACCAACAATATAACGTAGATATAAGAACTCTATACCAATAAATCATGTAAAATGTTTTTATAGAGGCTTTGGAAAATCCCAACTTTCTAATAGTGATACTTGTGACCGTTATAATCTGAATAGTTGATAAATTTCTCACCCCTATGTTAGAGACTCCAGAATTTTTGTACAAAAATACTGCTCCAATATCAAGATCATGGGTCAAGTAGTTTTACTAAAGTGGTATCGATTGACGTGAACCATATGCAATAACTCCCTATGTTTACATCAAGTAATTTCCACGCCCAGTCCCTCATGCATTGCAAAACACTACTTACATTACACCCACCACCTCAGATCATAAGATGAGAGTGCTCATCAATCTATTATTAAGCTGTTAAAAAAAATCCAAGAACCTCTATTTAAAAAATTTCTTCCCCATTCAATTAAAATATATCAATGGAGATAATATCCTAGATATATTGGTTATGAAACTCTGATAGTATCCTAAAAACCCAATGAATCTTCACACCTCCATCATGATCCTTAGTAGATCGAAAAATTACAATACTACATCTTTCAGCAGATCCCCTACTACACCATCTTGTATGATTACATGTCCTCCATGTGGACCACCTAAATCAAGAACTAGACATTTTAATGCATCCATTGGGTTCTCTCTATGTACATCTAGGATCATACTCATGTGTCTTGAGAGGTCCTCCGGAGAATCTATGTGTAGCTTGATATCATTGATGCAGACAATCACAAAATAGGTTAAGAGGATCTAAATGATATTTTACATGAGTCCCATGAAAACTGATTGGGTTTTTATCAGTCCAAAAGAAATCACCATGCAATAGTATTGAAGGTAGCAATATATAAATTCAATATTTAGCATTCCAAAATCACATACTCATAGCTGATGATAGCCTAATCTGAGGTCATTATTCTAGAACCATCACTCCCCTCTCAATGGAACAAATATTTCATAAATACTTGATCATGGATACTTATTAATCATGGTGACCATGTTCAACAGCGAGTAATATACACATAACATCAATATCCCATACAAATTCGTGGTGAACAACAATGTGGTTTCTAGGGGAAACATTATGTCTCATTAATCCCTTCCTCTAAAATTTTATTAGCCACATGATTGTGTTTTCATGACACGTCAAACTTATTATGTTTTTAAGGATTATTTATAGTCCATAGAAGACCCTATTTCATCTCTCAAGGAGCATTTATTGGTTCAGATTTTGCGTTATTAATAAAAAGTACTAAAAATGGTAGTTATTCTGAAATCAATTTTAGAAAAATAACATGATTTAAAGAGCTTAATATAAGATATATAAAGGTGATGATTTAATAATTTTGAGTGAAGTATATCATTTCAAGTTCACTAAATATCTTTGATAGTTCATTGTTCTAAAAAATTAACATGGTTTTGTTTAATTATTTGGTTGAGTGTTGTCAATATCATGACTCCCAATTTACCTCTTAAAATGTTGCACAAAGAAGAAAACCTTGACACAAAAAATTTGTTGTCAAGGTTTGGTCCTTAATCATATAATATGGTATACCAAATAATATAAAAATCTCATATATGTGTGTGGAAGAAATTATTCTTGTGTTGTCAAATCAGAAATACTAAAGATTCCCACTTGAAATGTCAACTATATCAGTATCTAAAAAAAGTGTTTCACTTAATTGTATCAAATGATATGAATTTATAGAAGAATCATGTCATGATAAGAAATAATTGAAATATTATTTCTAAAAATTATACAAAACCAGTATAATAACTTGTTCTATAACTCCCTCCCAAGAGTGTGTAGCTCGCTCGAAATGATCTCTCATTATTTAGCTCACCATCGAGAGGAGGAGGAATCTCAGGAGGAGCCCTGTCATCATTCGTGATCCCCCTATGAGGATACGGGCCCAAATAAATACTTTTATGATGAGAGGACTCTATTGGGACTCCAAAATACCAGAGATTTTCCTCCTGGATGAATGTCCAAATGAAGATCCCAAGCTTCAATTTTATAGGCAAAGTGGAGGTGGGTTTGGGTAGACATATTATGTAAAACCACATGGCCCATGGTTTTCTAACACCATATAGTCAAATATTTATTTTTAAAATACTATAATCATGTTCCACATCATCTTAACTCTCTCCATAGAATGTTTGGAAACATTTTGACAACTAGATCCCGAGATATAGACAGATTACAACACACCACTTTTGACATTGAGCATATTTGGTGTGCTGGAAAGATCAGGTCGGTTGGGCCACCATATGGATGAATGAGTCTGGGGTTCCTTTGGATGAAATGTATACCAATTAAATATATACAATAAAAAAATGTATGCCCATTTTGATGCATGATCTAGTAAGATTTTGTGGATTAATTCACTGGTGTTATTGGATCTTACACATTTCCCCCCCTTTTTCTTTGATTCACCATGGGACCACCAAATTACCACCACCTCTAATTAAATTATCAAAAAAAGTAAAATATCCCCATTTAATAGTGATAAGAAAATATTTGAAACAAAAATGATGTGAATTATGTTATTATATATGGAATTTATAATACAAATGCATTTTAATAAAATGGTTTAAGGGTGAAAATAACATAGTAAATAGTGGTACGAACACACCCCCACCCCTAAACAGTTGCAGTCCTGGGAAAAGTCACATTTCCAAATATTAAGCATGTATATAATTCTAACCTATTAAATATTTGACATTAAATTAAAATTTAATTCTTGATAGAAATGTGATCAACGTAAAAATCACACTGAGGAGTTATTCTCAGTGATCATAGAAAAATGTGTCTCAAAAATTGTATCCTAATGAAATTCCAAGAGATGCATGATACCAATAAATGAAAATAATTTAAAAGTCAATAATTTCACTAAATATACATGTGTCTGTGTGACAGCCATTTCATGCTATTCTTTCCACATTCTATCGAGTAAATATATGTTATTTTAATAATTTTTTAATTATAAGATCCTTTCCATAGAACTTACCCCACATCCGTTGCAATAAAATTTCAAGAACCACTCACTTAATCCTACCCAAAAGTCAAATCATAATCTCCCTTCCTTGATATCCCTATATGTTTTACATTTGATCACTCCCCCAATTTAATATTTTTTTTCAAAGGTTTCAATTGGAACAAATCTCACACTATTATTCCAACACTTCTTTAGTCTCCTCACGACACTAATTGTAATAGTTATAACATCAAAAGTCAAGGAATGGTGGGGTTTGTCCCTCCTAATATACATCTTATTATTTTGTTTTTTTAGGGCATACAATTTTAGGATAATAAGTACACATGTATAGGTTAATCTTGAATAGTAATTACATAGATCAGATAAGGAAAGAATGTATAGAAAAATTGATTTTTTAATGTATATAAAAATAAAACTAAATTATATTTACCTTCCATTAAGTAAGAAATTTTAACACATCATGGTTGTGTGAAAAAATGTGGGGAGAGATTAAGGGGAACAATTTTACCTTAAAATATTAACAAAAAAGGTTACCATTCTTCTCAATTGTTTTAATATGATACAACCATTTATAACATTAACAAAGAATCAAATTTCAATAAAAAGTCACACCACAGTATTTAATTATTGCTGAAATTCACATTTAATCAGAATTTTTTCTGTATGTTAAAACAACATAAAATATAGATATTCTACTATGATTTTCAATAATATCATTGATTAAATAGGTATCATTTTCCATGAAAATGTGGGCATAAAAAAAGTAATATTCTGGGCCAAATTGATTGGGGGGAGGGGGAATAATAACAATACAATTTAGTAAGCTAAAAAGATGAAAAGAAAGAAGATGATGAAAATTCCTAAATAACCTATGAATATATCCACCCCCACACCTAAAGTGTGCAGTGTCCTCATTATAATAAAAGATAATGTTAAAATTAAAGATAAAACATGGTAAGTGTCATTCATAGATTTCTTCCTCAACATAGAGTTCCTCCATCGGGAACTCTGGAAGGGCTTCATGGATGTGCATTAGCCGCAACCCATTGACAGTGCGAGATTTCTTAGTTTCTTCATTTTGAACCTGAACATCACCAAATGAAGATATATTATTAACATTATAGGGCCTACTCAATCATGAATGAAGCTTAGCGAGATGCAATTTCAAACTTGTATTGTAGAGGAGGACTTTTTTCCAAATGTAGAATTTACTATGAAGGACGATACGGTCATGGGCTCCCTTGGTTTTCCCTTTATAAATCCTAGAGTTCTCCTAAACCTCATTTCAAATTTCCCTTATCTCCGGAATCTAAAACTTATTTTGAGCACCTACAGCAGAAAGATTATAATTTCATTGTTTGATGCCCTGATAGGCCTAGTTCTCAATCTCAATAGAGTGGTGTCAAATCATTCCAAAAACTAGATGATATGATGACATGAAAATATGGGTTTTGAAAGAAGTATGGTAAGACCATAATTAATTATAGAGTCTATGAATCCAATATTTTCTATTGGGTTGAACATTTTTTTCAAGAATCTGTTTTAATTCTCAATTTGACACCTCAGCTTGACCATTGGTATATTGGTGATAAACATGAGATAGTCGATGCCCGTCCCAATACTAACACTAAAGAGATGGCATTGTTCGGTTGCAAAAATAAAAACCCCGGTTAATGATGATGAACCTAGGTAATCCAAACCTACAAAAAACCATGTTCTAAAAAATCACACATATTTCATAGAATCATTAGTCCTTATAATTCATGCATCTGACCATTTTGAAACCTAATCCACTACCAATAAAATGTATAATTTTCCAAAAGAATTGGGAAATTATCCCCATAAAGTCAATACCCCAAACATAAAAAATGCCATGAAAGAGAAATAGTTGTTGTAGAATTTCATTTATTTTAGAGATATTACTCATTCATTGACAATGATGAAAAGATTTAAAAAAATCATGGGCATCCTAAAAAATTGTTTGGAAAAGAGACCAGAATCATGGATTTTTCATGCGGTCCAATTGGGACCATAGTGACCCCTGCCAGAAAGAGTGTGGCAAAATCTAAGGTCGTACTAAAACACGTTATCAGGGACACAACGCGTAAGGACCTAATCAATACATGTGTTCCAGAGGTAGGTGTCACACCAAATTTACCAAAAAGACTCATGTTTTAGATGAATGTCTTGGTTTTTTTTAAAATCAGTTGGTATGAAATATGATACAAAATAATTTACAATTTTGGAATACCAAGGAATAGCATCTTCCACTCAGTACAATTGCTCATCGAGAAACAAGTCGTTTATAGGAATACAGGGGGCAGAGTTAATGACTAAGGATGTGTAAATCTTACTAATATGTCCAGCCACCACATTTTGTACTTATTTTATATCTCTAATTTATAAATATAATTCCAAAAGGAGGAGAATCTAGCGAATGATACGTGGTTTGGCTTCTGCTTTCATTAGGGGACACCAGATTGTTGTATGTTCTTAGAAGACAATGACTATGGAACCCAAAAGGTATGAACTGAATTTGACCAAGGAAAACACAATGGAAAGGAATTATTTTTTATTTGTGGTGCGGTTTTCTTGGGTGGGGTCCAAAGTACATGATGCATATGCAATGACATGTGGAGCTCAATCGACCCTTTATGATAAGACTGTCCGAACTGCATAGTTAGAGGCATCACAAATGAGATCAAATGGTAAATACCACTGATGTGGTTGGATTATCGAGGGTAAAGTGAGAAACCATTTTAACTTATTAAATTATTCCTTATATTTTTATCAAAAAAATTACTTTTTTTGATAAATCATGAGAGGGGTATTTCAATTTTACTAATGTCACGAATGATTTGAGGGAAAAATTCATCATGACCTAGGAAAGATATAAAATATCAAACCTTTTTAGGTAATGGTAAGGAATAAATTATATCCAATTTTGGTTTATTTATATGGATACCATCCCCCAAAAATGACAGGTCCCAAATCTAAACCTTGTTGTACCATGGAATATCATTTCTTGTAATTTACTTAATGAATATTTTCAATACTGCAACGTAGGACTAAACCAAGACTACTAAACCATTCCTCAAAATAGGTTCCATAAATAGTTAAATAATCCATGAATACTTCCATTCCATTCTTCAGGTAATCTAAAAAATACTAACCATGCATCGATGGAAATCATCGAATCATTGCACAGACCAAATAGAATCTCTTATATGAAAATATTCCAAAGGGGAAATTGAAGGTTGATTTTTCGAGATCATAGGGGGAAATATGGATTTGAAAATATCTATAATACCCATTAATAAAATAGTAATGTGATTTCCCTGCTAGCCTCTCTAGAATTTGGCCAATTAATGGAAATGTGAATTGGTCCTTCCTGGAGTGTTGATTTAGTCGGTGATAGACTATACATACACACCAACTATTCTGCACACGAGTTGGAACCAATTCATTATTTTCATATCTAATTACTGTAAGACCAGTTTTTTATGAACTAATAAATAGGACCATCTCATTTGTTTTCAGAGATGGGATAAATGATTCATGTAGCCAATAATTTTGTTACATCATATTTAACTACATCTAAAAGGATTGGATTCCGTCGATGTTGTTCCTACTTCACTGGTTTAGCCTCAACATTTAATAAAATATGATTTGTAAAAATTGATGATTTAATACCAACAATTTCTATAGGTTTTCATACTAACTCTTATTTATACTCCGTCAAAAGTTCAAGCAGTTGAAATTAATGCTCATGAGGGAGTGAACTAGAAATGATGACATGCGGTTTGTGTCCATTATCATGATATGAATATTTTAAATCTTAAGTATTTTGTTTTATTTGTAATTCAGATGGATTTTGTATTGATGAGACTATGTGTGAAAGTGAGAGGTCACTGATCTCATCGAACTGGTCAATGGCATCACCCTCAATAGAAGAATGAGATTTTACATGATTATCAGTATCATTGATGGTTATGTGATCCTCAGTGTTCAGGAAATCAGGAATGAATACAAATGCATTACATTTATCTAGACCACTTCAACAATCAATGCATGAGTCATTTCCTAGAATTTCTATCAATGAAAAAAACATGAAAAGGTGACAATGGGAATGAAATGAAGTTTTATCAAGGGATGGGAGTATATCTATAAAATTAATAGAGTGTGAGAGAAATGTTCTTCTTAGGGGCGCTTCATAGCATCAAGTATGTTGAAGTGGAAAATATCACCACCAAACTCCATATATAATGTTCCATTTTAGAAATTAATTATGGTTTTGGTGGTTTTCAAGAAGGGTCTCCCAAATAATATTGGGGAATTTTCATTCATACAATCATCTTCCATTTTTAGCAGATAAAAATAAACAGGAAAAATTAAAATTTTCATCCTCACTATAACATCAACTAACACACCATAAAGGAGTGTTGTACTTCGATTTACTAACAAAATTACTATTCATGTGGGCTTCGGTTCACCAACCTACAATGAAGAGTAAATGGAGTGACACATCACAATAATAGAGGCACCAAAATCAAGAATAATATTAGAAAAATAATAGTCCCCTATGGTGCACGGAATTGAGAATGTTCCAGGATCATTGCAGTTAGTGTGAAGTGATCGATCTATCAATGCGGAAATGTTCCTCCCTAAGATAACCTTTTCATCTCTACGATGTCTTTTTTGGTGGGAACACATCTCCTTTAGAAACATAATTTATCGTGGAATTTTCTTCATAACATCAATCAAGCGTATAATAACCTCCACATTTTTGAAAATTTTCATTATAAACTTATCATGTTCTATTACTTTTTTGTTTTCATGGTTTGGTGGGCCTTTGAGGAAATGGCAGATGAATGGTTGGGCTTAGTGACTCATCAATAGAAATGCACATTCCATTGGAATGGATTCTCTCTGGACAAGGTTCAACCAAATTTGGATCATCATAAGTGGTTGGTATAGGCGTTTCCTTAGAAGAGGATGACTCTAATGTAGGGTATATTTGTTTTATATGTTCTGTTAGACTCCTAAGTGTGATGACAGTAACATTTTCTTTATCCCAATGGTTAATTACCGATTGAGAGGGCACTATACCCGGCCCATGACTTTGGATTTACCCACTATAGTTATCTAGTTTCCCTAATTGGGTTTTTAGGTTATGTATGGATTCTTGGGTGGTTTGTTGTAATTTTACGTTGTTGTAATAAATTTGTTTCATCATGTCTTCAAGGATATGATTGAATTTTGGAGAGAGGGTGTTTGAAAGGCAGTTGTTGTGGTTGAGGATTTTTGGGTGGTTGTTGTTGACTACTCTATCCTAGTTGTTCCCATTATTATTGAGGTTGGTTGGAATACCCCCTTTAATATAGGCGTTGTTTTCTTTTCACATAGGGTTAGAAGGATAGTAAGGTTATTTCTTAAATGGTTGGTTATATGGGATGCCGGGAATGATTGCCTCACAACACATAGAAGTTTCTATAAATTGGGGGAATTTTTCAGAGTAGTGGGTGTCAAAAGAACTTATACGAAAATATATGTGAGGAGGAGATTGGTTTTTACCTTGGAAAAAAAATTGTCGAAGAAGGGTACTAACATATTCAAACATAGTGTCAACCTTCATATCAAATTCATCACATTTTACCTCATGGACACCTCAATGGGGTCCACTAGATCGTGAACAGAATTAATGACTATTTTTAGCCAAGATCTCAATTAGGGTTCCTATAGAAGTTGGGGTCATATCATCTAGTTCATAGATTACAACTATGTTAATCATGTTTCTTTCAATAGGAATTAAATATTTATATAAATTTTTAATTATAATTTGATCACTTATTTAGTGGTGTGGGAAACTTGAACATAAACTTTTTAAGCATTCCTAATTTTCATTTATAGTTTTCCCTTGTTTTTCACTTATACCAAATATATCATTCTTTAAAGCCGCAGTTTGATAGGATAGAATATACTTTTCATGGAAAAGGAATTTCATGTCCATCCAACATCTAATTGGTGAATTAACCTAATATAACCAATCATCTGAAGTGTCCTATAATGAAAATGGGAATTCTCAAAGAATTACATGTTCTTCATGCACATTAGTATGTTTTAAAGTAGATCACAGAGTATAAAATTATTTTAAGTACTTATGTGGATCTTCTTCCACAAGTCCATGATATCTTGGTAATAAATAAATTAAACAGATTTCAGTTCAAATTTGGGTTCCTCGCTTTACATTTGAATATAGGTGGGATGAATATCAACATCAGGTGAGGTTACTTATTTTAATGTTAATTTTATTTAATACCTATTATTCTCATTTATTCCAGTTTTTATATTGGTTCAAGAAGAAGAAGAGGAAGGATTTTAAGTGTGTTGATGTTCTGTGTGTCCTCCTTTGAAGGATTCTCTTGTGCGTCTCGCTGTCACTGATGTGGGATCCTCTCCGGTTCAGTTTCGAATGGTGGTAAGTCTCCCAGATTTGAATTTTTCATGAAGAAAAAATACAAAATAAATAAATCAAAACACAATAATATATGTAAAGGTATAAGATAAAACAAATAAATAGTCACAAAATTTAGAAATATCTTATAAAAATACGCACTAAAACCCAAATATCTCCCCAAAAATAGGGCTAGAATTTAACCGTTCTGTCATCACACATCAAATTTATTATATTATTATTATTGATTTATAGTTTACAGCAGACCCTAGTTCATCTCCCAAAGAGTTTTAATAGGTTTAGATTATGCATTTTTAATAAAAGGTACTAAAAGTGGTGGTGATTCTAAAAACAATTTTAGAAAAATAACATGATTGTAAGAGCATAATAGTTGATAAATAAAGGTTATAATTTAAGGATTATGAGAGAAGGATATAATATCATTTTCACCTAACATCTTCTATAGTTAATTCTGTTGAAAATGTCACATGTTTTATTTATTTGGTTTAGAATTGTCAAGATCATGGATCCTATTTTACCCCTTAAAACGATGCAAAAATAAGAAACCCTTGACACAACAAACGTGTTGTCATGGTTTAGTCCTATATTTTAGAAAAATGTATACCAAATCATACTGGAATATAATATATGTGTGAAAGAAAAAGGACTATTGTGTTTTCTAGTCGGAACAACACAAGATTCCCACTTGAATCTCAACCCAATCAGTATTGAAATAAATTATGTTTCACTTAATTATATAAAAAGAAATGAATTCAGGGGAGATACATGTCAACATAATAAATAAGTGATATATTTAACAAAAATGTATACAGAACAAATATAAGAACTAGTTTTAGAACTCCCTCCCAAGAGTTTGTAGCTTCCTCAAAATTATCACGCACTATTTAGCTCGCCATCGAGAGGAGGAGGAAGCTCGGGTGGAGGCAATTCTTTATTATTGACCCCCTATGAGGATTGAGGCCTCTAGAAATTCATAAATATTGAGAGGAATCATTTGGTTCTCTGAAATACCTGAGTTTTTTCTCCTGTCTGAAATTTCAAATGAGAAGCACAAGCTTCCATTTTATAAGAAATATGGAAGGTGGTTTTGGGCACACAGATTATTTAAAACAACATGGACCATGGTTTGTGACCACATGATAGTCAAATATTTCCCTGTAAAAAATATGAAACATGTTTCCACAGCTGTTCACTATCTTCATCAAATCTTTTTAACCATTTGGACAACAAGAAACTGAGATATGGAGAAATCACAACACACCACTTTTGACTTCATGAAGATTCAATGTACTAGAAAAATCATGTCAGTTGGACCACCTTATGGATGAACGTGTATTGGTTTCCTTCAGACAAAATGTTTCCAAATAAATTCTGGACAACAGAACAAAATTTCAACCCATTTGGATTCACCTTTTAGTATAATTGTTCTAATTAATCCAATGGTGCGCTTGGATCCTCCGCAGTTTGGCCAATTTTTCTTTTACTTCATCATTGGTCCTCCAAATAACCTCCACCTTCAATGAAATTATAAAAACAAGTAACATTGATTAGTATAATAGTGATAAATACAAAATAATTGAATAATTATGTTATTATATTTGGAATATACAGTACAAATTTAGTTTAATGAAATGGATAAGGGTAAAAATGACACAGTAAATTGTGGTACGATTAATACACCCTCTGTAGAAGAATCATTATAGGATCTATATAGTGTGATTGTGAAGATATCATGGTCATACTAGGGTTTATGTAAATACCAATGTCTAGATTTTGGTAGTGTGGTAATCCTAACATGTCCTCCGGAAATATGTCATTATACTCTGGTTCCACCATTGGGAACTAGTATTCCAAAGCTTCCAGTAATTCAAGAGTCTTGCTTTCCAAATTCTGATTAATTTTTTTCACTCTCATATTTCTATGGTTTTACATCTCCACTAGGGATTCCATTTCACCCCTAAAAGAAAACATAATCCCATAACTATATACACACATCATCATCTGTAGAAAAAATTCAATATAGTCATGAACTATGGATAACATTCCAAATATTACATCATAAATGCAAGAATCTAATATAATGATATCCCATTCATATCTCTTTTAATGAATTTAGAGATCATGATATTGGAATAACTTTGAAATAACTGAGTCACATACCATCAATTAATCCAAGAAGAATGGTTGAGTAACATGATTAATTAGAAACTCTTTGTTTCGATCATAAGAAGTTGTAAGAAAATAATGAGTCATATCTATGTCTATAAGTACTCTAGTTATTTTTGGAACGACATGGATCATACCATGTATCATACCTAGAGACTCATGTTTATAGGACTCAATATCCTTAAACATTCCTCATTCATAACCACCAGCACCCTATGCATGACATGGAGCACATGGGGGTGGTGGAAATAGGTCTAACCGCAAACCACATCCTAGTACTCTACCCGCTCATCTTCCAAATTTGATATCCAATGGGCTTCCTTTATATATAATATTAGTATTCATAAATAGTTTTTCAACCATATCCCTATCATATTACTAGTGGGTATTTCATTCCCAAGAAATATTTCCTCTAAAATCACATGATAATAACCACCTATCCCTCAGCTGACTCGAGCCATCCTATGAGTCATGAGCCATTAATCGACTATCTTAGTATTATTTCAGGAGGCATTTTTCATGATTGTTTCCCTATGAATAACATCAAAAATATTCTTCTGAGGTCTCATCTCTTGGTTTCCTAATACTACCACACAGCATCATTATATTGTCTAACATGAATCTTGTTACTATGAAGGCATGCCCGAGCACTAGAGCATCAGTAGGAGTACAAAGTGATACCGCTGAATCCATGATATCATATAAAAATCTATTATAAAATGATTTCAATAAAAATTATGAATCTTACACCATATCTGTGGATTACCAAGATAGATCATTAAACCCCACTACATATATCAACATGATCATACTACCCTAATGAGGATGAGAAGCTGTAGGATGCTCACTAATTAAAACGTGGATGCATAAAAATCACCACAAAAACGGGAACTAAAATATTAATAATGTGATAGTTTTCTTGTCAAGTAACTGAGTCACAAGAATTCACTATTGACTTGTAGATTCATTAAGAAGACTCATAGTATAGACATCCGTTTGATTCGGAGTAATCATCAGAAGGAGGAAAACATGAGTGATTTATACAAGACATCCCTCATCCACCTGTGGGTATGTATTTCCATTAAAGATATGTGGTCACTAACTATTGAACTCATGCATAATACTCATCCTGCATACATACTCAAATGGGACTTCCAACACTAACTGCTTCTCAAAAGATGATGGTATAGATGGTACACCAACAAAATATACTATCTTTGGTACTTTACCCTATACTGAAGCATAATCACTCAACTAATCTTCCTCGTGATCATGTCGTGGAATCATTGATGGATTTCTTCATGGTGGTATCTTGTAATAAAAAAGATAAAACATGGTCAATGAGTATATCAATAGAGATAGCCCAGGATGGACATGGAAAGCACAAACCATTCTTATATGATGTATAAAGAAAATTTTTCCCTTCAACCAATGCCTAAACACATTGAGTGAAAAAGTAGGTGATCAGATTCCTAGTACATATATACATCATCCACCACTCTAACACTACAGTCCTTGGAATGAAATTATAAAATGAAAAACTTAACAATATATTTATAAAACAGAAACCAATATCATATATTCCATTCCAACGGTTGATCCAACACCTATGATAACACACTTTCATGACAGAACCCATTATTTCTCAAGCAGCAAATACCCCAAGATCATATCCATTTTTCCAGGGGATGGAGACCATTTCTGAGAAATAATATCATCCACATGGAATTCATTATCCTAAGGTACCTGTATATATAAAAATTACCAAGACCAAACAATGATAAACTGTAGATAACAAAATACAATTCAATCATTCATATATGATCTCACTATAAGAGTATAAAAATAATTCACTAAATGTTGTAATGGGTCAAATTCAAGATCCAAAAACATATACAGAGAGTCCAAAATATTAATAAGTTGGGAACAACTATCAAATGTATCCTCCTAAGAAATAACTTGTTCTTTCTTACACAATCTATTCTCCACCAATATTTTCTCAGCCTATGAAATCATCAAAAGGGTATTCATTTTTATAATACATGACATGTGCGAGTAGAGTCCATGTAGGTGTGAGTATAAAAATACCCAGTATGACTTCCCAAAACATCAAAAATATAATAAAAAATAGTATGATTATTAAAAGAGATAATAATTAATGTTAAAACATTCCAGATATACTTAGTAAGGACCCAACACATCTAGGGGGTCTCAAACACACTACCATCCATTGGATCACGATTACAGATCCAAGTCCATGGTAATCCCAAGAGAACCCACACCCTGAGCCATCATATCATTAATGAAACTCATGTAATAAGTCATTATCAATTGGGCCTTACCTAAGAAAACTCATTTTTCTATGAATACCAAGATACACAGATAGGGTATCACATCGAGAACTGATAGGAGTAACCATAAAAATAATTGTATCAACCCATAATATAAGGGATCATGTTCGAATGATACTATAAACCCAAAAAAATTATCATAATTTATCGATGATTTACACCTTGTGTAAGGATATAACATCGATTCCGCAAACCCCACAAATGGTATAAGAAGTAAAAATAGTGTATATAACTATATTCTCATGGAGGGCCACCATAAAATATTTCTGAGACATATCCTCTAGGGGTATCACAGTCTAGAGTTATCGACATAATGTATCACATTACACCTTTAGGGATGGAACAAGGTATTAAACAAATCAAATAAAATTCAAAACTGATGAAAAAAATCCATCCAAAATTCCTCAATGTGGGGGTGGTGGTGGGGTTCACATTTTATACTATAGAGTACATGGCGTGTCCATCAAACCCCACATTTCCTCGCATGTTGATACCTCACCCTATAGGTAAGACATAATATAAAACATTTTTAATTAAGTATACATGACATGTATAGGTCTACCAACACCCTTATCATGACATAATTCCAGGCCAATGCGACTTTGTACATGCCCATGTACAAACCCTTATACACCTGGCTGTGCTCATGTACACCTAGTTGTGTCAATGTACCCGAAATTTCCATGAAATCATGCCATGTTCATGTAACTCAGCTTTCTCATGCCTGTGTATCCTAATATATTCAAGCCATGTCACCTTCATGGGTGACATGATATGTGATAAATGTCAGGTAGTGTTTGATCTATTTCCTATATGTGGTTACCCTAGAGTAATATAATGGGTCCCACATGGTGTGTATCTTTGGATGACAAGATGTGTAACCCTAGATTTTCTATAACACATAGGGTTTTCATTGTATCATATATTGTGATATCTATTCCTTGATTCTATTCATGAATCATATATATGGGTTCATTGAACACCACTGTCATCGATCCTTGGGGTAATGGTTTCGATCTTCATAAAAATCACCTCCATCGAGCCACCCGTCTATTGTACATCAAACATGGAAAAAATTATCAATAGATCCATGTGGTCTCTCTCTTATTGTCATCTATCATAATCTCACCTGGATATCTACCTTAATAAAAAATTAAAACCATGGTATTTATCTTGTTCACTAGATAATAATTTCACAAATACCATATACCCGATATTTATTAAAACATGGGCCAATGAAATTTGGAGTGGTGATCGTGTGATGAAATGGGAGAGAAATCCATAACCCATAAAATGTGGGGAAAACCCATGATATTTGATTATTTTTTTCCCTAATACATTGCAGATGAATGAGATGAATGATGATGGAAATAATCAATGAAAAAAATAAATTATTTATAATTAAAATTATCCATTCATGCATGAATGAATTCATATCTATAGAATTTATCCTCATTAGACCGATATAGCAGAAACTAAAGGAATCATAGAAATAAAAAAAATCATCCCTGGTGTATGTATCAATAAATGTGGAATAATGTTCCTAAATTTCAATCATTTGTGAAATCAATGATCATAAATTGAACAATAATCCTCTATCTTGATCCGATCTGAAATCATCTTCCAATAAATCTCTCCTCAAATGGTCCAATAGATCTCTAGGGTTATGTGGCCAACCAATAAATCTACTCATAACCATATATTTATAGTTTAAAATTGGTTTTTTTCCAACATAATAAAATAAATATATAAATAATAGTTTCATATTGATCTCACATGTGAATTCATTTTATAGAAGCTCAAAAGGCCGATAATGATTATGTTGAGCATAAGGTAAAACCCTCTCGTGAAACACAAGAGAGGTCTCAAATTTCCAATAAGATCCCCTGTTTAAGAGTTATTTAACTTTTTCAGATCACAAAATTTGTATTATATTAATATTTATAATATTTTTTAAACAATATCTCTAGGATCATCAGGCCTTAGCACCTCACATTATCTTAGCAACTTGGTCAAAAAACTATCGATATAATATTTTGATTTAATACAATGATCAATATGAGCCATTAAAATTTGAAACGAAATAATAAATAAAATTAATAATGATAGGATTGTTATAAAAATATTATTGGGGATAGAGATACACGATTCCGTAGAAGATATGGTGTGTAATATAAAATATGACTAAAGGTGTGAAAATATGACTCAAGAAACCCTTACCGTGATTCACCACATTCACTAAAGAAATTTAATATCATGTATAAAAAATAACTATGTAAAATATATTTTTCAATAAATTTTTCATATATATAACCTTCTATAATTAATATATTCAATTATATTATTCTCTTATTATCTATTTTTAATATCAAGTTTGAGTAATCTTTTTCATTTTGAACTAAATTCTTAATAATCAAATTTTATTCATTCATTGAAAAATTTTCATCCTTAAAAGGTAATAAAAAATAGATGACTTGATTTATTATTAATATATAAAATCTAATAATATTATTATATTTTATTTTAGTTATGATATAAAAACATAAAATTAGAGATGACCACGTTTGAATGATTTTTATCAATTGAATAATGGTATCGAAATTAATGATTTTAAAATTAATGTTACCATTGCAAAATAAAAATCAATGTATTAATTAATTATTATATAATATTATTAAATATGTTATCATATCCGTCAATGATGTTTTTTTATATAATTTCTCAACTTATTGACATGATAAACCGAATCATGAACACGCCATAATTAATTGAATATTATGGATTTAAAAATGGTTTATTTTGGAATAATATAATTATTATAGAGAAATGATGATATTATTAAGATATTAAATAATTTTTTGAATAATATACATGAAATTTTATTAATTAATTTAGAAATTGATTAAAAAATATTATACTTTTCTTCATGGAGGTTGTAACTCACACAACACGTAGTTAACATTTTAATATCACAATGAATGAGAGGGAAAGTGGTCGGATTGTGTTTTGTATATTATTATAAAATATTTATTATATAAGTCGCCTTTATTTATCAATTTTAGTCTTATAACTATCTAAGAGTGGTGGTAGTGACAAATTGATTTTTGCAATTCGTGGAGGTGGTAGTCCACATAACACAGGAATGAATATTCAATTTCATAATAGAAAATATGAAAATGAGATTAATAGATATTACCATAGAATAATAATATTCCGTATAAAAAAATACTAATTTCAATATATTTTAATATTAAAAACATATTTTGGAAATTATGGTTGAAAGGAAATTAAGTTCTAGAAAATGGAGTCATGCCTCATACTTCCAATATTACAATTAATCAATTCACATAGATGAATAAACTTATAACCATTCAACACCTCAAAAAATTTAATGACCATTTTCCATTCATTAATTTATAACATTGAATGACCATGTTATCATTTGTGAAGTCACACAATTTAATGACCATGTTACCATTGATTGATTCATAAAATTTAATGTCCATGTTAACATTTATAAACTCAAAAAATTGAATGATCATGTTACCATTTATTAATTCAAACCTTTTTTTGACCATGTGACCATTCCTTAATTATTACCCTTGACTGACCATGTTACCATTCAATAATTGAAACACGAATTTCCATGTTACCATCAGAACTGATACATTAGAATGAACATGTCACCATTCATAACAACACAATAAAACAACCCTGTTACTATTCATCATCACCTAATTAATCCAAAAATTAATTATCCACCTCAATTCCATAACTTATTCAATATTTAGATAAACATGAAAATTTCATTAGTTATGTAAAAAATTAAGTAATCAAATAAATGAAATAAATTAATTCAACAAATAACTAATCACATCAATTCGATTACCAATTCAACAATTAATTAATCAAGAAAATTCCATTAGTCAAATAAAATACTAAGTAATAACATCAATAAAATTAATTAATAAATAAATTAATTAAACACTTCAAAAATATTAAGTAATTTGATAGTTATTTCATCACATCAATATTATTAATTAATTAAAAAAATTAATTAATCACTTCAACCCCATTATCAAATAAAGAAAATTAACTAACAAAAATAATCTCATTACTAATCCATCAATTATAATTTCACATCAATATCCTTAATTAATTCACCAAATAAATAAGTACACAAATCCTATTAAAAAATTTATTAAATAATTAATCAATTACCACAAACTCGAATCCCATAGTTAATTCCACAATTATTTATCTCAATCACAATCTCAATACATTATAATTAATTGAAAAAATATTTATCTCAATTATATAATCATAAAATCTCATAATTATTTCATTAATTATTATCTCAATAAACAATCTCAGTATCTCATAATTAATTCCACAATTATTTATCTCAAATCAACAACCCAAATATCTCTATAATTAATTGTATAATTAACCATCCTAATTCTACAATCATAATACTCAATTAATCAAATCCACAATTTTCTAATCATATTTAATCGATCCAATTAATTCATAAATTAATTTTCCCTATCAATTCCATGAATTTCTAGAAATCCTTTTTTGATATTAAATAGCCGGTTTAATGGGTTCCGGTGCCCAAGTATACAACCATAACATAAACCCAGAAACAACAATCAACACACTAAAAACATCAGAAAAAATCATCAAATGCGTACTCCTCTCCGCATCCCCTGCCAGACTCATCTTCTCCAGTGGCCGAGGCTATTTCCCAACCTGGTGTCCTCTAATCCTGAGGACTTTGCACCCGATTCATGAGAAGTTCCAGAACAGGGTCCGGTGAAATCCTCTCAGTCACAATGTTCTTCACAAAAGACACAACGACCTTGCCTTTCTTCCTAGATGTTGAACGAGTCTGCAGAGGATGTGGGAGATAAGAGTAATCCTTCCTTGACCGACGTCTTACTGTGGGTGAACCAGGCCCTCCGACTGGAAAAGAGGTTTGCTCACTCTGTACCACCTCACTGAACAAGCGGTCACCTGTTCCGCTCACCTTCTATGTACCTCCCAAAGGGAACTCCCTTTTTTTTCATCCTGACCCATAGTAGGGTTCTCCGTCACCAGCAGAAGCACCCACACTGAAACACCTTCATCAACTGTTGCCGCAGGGACTGCTTTCAGGCCCTGCTCAACCTGGCTCTCATCAGCTCCCACCACATTGGAGTTTCTGGTTTCAGTGCAAACAGCCAAGGATGATCCCTCCAACCCCAGTCCCCTGTCACCCTCTTGAATAACCTCCATAGCCTCCATTCTTACCAAGCCAACTTCAGTCTCCAAAACTCCAGCCAACTAATCCCTTAAGGCCATGTCACTATTCTCCTTACCTGCAAAATCATTCTCTTCCAGGCATTTAGATCGACCATCCTCAGCAATGATAGAGAATCTATTACTCAAAGGTATAAAGGGGGGAGCCACAGGATCCAATCCCCTGGATTCCTTCGAACAATCCAAATTCGGATGACTACCTGGACCCTTACCATCCAAAGAACCAGGACCCGAATCACCCTCCAAAATTGCCTTACCAGTCCTGACTGATTCACCATCCAGTGTCACCGAAGCCACCCCAGAGCATTCTCCCCTGATAGCCGGCTCCATCGGTCTCGAGTGAGAACCCTCCTCAACATGTAAACAGTTATTCCTCTTCAAGGCCAGCAGGATATATTTCCCTTTACCATCTCCCTTGGTCGACCGAGGAGGAAGTCCCCTACGGCAGACCTCGGTCGAGTGCCCTAACCTCCTGCAAGACCCACAAAAATCAATCCAATCATCATAAATCACCCGCTGTTTACAGCGGTACTCTTCACCGATCGTGACAAAAACATACTCAAAGGGAGATCAAGATGCGTCTATCTCAACACAAACACGAGGATTCACTGGATGACAGAGCGCTTCAGTTCAACTATCCGTGCAAAGGAATCTACCTACCATATTTCCAAGCATTCGGATAATTGCAGGGTTCTGGAACAGTAAGGGAAGCTTGGGAAAACTTACCCAAACTGCGATTGAAGGTGAGTCCCTTTTCATTTGCAGGTCGAAAGACCACCGCAGCAGCAGAAAACAGGATCCCTTGTAAAAACAAGGTGCACTTGACCATTCTTTTATCAAATCAGCCTCCATCTCGAAGCGAACCATTATCTGCCTATTGTCGAGTAAACCCACCACCGCTCGTTCTTGGAGATCCCACGAACCAAAAATGAAACGATCAAACTCATCAACTGAGGGCATCTTGTCCTTGAAACGGGGAAAAAGAGTGAGATTCAATAGGTTGGTCGACTCAGAAAACTCCGTCGAGGATAAAGGAAGATTCGGGACCCCATCCACCAGATCCGGGACCTTAGGGTTTAAATCCACATTCGGGAAGGAAGGGAGGAACTCCGGGTTAGAGAATGGTTGGAAGGCCCTCGCCCTCCTAAGATACGATGATTCTCCCTCCCCCATCGAAGGGGGAGGGACCGGCACAGAGGCCGCCATCGTCACCTACAGAGGGGATTCATCGGGAGACCTCCGCCGTCTCTGTATCCCTATCCGGTTCGTGTATCAATTCCATGAATTAATTTGAGAATTAATTAATCAAATTTAATCTCTTCAATTAATTCACCAATTAATTGTCCACGTCAAATCTATTATTTAATATAAAAATTAAATAATTAAATTCATTCAATTAAGTTAATTCACTAATTAATTGTCCACATCAATAACATTAATTATTTCAACAATTAATAAATCATATTATATCCCATTAATTAATTCACTAATTAATGGTCAACATCAATTCATTTAATTAATTCGAATATTAATTAATCATATTACATCAGTTAATTAATCTTATAGATCCCAATATTTACATCAAAATGTTATTAATCACATTACATTAATTAATTAATTCATTAATCAATAAATCCCAACAATTCCATTATTTAATTAAATTATTAAATAATCACATTACTTTTATTTAGTTACTAATAAATTTATTAATCCATCTCACTCAACATAATATCCCAAATTAATTATTCAAATAATTTTTCTATCTTAATCATTTCAATAACACTTATTAAGACCTCAACTAATTTTTCCATCTTAATCAATATAATAAAATAATTATTAATTTGAAAAGTAATTTTTTAATTTCATCAATCGTAATATTTCTATATTTAGTTAAAAAAACTAATGATTGATTATCCATATTCTAATATTATATATATAAATAATAAAATTAATTATTCAATTTAACAATCCCAATTCCCTCAAAATCAATTAAATAATTAATAATTCAACATCTATAATCTCATTGTCCCATATTTCAAAATTCCTTATTTTATTAATTCAACAAATTAATTAATGAAATAAAGAAATAAATTTATAAACATATATTATAAATTACACAATTTAGTATACATAATTTAAATAAAGAGATTGGGAAATTATATTAAGCCACTATTCTCATGATTGATGAAAAACGTTCAGAAATAGTAATCCCCAATTTTGTGGAATTACGATGTAGAATGAGATATAGATCAAAAACTCGAATTCAAGACCATAAAATAGAGTTCTCATAATCCTATATAAATATCTAAATAACCTAGATCTAGATCCAATAATATAGAGGATAACTTTACTCTAAAAGATAAGTGATATATGGGAGATGATAAGGAACCTACACGGGATGATATCTGCTGACTGGGAGGAATACATATCTTTTATATGGACATGGAATCAAAAAACAGAAGATATGATCCCATTGAAATCAGCATGGTTCCTCAAAATTTTGGTAGAATCATTACAGGTTCAGTGCGGGTAAATTTGGGGTTAATATAGGGGTTCAGGTATTTTATAATCTAATTTTTGGGTTAATTAAAACTATGTCCATGGTCATCTATACAAAGTGCTCGGTTACCCCTAACTGGCCGCACCTCCCAATGGTGTCATATAGTTACTCATATGAGTGCACACAGTTATGATAGAACTGATCCAACCATGCATGTCCCTTCTTCTTCGGTGTTCATGTTTATTTGGGTTGCATGCACATTTTTTGAAAACCCTACTCCAATAGTATACTACCCCTTTTTCTTCCGAAATTTTAAATTTTCTCTCATGAACCGCCAAAGGTAAAACCAATATTAATATTACTAAACACAAGGATGAATTTTTTCAATAAAATATCATGATATGTCTCTATAAATGTTCTAGTTATTACAAAATCCTCACCTTATAACATCTCATCATCATGTTTTTTTTCAAAAAGGATAGGACGAAGCCTCAATTTATTATTTTAAAGGAAAGACCTCTTTAGACTAGGTAGAGGGTGACCCATTACATAGCCCAAATTCTCAAGGCCAAGTGGTTATAATAGAAGGCTTGAATGCCAATTTAATGGCCCAAAGTACCCCTCGTTGAATAATAATAATATAGTAACTGCGATGCTGTTGTACATGCTACAGTACCGCCACTGCAGCAGTTCCTACTACAGTCCCTCTGCCGCTATAGTGTCGCTGCAACAACAGTTCCATGGATTCTATTGTACTACTACAATTCCATACATTAGTACTTCTATAATAACCCATAAATTCTCCCCTTACTGGATTCGATCCAAGGTCTTTTGGATTCCAAGTAAGAGCTTGTACCACTAGGGTACATGCTCATTGGAACATCTCATCATCAAGTTGAATCCCCCTGAATGACTAAAATTCCGAGTCAAAAATGTCAGACCACTAATAACTCATATATACTTACCTCTCCCTTGTTTCCTCCTGATCATGTACATATTGATATTATACATGAACAATTGCAATTAAATTTCTTAGAACACTTCTTCATTATGATAAAACACAGATATAAAATTATCCTCAAATGAAACATATATTTTATTATCAACATTTGAAGCACAACTGGAATGTCTCACAACTCACCATGACCAAAAAACTGAAGAAAACCATACACTAATTTCAATCATCATTTCCATCAGATATTCCTAGAATGGAAATACATGCACCACCACCCCTGCCAACCTAGCCTTCCCCAGAAGAATTTAAACATGCACCACACAAGGTTAATTATTGGAATTCTATTACCACCACATACAACCCATAGACATCATTTATGAATATATTTATGAATCATCTCCACCCCCATTTGATGTGTTTTTTCAAAAATTTCTTCAAAATTTCATACTACCACAACTCATACCACTAACCCTATATATCCCATGAAGTGTGCATGGTCTTCACGTCTTAAATTGATAAACTAAACCAAAACATTTACATTCCCCCATTTCTTGATTCCAACAAGTAAACCCTTAGTATTTATCTACATGAATTCCTCTTATGACCCTCACTTGGTTATAGTCAGTGTTTCAACACCAACCTCATAGACTCAAATTTATCTTTCCCTAATATAATAACCTACAAGAAGTCTCTCCTTATCCAACTAGAAAATTTACTTACATAACCTGGCCTATAACCATTTCAATCTCAGTTAACCTTGGTTGATATCGTGTATTATGGAATGATTGTGTCATATTTGATAGTAAAGGATGATTTTCTTTGATAAACAGTAGTGTTCCACACTGTAAACCCAACTATGTGACTACCCCTCTCCATGAGTGTCACATCCACCAAACACTACCACATGTTCATAATAGTGGAAATATCACTACCATTAAACATCCCACATGTAGGTCCTGGTTAAAAAGGGTAAAATATTCTCATTAGTGGTGTTTCTCATTTATACACCCATTTATTCTCATCTTTTATCATTTCAAAATATTTATCAATTTCATGTTGAATAGTACATTCATTTCAATTCCGTAATAATTGAAAAATAGTTCATCTTCAATAACATTACCACAACCCATTTTCCCAGCATTCCTAGAAGGAATCATTTCATAATAAAATGAAGTGAAAATAATAATGAACAAAAATTCAACCCTCAAGTCAGGTCAGGCCAGGAGTCAAATATCTAAAAATCTCAACATCAATAATGAAAACATAAAATAAGTGCATCATCCATGGTGTAATAATTATCAACTATAGCCACATGCAAAAATTAAAAAAAATACAAAACAGGTACCTTTGGTTCTCCCCCATACATGAGTTAGCTACAACCTTTAATAGTCTCATAACCAATGTCGACGCTTCATAGTCTTCGAAATTAATTTCCCAAACTCCAAGACAAATGTAAAAGAAAACAAACCACTCTAATACCACTTTATAACATCCCAACCTAGGTTCCACACACTAGTTCCCAATTCCAGTTCTCTATATAACCTCATTCGTACCTCCCAATAGGATTGTGGATTCCAAAAATGAGGTAGGGTATAATATTAGTCATAGGGAGACTATACACTCACTTTCAGATTAAAACACGAGTAGAAAGTAGAAATAAAATAACAAAATATATAATCATATCATGAAATATGTCAATATCACTTGATGGCCAACACAAGAAATACAATTCAAAAACAATAGTTGAAATTCCATCTTAAATCATGATCCATGGGTCAAAATGAATATTAAAAGTAAACACAGTGATATCTCCCAAGATGGTCTCAAACAATGTCTTGTTCCCTCATCCAGGCTCAATCCCAACCCAACTATTTGACACAAAATTTTGTGTCGTATCCAATTTTGATTCATTAAAATCAATTCAGTTACCAATAAAGAAGCCCAAGTGGGTTTTCAGTACAACTCAGTAAGACAACACAAACATAATCTAAAACAATATCAGGTCAAATAATATTTTATGTTTTTGTATAAATAATACAGACCAATCCACAAATAAATCATTAATAAGTAATCAAGAATTCTATATTTTACCACATATAGCCCTAGGGTTCACATAGACACCCGTATCTCAATAACTTGTTTAGCCCATTCTATAGTCTGAATAATTCTGATGCAATATCATGTATCAGAATTAGACTATTACCATTCCATTATTAACACAATTTCAAGACCATATTACCAATCATTAATTTAAAAAATTGAATGGCCGAGTTAACATTAATTAATTCATACCATTGAATGACCATTTTACCATTAATTAATTCACACAATTGAATTACCATGTTACCATTAATTATTTAATACCATTGATTGACCATGTGAACATTATTTAATTAGTACAATTAAATGACCATGTTTCCATTCATTAACTCATACATTATTCCCCATTTTACCATTCATTTTCACAAATTAGAAAGTCTATGTTACCATTCATAAATTCACAACCAAATTACCATGTAACCATTCATCAACACATAAATAATTGTACAGTTAATTACACACATCCATTCCACTTCTAATTACACAATAATTTAAACACCACAATTCCATTTTCAAAATAAACAATTAATAATCACACAAATTCAATTAATTAATTCAAAAATTAATTAATCCCATGATATCCATTACCAATTAAACAATTAGTTAAACACAGAAATTCCATTAGTTAACTCAGCACTTATTAAATAATATAAATTAAATTAACTAATTCAATACTCAATTAATCATATCAATAATATTAATTAATTCGATAATTAATTATTCACATCCAAAATATTAATTAATTGGACAATTAATTATTTACGTCAATTCTACTATGAAATTCAAAAATTAATTAACAAGACCAAAAAACATTAACAATTTAAAAATTATTTCATCACATTCATCCCATATATTAATTCCCTAGTTAATTAAGAATGTCGAGTGCATTAATTAATTAGTCAAATAGTTAATCGTTTTCCAAAAAACTAAAAATCCATAACTAAATCCACAAATAACTCATAATCAATTCTCCAATTAATTATATCAATTAGATAATATCAATATATCATAATTAATTCATTAATTAACTATCATAATAATCAATAACAATATTGCATAATTTATTCAACACATAATTATCTCAAATCAACAACATTAATATCCCCATAATTAATTAAACAATTAATTATCCCATTTCTGTAATGACAATAATCGATTAATTAATTCCACAATTAATTACTCACATTAAATCCATTCCATTTATTATGAAATTAATTTTCCATTTCTATTACATTAATTAATTAAAAAATTAACTTATTATATCAAAACCCTTCAATTAATTCACCAATTAATTGTCCATTTTAATTTAATTAATTAATTGCAATATTAATCATTCACACTCATCCCGTTCAATTAATTCACAAATTAGTTTTCCACGTCAACTCATTTAGCCAGTTACACAATTAATTAATCAAATTCATTCACATCAATTAATTCCCTAATTAATTATCCACATCAATTCCATTAACATTGTTTTCAATTAATTAATCATATTACTTATATTAATTAATCTCAAAATAATTAATCCTATAAATCCCATTATTTATTTAAAAAATTAAATAATCACATTAATTCCTTTAATTAATTCATTGATTAATTAATTTCAACAATCTAATTAATTAATTCCATGATAAAATAATCACATTACATCAATTAATTAGTTAATCAATAAATTAATCCATCTCGATCAATTCAATATAAACAATTAATTATGAAATTAACTATTCTATCTTAATCAATATGATAACCCCAATTATTTCCTCAATTAAATTTCCCATGATAATAAATTTAATATAACATGATTTAAATCTATAAAAAATTATTCAATTTTAACAATCGCAATAATTCCATAATTAATTAAGTAATTAATTATTGAACCTAAATATCCAAATATTCTCCAAATTAATCATAAATAATAAATATTTAAATCAACAATTCCAATTCTTTCATTACTAATTCAAAAATTAATTATTCCACAATAATAATCTCACATCCCAAAATTCACAAATACTTAAACTATATAATTTGCCAAACTAATTAATTTAATAAAAAAATATAGTATGTAAACATATAATTTAAAATCTTCAATTGCATACATGTAATTGAAATCTTTTCATTTGGATTTTAAATATAAACTACCTACCTCAAGAGTGATTATAAACGATCACTAAGGTAAATACTCAATTTGTGATGCACAATGATGTCGATGAGATTTGGATCGTAACCCCTAATTCAAGATTGAAAAATCATGAATCTATAGTACTAGATAAATATCTAAAAATCATAGTTGGTTATTCAATATAAATGTGGATAAATTCAATATAATTGACGAGGGAAGGAAAATATATGTAAAGGAATCTACATTTGATGAGGCCCTATAACCAGGTTGGGTGCATATCTTAAATACATAATTTTAATTTCCATGAATGAAGGTATGGAGCCTTAGGAAATCATTTAAGGGCCTAGAAAATTGAGATTAATCATTAGGGGATGAGTGGGGAGGGGTTTATTTGGGGTTAATAGGGGTGTTATTGTATTTTAGAAATAAAATTTCAGGGTAATTTAACAGCACACATGGTTTTTTTATGAGACATATGATTTCCCCAAATAGTGTTCCATAACCATGAACTACTCCCAAGGGTGTCGAACAGTTACTCTTAATAGGGTCCATGGTTTGGAAAACCCTACCACATCTATGTGAATCACTAATACCAATTTTCACACAGTTATTTAGGATACACACATAGTTTGGGAAAACATGCTCTAACTGTGCACTTCACCATTTTCTTCTGAAATTTTAAATTTTCACCCAAACACACACCAAAGTAAAACGAAAATAAATAGTAATCAATACATGGAAAAATATTACCCATAACGATCCTATGAATATTTTTTGAAAAGTTTGGTTTCATGATTCATCACATAAATAGTTTAGTACATTCATCAAATGAAAGAAATGAATACCATTTAACAAAAAATCAATGTTCCTTATTAATAAGAAGAAATATTGGAATGGTGGAATAAAACGGTTCAATATTTCCCCAATTAAAATTTAATCTACTATGTTACTCATATTAATTCATATTTAACTAACATGTATATGTATTTTTAATGTTCATCCATGTAATAAATGAGGTATCATACTTAGTACACACATTTAATTTGATTTATAAGAAATTATGCATATGTAGGGTATAAAGTAATGAGAATATGGTTAATTCCACACTAGAAATAATTTTGAATATATACATGATTATAAAGAGTATGGAAATAAATATGACTTTCAATTACTCAGACGTGATGGTGTTGTAGTAAGGACGTTTCATTCGAAAATAAGGATGAAAATGGAGGTGATACATTTAAAAGTAATTTCTCTCACAAATTTAAAACAAATATTCCATAAATATCATCCAAATATATTTTATGTGGTGTCAATAATAAAATTAAAACCCTATTTCAGAAACACTTTATAGTGATATAAAATTTAATATAAAATATATGTAATATTGAAAATGTTTTTTGTATGATAAAAAATATATAAGTTCAGGGAATTATCTTTTCAACATATTTTATAAAATAATCTTCTTTTTTTCACGATATCATATAAAAATATTAATATATATTATAGTGTAAAACTATAAAAACATGGGATAGAATAGAACTAATTATGAATGATTATAATACAGGGAAAATCAGTTAATACTGAAAATATTTTAAAAGATATTATCATCATATTTTTATAATTAAGGTCAAATGTTATATGTTAAGAAGAATTTGAATGATACTAACCATATAGGATAAATTGGGCCATGTTTTCTTATAAATAACTATTTATTGTATTTCATTATAATTTAGGGGAAAATGGAATGATACCTTCAATATCCATTATAATAAAATTAAATCAAAATATTTAGGCTTATTATATTTTATGTCCAAATCTATCATTTTTTGTAATTGATGCTTCCAAATGTGTTTTGTGAGTTTTCATATGAAGTGGTGATGCATTGAGATAAGATCTGGAATCCCCGTACGAAATTTAATTTCGTGTTTGTGAAATTCTATAAGAAAATGTGAATATTGATGCGTTTTTAATCATTTCAAAGCATTTTTATAGATTATTGGGAGATTTCACATTGTCTAAAATAAAAAATAAGGTAGGTGAGAAATTACTCTTTGTAATTTATATTCCAAATGAATATAAAATGATGAAATTGATTTTATTTATATATTTATGTTCTCATTATGGTATATCCATGAAATTTTTTCATATAAAAATTTGGCAAACCAAGGGATCCCACTAGACAACTCAAACAATGTATTATTTGAGTACGGATCAACCCTGCACATGGGGGTCTTTCATCATTTTTGTATGATGAATGTGTGAGCGGGAATGTTCATAGGAATTGTAGTGTCTATGTATGTAATAATGCATATAACTGAGCTTGTGTGCAAGTGGGAATGCACATGTCATCGTTGAAAATTAGGTCAGTGTGTGGTTTGTAGTGTGTGTTGATCCCCCAATACAATCATGAATAAATGTTGTAATGAGATATTTTATTAAGATACTATAAACCAAAGAACATTATAAATTGAGATATAGGATAAGAACATTTTTTCCATCCATATTTATGATGATATGGATTTAACACCCATTGTCAGGTATGTTTGATCTTGATCATTCGATAGAGTTATCATCATCCTCATCCTTTCGACCACTGAGAGTACTTCTATTCATTGGATTTTATGGTATATCCTCTATAAATTTATCTCATGGATTCCATTTTCATTATATATACATGATCATGAAATTCAGAGATAATGAACATTAATGCATGCTTGCTAGAATTTTCATGTATTTAGTACGTCATGGAACAATAACCATCTGAATGAAAATAGGGTAGTAGAATGTCATACCACATTCATGTATGAGATCCCATATCCTATATACATAGAGGTGTCTGTATTATACAAATGATTAGAGATCTGTTTGAAGGATGGGAAACCCAAATTATTGGAATTGTAAAGAATAAATGGAAACTCTCATTCAAAAATAGATATCCTTATTTCATTTTGAATTAAAAGCATAGATATACACATAACTATTTATGTAGGCTAAATCAGTGAAGGAATGAACTAATAATGGTGGAACTCTACTATAAATGGATAATAATTTATTCTAGTAATAAATCTATAATTTGGAGAGATTAAATTACTTTCTAATTTAAATAATATAGCATAAATATTCTATTTCATGAAGATATAATCCTACTGTTGATAGAATATTGTGAAGTAGAAGAGTATCCCTATGTAATTTGACTTGTAAAAAGTAGATTTGTCTTTAATAATGAATAATTTGATCCCTAGAGAAATGTGGGGTGAATAAATACCCGATATCTTATTGGTATCGAATGAAAAATAATAATATAACCAAAAACTATGTTGATAACTAATCAATCAACTATCATGAACAAGAAAAAATATTGTGTCTTGTGAAAATGAATAGTAACATCATCCATCCATTCTATATGTGAGAAAGTTATTTTTTATAAATTTTTGTGCACATTTATGAGAAGAAGAAATTGAACATTGAATTTATGATCATGCACCTGCGAAACTATTAAGGAAACCTATATGATATATTATTGAATAAAATAAAATCATAAAATAACTAATGCATTGAGATACAAAAAACTTATTCAATGTAAGATAGAGTTGAACATTAATTTAGATAGTGAATGAAATAATAAAAATAACAACAATGAGTATTTTATGTTCTACCATTCTGACTAATATGCACATGAAATATGAATGATAATAATATTTTAATATGGGAATTCACTTCATGAGTGATTTATAATCGATATTATGAAAGGATAATTTTTTTATAAAATATTTAATGACATGGGTGAACTACATGTAGACATATGTGAGGCTAGTCTTTCATTATCATAAGAATGAATTTCAACCTGATATAATTATTTAATAAATAATCTAATCAGTTATTATTGATTATACGAATTTGATAAGGACCAACAAATTATATCAGTAAGTGTTTAAGGTACTCATTGTATATGTGAGAAAGTTCCATTAATAAACACAAAGTGTAAGATCAAAAGTCCATCCTTTAGTGGATCATCCCTACTGGTTTGATGAAATTTCTTAGATGGAATCATGATATGGAGATTAATTTTTTATCAAATTCAAAATAAATAAGCCTCTCAATCTAATCAGAGTGTATATGATGCATTAAAATATAATATGGAAGTATGAGAAGTCTCACAATAGGACCGTGAGTCGAAGAAGATGATCAGGTTATATAACCTACCAAGGGAGAATAGTTATATTAATTTTGGTATGACTAGAATCAAAATGTGGGTTAAATACTAGGGTTTATAAATATTTACTTCCAAATAAATTATAATAGATATGAATATTATAATGTAGAATCCACTATTGCATTATAATCAACATATCATATAATAGGCCTTTCTAATTTACCTTATAGATATTGTGTGATACTCACTCTATTATTACTACTACCCAAAAAAAAGATATTAAGAGACATCATATAGTCAATCGAAATCCTCCACATGATCTATAGTTAAAATTTTAAAAGTAAATGATTTAAGAAAAACATTGTTCCACTAACTCACACCCCTATTGGTAGATCCAAATCTAGCCAGGAGATCTACAAGTGTTATTAAAAAGTCAATTATGAATAAGGATCTGTGCCTAAATTTATGATGTAAAAATTTCGAGAAATTATTGATCTAAATAGATGAAAAAAAATTCCCTCCTGGGGAGATTAATCAATATATTTCCTACAAGAAAATAAATAATTGAAAGAGTTGATATGCAAGAATTTTGAAGATGAATATTGAATAAAATACATTGAAACCAGATAATAAATGTATTATATCGTAAAATAATTCTATTTATTAATATTATTATGTCAAATCTAACTCAATATTTATTGATAATGGATCACTTAGTGATATAAATTTTCTATTCAAATAAGTTAATACGAAAATTCCCAATAAAGTGGTAAAACATATTGTTAGAGGAAAGAAGTGTTTCATGATAAATATTTATATATGTAAGAAGCGGGAAATGTTATGGAAGGCACATTGGACAAATGTGATAGAATATCCCCTACCCTCCAAAGAATTATGAAATAATATGTTGAAACAATTTCCATTTTCAGTAGAAAATATTTTAAATCCATCTAATAATTTCAAGGAAATTTTTATGAGAAATAATTTTTTTATGATTATATTTATCGAATATTTCCATGAATTTGAAAAATGACACTAAATTTCTATGGTTTTCGAATCTACACATCTATAGGAAAAAGTTGACAAGGTAAAATATATTCAAAATAATTTGAATGATTTAGGAACATTTCATAAAGATCAAATAAATAAGATGAAATATAATAGGATATCCAAGATGATAATTATTGAGGATGAGAATAAATACATTAAAATGAAGTGTTTAGAGTGGATGTGAGATTGAAGAATCATGAATAACTGTAAGATGTAACTTCCCAAAATAATGTAATATAAGATCATTCCAAATATGATAGAATTGAGGATAATGACTCTAAAACTTCATGTTGTTACCCTCTCACCAAATGAAAAACTCACCAAGAAGAACATAAACCATATCCAAGTAACTATATTGTGTGATAATATTTATTCATGTGACAGTAAAAGTTTTAAAAGAAACTCTAGAAATGTATGAATGATGAAAATTTTTAATGAACAAACACCCTCAACGGTGTACAATAAAATTAACACGAAGATCTATTCCGTGAGAAGTTTCCTGAATTGTGTTGGTTCCACATAAAAGTAAAAGAATCAAAATCTATGAAGTCAAAACATACTACACCCCAAAATAAGATATTGAGGCACATCCGATTCTTTTTAGTGATGATATACATTATGGAAAAATCATTCAGAATACCATCAAATAATTAAAACTCTTGAGGATTTCATTAGTCCTTAATTTTTTTGGAGAAAAGATTTATAAAATTGAATAAATACTACAAAGAAGAGAAATATATAGAAAAAGAATGGTTTTTAGTCAACATTGGGATGTGAGAAAATCATGATGAAAATTAAAAAAGATATTTCCAATCAGATTAATGATAGATCATTTCTATATAAAAATGCGAGTGTAGTAATTCTTGAAGATCCCTACCCCTTTGGAAAAATGTAGGCTTAGTTTTATGAAGAAAAACAAAAATAGTTATATAGAAAGAATGCATATCACAATGAAATATAGGATTTATAATGTTTTTTCTAGTTCTATGAATGTTATTGAAAAAAAGACTATGTTTTTAAAATAACAAGTCATGTCAAGAAAACAAGATTTAATTAATGGGGAGATATGGTGAATATATGGGAACATGTTCTTTGAGAAATAATATTATTACTAAAGTCCATCCAATCTATTAATTTTAAAAAATATCAATTCTTTGGAGAAGATTGTGACATATTTAAGGAGGGTTACATAGATGATAGATTCTTGAACAAAATACCAAGAAATATTTCACTTTTTAAAGGGATGTCAATTTAATAGAAAAATAGTGTCAATCCATGTCTGTATTTTGAAAAGGAAATGAATTCCCTGAATGATTTTTTTGATAAATCAATTAAAATTAGCTATAAAACTAGAGGAACCTAAAATACCTACTAAATCAATACGGATGAAAGTAGCCTATGAATATGAGTTTGATAAGATATTCCACAGAGATTTATAGAAAATAATGTCCCTGGTTGGGACGTAGTTTCCAGCTTCATTGTTACTCCTAATAAATAAGAAGGTAATTACAGATTCCCTGATATATATATATATATATATATTCATCTATAATAAAATTTATGGAATTGAAGGAGAATGACGCATATCATTAGGAATACCATTGATTATTTAAATCTATTATATCTTGGCTAGATAGTGAATGTGTAATTTCTAAATATATTTACAATATTGGAAGGTGGAGTATGAAAATTATACTTTAATATATCATTCTTAATTGTATTAATCATACCAGTTATGATGATGTTTCTGGTTCATATTAAGATGTCAGAGGTGTGAGAAATATATTTTTCACATGAAATTTTTGATGTGTTTGTTGAAATGTTTATGGGATATATAATTCTATTGATAAAGTTTTTTTATAAACATCCCCAACAATGATAATCGTGAATTTAGGATAATGAATAGTCATTGCATTTTATAGAAAAATTAGATAAAATTTGTTTCATTTATCATGTTTTATAAAATGTTTTGACCCATAAAAAATTATATTCCATGAAATACAATCTCTTTTCAATGTGAACATAGTGATATTATCCATATCTCGGATGTGTTCAAGAAATTATCTTTTATGGGAGGTGGTTTATTGGATGATGTGATTATCCCGATATACCCTTTTCACAGTAGTTTTAAATATAGGGTATATAGTGGCACTATGTATTGAGCATTTATTATTTTTGAATATGTTGTGAATGGAATATATTTTATGGAATTTTCTATCCTACTATTTCATTTGTTGTCAATGATTTGACAATATTTGTTTATTGAGTTATTTGATGAAATTTTGATTATTAAATATTTTTTTATATATTCACTTGATGGAATTAGATGTGATGATTGATCAATTATCAAAATTAATTATAAATATTATTGATCCATTATCTGTGTTAAAGACTTTTTCTAGTTATTTTGGGACTTTATAAAATGTTTACAACATATTAAAGAAGATGGTGATAGGAACTATTTAGGATTCTTATTCCAATTGAATAGAAATGGAGGAACATGATTGATATGAAAATTATCTCATTTTTTTAAAATGATAAGTATTTAAAAAATATATAATTTTCATTATAAACCTTTAGAATATATCATTTCATATTTCATGGATTATGATTTTGGATGTATTTTACATGGATGTTATCAAAAAATATTTCAATCCATGGGAGCCAGCAAATAAAATCAATGATGTTATTATGCGTGTAGGGATCTAAAACCTACAAGGAGTCTACAAGATATCCAGTATAGTGCATGAGTGGGTGGGGTAGTTTATATTCCCACAATAGATTGCAACTGTAAGTGTTCATAAGGTTGGGCTGGTTTGCTGGCGAGATGACACATGTTTGTACAGTATGTGAGGGAGGTGTGTGGTGTGTTGCAGTTTTTGATCCCCCACTATCGGCTCGAAACATTGCAGGAATGGGATATATTATTATTTAAAACAAAAAAATATTTGAAAACAATTATTGGAAATGATATTTTTGATACTATTCATCTCTATTAAAAATATGTGGATATAGCATATATCATTAAATGAGTTTAATCTCAATTGTATGATTGAGGTTTCATAATCATCATCCTCTTCACCCTCGACAATGCTTCTATTCATCTGAGATCATAGAGAAATATCTATCTTCCAAGACAAATGTTTCCATTATCTTACTATGGTCGAGATCATGAAATACTAGAATGAAGAACATTAATTCATTCATTGTACACATTTCATGCATTCAACATGATGAGGTATAAACTTTGGGTTAATTCCAATTGAATTTTAGAAAGTCATATCACATTCATGGATGAGTCCATGAATCCAATGTACATGGATGTGTTTGGATTATAAAAATAAGAAGTGTTCCTCCAATTTTATGAGGCTCAACGATTAGGTACATCAATAGTATTAAAACGAAATATTTGATTTAAAATAGATATGACTATAACTCAGTGTATTCAATGATTGGATAGACATGAAATTATTTTTTGATGAAATGGTTGCGATGGGAAAAACTAAAGGTAGTAGATCTCACGTATAAAAGTTGAAGAATCCATTAAAATAATTATATAGTATTTTTGAGACTGGTACTCATTTTCATAAAAACAATAAACAATGAATCCATCTAGTTTTTGAAGAGAGAATACCTATTAAGATATTCATACATGAATGAGAAGAAGATCCCATGATTATTTGACTTATTTAATGAACATTGAATTTGATTTCATAACAACTTGTTTCATAAAGACACTCAGTATAGTCTAATACACATTATCTAACTAATTTTGTGTAAAATTTAAAAAATATATTGTAGACATGTTCTCATATCACATTCATCACCTTTCAAGATTAATAGAGAAGATTCATCCATTAAAAAAGAAATGTAATATCAACTATCCATTTATTTATAGTGAAGTTACTATTTTTGAAGAATGAGTAAACATTTACTTGATGAAGATAGTACAAAATATATGCATTCTCATGACGAAGATACTGAAATCTATATACATTCTCACAAACATGTAAAACGCTTACAGAAATAACTAAAAGAATATATTGAACTAAATAACAAGAGAATATCACAGAAGAATTGAGAAACCTGATACTTATTCACAATAAGGTAACACTAAAAATGAAATAATAAATTTAATTAATGCACAAAAATTAACAATAAGTAAAATTATATGTGTTGTGATTTTAAAAAAGAGGAACATAATTAATTAAAAATAATAATATTTTCATGTGTCCAATTAATTCATGATTAAAGTATCAATGAGACTCTTAATGGTATATTATTTTATAAAATAATAATGAACTCTTTTGCGCTTCTTTAACACATTAGGTGAGTCTTGGTCTCCATCATCAGATGAATGAATTACATCCCAATCACATATTTCACTTTGGAAACAAAAATGTAATAGGTGATTATAATTATTTGAGCAATAACAATAGACTCAATCAGTAACTACTGAAGTTAAATGAAGGGTACCAATGAAATTTCGATTCAGGAATCATGTGGGGGAAGATAAAAATTTCACCCTGTAGTTTATCTTCCCTATTGATGGGACAAATCTCTCTGTTTTATCTTGAGGAAAGATGATTCTTTTTTGGAGTTGGAATAAATAATACAGTAAATTAGATATGGGATCATGTGAAGTCTACCAGTTAGAACTGGAAGAATGAGAAGTCAATAATGTGGAGCTAATACAAGGAAACTAATGTTATAGGGTAACCAACCAAGGAAGGATTTCTAATGGGTATAACCATAATCATTACGATGATTAGCTACTTGGGTTTTAGCAAGTTATTTCCTAAATTGTTTTAATTGATGACTATATTATAGTGGGAATCCAAACACGAGGGTATAACCAACATGGAAAAGAGTAGGTATATGTATCATGAATTATTTTTATTTGGTTATTCTATCTTTATATTAATAATTCACATAATTTTATATTGAGGGAAACTATTAATTAGATTGATACTCTTCTGAATTTCAATATGATCAATTCAAAAGTAAAAGAATTCATAAAATGATTGTACCATTAATCCATCCCCCTCTTAGTGGAAAATAATATAGGTAGGGACAATAAAGAGATATATTGAAAATAATTAATACATGGTGAATTCATCACAATAGATTCTAATTAAAATAGATATTGAAACATGAACCCTTTCTACATTGGTAACTATCGAATAAATGTCAACTGATAGATACACCTTTATATGGTTCTATAAATACCATAAAATTAATCAAACATTACATCAAAATATATTCACGATGAATTATATAAAAATTAAAAGTAAGACATGGAGTTTAATATAAACCATGTCTGAATAAATGAAAATGGAAATGAAAAAACCATTACAATGATCATAACATTAGAGTGAAAATTAATTAAGTAATTGATAAAGCTATCAAATGTAGATCCATAGAAATAATTGGTTGTATAGTAACAGCCAACTTCATTCCTCCATAAATAAAAATTATGCTACACAACATTCCAAATACTATAAATTGAAAAAGTATAGACCTTCATAAGGTATTCATAGAGTTTTTAGTTAAAATAGTTGAAACAAAATTATGAAGTATATATTAAAAGAGATGAAAAAACAGAATAATGTACCCATTAAATTTCATCCCATTTATAATATATAAGAAATTTATAAAATCTTTTTCGAAAGATTAATTCATTACTAGTATAACATTATCTGATATATATAGTGTACTAACACTATAATAATTATCAATTTATATTATATTAAATGGTTAATATATTAAAATACGTTTTCATATAAAAATAGTTTCACAATATATTTTTCAACTTGCAAATAAAAAATATAATTTTAAGATGTGGATTTCATATTTATATCTTATTTTTTGTATTTTATAGGGAAAATCGTCTTAAGATTAATATTTTTAATTTTTAAAAAATATATATTTTTTGTTAATATTAGAAAACACTATTTTTAAAAATAACATCATTTTTCTGAATTTATTAATACATAATTATGAATTTCAAATTCATGAAATATTTTTCTTGTAGAAAATAAGAATATTTATGTTACTTTTTTTTAAATTTTTTTTTAAATTTTTAATTTAATATTTTACATTATATAACATAGATTCTATTTGTATGCATATTTTTAATTAAATTATACAATTATTATTTTAAAATTTATTATTGTAAAATTTATAAAAATTAAAAAATGTTCTTCAACATTATATTTATTAGGAAAAAATTATCTAAAACGAAATATTTTATTTTTGGTCATAAAATATAAATTACTTATCTAAAAACTAGTTTCCATGGTGAAAAAAAATTAATAAAAATAGGTAATAGTAATAATAAAGGGACTAAAATTTTGAAAACATCAATTAATTATGTGTTTTTTGAGTATCAAGATCTTATCTATTATCATATCCAATATTTAATTTTTTTTAATTTAGTTTGAATTTATATTATTGAATTGATATTTTTATTTACTAAAATACCATCCATTTACAATTATTAAAGGGGAACTACTCTTCTCACCTACCCTCCTACAACTACCACTTATGCTTATCCAATACTCTTCCAAAACCTATTCAAACCAATCATAATCTCTTCTTGGAGGTTATTTTATTCTCTAAATATTATCCATGAATGGTTTATTACCTTTAAATAATGTGATAATCCATATAGTATAGTAAATATTTCTAACCACTCCTCCATCATTGCATTTTATATATGTAGATAACATCTAAATAAAAATTAATTTCATGATATGAAAATGATAAAATCAGTAAAATTTTTCTAATCTAATGTTGTAATAATGATTGTACAATTATTAACCACATTCACCTTCCCAATTTAAAAACCAATAGAAATTTGAATTGTTTGTGGGTGTAGACTACAACCTCCAAAAATAAATATGTTTCATTTTCCATAAATTTATATCATGGATAGTCCAAGAGGGTACATTTATGATAAATTATAATGTATACATGCAGAATACCACCCCCATGGACCAATGTATTAAATTTTCCACTACCTCCATAATGGATGGATGTAGTTTTTTAAGAGTATAAAATATATTTATTTAAAAGCAGTATATATATATATAATATGTCTCTTTTTTACGAAATAAAAAGTAGCATCCTTAATAAGGTATTCCATCGATATCGGAAAATCACCAAAAACGAGTTCACCACTATTTTCATATTCCAGAAACACAACATAAAATCATATGTAGCGGAATTATAAAATTATAGGTATGTATAAAAAATAATTTATAGTAACATTATTCATTATTAAAGGATTTTCTTTGGGTGGGAATGGAATATCTACAACGCTCAAAATGGTGAGTATTATTGACACCTAATTTTGAAAGTGATTATAACAATCTAATACATGAAGTGAATTACTATTAATGAAGTATATATATAGAAATGAATACCAATAAGATTATGAAAGAGTTAATTATTATTTATATATTTATTATGTTTGAGGTTCAATCATTTTCTTGGTAATTAAGGCTTATGTTAAGGGACATGATGACATAAAGTTATTCATTTGAGTAATACATTTTCTTCATGAATTAATCTCCCCTCTTTCCTCTATACATTCCATCTTAATTTTTTTTCTCTTTGTATATTTTTATCTAAATACATTTATATGATGTTTGTTATGTTTTAATATTTTTTTAGAAAAAAAGAGGATTATTTTTTAAAAGGGGCACATATCTATGAATTTTACAATGGTGAATTAAAATTTTTTGAATATTATTTCATTAGATGGATTTAATTATATTTAAATGATCTATCTCAAATGATGTTGTTATTCATGCTTAATTATATTTTTTATTTTATTATTGGATTTTTTTATTAAGTTTCCTGTATCATGTTACTTAACTCAAAATGTTATTTATACCATTTTTTGTCTTATGAAACCCATTTTATTTCCACAGGTCATTTATGATATGTAAAGGACTTCTATTTGGATGTTTAAGGTACCTATTATTTTCTATGGGTTTTTTATGATATGATTATTATTTATTTTTAGTGACACACATCTGTCTGGATGATGATGGGTGGGATTGTATATCTTCCTACAATGCATTTATTTAACATTATATCTCAAGGGATAGTCAGGAATAATCATAATGCGTTTATTCATATAGTCATGAAATTATAGGGATTTCTCAAAGAGTTGTTCCCATGCTTATGGTTATTTTATATTTCCATATTGGTTATCATGTTGTTAAAAATAATTGAATGTATTTCATTTCCATGAATTTGCATGTTTTAAGGATTATGCCTTATTTTTTAGTACATATCAACTATATTATTATCACATATTGTATGACTATTTATATGTATTTTGATCAATGACATAACTTTTAGACTTCCATAACCATTTTTCATGATCTTATATTAGTCTCTACGGTTTTGAGAATATCATATATGGACTTAAGATCAAATATTATTATATTGATGTCATCCTTTTGTTATCCATTATGTTAATAATTTAACACATTACGACATGTTTTTATATTATATTGAATATAATTTAAACAATTTCATATATCTCAATCCCCCTGGTTGTGAAGATGATCATATCGTTTGATATGTATACAAAAGGATATAGAGGATCATTATTATGTGTAAATATTTACATGTGATGTAAAATAAGTTGTTCATGTAGCTAATGTGATTGATACCAGTAATTTATGTCCTTGGGTTGTATAACTTCTTGTGAGATGTATTATTTAAATAATGAGATTAATGTTCTATCTAGGTATTTTTTTCTAGTTCCTAGAAGTTAGTATCAAATTTTTCTTTAGTTATTTTTTGTGAATGCTTTAATTTGTATTTTATTACGGTTATAGAATTGGATTAAAATCCTTATAAGTGATTTTATGTATAAAATAATTCAAGGACCTGATGAACTGATACCTTCTAGAAAAATAGTTAGCTAAGTGTGATATGGTAAGAACACCTATAATAGGTTGTGGTATGATGACTACTATTGTGTAGGAATATAACCCACAAGGGAATATGTAGCCTAAAGTACTTGTACAGAAATATGCATATCTAAACACATGTAAAATCAAAATAAGATAAAATATAATACCCAATGTGTATGAGAAAACATTATCCCACATTATAGAATGGATTGTTTACCTAAAAGAAAGAGGCAATATACTATCCAGCACTAATAGTAATATGTGTCTATCATTCTAAGATAAATTGTGTTTCCTTCATGATGAGGCTTTATGGACAATGAGGAGTCCATCTTTCATAGCTCAATGGTATCTAATCCTTTTCCTCCTATAAACCTATTAAATGAAATGTATTTTAGATAATATATAGAACATACAAGAAGGGACCATGTAGGGATGAGTATAATGATACAGATTATTAAAATCTAAAATCAATAAACAAGAATAAAATAGCATTAGTAAAATACAAAAAGGAGAGTCAATGAAATGGAATGAAAAAAATCAACATATTCTTATATATAAACACTATGTCTCAAAGGAAGGACATATCCTCATAGCCATCATTGGATTCTTCCTAATGCTTGTAAGTAATGTTTTTAGAGAAATATCGTCTTAATTATCAAAAAATTTGATAGAACTCATTTGAGAGGTCATAGTCGTCAGTCTTTTAAATGTTAAATTATGTACCAGAACTCATGACATGTCTATACAAAAGTAGATGATCATTCCAAAAGCCGATAAGGGTTACCTTAACCTTTCCAGTATAACTAATGAATAAGATGGTCCGAGACCTTGGATGTGAAAATGGGATACCTATCCCATATTATAGATGAATGATAAAGGATCACACCTTAGGTTATATGGTGGGATACCTTAATGTATTTAGACAAGAATATATAATGGATTGCTCATCCTATACATATGATGGGATGAAACAGTGTACCCTTTAGGTATGGACCATGGAAACACAACCAAAATGATGTGTAAATTGAAATAAGGGTATCAGGGTATTGAACCTATTCTATAGTCGGTACATTATGGATACAAGGGGAACATATCTTTCTTGGACAATTTTGATCTAGCCCCTGCCCATTCTCATGAATTCTGACCAAGCCGGTGTACTCTTTCCATGCCTATCTACATAATCTATGTCTATGACCATATTCCCTTGGGTATAAGATGGGTTTCTAGATATAGGGTCACAAAACAAGTGAAACATTCACATACACATGTGACTATTGTCATCAGGAATATACATTATCCACCAGAGTATGGGGTCTATATTGTGTATGTTCTTCAAAATAACAAGTCATGTTGATCAATATTTCAAATTCATGTAATATTTCTCATTCGAATTAGACTATGATTTCATAACCATTAATTATTATTTGGTCCATAACATAATTTTCAAATATGTTGTATACCAAGCCTAGTCAGCCACTATTGGATTCATTTTAGCCACTAGTGTAATAGAAAACACTCCCTATCACTCTCGACATTTCAAAATTTTCTAATAACATGAAATTGAAACTTATAGATTCCAATATAATACATTTTTCACCATTACATGAAATAATACTCCATTTAAAAACTCCTTGTAATTGATAATATACTATTCATTCGTGGATATCAAAAATCAAACATGAAATAATTTTTTTTATTAATGTAGGATCACTTATTTAATGAAACACTGATGTTGAATGACTAATAGAGGAATATTGGTGAAAAATCAAAATATATAAATTAATATTATGTTTTTTGTGAATTTATATTTTTTGTGTGGAAAATCAATGATTTATTGGAAAATTGAAACAATTATCAATTAATTATTATAGGAATAAAATATATAAATTGTAAATCAATAAAATTATTTATGAATTAATTTAAAAAATATATTAATTAAATATCCCCATGAAGAAATCAATATCATGGAATAAACCAACAATGTCAAATACCTCACCTTGATATTTTCTTGATCTCTGATGAATAATTATTTTGTGTCATTGTTGTTGGTGTGATCCAAGAAACCTATTGACATTGACATTCTCCATAGTACACTAATAGAAGAACCATGATTCTTTATCATCCTACAACACTATCACCAATAGTCATTTTAACCAATCCATAGGGTTATTTTTCTATGCCTATAATTTAGATATGTGAATGCATAAATAGATGATGTATTTAATAAATAAATATAATAGAAAATAAATTATTTAATTTATTTATTCATATATTATTCCTCCCTTGAATACACATAAATGAAAAATCTAATACAACCAATATTTATATCAATTCTGGGGTAATACCTACATTTCAGATATAATAGATGTCACCGTTTTCTATTCCAATACACAATTTGATTTATATTCTATTCATTTTTAAAACAACTTCATGAACATCATATAATAAATTAATTTTTTTTATATCAATACAGAGGTTCAATGGGAACATCAATCACGTGCATAATCTTCAGCTATGTCAAAAAATATACTTTAAATTATTGAAAAGTATTACATAATAAAATTAGAGTAATTTCATTCTCCCAACCATTAGTTATTTCCATCCAAAAAAGAAACAACCTTCTAAAAATGATGACTGTATTGGCATCACATCTATTTATCCCATTTCGAGGTTCCCTCCTAATGATTCTCATGATACCAACAAAGACAAATGCATGTAATTTTTATCCCTTGAATGATCTTACCTAGAAAATAAGAAATTTTCATTGATTACTTTTAGAAAGTTTCTCCAAACTCAGTGTCTATACCCCCCTTATCGATAATATGTGATGGGTAGTGAAAAAATATACTCATCTATGACATATAGACTACATTATATATCTGGACTGATTTTCAGGGTAAGGATATGTATTATAAAAAATTCCAACCCCACACAATATCATGACAGGGAATAAGAATGTGAATGATAGATTTTGAATCCAGCCAAATATCAACAATATTACTCAAGGTGATACCATTAGTAACACATGGTATCCATCGTCAAACTATAAAAGACAACATTCTAATTCTGAAAAGGACAACTATCATTTTTTGGTAGTCCATATCCACTCCAAGATTATTTTCACCTTCTCGACCATGGCTCTCATTAATACTATTCATATAAGAGCCTTTCCCGAATCTCTATGTATAAAATTTGTGAAATGTAGGGTCTCATATATGAATCCTAAAATGGTTCCACACAAATTATAAATATTATATGTATAGTTATATGAAAACTCCATTAACAGTAGATCAACCTCCTTTCTATGACTAAAAAGAAAATACGAAATCCTGAATCATGTACTCTAGAAACTAAATTGTCTACTCAGGTTCGCCATCTATCTATTGGTGAAACCTAACAATTAACCATAACCGAGTACAAATTTCCACCTTTATTCCTATCGATAAATGAAATATGAATAATGAATCATGGTGTGAAACTATCAAAATTGAATCTCCATGAATTTATATAATCTCCATTATGTATAGGTGTCAAAAAATATACAATTAACCCTACAATTAGATGGTTAGTAAGTGGGCCAAAATGATGATTCGGTCTATGATCAACTAGATACCTCCTGAACTCAGTGAAATTATTGAAATAACCTCGAGAAATCCATGTATATATCATCTAATTTCATCATTGACTTTTAAATGGGTTATGGAAAATACCATAGAATATGGTTCTCATCCTTCAACTATGAGGAATTAAGCATTGATAGATCAACACAGCAACACATTGCATCATCCTTTGAAACAAAAGCTAACTCTGATGGTTCTGAGATATATTTTCACTATTGGATGCACAAGTATGGGGTATCTATGGAACTCTCTTATAACCTCATCTCAATGTTTTTTTTTGTGATTTCATACAACTTCAGAAAAGTGATGTGTTACCATAACTTTTATAAGATTAATTAAGAGAATTTCCAATATATATATAGTCATGAAAGACATCACTACTGTTAACCCTGGGCCTTGACTCCCAAAAATTCTAATAAATTTACTTGGTAGAAAACATTGATGAGATGTATTGTGAACTACCTTAACCAATATAAGAAAAATAAAATGAGGCCAATCACTCTGACACATTACTCAACAAAAATGAATGAGATTTCTTACTCAATGCATCGACTACCATATTTCTATACATAGGAGAATAAAGTTTACCAACTTCATAATCCTATAGGAAATCCATCTACCACCACTTATATAGGTTAATATCTTTCCATGAGATGATATACCTATGAATTGTATGGATGGAAAATGCGATGAATCTATTTATTATAAGATAGTGCTGATAAAACTATTGTGTGAACACCACTAATACCATCTCATGATCAAGGGCCACAATGTTATTCCCATCTAGTATCATCTCTAAGGTCCCATAAGTAATCATCAACAATGTATGCATCAAAATATAACCAATACCATCTACAATGATGTTTTAGTGCACCTTGTACTCATATCCCTCCACTAATTGTCTCAAGATGTTTTCACTCATCAACCACAATCATAGCTCCAAAAAAACCCACTAAAACATATTTATCCACAAAATGATACCCTATACAAGAAAATGTAGTTTTAGGTGGCCTAATCTTGGAGAAATCATTCATTAATATCTAATAATATCCTACCAGCCCAAGGAAGCTCTACCCCTCAGGAATACTCTTTGGTGGCTCCCATGCTTCAAAAGATTATATCTTTGTGGTGTCCACTACTACTCCCTCTTATGAGATTAAATATCATAGAAGGATAGTCTATAAAATATATAACTATCACCTAATTTTCATTCCATGAATCCTTTTCTCATAGGGTATCTCTTCATCCATTAATAAATTTCTCACACATTCCTCCTCTGACACTAATAACACTAAAATTTCATCAATAAGACAACCAAAATCTAGTCCAAGAAGGCATGAATTATCCAATTGATGAGTCCCATGAACATTTTTGATGTGTTCATTTTGATTAAGGGCCTCACCAATTACACATGGTGACCATATATGACACAAAATTGCATCCTTGATATATAGTATTCTTAAAAAAGAGAAACTGATAAACTAATCTAAGGAATATCTTTGAAAACCACCTACCCTATTTCAACTGGTCGATGATGTCGTTGATTTTCAGAAGTGGATATTTATTATTGATATTCATCTTATATGGGTGATGATAATCAATAAAAAACTCACCCTCCCATCAACCTTATTGGTAAAAAACAATGAGGCATCCCAAGGTGAAATATGGATCTATAAAATCCTTTACATAGTTGAACATCAAAAAAATCCTTTATTTCATATATCTATATGTTATATATATATTATATTGGAAGTGATATCAATATAGTCCCTTCGTGTAGTAATATGATGTAGTTGATTTATTGATATGGTGGAAATGCTTAATACTCATCCACTATAGTTGGAAACTAAAATCTCACGATATCTACTAATCTGAGTAAAATACTTGATAAATAATAAAAATTTGGTTGGAACATCCTATGTATGCACCTTCCCTTATCTATTGTGGACTCCTTCTCACCAGAAATTGGAGTGATCATCCCATAAAAAAGAAACCTTTAAAAACACTACCTAAAATAATAAATATTTTTCAAAAATGATAGATCTTGACTCTAGACATTGAATGAAATTTTATGTCCTAAAATCATCAATGAATAAAATCCAGATAAATAACTTCATCCAAGAGTCAAGTCACATTATATGTTGATGTGTCTGATCACAAAATCTTCTGGAGTATGAGTGTCTATTCAAAAATGTTAAGCTAATGGATCCTTTAAAATATATATAACTATAACAAGGGACGTGAAAATAAATGTATTTCTCATGAATGTGTCTTTCAAAAATATAACTGAATTATAGAAAACATATATCATGCCACAAACCATTCTAGGATCCTTCATGATGTAACCCCCCACCATTTTTACCCTTCCATTATCTATTCTACAGTCTACATATACCAAGAGGGATACACCTAGATGTGGTAATGGTGGTAAAAAATAATAACATCAAAAACAAACCACTCCACTCTCCACTTTTATTCCATGACCTCCTCCATACGTACCACCCAAGTGAATTTGTTATATATACCATGGAGTTCCATAGAAAATATCTTTGTCTATTACATGATGTGTCAGACAATACCACACTATATGTATTCACCTATTACTAGTGAAGAATTAGAACTATGTTAAGTAACTGGACCCTTTATGATATCTATTATCGATTGAAAATCTATCTCAAACTTAATTTGAATCCATTTAACACACTTTGATCACTTAATTTTATGTAAGCTACTAGATGTTGAAGTCATTTCTCCAGGGTGTCCACATCCTATACTAATGGTTAATAACAAATCATTTAAGTTGATATGTTCAACAAATTCATAATCCAGTACCCCAGAATTAGAAGTGATTCAAATATATACCAATAAATCTATTATAACATAGATAAGCCAATTCTCCATGGGTTATGATCAAAAGTATCATTCATGAACTATATAACTAGAATTTTATGTTATGTTTTAAATTTCAATGTGTACTCTATGTCTAATATGATTCCCTAATAGAGATTCAAAATCACATGGCATTGATTTATATAGGGACCCCAGTTTTTCATACATTCCATTTAAATATTTTTTATGATGAATGGCATAAAAGAATTAAAAAAACCTAATCCAATGGATTAATGTCTTTGTAAAATTAGGACCATGCATTACATTTACAAAATAAATAATCTATTTATTTCTTTCTACCATAGATTATTATTGGCCCTTGAGTTCTCCCCAGTTCAAGTAATCACATGAGGATATACATAAAAGAAATGGGTGAGATAAAACCCATTAATAGGATTGATAAGAACATTAGAAAATATAACATCATGTGAGAATAATTATAAAATCATCATTATAATCATGAGAGGAAACATTAGATAATGGCATGGAATGTGGTAATTCATACAACTGAAACATCATGTGTTAGTGGTCAACTAATAAACATAGTTTTTAACAAAGAGAGAATCATGTTCATGAATATTTCATTTCTCTAATGATATAAGTGACATTACCGAATGCATTGGAGTGCTATATAATTATGGGTGCACCATACACATCATAACATTTACATATCAATATATAATTTCGGGCTCACACACAACATCAAAACATTTACATTATCTTGCATGACACATAGAATGTATTCAACTATTAGACATAAAATTACCCATGTAATGTAATGGATTTTATTTAATAAATAATTCTTTCAGAAGCATTGGGTCCCAAAATGAATGAGGGAATAACATACTTGATATAAGAGTCATTATCCATGAGTGAAGAAGAAAAACTCCCATGATGTAAACAGTGTGATTTTTTGAAAGGAGAGTTGTTTTGGAAAATATTGGGTTTTTCATAAACTGAAGTATAAAACATGTATATCCTAGAAAATATAATATAAAAACAAATATATTATATTTATGGAATATGTATACTAAAAATGGTGTGAAATGGGGAAACCTAAAGAGAGTTGGTTTCAGGAATTCCTCTTACCTTATTTCTGAATGATTTCTTCACTTTAATATCCTATATAATCACATTAAATTTATTAGGTAACAAATAAATAACCATTAATAAATCAATTTAATTCATTATGGTTTTATTAATTAAATCTAGGGTCTTTTTATCTATTATATGGTTTAATTTCATCTTTTAGGATTGTTTGTTTCTATTGTTAGAATGATGTGATCACTTTTATACATGAATGTAAATTCATATAAAATGCAGATGAATATAAATAATTGTTATAATATTTTATTATTGATCATACATAAGTATAAATTATCATATCAATAATATTTTATATTTTATGCGGATTAATCATTAGATAAATGTAAATGATGATCATTTTAGGTTAATTTTTTCGTGTTTTTTGTCACAATGAACTAGTTTTGTTTTATCATTTAGTATTATGAATATATGTTATTTATAGAACATAAATAGGGTTTTAACATAATTTTTAAATTATTTTCCAGCCATTATAATGTTTTTTATTAAAATCCTTGAAGGCATTAAAGTAAAATTAATGTGCATCACCCATGATGTTGGTAAATTGAAAAATCACGGGTGAGGATTTCGTTTTTAGGAATACAAGTGAGAGAGAGGAAAGTGTTTAATGATCCATCTTCTATTAACATGATAAAATTATAGTATATCAAACTTAACTTACATCTCATGACATTTTGATATGATAAGGTTAATATAAGAGATGAATAGATATTAAATTGAAAAGAAATTTAATGAAAAAGGGAAGAGGATTTTACCTCTTGGAGTTTTCCTCCTTGAGAACCTCCTTAGAGAAATGGTTTTGGTCTTTTGATGAGAAAAAATGTTCCTGGATGTGGGATAGTGGATTGAAGATAGTTTTTTGAAGAATTTTGATAATGAAACAATCTTGAGATATGTTTGGAAGATAGGTTCTGAGGGTGGTATTTATTGTAAAGAAGAGGGATGGTTTCTAATTATGTTATTTATTAGTCTAAAATTTTTGGTCATGATTATGAATAGTTTTATAATTATCACTAAAAAACAATATAAATAAATTAAATTCAATATTATGGCCTTTACATCAGATATGACTCAGTAAATACTGTATTTTACTTATAATGTATATATACTGTAAATTATTGAATTTTTATATTCACAAAAAGATAATGTATTTCAGAAAAAATACGAAAATTAAAAATTACCATTATTCATTGAGAAAAACTCATAAAATTAATCTATTTTATGAAAAATAATTTTCTAAATATGAATAATTTAATTTTTAATTAAAATAATTATTTACTTGGAAAATAAACATTTTAAAATAATATATTCTTTTATAACACCTTAAAAATCATATAAAGTGTATTAATATTGTCATATAACCATAAGAATTAAAAATATTAATTTATGAATACATTTTATGAAAATAAAGTTTGTTTTAAATTATTAAAATAATCATAATACTATAATTAAATACTTTGTGCTTATGAAAATTCCAAAAATTCATTAAAACTTTTTAAATCATTTATTAACTTTGAGTATGCAATAAGTATACCGTAATTTCAATTATAATATTCTTAAATTTTATATATAATTTCATGGGTGAGGTGACTATTAATTCGGTCGGCTTAATATTCCTAAGGTCAAGTTAGTATTTAATCAGTATTGGTACCTTCACTTATCAAAATACTTCTTATTTGATTAATTATTCATTTATAATGTTTTTATTATGGCCTATATGGGATTTTATGTTATTTATACTATATAAAATTATTATAAGAAGGGAGGAATTTCATTGATAAAATTTTGGTTCATTACAAATTATGTTCATGGTTTCTGAATAAAAATCCTCTCTAATGCAATTAAAAAACACTATAAAAATGGGGGACATCATGTTATTCACGTAAGTCACCATGATCCTAAATCTAATAGATTACCCATGGTGAAATATCACTGCTAGGACCACTATAAAATCATGTGTGGTCCTAACAAGGCATAAAAATTACTCTAAATCCTCAAGGAATCCCTTTTCTAATTGTGGGTCTTGATAACCAAGAAATATAATTAGTCTCTACCTCCTAAAATAATGATTCATTGTCTTCTAAGTAAAATAATATTTTGTTTCATTATAAATAATCAACTGAAAAATGTGTGTAGGTAATATCAACAACCACCCTGAGGAACCTCCTCCTCTATAATTCCTTAGATTGAGTCCTTATCTCTAAGAAGGACATCATCATGATATTAATATGAAATCATTGATTGTTTTTATCATGGAGGATTCTTAAAATATTCAATATCCACCATGATTAATGAGAATATCTAGGGAGATTACGTATGTTGTACTTGTAAACCAAAACCAGGTGATATATAATTAATGTATCAATGCATCCCCTGAAAAATATTCATACATGTTCCAAGTGAAAAAATGTTGGATGTTAGTGTTCTTGTAAATAGATATGTTTCGTCCAAACTATTTTCTAGTTCCTTGGACTGAGACCCAATCATAGGGAACCTAAATGTTTTTCCCAAGTGTGAAAAGCAATCTTCATAGTGAGACTATCTCTAAAATATTGTCCTATAGAAGTATACTCTCATACATTTCATTCATGATATGATAGATTGGGGCCCTACAGGTAGAATGCAAGCCTATCGTGGCACTCCAATCCTATATCCAATATGCGAGGGAATAAATTCTTGAATCATGGTTTTGTATCAAACCCATGAGAGGCCTTAGCCTAATTTATAGGTACAAAGACACACACCCAGATCCATACACCATTATAACATAGACAATACTTACCATTAATATATTATATTCATTTAAAATAACTCATCCCTCATCATATCACAAAAATGTGTATGTAAAAGAAAAATTCTAAATTCAACCTCACTAAAACTATAAAAATAGGTAATCATGATAACAAAAAGGGGACTACTATAAAGAACACACTCTTAGAACCTTCCATAGTTCATCTACTACACCTATACTCTACTTGCTTCTAGTCCTCTTAAGATTCCCAGAAAACCCAAATCATTTTCCTAAGACACTATACATGAATGGAAAACCAAACTTGTGGCGATAATAAAGATATCATTTAAGAATCCTAAATCACTAAATAAAAATCAATGAATGTTATCTCAAAACAAAAAATGATGAGTCAATCTGAATGAATGAAAAAACATTGATCTACTCATAGATAAACACCAGTGTCAATGTAATGTAACATCCTAACTAGAATCCTATGATTATTCCCAAGTCTCACAGATCATGATCATATGAGGGAGATAACTTTTTGAGTCTCAATAACACTTATGGAACACATTATAAAGGTACCACTCATTAGGACATTCCATGTCGACATAAACTTTGGATCTCAACTGATATTGATATTCTGGTTGGGGATCAAGCCTATGGACGATGGGGGATGCCTAACCCTATCTAGACACACCCACTAAGAGGAAAATCACATTGCATGGATTTCAAAAATGGGGAACCTAAACTAAAATTGGGATGAATGATAAATGATTACACATGAGGACACACAGATGGAAACCTTACTATATCCAAAAAAACCTACAGTGGGGATCATTCATCTTATACTTAGTATGGGGTTACACATTATACCATATTCGTTATATAATAAGGGAACATTCCATTTATAATACTAAACATGAAGGTGGGGATAAAGATAACAAAAATTTCTAAAAATTAGTAAAAAATGTGTATAAAGTACAACTGATGCATCGTATTTTGTTTGGTTCGTCCAATTCCTATTCCCATGTACTATGTCTTATAGCCATGTAAAATTGACATACCCATATACAATGGTTATATTCATTGTTTTTTACCCACAAGGTACATTCGTGGCTATGATATTAAGTGTTACATGATGTTTGTATTGGTCATAGGCCCATGTGATATTAATCTTCATTCCAAAACCCTAGCCCCCATATAATTGATTCCATATTGTGTGTGTTCTTATGAATTGAACTATGTATAAAATAGGATTCCACCAAATTCCAAAATATTTAAGATATATTTTCACAATCTTACTAAAATATTGATTCCATCACAATTCTTTTCTTAATTATCAATGATATAGTTTACCTTACTGGTTCCATCATAGATGGGCCCATTTGGTCACAAAACGAGTCACGTCACTCCCAATTTTTTCCAAGAACTAAATAAAATACCAAAAAATGTTTATTATTCCAATATAAAACATCCATAATTATCATAAATAATAATCCAATTCAAAACACTATGTTGTTTATATAATGAAATTTTCTATGTATCCCATGATTCATGCATCAAATCAAGTTCCTGGATAATTTTTAATCTCCATTCTTTTGTTTTTCCACCATTAATTGGTGGAAAATACAACGATTCAATGAAAAAATAATTGAGTTATTAATTACCAATTATAGAAATAAAATAAATCATCAATAAATATTCAAAATAATTTATTAAAATATTAAATTCACATCAACCATAGATAAATCAAAACCATGGATTAAAAAAACAAAACTAATAACCCATCCTTGATATCAAATTGACAGATGACGGATAAAAATTAGTTTTCATTGTCATTATTAAGATCCCTGAACTCGGTTGATTATGAAATTATCATCAGTGTACCAATCATTGATCCCTATATCCTTTATCCTCCTTTAACACTCTCCCTAATTGTCCAATACTATAATATCTAGGGTTATGTGGAGAAAAATAGGATATGGATACTTGTATTCATAAAAATAGTATATTTAGATTACAAAAATTTAACAAAAAATAAGTAAATTAAAAAAAAATTCTCACGTGTTATATTACACATGAATTAACTTTAAAGAAACATCTGTTATGTACAGAAATTGTATAATTTCTATGATGAAACCCATATTCCAAATATATTTGTTCTGGCATCCTTCCAATATGATATAACACTCTAGAGATATTCCATTTTCTTATGAAAATCTACATGTGTGTGATTTAATAAATTTAATATTTTTAATATATCAAAATTGTGGCTTTTGGGTGAAAAATCCCACAATGAATACATCCTTATCTCATAAAAAAAATTTAAATATTCAAATGTTATATATAAAAATAAATATTTACAAATAAAAAATGGAATTTTCTTTAAAGTAGATATTGTATTATTCTCCCTGAAATTACATCCATGTCTTGATACTATACGTTTTTGTAGGCAATGGGATAGATGTAACTACGGGTAATATCCCAAATAAGTGATGATTGATAATTTACTTCATATTCACATGGTTAATAAAAAATAGAACTAATTGCACACTTCTTTTTTCCATCATAGGTGATATTGCTTTTTCAATTACATAGTATGTATTTGAGTTTGATGTTAATCAATTAGTTTAGAGAACCTAGTTGGAAAATAAACATTAAACATATAGATTGAAACCTACATATTAATCGGATAACTTATGAATGTTATTTAAGAAATCATAATTCTCATTTTATACCCTCTATTATTGGTACCATGATTAATTTATGTTTAATCATTCTAATTATCTCTTTAATTAAGGTAATTGAGGCAAACCAAAATAACTGTGTTAACAATTAGTGAAATGGTCAATGTCGAGACATTCCTAATTGAAAAATTATTAAAATTGGTGTCAAAATGACTAAAATAATTTCAATTATCCCCCACATATCTCATTATATTTGAAGAAACACAAATCTTAATGATCTCTAAATAACAGCAATGATTTTAAATCATTCTATCAAGTTGTTTATGAGGAAACATCAACCCAACTTTATTTGGTTTTCTAATCCCATATTTTATGAAAAGTGGAACAATGAAAAAAATAGTATACATTTTCAAGGATGGAAATATCTATTTCTAAATTTAATTTTAATTCCAGTAAATAATATTACCAAAAAATATGTTATTGTGGCTAAATTGTTGGTAAAAAGTCATTCTCTAAATTTCATTTTTGTAGATAATATAGATATTTTTCAATTAGAAAAATATCTAAAGATAATATATATGTTATTGGAAATGGCTATAAAGAGATTCATATGACATATTTAAAAACTGATAATATTATTTCCAAATTTTATCATTACATTGTTAACTTTATTATTAATAATATTTTATCTTTTATTATAATAAATACCAATCGTTAATATCCCATTCTAAATTATATTTTTAATAAATTATTTTGATGAGCTAACCCACTAATTTTATTTAATAGTTTATTTAATATTTATTAATATAATTATATATAATATATTTTCTATATGTTTATTATCTATTAATTATGTAATGATATTATAATAAACTCCAAAAAAACTGAGGCATTAATTGAAAAATCTTGTTCAAAATCCAAGAAAATACATTGAATTTATGTTTGAACTTGTTCACACTAGAAGATACATCACATTAAACATTATAAAACATCATCCATTACATGTTTCTCCTACATCATCCATCACTATCATGGTTCAATCTAGTAGTGTGGTTTAATAATTAAATTCACTCACTCAGTCATGATTTGGCTATGATGGTCATAATCATCAATAACATGATTATAATTGATGTATGTTGTTTTTGATTTATAATCATAGAAAATTTATTTTGAAGTGTATGATCATTAGTACATTAATGTTTTATATAAAAATATCTATTAAAATTGAAACTAAAACTACAATTTCTTCCAGAAGAAAATCAAAATATAATTAAATCTAATACTGTTTTCATATTCCAACTAGATAAGGGAAAAATGAGATATTAACTTATCGAATTTTGTAAGAGTCCATCAAATCCATCGTTGTTAAAAATTTAATAAAAATCATATAATCTATGAAAGCTATCTTTTTGAGAATCCTTGGGACTATTTGAGGCCATTAAAATGTGGATGTTTCCTATAAAATATGTTAATGATTCCAAAAACTCCAATAGTGTTGAGGCACCTTCCGAGCTTATGAAACCTTAAAATTATAGAGGGTACCAGTGAAATATATTTATATGCCTCCAAATTCAATATATTTTATCCAGTAATTGAATTTTTTATATTCCTCATGATGGACGTTGATGCATAAGAATGAGTTTTCTTCCTTCATGTATAATTCTTCTCCTATACCATAATAAATGAACACATTTTCAATATTTGAATCTATGATATTTTATTGAAAATTAATTATATTAGAAATTTTAAGAGGAAAATGTACCCAAGGTTGTCTCCATGGGCATTGAAAACCTAATTGATTGGTGATTGTAATTTTTTTTCAAGGGAATAATAATCTCCTTTTGAAGTCTAATAAAAACCATATAATATTGAATATAGTCAATGAAATTTATTTAAAAATTAAATAACAAAAAATTAATATAATAATTTTATTATTTTTAAAATGGAAAAAAAATCCACTATATGATCTCAAAACAAATTTGGTGACTACATGAGGCATATATCAATAAGAATAACTTATAGGGATGATTAATGTCTTTTAGGAAGTGATTATTACAAAAACCCTTGTATTTGAACTATCTATGTTTTAAAATTATAAATTCTAAAAACCACTAACCATTATTCCCATTTAATCGTAATGGTGTCTCAATGCATGGATTAATGGTGAACAATATAAAGGAAAATTTTTTTAGTACAAATATGCACCAAAATATATACTTTAAAAGATTTTTCACGGAGGTTTTTATCAATATTATGTTATTTACAAAAAATGAAACTATCAATGGCATACCCTACTACTAATTTTATTTATCCAGATTATGATACTGGGATGTATTAAATGGTTGATAATATCCTTTAGTATAAAATTTGTTCAAATATGTAAAATATTTTTTAATATAAATCCACTAGAAACTATTGTAAACAAAAAATAAAAATAAAAAATTACCAATTTCTATTTGTAATAGTTTCTAAATAAAAATAACATGGATGAAATAAATGAAAACTAATAAATTTTTCAAGAACTGATTGTTTCTAACGCTTTCCTCCAGTGTGCTCCCACATCATTCGCTGGAATGCTATCTTTCATTTTACCCCACATTCCTTCAATCCAAAGGCTGATAACATTCTTCACCTCTTCAGTGGAATATTATAATTAATCAAAATATGGTGATGGGATATTGGGTACTCCTTTAATGAATAACTCCTAGGAATTATTCTATTTGTCTTGGTCTTCCTCATCAAATTTTTTAATAGTTTTGGAAACCTTTTCTTGGTGCCATTTCATTGTGGACCTCAGTTAATTTCAATGCTTCTGTATTGAAATTTCTCATGGTCTAGTCAGGGCATGAACCTTAATTAATGATAATGGTCATCTTGTGAATCTATGACATGTATGGATGCTTGAACATTGGAAGACGTGTATTCATTCGAAAAGATGTATTCTTAATGGAATGAAACCCAAGGCATCATGTGGTGATCATAAGGTATATTTTTTCAAAGGCATGTCTTCTAAGGTTTTCTTACAGAATACCTTTTCTAACATGTGATAGAAAAAATGATTAACATCCTATGGGGATAGATCATAGAGTATAGAATGGTCCATAGGAACATACCACGAAGGTAGATCCCTAGAAGGGTGTACCTGGAAGTTTTACCAGATAGATGGATCAAAACATCAAATGTGAGCGGACCCGAGATGGTTAATAACATAAAAATAATATTTCATAGGGTGAAGGGGTACATAACATTGAATGAGAACCTAAAAGTTCAACCAGATGGATCAATGGGAATTACTAATGAGGGCGTACCCGAGTTTTTGTGTCTTATAAAGAGAAGATTTCAAACTATGAAGGTTGATCTACAAACAAAAGAGGGAGGATCAGGGTGGTGAACCCTAGTGATAGGGACACCAAGGTTCACCATTGGATGGGATTCAACATCATGGAGGATTCCTTTAGACCCGGTTTAGAATATTGGGATCAAAACTCATGTAGTTCAAAGTGGTGGTTTTGGGCTTACCTACTAAAATTTCCCTTCTCAAAAGGATTGATCATAGATGGATTATGTGTGGATGACAGGTTGATACAGACTGGGAGATACTTGAATTGATTATTTAATTGGGGATTATGCCTTGAGATGTCCCAAATTGATGACATGATCAAATAGGGATGTTGTGGCCCTGATAAGATTCAGGATGGATATGAAGAAAGTGTTGAAATGGATTTGATCGGATGATTTGAAATTTTCATTTGATGGGATTGAACCTAATGGAGTCTTCATACATATCCCAATTTATATGAATCAAATTCCATGTAGATTATAATGGGGTGATTATTTTCTTAGTGAGGTGTATTGTGAGAATGGTATGCATGGAAGGGGACCCAAAAGAAGTATAATCTCAGGGTTGGGGGATGATCCTATAGAGACATAAAGAATCTATTGAAAGACCAGGTTTGGAAAGGATGGTGGTATTGAACATCGTGGAGGCTTCCTAGATCTCCTAGTGGTTAGGAATCAATGTCCACATTTTTCTAGAATGGGACATGGAATTAGGGTTCACACATTGCTTTTTACATAGAGATATGATAGGGTTTAAGAAAATTTAGGGGATTAGGTGTATTTAAAGTGGGGTTGGGTCACCTAATAATGAGTTCCATATGGAAATGAGGAATAGGGGTGAATGTTATAATCTTACTGGGAACTAAAGGACTAGGGTACAATCTGGGTAGATAATAGATTAAATGGGTGATTTTTGATGGATTAGAATACCATGTATATGTGGATCTAGGGAGATGTGTACCATAATGGGGATATGTCACATCATTATGGTACATCCCTAGGTGGGAGAACCTAAGTTTAGAAATGGATGGGATTTAACCTTGGGCAGGCTTACTATATAACCTTCTTAAAAGATCAGGAATATAATCTATGTAGTTTTGATATGAGGGGAATAGAGGATACTCTATGAAGGATTCCAAAAATAAAGACCACACTATCAATGTTAACCTATAATACAATGTTATTCATGCTCTATGTGAGAAACAAGACATAACATTGACCTAATGATCATGTTTAAAAATATGTGCCCAAGAGAGGTGATGTGGGGATTATGCACTAGTACTACCCATGGAAATTGTGATTGGGGCTTACACTACGATGGATTCATGAAGTATGGAACACCAAGTGCACTGCATGGGGAGAAACTATAGTTTAACATCGTGTTTAGAGGATGATGGGGATTGGTAGTTTAATGCACTATAGCTCATATTCAGTAGAAAAATCCCTTACCCCCTTGATATTACATGTCCATAATCCCTTATCCAATGGATGGGGAACATGCCAAGAAATTCCATATGGGATGTGGAAGAGGAGTAATCAATCATGTGTTCCATGATAATGTATCAATGATGAAATGAAAAATACATTAGTGTAAATTTAAGAACCAGAATCTTTATTTTAGCTATGTCCTTCCTTTTTTGGTCGTTTTTTAGAAAAAGGGTAAAATCTGGAAATTTTTGAAGGACACGTCGTGTACATTATGAGTACATGTCATGTACTCTGATGCAGTGCCAGGTCGTGTGCTGGCCTTGTCCAGGCCACACACACAATGTGTAGGGGTGATGTAGAGGCCGTATAAAGAGGATTATGTAATGTGCAAGTACAAGCCGTGTACCCCAGAAGTACATTCCATGTAGTTTCTTTTTTTTTCATTAAATGGTCTTGGGTCGTTCCTGATGAACAGAACTCATTTCTTCTCGGTCTTCCTCATCCGAGAGAACTCGTATGGCCACGAAACTTCTCCAAACTCTCGTTCCTCCGTTCTTCCTATGAATCCACCACTGTCGATTGCGTTGGGACCACAGTGGGATGCTCTTCCTTCTCCTAGAGGATTGTTATCCAATTCCTCATCTTTCTTAAGATATCATGGGTTGAATGTTTTGTGTGTTTTCATAGATCTACGCCGTTTTAAGGAGAATTAAGCCTCGCGGTCAAAGTATATTGATCTCCTAGCATCCAGGTAGGTGGTTTGTGCCTTACCATTTGATGTCCTAGAGTTTTATGTGAAAATTTCCACCAATACCCGTGAACGGGGTATTTCATGATTACCTTTTTTTCCCTTTTGTTTTCCTTCCATTCTTGTATGCTTGTGTAGAGGTATTTTGATCGTGTATGTGGATAATTGTTGTGCTTGGATGTTTTTCCCATGCCTTGTTCTTGTTATGAACTTTTATTTTTGTTAGCCTTTGGCCGTTATACCTATTTTCCAAGCCTTGTGACTGTAGTATGGAATTATATTCTTAACATGATGATGTTTTGTACAATGGTTAGCCAAGTACAACTTTAGGTGTACTTTGGCCTTATAGCATTGTTATGCACTAAGTGGCACAGGACTATGAGAACATGGTGGTATAGACTATAAGGGAAAGACCGAGTGAACTTCCGAGAGTGTCTTTAATGTTATAGACTATAGGAGGGTAGACCGAGTGAGCTTCCTCAGAGAGTCTTGGTTATTATAGACTATAGGGGATAGACTGAGTGAGCTACCCAGAGAGTCGTCGATATTATAGTCTATAGAAGGGTAGACTGAGTGAGATTTCTCAGAGAGTCTTTACATGTTTGAATTTCCTTAAAACTATTCCAGGCTAGAGAAGGAATTGACTGAGTGAGATTCCATGGAGATTATGTGGTAGACCCTATACTGTTGGAGGTAGTGACTGAGTGAGCTTCCTCAGAGAGTTTCTAGACCTTCAGGCTATCAGAGGGTTAGACCCCATGATCTTCCTTAGATATTCCCTGACTACCCTTGACTATAAGGGGATTTGAATGAGCGATCTTCCCCAGAGGGTCTTATAATTTTTGTATGACCAAACCAGAGGGGTTAGGCTAAGTGCACTGCCCAGTGGGTTGTTGGTAATTCATGGATAGGACTAGAGGGGTTGGCTGTGAGTACATCTCATAGGGGTTCCTATTGTGTTTAGTTGTTTTCTTCTATTTTTCTTGTTGTTCTGTGGTTTGATTACTGTTGTATATTATCATGTTACTACTTACTGGTTATTGCATATTTTTTAATGTTACTCTTTATTGTTTACTGTAATATTACCTGTCTTATACTCACTAATTATAAGGCATAGATCCTCCAGTGGTTGCCTATTGGGATTGCTCTCTCACCCTTTTTGGGTCATGATTTTGGGCCAAAATATACTATTTTGTAAGGTATAGACAAGGTCAAGCACCCTTCGAATTCTATTATTTGATTTCATTGGAGCAGGAGAGCGTGGTCCCAATTCAAGGCTTGCGATGCTGAGGAGTTTCTTGTTTAATTTTCATTTGTACTTTGGATTACTATTGTGTTCAACATTGTGACTTGTTTGGCTTCTTTCCTAGACATATGTATCATGAATCATTTCATATATACATGTGTGCTCCAGTTTTTTATTGTTTTAGTCGTCAACTATTTGTTGTTGTTGTATTTTTATTTCTTCTGTTATTGTCTGATTTGTTTACATCCGTTGTGTACTCTGCCAATGAGGGAATAGTTTCCTCACTATCACACCCAAGGCCCTCACTGCTAGTCAGCAAACACTGGGGTTTGGGAAAATGTGCTTGAGGCCATATGACCAATAGGTTATGGGGTTCCACTAGGTGGCTTCTGGAACTGGGATGTTACAAAATGATATCAGAGGAATTCTTTAATCTTGATTTACTATTTGGACCCATTATCTGGGGATAGGACGGATTCATTACTCGGTAATAAGTTGTGCCCGGGGGTAGCTATCCCGTGTATAGGGAAATTCCAACCTACCTAGCTTATTGTAGTTTCTAGTTTTTCTATGATACAGTTGATTTGATTTCACCTAGAGTGATTCACATGTGTTGTCTTGTTATTGTTGTGCTAGTGGGATTCTATTTCTGTCTCAACCCAATGAGATGAGGGTATTCCTTTTCATGCATCACATAGGTACTTGTTAGAAATCACATGCCATGAATTCTTGTCATGCCATCTAGAATTCATTATCAATTGCAAGTTTTTGTGATAGACGTTGTGTAGATTATTCATCGTATTGTGATAGATGCTTGATAGAATCCCTACAGTTTGATAGTGGAATTGTTTTTATCGTATCTTGATTAAATTAATGCCAATTTTTGGTTCATGAAGAGTTATGGGACCTCATGAATCATAACATGGTGGATCATTGACTTGTTTTCCTTGTATATGATATGTAGAAGTTTCCAAGATTTGATTCACGGGGAGTATGGACCCTCACGGATCAAAATCTGGCACCTCCATGATTTTTTTCAGTTTTTTTGGGTTTCAGTGTAGTTTCTGAGCTATTTTCCGAGAAAACCCAGAATACACGGCGTGTAATTGACTACACGCCTTGTAGTTCTAAACCGTGTTGCTGACTATGTGAGCAGAAACAAGGGGTGGTGAAAATGTTTTCAGGAACATGTAGTGTACGGTAGTTAAACACCGTGTAGTAGTGATCTGTGTACCCAATCATGACTATATCAACACGGGTTGGTGAATCTCATGCAGAACACGCTGTTTTTTTATGAACATGTCGTGTAGTCTTGTCCTAGGTACCCGGTTGTGTCACGAACAACACGGGACGATGTTATCTCTCATATACACGCCGTGTTTGTTCGAAACATGCCGTTTAGGGTCATCCATGTAGTCGGTCGTGTAACTAACAACACGGGTCGCCGAAAGCTTGTCTATTACATGAATTGTACTTAGTGAACACATCGTGTAGTCTAGGGTTAAGAGGACCATGTGAGTTAGCCGTGTAAAGAGACTCGGGTAGGGGATGGAGATGGAGTACACGCCATGTGTGGGGATAACAGGATTTATAGTCTGGGGTGTTACATGACCAAAGGTGGTAGAGGTACATGCCAATGTGAATGTATTAATAGAACATGTCATGTATCTTATACATGTCGTGTAGTCATATTTTTGTAAATAGAGTTTTCCTTCCTACTGTCCCATTTTGTACTCTTGTTTTTTCAATCATTGATAATCATGATCTAAGATGTGCTTTTGATCTTTCAGAGCTATGTTGCCGAGATTTCGTCTGTTCGTACATCAGCTGCCAGACGGGGATCAAACATCGGATATAGTTGATCAGGAACCACTTGCATCTCCTCCTGCTATGCTAGCCTTGGAACTAGCAGTTATACCCGTTGCACGTGCCGATGCGCAGTTCAGTGAGGACTTCCTGAGGATGATTCAGAACATTCAGGGAGTTCCTCATCATGCCCTGTCGATGGCTGAGTTGACATGGGTTTTCCAGAAGCAGCATCCTCCTACTTTCTCAAGGGATGGAGGACCCCATGCTGCAGAGTTGTGGCTAGAGGCCACACTAACGATCATCAAGCATCTAGAGAGACCTCTAGAGAAAAGGGTAAAGTTTTCTACTTATATGCTCTGAGACACTGCAAAGAGATAGTGAGAGGTGATATCATCGTCCGGGCACCAAGAAAGTATAAATTGGGATGAGTTATGTCGCTTCTTCTATGATTAATTTTTTCTGGAGACCATAAGGGCTAACCGATCCCAGGAGTTTATGAGTCTCGAGAAAGGTACTCATTCTGTTATGGTGTACTCGTCTTGTTTTACTGAGCTGCAGCGCTTCACGCCGATCCCAGTAGGTGATGAGTTGTTTCTTGCTAGGAAGTTTGAGGCAGTCTCAGGAAATAGATCTGTTCCTAGGAGAATATCTTCATTTTGACTTCGATATCCTCGATCGTCAACCAAGCGCTGATCACTAAGTGCAATCTGAGAAATTACGGAGCAATGAGCCAGGGCGGTTCGACCTCCAAAACTAGTGTTCCTCCTTCTAATAGCAGGAAGCTCCATAAAGAGATGTCTCGAGGAGATCAGAGTTGAGAGAGTGCATCTTCTGGTAGCCAGGTTGTATGATACCAGTGTGGATGGAGTAGGAATACTATGCCTCAGTGTCAAAGAGACCTGATAGAGTACTGATCTTGCCACAAGATGGGCCATCTTCAGCTTTTTTGTCAAATATTCTCACCTACAGCTGGGGGTAGGGGTTCTTCTATGACCCCGAGTATAGGAATTGTATCAACATTGTCTCACCATTCAGGGAACTGGAGTTCTTCTGGCCATTCGGGCCGAGGTGGAGGTCGTGGTCGTTTTGGTCTTTCACCAGGTTACTAATGACAGTAGAGGGGATCAGCTCAGAGTGGTCATCCAGGGGCGCAGGGCCGCGATACATGCCAGACATTTCCTATGTAGCAGACCCTTCAGGATCAGGATCCTGGACCTTCTACAGTTCGAGGTATGATATTATTATCCTTTATGTTATCTTCAGATATTTTCGATACTGGTTCTTCGAATTTATTTATCTCTATTACTTTTGTGGAGAGCCTTGGGATCTATATCTTTTCAACTGCCAACATGTTGACTCTTGATAAACCGTTGGGAATGAGGACGTCTAGCGTATGTTAGTGCAGAGAGTGAACTCTTGAGGTTGCAGGGTGTCACATATTATGGTACCTCTATGTCCTAGAGATGACAGGCTATGATGTCATTCTCGGTATGGACTGGTTAATTCCCTTCCAGGTAGTTGTCGATTGCTATCATCGCAGGGTGAGTTTCGTATCACCGTAGGGCATATATGTTCTCCATAGAGGCGAGTGGGATGTCCAGGAGGGTAGAGCTAGACCAGATCATCATGGGCTAGGAGGAGTTACAGCCGAGATTTCTAGTCTTTATCTGGATGACTATGGGACTTCATAGTTAGAGTTTTTTCCATTGGTGGATCATTTCTGGGATTTCATTCCAGAGGACTTATCAGGTTTACCTTAGGAGCGTGAGGTATACTTCTCTACTTAGCTCGTTCCAGGAGCAGCACTGGTGCCCATTCCTATTTATAGGATGGCTACACCTGAGTTGTAGGAGCACAAGAAGTAGGTGAAGGAGTTGCAGCAAAGGGTTTCATCTGACCCATTACTTATCATTAGGGCTCTCCCGTCCTGTTTGAAAAAAAGGCAGACGACACCCTTAGGCATTTCATGGATTATCGGAAGTTGAACCAGTTGACGGTCAAGAACCGATATCACTTTCCGAGGATCGATGACCTCGTTGATCAGCTTCGAGGAGCCCGAGTTTTCTCGAAGATTGATTTGAGATCTGGTTATCATCAGTTCCACAATAGACCATTGGATATACCTATTACACCGTTCGGGAGAATTTATGGTCTATACAAGTATACAATCATTCCATTCGGTCTCACGAATGTGCCTTCAGTTTTTATGGAACTAATGAACCGAGTGATCCATCCATACATGGACACATTCATGGTGGTCTTCGTAGACGATATCTTTGTGTACTTTCACACTCGACCTGACCATGATACCCATATTGAGATCATTTTTAGTAAACTGAGAGAGAATCAGTTATATTATAAGATATCTAAATTCCACTTTCGGATGGATCCGATTCACATCTTGTCTCGCGTCTTCTCAGAGACAGGAGTATTAGTAGACCCATAGAAAATGAGATCTATAGTTTCCTGGGACCCAAAAAAGAATGTCTTTGAGGTGCAGAGTTTTCTAGGGCTGGTTGGATACTACAAGAATTTCATACCTGACTTTTTACACCTTTCAGCAGCATTGAATGGTCTGAACAAGTAAGGGGAGAAGTTCTTATGGTTAGATTCTTGTGAGAAATCCCCTCAGGATCTAAATGGGAGGTTGAATTCAACACCAACACTTTTCTTGGAAGAGCTGGAGTAAGATCTATAGAGTCAATTATAATTCCTCAAGTGTTGCGCTGGGACCTCTCCATATTCAGAGAGATTGTGTTGTTGTGTACGGGTCTCGGCTGTTGAGGACAAATGAGAGGAACTACCTGACACACGATATGGAGTTAGCAGCTATTGTTCATGCCTTACATTATTGGATACATTACGTTCTGGGAGAGCACATTTTGGTTTTCACCGACCACATGATTCTCAAGTACATCTTCACATAGTGTGATATGAATCTGAGACAGCATAGGTGGGTTGAGTATCTTCAGTCCTTCGAATTTGAGCTTGCCTATACTCTGGGAAAGAGAAACATGGTGGCTAATGCGTTGAGCAGGAGAACTCCGATACAGGCAGTCCAAGAGGCCAGCAATGAGTGGCAGGTTATGGATCTGTTCTCTGAGATGCATTTGGAGGTGCAAAACAGACAGTGACAGACTTTCCTATCTTCTATAGTGGTTACCCCTACACTTCTTGATTAGTTACAGATGAGGAATCTATCAGACACTGAAGGCCTAGTCATGCGGGAGAGTTTTTCAGGAGAGAACCCTACTCCTAGATGGAATGTGGGAGAGGATGAGATATTTCTTTTCCAGGGACGCATATGTGTTTCAGTAGACATACGTGAGTAGCTGATGAGGGATTTTCAATCCCCTGTTTGGGCAGTTTATCCTGGCATCACTAAGAAGTATCGTGATCTACACCGCTCGTATTGTTGTCTAGGTATGAAGAGAGATATTCCTAGTTTTGTTATGAGATATTCTACTTGTCAGTCGGTTAATGTAGAACATCAGTGACCAGCGAGGCTATTGTAGTAGTTACCCACTCTTGAGTGGAAGTGGAATGATGTCGCGATGGACTTCGTGACCAGGATACCGAGGACCCCTCGAGGGAGTGATGATGTTTGGGTTGTCATCAACAGGCTTATAAAGGTTTCTTATTTCTTTCCAACCAAGGATAGATTCAGTGTTGATGAGATGGGATGGTTTTACATCCAAGAGACTGTACTTCTTCATGGAGTTCTACATTCCATTGTTTCAGATAGTGATGTGTGCTTTACTTCTCGGTTCTGGCAGGGGCATCTGAAGGATTTGGGTACACGGGTACTTTTGAGTAAAACATACCATCCCCAGACAGATGGCCAGTCCGAGAGTACGATTCATGTTCTTGAGGATATTCTTCAAGCATGCCTTCTAGACATTGGTGGTTCTTGGGAGAAGCATATTCCTCTTATGGAGTTTGCATATAACAACATTTTTTAGGTGAATATTCAGATGGCACCTTACGAGGCTTTGTATGGTAGGCCATGCCGATCACCATTGTGGTGGCTGGAGGCAAGAGAGGCAGCATTTCTAGGACCTCATCTTGTTCAAGAGACCTCAGAGAAGATAGAGTGGATTCATAAGAGGATGGTGACAACAAAATCTTGATAGAAGTCTTATGCTGATCAGCGGAGATGACCTCTAGAGTTTGAGGTTGGGGATCAGGTTTTCATATGTGTCACACCAAGGATGTGACACAAGAAGATTCAGAGATAGGTTAAAATTTCACCATGGTACATCGGTTCTTTTAAGGTGTTGGAGAGATTTGGGCCAGTTTCCTATCGGTTGCAGTTACCTCAGAGGTACCGGGATATGCATGATGACTTCAATGTCTCTCAGCTCCGACGAAATATTTATGTCTCATCTCATGTCATTCAACCCAAGGAGGTTGAACTTGAAGCAGATGCGTCGTTTGAGGAGCATCATATTCGGATTGTCGATCGTAGTATGAAGGTTCTCCATGGCCAGTCTATTCCTTTGGTATGGGTGCTATGACAGCACAGGTGAGTACATGACGAGACCAGGGGGAGGGAGGCCGATATATGATCACAGTGACCGGAGCTATTCAGGGTTTCTCATTCTATGCCTCGCTATGGAAATTCAAGGACAAATTTCTTTAAGGGGGGAATTTTGTAAGAACCCAGATCTTCGTTTCAGGTAATTATATCCTTTTTTGGTCGTTTTTGAGAACATGTGGAAAATCTGGAAATTTTCGAAGTACACATTGTGTACTTTATGAGTACACGCCGTGTACTCTGATGCAGTGTCAGGCCGTGTGCTGGCCATGTCTGGGCCACACACATGGTGTGTAGGGGTAATGTGGAGGCTTATTAAAGCGGAGAATAGAAATTCAAAGTACAAATCGTGTACCCAAGAAGTAAATGCCATGTAGTTTCTTTTTTATCATTAAAAGGACGGGGTTCGCGCCTGACAGATAGAACTCACTTCTTCTAGGTTGTCTTCATCCGAGAAAACCTATACTACCCTAAATCTTCGCTGATCCCTCGTACCTCTATCCATCCTTTAAATCTACCATCGTCGATTGCGTTGGGACCGCATCGGTATGCTCTAACTTCTCCTGGAGAATTGTTTTCCAATTCCTTTTCTTTCTCACGATATCATGTGTTGAACGTTTTTTATGTTTTCATAGATCTAAGTCATTATAAGGAGAATCAAACCTTGTGGTCAATGTATATTGATCTCCTACCATCCATCATGGTGGTTTGTTCCTTTCCTTTGGAAGTCCGTAATTTTTATGTGAAAATTTCTACTAATACCCGTGAAAGGGGTATTGCGTGTTTACCTTTTTTCCCCTGTTGTTTTCGAGCATTGATTGTATTCTTGTGTAGAGGTAATTTTATCTTCTATAAGGATAAATGTTGTAATTGGATGTTTTCCCATGCCTTGTTCTTATTATGACCTTTGGGTTTTTTTAGATTTTGGCTGTTATACCTGTTTTCCATGCCTTGTGACCGTATGATGGGATGATATTGTTGACATGATTATGTTTTGTAGAATGGTTAGACAAATATCTCTTTAGGTGTACTATGCCCTTATAGAATTATCATGCACTGACTGGCACGAGACCTTGAGAACCTAGTGTTATAGACTATAAGAGATAGATCGAGTGAGATTTCCAGAGAGTCTTGAATGTTATAGACTACAGGAGGGTAGTCAGAGTGAGCATCCTCAGAGAGTCGTGGTTATTATAGACTACAGGGGATAGACTGAGTGAGCTTCCCATAGAGTCTTTGATATTATAGACAATACAAGGGTAAACCGAGTGAGCTTCCTCAAAGAGTCTTTAATTGTTTTCATTTCCTTAAAACCTTTTCAGGCTAGAAAAGGAATTGACTGAGTGAGCTTCCTTAGACAGTATGTGGTAGACCTGAGACTATAGGAGGAATTGACCGAGTCATCTTCATCAGAGAGTTTCTAGACCATGGGGCTATAAGAGGGTTAGACCATGTGTTCTTCCTTAGAGAGTCCCAGACAACCCTATACTATAATGGTAATTGACCGAGCGAGATTTCTTAAAGAGTATTATAATTTTTGTATGACCAAACTAGAGGGGTCAGGATGAGTGCACTACCAGAGGGTTGTTGGTACTTCTTGGATAAGACCAGAGGGGTTGGCTGTGAGTACTTCACAGAGGGGTTCTTATTGTGTTGAGTGGTTTGCTTCTCTGGTGCATGTTGTTCTGTGGTTTGATTACTGTTATATATCATCATGTTACTGCTTACTGGTTACTGTCTGTTGTTTACTGTTTACAATACTATTACCAGCCATATACACATTGACTATAAGGCACAGATCTTCAGGTGGTTGTTTATTGAGATTAATCTCACCCCCTATATGGTTCATGCTTTTGGGCTCAAACAGAATATTTTGTAGCTGGTATAGAGAAGGGAAAGGACCCTTTGACCTCTAGTACATGATTTCTTTGGAGCAGGAGTGCATGGGACCAAGCAGAGGCTTGCGATGCTGAGGAGTTTCTTGTTTACAATTCTTTTGTAATTTGGATTAGTATTGTGTTCAGCATTGCGACTTTTTTAGATGCTTTCCTTGACATATGTATCATGCATCATTTCATATATACATGTGTCCTCCAGTTGATTATTGTTTTAGTCTTCCTCTATTTATTGTTGTTGAATATTTACTGTATCTGCTATTGTCTTCTTTGTTTACTTCTGTTGTGTACTGTGCCAATGAGGCCATAGTTTCCCCACTATCACATCCAAGTCCCTCACTGCTATTCGGCAGCCTCTAGCTTTTTGGGGAAATGCGCTTGAGGCCATTTGACCAACTGGGTACTGGGCACCTCTGGGTGGCTTCCGTAACCGGGACATTACAATACATATTTCAAAATGAAATACATAGGGAAACAAAACATGGAATAACACATGTGGGACCATGAAATTTCTACGCACAATCTGGTAGATTTGTGCCAAATAGGGTCTTGCGAAGTAAGGGGAGTTTCTGAAAAGGGAATCGAGATGCTCTTATGATTCGCATAGAACCGAGTCTACATGATGCAAAGGGATTCACATATAATTAGATGAATTCCATATAAAATATCCTCATCTAAATCATCTACTGATTAAAAAAGGATTAAATCTCATCAAATCATTGAGTAAATGAAAGGGGCTTTATACTTCTCGAAGTGCATAGGACTTCATGAATGGAATCCCTACAATAGGTAGGGGTAAATAAGAATAAGTGGATTGGGGATGATGAATCTCTATTACCTTGGGTGATCCATTTGTGTGTCAAGTTCAGGGATCATGGGAGAATCATGAAATGGGAACTCAGAAGATGAAATTTATGAGCCACTATCCCTTGGGGGATGATCAACATATTTATAGGAAATGGTACGCACGAGTTTCAATGGAGAACTGTTAAAAAAAATGGTTCCTCACAAATGGGAGAAGATCCTTTGGACTCAAAGTTAAGTCCACCATTTATCTTGACATCATCACAAAGGCTATCAGATTCATGGGAGTTCAATAAACTATCTTTTCATGGTCATGGATTCCATCATAATAACGGTAATTCTTTCATCAACTCTCACTTTTGCGGTGTGTAATGGATTCATATGTGAGATTAATGATCTAGGCTCCTTTTATGATATTTGTTCACGTTGATCTTAAAAACGATCCTAGAGGTTTTGGAATTATTCAACGTATCTTGAGGAATGAATTTTAGAACCAATAGATCCCCCCCCCCAAATGGGGAGCCGATGGTAAATGGAGGGTTAGATTATGATGCTAAATTTCCAAAAAACATGGCTGATCGTGAAGATGAATCACGATTACATGGTACAGAGAGCGCTTGTGAGAAGTTATCATAAATCATGGTGGTGAAAATTCCATAGAGAAGCTTGATTATCCACCACCAATAATTTGGGTGTGAGGGGCCAATTGTCCATTATAAATCTCCATGAACTATTTCTCCTAATCTCTTTTTCCATTAATCCCTCTTCCACATTAATTCTCATTTATTAGCTAAGTTTCACGGTCTTTTGCTTCGCGAAATCATATTCAGAAAACTAGGGCATCACAACTTACTACTACATCATGATTTTAATTGATCATGAGGTTAATTCACAACCTATAACATTGGGAAAGAACATTGTGATTGATCTTCATGAATAGAACTATAAAATCAACAATGTTCTAAAATAGATTGTTGACCTAGAAATTTCATTGAGAGGTTCTATTGGATTTTTCCCAATGAGTTGAAATGGTGATAAATATCATGATTGTAGATTATTTTTATATCCATTATGACCATTATTCCCTACTTGAGTTGTAGTTAGAATCTTAGAAGAACTATCCCATATGAAAGAGGTTACCTTAATAAGTATTTGCTCAGAGGGATGATGTCTTCAACCTAGAGTAAATATGGTATGAACTAGAATAATGGTTTATAACTCAACTAGGGAAATTTTAGTGTTATAGTTCTAGTAATGTCAACATCAAAAAGTAATACAAGGCCATCACTTCTAATTTCCACTAAAACCACCTCAAAAACATTTTCAGGAAACCATAAGAAGAATAAGTGTAACCTCTCAGTTTGGAATATCCTTGAAACAATCAATGACTGATCTCGAAGCTCATGTGGGTAATTTATGATGTTAGATACAATATACGACCATATAATCATATAATTATCCAATACACGGGGTCTACAATTGTTTAATGACATCCTGGAGTGTTTGTGTTCATAGATGTTATAACTGGAGAATGAGGCTACCTTGAAAACCAATTTTCTTTTACTAATGTTCGATAGTTCATGATCTGGAAAATTCCGAGGTCATTAGAATGAATTCAAATAAAATAAAATGAACAATAAATACCACAATGCCCAAAATTTGGATCATTGGGATGATGACATGCCAGTCTTGGAAAACTGCTAATCATGTTCGAAACACAGTATCTACATTGCTATACTATAATTTGGAAAAACAATTTATGGTCCACCACTAGCCATGTTCAATTCATGGGACATAAGTTAAAATATAATAAAATATTTTCTTGAATGTTGGCCCCGGATGGTAGGGGAGATGAAACAACATCGGACTAGACCATTAGTGGGTTCTTTAGAACATGAATGTCGATGAGGATCCTAATAATGGGGTACACAAAAAAATAAATAGTGTGAGGGAATGTTTGAAATTATTCGAACACTCTTGAATCTATTCCATTGTGACTTATAGAAAATTTGTGTAGTTTTATTACGGTAAAGTGTTGTCAAAAATCATATTCCATTGGAGCATCATCTCATATGCTGAGTAGATTTGATGATGAAAACAATGCGGTAAATGAAAATAAAGGATACAAAATACCTATCAAGTGAATCCCAAGATGATTTGTAGTTTCACATCATATAGGGAAGGATAATGCACATGTAGTTTAAACATCGTATTGTGAATATGATGCATAGAATATTTTATTATCATTAGATGGGGAGGCTTCTCATATTTTAATGTAATGTGAGAGGGACATTTCAAATTGTTTATGGTCATATTTCATTGACCCTGGAAATAAATTTTAAATATCATGTTACACAAACAATGTAAATTTATATTCCTAGAATATTTGTGTGGAATAGAGTTGAAATAATCCTGATGTGAATGATCCAAATCTGTCTTATGCACCACAAAGGTATAATAAAATAGACGGGAAGGAGAAAAATGTGATATATTTAGAGTAAAATATCATAGTGAGGCTCTTAATAAAAGGATATAATGTTTGGATTGTAACTAAGGATGAGGGTCCCAAATAGATGACGAACCTATGGATGGGACTAAGAAAAAAATGCATGGTAATCACTACATATCCCATAAATATGGGAATCAAGTTTTATATAGTTCAAAAAACATAGATTAGAATGATACAGACACTGGTGGGGTGAATTAGTTCAAGAAAGGATGTTGAAACATCCAATTATTATAACAGGTCATCATGAACATGATTAGTTTATAGTTGTTATTTAATGTTGGGAATTGAGGATGATGGGTTCTTAGTTTAATTTCATAGAGTTTAGACCAAGGGGGAGTCTCGTATGGGTACATATTACATGGTTTCCTAATAGACCTGACACGAATGAGGACAAATTAATTACACAACACACTACATATCCCAAAATACGTGTGCACATAGACTAAAGAAATGGTGTCTAGACTGGTTTTTCTAGTATAGGGTCATATGGATCAGATCATGGGGAAGGTGATCCAAGAGGGATATGCATAATGTCATGGAATAATAAACCAATGTGATTGAGGACCAGAGAGGACCACATGCACCCCAAATTCATTCTTGAGAAATCATGCATAATGTTTAATGTAGAGTAGCATGGACTATAAGTAAGAGCACTCATACAAAGGGTATAGATCTGAGATAAAATAGAGGAAACCCATCATCAATTAGGGGTAAAAGATCCCACAGGAACATAAATTACTCATGATGAAATACATATAGTTCAAGATCATAAATCTTGGATGATCTTCGGTGGAAAGGGGCTGAAGGTTTAGTGCAGTTTGTGGTGCGGCCCAAGACAATGTTTGTAATAATCACTACATATCCCATAATGATGGGAATCATTACATACATAATTCCTGAATTCCATTATGTTTGACACCATTTGATAAGGATGTAGATGAAATGATGTGAACAGGGGAAATAATTTTGCGATGGGACCCAAGATTGATGACCACAATGTCACTACATATCATATATATATGGGAATCACTCAACACATAGTTTTTATGGGGATGTTTACCTATGTTGTTCTGACCCTTATATACAAAGAGGGGTATTTGATATATATTTTTTGTTTTTTATTGTGTTTTTTCTTTTTTCAGTGGCTGAACATGGAGGAATGATTGTGTTTCTCCCCAAGAATCATTCCATATAAAGGTCCTGATAGGTGGTGTGGTGTATAACCAGTTACACAGGTGATGTCCTCTAAATAATTAATTACACAATGTTGCGTTTTTTTAAATCATGCATCCAAGATAAATATTCCATAGTTCAGGACAACATGATAGGATTGGTCTGTTCATTTTAATTTCATGAATTAAGGAGGAAATGTTATAGAGTTCATTATCATGAAACATGGACACTAGGGGTGAAAAAGATATCAAGGAGAGGATGTGCGAGGTGAGAAAAAATAATCCTTACAAAAATATGGGCAAAGAGAACAACAACACATCACATTCTCCTAGGAGATATATGGAAAGGTTTATAGTTTATGGTCATAAAGTTTGGACTGAAGGATCTTAGTTTAACCTCATAGAGTTTGGATTATAGTTCTTTGAAACTCTTCTATGTGGGAACACAACATATTCAGACTCCTAGGCCTACATGCCCCATGAATGGTGTGGGAAATAAGGAGTGATGTTTTTAATTACCTATAAAATTGGATTCCAAAACAATTTAATGGAAAATCCATGATGTAAATTCACAACCACCCTAACATTATCACTTAAAATATGTAGGTTCATGGAGGGGAAACACCAGGTGTGCTAGAGATCCACTAGATCATTCGTAGGAGGATTGTGTGAATCATGGTTTTACATATCTAGAACATAATGAGGGTTTCATGATAATCAATAATTATTGATGAAATTTTTAAATAAAAATATCAATATTCTTTTTCAAGGGATTCATACAGAAGAATGAGGGTCAATGGAGAACCATTTTCAAAACACTGGACCTATCCCAAAAAGTTATCCAAAGTCTTTGGCCGTGTTATCCTAGGATGGTAGGGGAGATGAAATGGAATATCATGGAAATTTAGGGGTAAATTAATATGAAGAATTATATGGGGTTCCATGTAAAGGAACCTGTGAAGCATATACATGTATTGAGGAATGTCCCTATGGAATCTTACACTTCACGTCCCTCATTATAAAACATCCATGAATGTTGGTGTGGAACAACCATAGGTCGGATTAGTTCCAGTGTCAATTATTTAGTTCCTAAGGGGGACTAAATTAAATGATAGTGGTTAGGGTAATTCCTCTAGTGTGGTGAAATGTTTCAGGTTTCAATTCTTGGACCTTATGTCTCCCAGTGTAAGGTCATAGAGTTTGTACTGAAGCTTTTTATATTATGTTCATAGAGTGTTTACCAAAGAAACCTTGTTCAAGGTCATAGTGTATCAACCATAGGGTCTTCTGGTTTTTTTTCATACAATTTTGACCATATTTTACCATTTTAATGTCGTGTTCCTTGGATGTATCGGTGCAGTTTAACATCATAGGTTAAGGAAGAAAAATTATGTATTTTATTATCAGGAAACTAGGACCTAATGGGAAAAAGAAAAGTCCCAGTTGAGAAGTGTGTTGTGCATAATGTTACATGATTTGAAAGGGGACAAAAGAGATCCACATCACACCCGAAACACTCAATTTGGAACATATGACATGGGGATAAAAATGATTTTTATCATATTGCTGACCATGGACCCAAAATGTTTGGGTGTCTCTATATATCACATAATGATGGTAATCAAGCAACATTTAGTATAGAAAATTGAATGGTAGATGCCCAATGAATGGGATTGACATCCCTTCAAATGAGAATATCATGGTTGTTAAGTATTTTACCGTTACACAATCGGGAAATTGGAAATCAGATATTATGGTCATAGAGATTGTACCATAAGTTGATATTTCTATGGGGAGATGTGTAGTACCTCTCTATGAAACTACTCAACATGAATGTGGACCCAGGAAGCCCACAAAACATTACAAAGCCTAGAAGAGAATGAAGGCAATGTGGACAAAAGGATTATGGTTCAACGGCTCAGCTAGAAGACAAAATTCATGGGTGTCATTACATATCCCATCAGGATGCTAATCATTAACATATATTTCTAGAACTCTGTCTAGATTAACATCATGTGGTAAGGATGAGGTGTGGGATAAGTTATTTTAATGGAAAATATAAGGTTCATTTTCTATAAACAGATGTAAATGATGACCAAATATGTCTACACCACAACACACACTCTTGAGGAGACCCCATACAATGGGGATGAAAGGATTATGATTCTGACAGCTGAGCCAGAAGACAAAATATTATGGTGCCTCAAACTACGATGCAAGGATGGGAATAAATACAAAAATAGTTCTTGAATTCTATGTATTTTAATTTATTTTCTAAGGATTAAGAGGAAATGATCTCAACCAATAATGATATTAAGCCATGCTAATAATAACAAGAAGTGAATTAGGCTAAGGAGGACTGTGCCAAAACACACGATCTTATAGAGACTCGCACAATGTTTAGATTCATGATGATTAAGACCAGGAACCTATTTTAACATCATGTACCTGAGACAAGAGAAATGATCCTTTTATGATCTTGAGAGAGGTACCATCAGTGTTGTACAGTTTAGAAACATATCTCCATGAAAAAAATAGATTATCATTATGTGGGACGATAATACATATATATAATACTTGTTCTTCTTAGACCATGAAACAATTAAACATCATGGAGGAAGAGTATACCGGTTTTCGAAAATTACTTCTTGAGGAACTTTTAATTAGTGAGAAGAGTGATTTTATCACCATCCATGGTGACCAAATAGTATAAACCGTTGGGATAGACCTTCTGGATGATATATGTTTATTCCAATTTGGGATCCAAAATTGGTGGATTTCTACCAGGTATCATTGGATCATTTATATCAAATAATGTACCACCTTGAAGGATGAAGTGAATATGAACATTATTTTTGAATTCAATGGTTATCTTATTCTAGTGCCTCTCTATACTATGCATGGTCAAAATCATGTTCATGTTGAGAGATTATTGTTTGTCTAGATGGACTAATTCTAAATTTTCTAATGAATTATGTTCAATTAATGTTTTATACAAAGATGGAATCTAAATCCTAATAGGCAGGAAAACCTACGTTCCACACACTAGAGAATATGGAGTCTCTTGGGTGGAATTATTGTCTATCATCCGATAAGAAAAGAGATCATTTAAAACAATGTCCTTAAAACATATCTTATTATAACAAACTATATTCGGTATAATGCTGGAGAGGGTCCTATTGAATTCCTTGATCATCATATATTCTTTCACAAGGGGGTGAAATGTTAGGTTGGACCAGATGCTATATTTGGTATAGAATTTCATCATCTCAGTTCCATGCATGTTTGTTCCATTTTGGTGAGAATAGAATGAGGGACTCTGATGGATGATGTTGGATCTCATGAATTCAACAATAGGATGAGAATTTACTTTTTTGAGCAGAATCACTTTTTCCTACATGTAAAATAATTCCATCGCGGCCATGATGAAATGGTGCTAAAAAGGTGATGTTGGTCGATATATTTCCACAAAATTGTGTTCCTATACAAAAATGGTATAAGTGTATTCTCTAGTGTAGAGGGGATCTCAGTATTGATGCATGAAGGTAGTATGGATCTAAAATGCATGGGATCTCTTGGTGAACTCAATACAGTTACAGAACTCTATGGTCCCGAAGTAACCCAACCATCGAAACTGGTGAACGAAATCAATTCCTTCCTAATGAACACCATAAAACCCAACATGGACTTCCTTAATGGGATGGTAAATCACTTATACATGAATTAAATTAAGGAGTTTTCCATAAAACCCATGTTTGTAGATAGTTTGTTCCAGGATGCGACCATTATAAAGGGTGATCCGAACTGCATGGAGATAGATTCAATCAAGTTAGGATATATCAAATAAAATACTATTATGCTACAAATACTCAAAAAACTACCTTTTCTATTATATTTTTCTTCATATATAGATGGGATCTTGAAGTCGCTATATAGAACCACTGACGGAAAGGTGGTTTTCTTCCTTATTTCCATCATCATCCTAACTGACATAGGGTTGAATCATTGATGCACCAAATGGAGAGGAATATATTCTTAGTTGAACTCTATGAGGGAATATTCTAGACTATCCAGGTGATCATCTCAACCATTCATTAAACGAGGAACATGAGTCACCAATGAATTATAATTTAATTGGGGCATCTGATGGAGAGCATGATTGAGAAAGGGTACGATATCGAGCTTCCAAATAATCTTGTCAACATTGATTTTCTTGATGACTACATCAGATCCACCCTTCACATGTAGGTGGGGAACATCAATCTTGATAGATAAATCATGACCAGAAATAAGTGTATGATACTATACCTCATTATTGGTGCATCCCTCTGATAGCAAGAATGAATAAGGAAGAACATCATATGGAAGTGTGATGAATATGGCCCCAAGGACCACCCAATTAAACATGGGTTCACTATTCCTTATACTATTTGGGATTCATGAGGTTCTATTGAAATGAATTTTCCATCATGGAATATCATTAGAAACTATGAGGATAGAATCAATAGGGAAATAAAAACTTGAGGCATTTTTTTGGGGATCGGAGAGGAACCAAGAAATCATCCAGTTCATGATCCTTGACAACCTTTTACAAAATTAACCGAATTTAATACTGAAGATATATCACTAAAAAATAAGATACATTGAATATCACAATGGGTTGGTTAAGAATGAAATTTATTAATTTGATGTAGTAAAACACCTCTATCTCATGATGCTACAAGTATTTCCATAATATTTATGCCAAGAAAACCAATGTGAGGTAGCTCTTATTTATTGTATAATATCTATACTATATATAAAGGGGAATGATACTGAAATAGTAAAAAAAAATTCTATCCCATCATTATTATTTTGCACAAGCCGGGCACCGAGGGATTATTCTTGGGAAAAAACATAAAGGAACAACGAGTTTTCAGAGATGGGTTGTATCAGGACAAGGGGATGTAGAAGTTAATACATTTATTTACTCAAATTTGTTAGATCATTCCTCATACCATTATTTAAACTTTCTTGATGACCCTATAAAATGGATCACACTTTCTGTAATGATTTTTGATAAATAGATTTATATAGGATATGCAGCCTTGAAATCCCCAATGCTCCCAGAGGTTTCACAGAGGAGGCATCTGTCTGATGGATTTGATCCTCACTAGGTCGATTTCAATACCTCTGCATCTGAAAAAAAATGGGTAACTTCCCTAAGGTAACCCCAAAAGAAAATTTCCCAAGGTTTATCTTCATCTTCTAAGAGAAAAAGAATCTAAACTCACTCGTAAGGTTTATGAGATGATATAGAAATAGGTAGTATTTGACCACCAAATTGTCAACATAGAATTTTCATAACATCTCAAGGATCAGAATGATGATTTGGTTCATGGGTCACTAATAGGTGGATCATTCAATCTATAGAAAAAATGAATTACCTAATAACATAAGGTACCATGTGGCACTCTGAAGGTGGTGGGATGTTCATCTTCGGGTCCATTTAGATATTCTTATAACTGAGATATCCATACATGAAGGAGAGGTCATGGAACCTAGTTGTGGAATCGATCAACAACTCCACCACTAAAATGGGAAATTATCATTCAGGCAGTGGTAGTGGGGATCCCAAACATCGATACAAACTGTTATTTGTCTATTATTTTTCCTGAATATGATGATTTTTGACAGCCACTTAATGTACTAAACATCCTTGATGAGGTTTTCATTGAGGGCTTATTATCTTCAACCTTGACCTTAGCACCATGGGTTGAATGCATCTTCCAAGGAGGCTTCATGAACCCATGATGTCTCAATGAGAGACCAATATGGTGGATAATGTCTTGAGGGTTTAGACCTAAAATCTCATCATAGCTATAATGAAACACATCACAATGTTTCATTATGAAATGCACATATTTTTTTCATCTACATGCATGGATGCACCAATAAAAATTTTCTTTGAAAATATATTTGTACCATTATTCACAATAAACAACTCATATATTGTGTTGGAGACTCCTTCTTCAAATATGGGAGGATTATCTTCCAATTCTACATCAGTCTCTGAGGTAGGAGGATAATTTGGAAGGAACGATTCCTCTATATTAATTTAACCTGGAGGAATGCTAGTCCTAGCTTGAGAAGTGGTGGAATATTCATCATGGGACTTATAAATTGTTGAAATCCTGGAAAAAATGTTTTTTTCTTACTTCCATATGGCCTTTTACAGAGTTGACAACATTTGATGATGTCAATGTAGTGGTGGTGGGCCGGTCTTTTTCGCCCCAGTCCGACTCGGCAGAACATGCAGGTATGGCACACTACTATAGTCATTGGTTTAGCATCATGATATATCGTAGGGGTAAGAGGATATGGTATCACATTAACCAATTATATATAGGATTATGAGGTAATATTTTAACGTACCATGTACTTTGGGTGACACCATCCTTTCATCATAGAAATGACAAAGTAGTGTCCCAAGATGGTAACTATGACCTCCAACAGGTGAACCCAAAGGATTAAGGAATAATTAATTTTTTTCCAGTGGTGGACCATAGTAATTATTTGCTTAACATCATTGGTCTGAAATTATTTTTCTTTGCTCTTTTATTAGTCAGAATCCAAACATTATGCTTTAAAAGATGAGAAAATAGATGCTTCATCTTAGAACATACCCACTCCACCTTTGACAGATTACATGATGCATTAGTGATATGAGAGTTGAACTGGTACATGAAGATGGAGCCAACATCAACCTATTAGTGCGTTATTGGTGTTTTTAGTGAAACAACAATTAATTATGTTCCATCAATTAGCCACTGAATTGGGTCTTTAGATACATTCATCTAGAATTTTTTTTTCTTTTTCCTATCATAACCATGAATATTTTAATTAGGGGGACTCATAAATTCGTTATTCTATCCTATCGGGCAGAATGTCTAAGTCGGCATAAGATTAATCGTTCAAAATTTTATGATGAGAATATGATATAAATCCACACCATAGAACTATCTGATGATGTACAGTATGCTGATGTACCCTTATACAGTAGATAATTTATATTCTATTTAGAATGAGTTGAGGTATTATTATTTTTCTAGATATAATTCCTCACTATGGAAGCCCTCAAAAGTTCTATCCTCGGTCTCAAAATGAAGGAAATTCTTCAAGGACTCGGTGAGGGATTCTCTTAGATCTCCGGTCAAAAGAGGGCCTCAAGAATCGAGAGCATTATAGGAATGTTGTAAAGGTTCTTTTGAACATTATACATCCATGTTAGATTCATAATTATACTAGAAAAAGTTTCTCTTTAGAAGGAGTTTTGAAAGACATCACTATTCAAACCAATAGATTCCATCTAGTTTTGGGTATATCTACTGGTCACTAGTTGAATGATGAAATATTATTAATGTCTGATGGTTGGACGAATGAAGTCTAGTGAAAACTGGACAAAGATGATCATGATGCTTTCATGGTGTCTCTACCTGATCTAGTTGTACAAACGATGACGAAAGTGAATATGACATGAAAATCATAGAGGAATGTCCTTGATGTGATTTTCGTTGAACTTTCTATCTACTCTCAGTAGAGTGTATAACCTGGAATTATGCACAATCCTAGACATAATGTTGATTAAAATATCCATGTCCTTGTTGATGATGGTGGTGATCAAGAATATTATGGGGACCAACCTACCACTTTTCCCACATATAAATCATATATTAATCCACAAACTCAAATGTATTCAGGGAGGCACACTCCTACTCATCATCCATGGAATCATTCAATGTTGGATGAATTGTGGTTGTGATCCCCATCCCTTGGGGAATGAAATCATTGAGAGTAATAGATTTCATTAGGAATATTGAGGGACATTATTTTCAATTATGAAGTTTGCGACCATACTTCGGAGAAGTAGAAGGCCGAGATGTGGATGCCAAAGAATAAACTTGAGGATGTTAAACATTTTCAAGAGGTTTTGGCAGACTTAATCATGAAAAAATGACTGCATGGGCATGATAGACATCCCCACGAGCCAATTGGTCAACAAACATAGGATTCCCATAGTAGTAATCCTATTTACATTAACCTTCAATATCGCTGGTAGTGCCAGAAACTGAAAGATTCAACCCATCCTTCCAATGGAGTGTCTGAGGTCTAGATTATGATCATAAACTAGTGAATACCTACTATGTAGTGGATGAGATAGGGTGGAATACTCAGTGGGGGATGGGCCACAAGAGATATTGATGATGATGCACCCTAGGAAGTATCTTCTTGAGCTTTGGTAAGATGATGATGTTAGTTTATTCGCACTATATATAGCGATGTGGGGACATAGACAACCTATTATTATGATTATGTTACCAGTTGGTGGTGATAATGGGGCCTAATGGGAGCCCTACACGGTGGTTCATGAGCTGTTATCATGGATATAATGACTTGGATATCCCTCACCACATCAGAATGAGGGAGTGAGTTATAGGATTTCTCTGAGGAGAGGATCTAGAAGTAGTTTAATATTCGAGTGGGGTGTGATGTCTCCATTCACAACGGTTGGGGGAGGTAGTGTTAGCGAGGAGAAGTATTATATAGGTCATGGTAGGCTATGTCCCTAAGGGAAATGAACCCTCATAATAATATTGGTGCATGAGGGTTTCTTTCAATCTATACATAATTTCGAAACCTATGAACATAGTTTATATGGTTGCTGATGATGTCGGGGTTGTGGTGGGGTCATGTAGGATTACTGCATTAACATTCATTATATCCCAACATTTGTGGGCTTGGGTGATTGGTTTCTTGTAGTTGTGATCCTAAAAAGTAAGAATATGAATCCATAAATATGGATGAAATGAAGGAAATTACATATTACATATATCCATAAATTATTCCATGAATGGATATTGAGATCTATGCTGACGATGTTATAGCCCAAAATGCCCAAAAACTAACAGCCCCAAATTCTGGTGAGTTCCATACCATAGCCACTATTTTCTAAGAGGAACCTTGCATTAGATATATGGATATAGTGATATTCTTATCTGATGATTTATACAATGTAAATAATCCCATATTGAGGATAATATTTCATGTTGGGTTAACCATTTCTATTTCTAATGTTTTTCGTTGGGGTGATCCCTCATCATTTTCTTTATCGATGGGTTTCATTGTACCTGACATTCTATCATTTCAAAGGTTGGAAGTGGTCATCACATCTTCAGTGAGATCTTCTACTAGATCAATATGGGGATATGGGATATAATTTAATCCTTCTAGGGATCCTTCCATGCAATTTATTATATAGTTTGTGTCTCCCTCATTGATTTGAGACATATTTCAAGGAACCAATTCTTGATTCTATCCTTATGTGAAATCTAGTTAATTATTCTGCTTATATATGGACATTCCATGAGGTCTAGTTTGGGAATAAATATTAAGTTAGAATAATAGTCACTATGTGAATCCATGGAATGTATATATTCCTTTACATTCAAACACATATATTTTTTCCATAGAGAGGGATTCTCAAGGGTGCAGAAACCTGTGTAATCTTTTGGATGTCACAAGTTATTGTAAGACAGAGATATATATTTTGAGGTTTTACATAGAAATACCATGTATAAAATATGATATTCTAAATGTTTATCATTGTAGAAGATTGAATTAGATATATCATAATGTTCCATGGAAACAAATCGGAGAGGTAGATCCCCATGAGGGAGTATATGGAAGCTTTACTTGAGGGATATATTATAACATCCAATGAGAGAGGGCCTAAGTTTGTGTATCTCATTAATATATGATTTCAAATTATGATGGGGTACATCACTATGTGATATTAATTGGAAGGATTAATGGATGGGTGGATCATAATTCCCAATGAGGGCGGACCCGAGGTGGAGTGTCTCATAAATAGAATATTTCACTTATTGAAAGATGATATAGAGACTACTGAGGGTAGATTAGGGAAGTGAACCATTGTGAGGGGGAAAAGTTATAATTTTGGCTAGGAATGAAATTATGGGAGGCTTCCAACATGCCAGGTTTATATTAATGTGATCAAAACCCAAATAGTTTAAAGGGGTGGTTTTGGAATTATGAACCTATCCTTTTCATCATAGGAGTATTTCTCTTGGTTGGAAAATTTCGATTGTGGGTGTAACATCCCAGGTAAATAAAGAATAATAAATTTTCATATTCATTAATATTTCTGAATTAAATATTAATTTTAGTTTATAGGGGATTCTATGTTCGATGGCATACCCTGCAGACAACAATGGATTTCTTCGAAGACTTATGTTGCACGCAATGCTATGTCATACTGAAAAATAATAATATAATATATTTTTAAATACTAGTTAATGCCAAGTCATTGTAATAGTATGAATGAACCTAGATAACTATAATATTATTATTAACATGTTTTTTAGATGTTTTTATACTTATCCAATAAAATTTAGAGGATTAAATTGTGAATGAATCCAATTTTAAGCACAAATAGTCTAATATTCTTTAAAAGGTAGATTTACAGCCTTTTTATGGAGAACTGTTTTTAAATATAGTTTTTGTCACATTCATATGTTCTATTTGAAAAAATATACTCTTCTACAAAATAAGGATATCAAAATTTACTTTGTAATAAATTTTGGTATTTTTCTGATAATGTTCAATTTTTAATGAATAGGGAAACATACTGTATTTTAATTCAAAACTTCCTTTTATTATAATTTATTTATATGGTTAGATTATATTTTTAATTGGTTTTAAATATTAATTAGATTATGTTTTACTAATTAATACAATTTTGATCATTGGAAGTAATTTCACTTTATAATTGGACATACACAAGTATCAATCTTTTGATAGTTATTATTTTCTAAAAACATGTTTTCTGTTTTGAAAATGGGAGTAAATTTTAAATTAATTTCTACCAATTATGTGTTTTGAATTTTGAAAAATGGATTCCATGTTATGAATCATGAGTTCCAAATTGTGTAAAATGGTATCTTTTATTTTATTAAATTTTAAATATTTACTTGAGTAAATATTTTATTTACAATGGTAAAAGGGTAAATCTAATAAATATGTGTTAAAAAATATTATTATAATAATATAAAATTTCTCTAACACATGTCCTAATCCGATTTATTGATACATGTCCAACCATGGACATCCTTGGGTAGATTTTGGAACCCCATTGAGAAACATGGGAGTGATAATGACACTTTATGTCAATTAATTTAATTTAAAGACAAAAATGGCATAAACATATATTTTTTGATAAATCAATTTTTAAATGGGGTTATATAATTTATCTCTTCGACTATAAATATAAATTTGAAAGATAAAAATATTTCCAACATCAGGATATTTGTTTTTTAAAAAATAGACATTAAATAAATACAATTATTTATGACACAAAAATGAGGCAATGTTAACTCATTAATGAATGATTTAAATAAATAAGATTATAAAAATTAAATTAATATCCAAAAACTATCAAATTATTATTGGATTGATTTATTTTGATCATGGGTCATCTTATATTTGAAATTAATGAGTTTTTGATCTTTAGAAACATTAAATCGTTATATAATAAAATAATATTTTCAAACATTCCTAAAGAGCCCATCCTCTCCCATATAAAATCCCATCACTTCTAACCCATTAAACACACCTCTCAAACCTCTTGGATCATTCAAATTATTCCTAATTAAGTGATATACATCCCTATATTCCTCCTTGAATCCTTACTTTTGGTAGAAGGTACTTCAAGAAAGCTTTTTTCCTTCAATCCAAAGGTAGTTACCCCATTTAATGGTAAAATCTTCTATTAAGTTATTTTCTTTTATTTTACCTCTGCAAACCCCTAAACTCTTTTTATTCCATTATTTTATAACAATAACAGTATGATAAATAAAATTGGTTGTTTTTAGGAGAGTTATTCAAACTACACTTCCACAGACCTCCATCTATTGTATACAAACATATTGATTCTGTGGATGGTGAACTACTGCCTCATGAAACGATGATTGTTCAATTATATCCTACCTTCTCTCATGGTGACCATTATGATGTCACTATATTTATATGTGATATATATTATATTTATATTGTTTCTAATATTCTATATTTTACATTTTTATCATACCATTATGGTGTCCATAATGGCTAAACATGATAATTTCTTTTGAGGAAGTTCAGACTACTGCCCCCTCAATGTGATATGAATCATTCATGCCATATGTGGAACATATAAAGGATGTAGTTCATAAAATTATATATTTTTTACAATATAATTATTACATTCCAATTTATCATTATGTTTTCATTCAATTAAAATACAAAATATAAATGAATGTAGCATTCATGCGTACGTACGACTTACATTCTCCATGAATGATGCATTTCATTTCTTATATCCAAATGTCATTAAATGTTATAAATACATATTTATACTGGACATAAATGATATATATGATATATATATCATTAATATAATTCTTTAGATATTTAAATTTTTACCGCATAGACAACATGTAATTATAATAATTTTATTTATGACTCAAGTATCAAATATCTACAAAATGACCGTTATTAACATAAATACTTTTGAAATACATATAACATGATAATAAGTGATATAAAAGGAATAATAAACTTGAAAAAGGTTCTGAATCAATTTTAAATATACTTTAGTTTATTATTCATGATATTAAAAAAATGAACAAGCCTTGTCGGACAAGAGGTAAGGGAACTTCTTAACCAAATTTACATTCATTGGGTTAAACTTCTACTTCATGATTATTCCACGCTATGATTATTTGAGACATATATTTTGATATACTATTTTGTATATATACTTGCTTTATGTGTACATATACTTATTACACACAATCAATCTATTTTATTTGTAAAATGATATTTTTAATGGACTTCGTCACAATCTCCTTTTATTGAGGCATATTTTGTTTTATACACGACATTCTTTTATACAGTGTGTAAACCCCTTTGAATTGTAATTTCACTCAAAGTGTATCATTTTTAGATGACGAATTTTACAAAACAAGAAAAATGAATGTTTTTAATGTTATTGGTGAAAATGATATCTCTTTCACCATAATCGTTATTTAGGTTCCTCTATAATCCTTAATGTTTTTTTTAAAATGAAAAAGAAAAGCACTTACTCTGTTATTGGGTGTTTTGGTACTAAAATTGATTTTCTAAAATGGATTGATTATTTCAATATCATTAAATTATTTCTTGTGATTGAAAACGAAATTTTATTATTGAATTTTTTTATATGTGAAATATTTTATTTGTTATGATTTTATAATCATACTTAGACATTTGACATGTAGTTATGAGATAAACCAATTGATGGGTGGTGCTGTGATAAACCAGGATGGGTGGTTACATTATAACCTTCAATGCATTGGGTATGGAAGTTGTACATATGCCTATTCTATTTAGTGATATGTGTGGAAGTTTACTGTATGGTTATTTCATTTAAGAATGTCTATGTCCCAAGTTACCTTTATATGTTATGTGATCTTTATATGGGTTTTATGGTAATAATTTGGTTAAAAAATAGTATGAAATGATAATTTTATTCAGTGAAGAGTATTTACTACTTCATAAAGGTGAACAATATTACTTATGATAAGGTATTCATGGTTTAGTTTTTGTTTTGAAAAACTAATAGTTTTCCTTCTTTGTGTATCCATTACTATGCTTTTTATGCTCATCCCATGTTTTTATAATGTTTTTTCATTGGACATAAAGTGGAAGAGTATTATGGTTTGGGAAGATATTATGTGTGCCTTGTGATACAAAGTTGAAGAATGTGTTGTTATGTGAAGGTCGTAGTTCTCTGTTTTCAGTTCATCTTGGAAGTACTAAGATGTACATAGATCTTTAGGAGTATTACTGGTGGGATGGAATGGAAAGAAATATTGATGAATTTACTATGAAGTATTTGACTTGTCAACAGGTTAATGTAGAGCAAAAGTTACCAAAAGGGATGTTTTAGTCTTTACTAGTGCTAGAGCGGGAATGGGAAAATATATGAATGGACATGATTGTGGGATTACCAAAGACATATAGAGGTAAAAATGAAATATGAGTAATTTTTTATTGATTGAATAAATCTTTTCATTTCCTTCATAGATGAGATACTATATCTTTAGACCACAATCATGGATGTATGTTAAAGAGATAGTTAGGTTGCCTGGAGTTCCCCTCTCTAATGTATCTGATCGTGATCCCTGCTACGCTTTTAACTTTTGTAATGTCCTCTAGAAGTCATTGGGTTCTAAATTAAATTGTAGTAGAGCTATTCGTCCTCAATCAAATAGACAGTCAGAACGAACAATTCAGAACATGGAGGATATGATATGCTCTTGGTCAATGCATTACTAAGGATGTTGGGACCAACAAACTTTTGGTTCGAATTTTCTTATAATTACATTTTTCATTCTAGTATACAGATGGCTCTGTTTGAGGCATTATATAGAAATTATTGTCGAACTCTAGCTTTTGGGATGAATAGGTAAAAAAACTGATGGAACCAGAATTGGTAGAAGAGACGGAATAAAAAGTTCAGTTCATTCAGAAGAACATGAGAACAACTAAGTGAATAAAGAAAAGTTATGTGAATAACTGGAGGAAGGATCTTTTATTCTAGGTATGTGATCATGTCTTTATCAAATATTCTCCATGAAAAACTATGATGTGTTTTTAAGAAGGTAAAGCTGAGTCCGAGGATCATTGGACCTTATGAAATCATGGAGAAAGTTGGATCAGTTTCTTAATGAATGGATTTACCTCCAGGTTTGTCCATGTTACACAGTTTTTTTAAATCTTCAATGTTGAGAAAGTATATCCCATATCCATCTCATGTTTTGAGTCCAGAGGTAGTTCAGTTGGAAGAGAATCATTCTTATGAGAAACAACCAGTCCATATTCTTGATCGAAGAGAGAATGTATTGTGGAATAATGTATTTAATCAAGTAATGGTTTTTTTGAAAAAAATTTATGGTTGAAGAGGCAATGTGGGAATCTGAAAATGCTATAGGTCATAAATACAACCAATAATTTTATAAGTGAATAAAATTGCGAGTCGCAATTTCCAATTGGGGGGAAGGATGTAACATCCTAGGTAAATAAATAAAAAGATATATTCATATTTATTAATATTGGGGAATTAAATATTAATTTTACATTAATGTGGATTCTATTTTCGATGGTGTACCAGACACACAAAAAAGGGTTTCTCGAAGTCTTATGTTGCACACCATGCTGAGTCACACTGAAACAAATAATATAATATTATTTTAAATGGTAGTTTACGCCTAGTCATTATATTGGAGGGAATGAACATAAATTACAACAATATGATTATATATAAGTTTGTTAAATATTTTTACACTTATCCAATAAAAGTTAGAGGCATAAAATCAGAACGAATCCAATTTAAAGCACAAATAGTCTAATATTCATTATAAGGTCGATTTAGCAGCTTTTGATGGAGAAAAATATTTAAATCTAGTTTTTGTGAATTTTATATGTCATATTTGACAAAACAATATTCTTATTTATAATCAGGGCATCAAAATTTACCTTGGATGAAATTTTGGTATTTTTCTGATATTGTTCATTTTTTAATGAATAGTGAAAAACACTGTATTTTAATTCAAAATTTCCTTTTAATATTATTAATTTATATGGTTATATTTTATGTTTAATATGTTTTGGAGTGTAATTATATAATGTTTTTACCAATTAATCAAATGTTTTTCATTGGATGAAATTTCACATTGAAATTGGACATAAACATGTATCAATATTTTGATAGTTATTGTTTCATAAAAACACACTTTTTTGTTTTGACAACAGGAATTAATTGTGAAATAATTTCATCCACTTATATGTTTTTAATATGGAAAAATTGATTCCATGTTTCTAATTGTGATTAAAAATTTTGTAAATAGGTATCTTTTATTTTTAGACATTTTAAATATTTACTTCTGTAAATATTTTATTTACCATTCTTAAAGAGAAAATATGGTAAATAAGGGTAAACAAATATTGTAATAATAATATAAAATTACCCTAACCTGTGTCTTAATCCTATTATTTGATAAATATCTAACAATGGGAACCCATGGGTCGACATTGGGACCTGAGCCACATGGGAGGGACAATGACACTTTATGTTAATTAATTTATAGAAAAGACAAAAATGTCATAAACATATATTTTTTGGTAAATCAATTTTTTCATGGGGTTATATAAGTTATCACTTTGAATATAAATATTCATTTTAAATATAAAAATATTTCCTACAGCATGGTATTTTTTATAAATTTTAGGCACTATATAAATATAAATATTTTTGACAGAATAATGATGCAGTGTTTACCTCATTAATGAATTATTAAAATAAATAAGATTATAAAAATTAAAAAAAAATCCAAAACCTATCCAATTATTATTGTATTATTCTATTTTGAACATCAGTCATCTTATCTTCATCTTTAAAGAGTTTTGGAACTTTAGAAACCGAAAATCATTATATAATAAAATAATATTTTCAAACATTCCTAAAAACACCCACATCCCCTTATAAAAACACATCACTTCTAACCATAACACACACCTCTCAATCCCATTTTCTCGCCAAAAAATTTATTAAATAATCTACCTACATCCCTATATTCCTCCTAGAAGACTTATGTTTTTTATAAGGCACTTCAAGAAATCCTTTGGATCCAATCAAATGGAGATACCCGGTTTAAAGGTAACGTCTTCTCTTAAGTTATTTTTTTTATTTTACATCACAAAAAACTAACCTATTTTTATTACTTTATTTTATAAAAAGACAAATATAAACAATATACTAGGTTTATAATGAGAATTATAAGAACTACACCTCCACAAACCTCCATCCAATGGATACGAACATACAATTTCTGTGGATGGTGAACTACTACCCCACAAAACAACTATTGTTCAATTATATCCTACCGCCTATCATGGTGTCCTTTATGATGGAAATAAATTTATATGTGATATATATAATATTTATATTGTTTCTATTCTTCTATATTTTCCATTTATATCATAACGTTTTGGTTTCTGTAATGGGTAAACAAGATAATTTCATTTGAGGACGTGCGGACTGCCGCCCCCTCAAAGTGATATAACTCGTTAATGCCATATGTGGAATGTATAAGGGATGTAGTTCATAAAATTATATATGATTTTATACTATAAGTATGATATACCTATGTATAATTATATTTTCATTCCATTAAAATAAGAAATAGAAATTAAATTAGTGTTCATTCGTACGTACGACTTGTCGTCTCCATGAACGGTGCATTTCATTTATTATCGCCAAATGTTATGCACTGTTATGAATACATATACATACTGGATATATATATGATATATATGATATCTAAATCATTAATATCATTATATAGAAAATTTAATTTTGACCACATGGACAACATGTAATTATAAGAAATTCATTTTTGACTCAAGTACCAAATATCGACAAAACAACTGTTATTAACATAAATAATTTTGTAAGGTTAATAAAGTTATAATAAGTGATATAAATGGAATAATAAACATGAAAAAGGTTCTGAAACAAGTAGAAATTAACTTTAGTTTATTATTCCAGATATTAAAGTATGAAAAAGTCAATTCGTACACGATGTAAGGGAACTTCTTAACCCAATTTCAATTCTATGGGTTAAACTTCTACTTCTTGATTATGACATTATACGATTATGTGAGATATATATTTTGATATCATATCCTTTATTTATACTTTATTTATGTATACATATACTGAATACGCAAAATAAATATTTTTTTTATAAATTTACATTTGTAAGGGACTTCGTCTAAATATCATTTCATTGATGCATATATTAATTTATACAACACATTCGTTTATATGGTCCATAATCCCCTATGAAATTTAATTTCATTCAAAGGTAATATTTTTCTTATGAAGCATTTTAGTAATAGAAAAAAAAAATTAATGTTTGTGGAGACAATGACATCTCCGACAGCGTAATCGTTATTTGGCATCCCCTATAAGTCTTAATGTTTTTAAATGAAAAAGGAAAACCCTTACTCTATTTTGTGTGTTTTTTATTGAAAGTAATTTTTAAATGGATTTATTATTTCAATATCAAGAAATTATTTATTGTGATTGAAAATGAAATGTTATTAGTGAAATGTTTATATTTGAAATATTTTTTGTGTTATGATTTTATAATGGTACTTGGGAATTTGATAGGTGGTTATGTGATAAACAAAATGATGGGTGGTGCTGTGATAAACCAGGATGGGTGGTTACATTATAGACTCCAATGAATTGGGTATGGAAGTCGGCTGTATAGATTTTCCATTTAGTGATATGTGTGGATGTTGACCGTATGGTTATTCCATTTAAGTATGTTTATGTCTCAAGTTGCCTTTATATGTTATGTGATATCTCTATGGGATTTATGGTAATATTATGGTTACAAAATGGTATGAAATGATGTTTTATTTTGTAAATATTATTGATTACATCATAAAGGTGAAAATTATTACATATGATAAGTTATTCGTGCTTTACTTTTTTTTGAAAAACTAAGAGTTTTCCTTATTTGTGTATCCCTTATTGAGATTTTTATGCTCGTCCAATGTTTCTAAAATGTTTTTTAGAGGACAGAAATTGGAATAGGGTCAAGGATGTGGTCAAGGAAAAGTCATGTTGTCCTAAACATGGAACTAGACATGAATATTTTTTTAAAGAGTTTTTATTTTATGAAAATAATGGATACTGATTAGATGTGTTGATATTTAATATTCAAGTTGTTATGTTGTGACCTAAATCTCTAATGCCCTAAACCTAAAAAGATTGTCAATTTGAATTTTTAACATAATTCAAAATTATGTAATGTTTAATTATGGGTCCTTATAGTGTCGGGATTACATGTTGAGGATACCAATATGATGCTATGATTATAGATGATGAGGATGTTGCTTACACAAATAGATAACCCATCTTGATTTCATGATCTCACCGGGATGTGGTGACCCTGATAAAAATAGGGATGGAAATTGAGGATGTGTTGAATTGTAATTGATGGGATGGATGGAACATGGAGGTTGATGGGATTAAACCTCGTTTTTTCATCATATATATCCTAGTGGCTAGGAATAAAATCCCACAAAGTGCTTAATGGGGATATGAGACACATAATGAGGCAGCCAATGAAAATGGAGCACATTTATGGGGAATTGAAAGAAGTATAATCTCCTGGTTGGGGAATGATCACCCTCAGACATTGAGACTCATGAGAATGACCTGGATAGGAATTTATATTGGGATTGAACCATGTGGTGTATTCTTATATATCCCGGTGGTTAGGAATCAATGTCAAAAAACTTCCATAATGGGTCATGGAATCATGGATTCCGCATGGCTAGCTTCCCTGAGACATTATTGGGCTTACACAAGATTAGCAACCCAAATGGATGGAAAATTGAAATGGGCCACCTAGAGTTCATATTGAAATGAGGAATGTGATTGAATTTAATAATCATAATATTATATAACATTCCATGATAAAATTAGGGTGGATTATGGAATAAATTGGTGATGGAAGATGCATCAGAGAACCCTATAATAGTTGATCTAGGGGGATGTTTCCCATAATGGGAATATATTAAATCATGATGGTATATACCTAAGAAAGAGAAAATTATTTTACCAATGGTTGGGATTGAATGCTGAGGAGGATTCCTATGTACCATTCTTAGAAGATTTGGATCAAAATCTACAAAGGTTGGATATGAGGGGAATTGGGATTACTCTAGGAGGACTCTTAGATGAAAGGTTTCATTGTCCCTATTATCCTATAATCCCACTGGAATGATGTTTGATGTGAGAAACAAGGGGTCATAGTAGATCATATGACCGTGTCATGAAAGATGCAATCATGAGAGGTGGTGTGGGGCTTAGCACTGGTACTACCTAGGGAGATAGAGATTTGAGATTACTCGAGGTGGGATTCCTGAAGCATGGAAACCCAGGTGAACATCATTGGGTGAGACTATAGTTAAAATCCATTTCATGATAATTATTGGTCTTTTAATTTTAATTTCTTATAACTCAGATGATGATGACCCATTGCATACCCCGTTTGACTTACACAACTATAAGCTATGGAACATTAGAGGGTTCCTGACCTAAGAAATGCCTGATGGGAGGTGGCAGAAGAGTGGCAACACATGAGGTCCATATTATCATAACTATTATAGAATGTAAAATCCATTTGCGTACCTATTTTATAAAAAAAAAGGTATCTGTCCATAACAAAGAATACTACACGAGGGACCGTAAAATTATTTTGTAGAATCATTGAGGGTTGTATAAAAGATGGTATTGAGAAGAAAGGGGGTTCACTGAGATGGTTTTCATTAATACCAATCAATTTTTAGATACCTTGTACTTTATAAAGGAAAGGGATTCATGAGGTATATGCCTCTTCCCTTAGAATGGATCCTCAACTCAATTTAATAGTGCTTCATGAATTCCTAATGTTTTTTGATGGCTCGAGTAACCCAAAGGGTCTCTTTCCTTCAAAAAGGATATAAGCCTTCAAAAATGGAATCCCTACTATATGAGGGTGTCAATAAGGACCAGGGTATGTGAAGATAACAATGATCACAAACCTTAGGTGATCCATGTTTTGGTTTAGGTACATGGTACTCAAAATATTCATGATATTGGAGCTTGAAATAAGAACAGTTAGACTAACCATCCATTTGAGAGGTGGGGGAACATTATTATAGGAATTTGGGATCATAGTTTTTAGTAGTGCACTATGAATTAAAAAAGGTACTTCATTAATGGTTGAAGAACTATCGAACCCATGGAGGAGTCCATCACTCTTATTTTCATAGTCATGAAGGGTGACACACTCGTGGGAGTTTGGACATATGTATTGGAATTTAAATGGTGAGTGTAAGACTCTAGGAATCCCCATGAGTGCCACAAGTGTTCGTGGTGTCGAGGCGCTTCATGTGGGAGCCTCGTTAGGTAGGACACATTGATGATATTTGGGACCATTGTGCTTCAGTTTCATCCCAAATGGTTGTGACCTTAATCATCTTATCCCGAGGTATGAATTTTGGTTCAATCATTGATGAAATCCTCAAGACTAATCTCTTAACACAACATTCAAATTCAAGAAAATAGAGAAGTGAATTTCCATGATATGTTCATGAAGTAATTGATAGTGAGTCAATGGAAGAACTCATTTGAAAGAAAATTTAAGTATCCATACTAAATGATTTATAATAAGGAACCCCCACCCCCATTTCAAATTTATTCATCAGAGATGTAGAATATCCCCTTATACCCATAAATGAGTTCAAAGAAATTGTTTTTAAAATTTAGTTGGGAGTTTATAATGCCTAAAATGTAAATATTTATTATCTAGTATGTTTATTATCAAATTTAATGATCTTACAATTTTATACTCAATATCAACATTTTCCCCATATTAAAATTTTTTAAATCGTGAGTTCAAAATAAACAAGGAAAAAAATTTCAGAAAAAGGATAAAACAACCAACATGTCAAATCACATTCTTCATCACTACTAGACTAAGAAAAACACCCAATGATAGTTATGGATGAACTTCAACATGATCTATTTATTTTATTTTTTTCCAAATACATTGGGTAACCATAAAAATAATTGGGATATACTTCCACTTCCACATTGTCATTCTGTTACCATCTTTTAATCAGTTACACTTATTTTTTATTTATAGAAATTTTAATGAATCTAGATATATTATAGGGTACAAAATGATCATTTTAATACTTTGTACATATGGTTTTTTAATTAACAAAAATTACCTTGATCCTCTACCAATATCTGCATTCATTTTAAAATAACAGATTTTCTATAGGCCCATACAGACAAAGGGGGTTCTAATAAGATTTTTTTTGTTAGAAATAGTCAATATTGATTTCTGTGGAATAAATAAATATTTTACATTTATTCTATATTTGAAGTTGTAACTCTATAAATATGACAATGAATTAAACAAAAATAAATGTGTATATGTTGATCCTCAATGTAGTTTTAATGTATAATGTTCATTCAAAAAGAAGATGATAATAAAAAATATTTCAACCTTAATAAAATCATTCTCTTCATAGCCAAAAAACAAATTCATTGTAGATTAATACCTCAAATGATATTCAATCAGAATGGAAATCAGTTTAGATTTCTTCCATCAATTATCTGAATAGATTCATCAAATATGCATTTTTATTTTATTGAGTGGTATATGAGTGTGTATTAAATAGGAAAAAGAAATTTTATCAAATTTGAAAAAATTGATTCAACAATAAATAACAATCAAAAATTGCTTTTATGGTCCCATGACATGGTATTTTTATTGAAATAAGACCTTTATGATAAATTATATTTTTCGATATCTAAAAATAGAATATCCAATCGATGAATAACAAAAACAATGTTTCAATGTTTATTTAGGTGAAAACCTAAAATTATTATAATTTTTTGATAAGTAGAGTATATGGTGGAGTACTAAATATTTTTTTCTGTGATTCCTACACCACATAAAAGGCACTTAAATAAAATTACAATATATTTAATATTTCCACTTAGTATAAATGACTACTAATGAAGGACCATTAAAATATGATAGTACTGTATAATAGCATTCAACGATAATAAAAATTACGAAAAATCTATGATCAATAATGTATCTGATTAGATGATTCATATAAATATATGAAATATGAAAGATGTTTAAACCATAAAATGATGTTTAAAATTAGATAGTCTACAATAAAAAATTACTTATTGAAAGAAGTTTTTGTTTGTAGAGTATATCTTATTCATTTTTCACTCCACAAAGATAATATATAAAAATAAAATGATGTTTTGCACGCAGTGGATAACATATTAGTGATTTTTAGGAAAGAAAATCCTTCTTACCAATTGAATTATTTTTTCAAAACCACCATGTAAATTATTCAATTCATGTTTGAGATAATTCAATTCCAAAGTAATATTTTATCTGGACTGTTTTTCCATAGCATGATGCGGGGATAAACTATCACACCACAAACTCAAGTTTCAATTAATTTTGAATTTTAAATTTAATTTAGATACTTAATATTTTATATTGATGTTTTTTATGAGGTTCTATTAAGAATATTTAGAGACCCAAGCTTGAAGTATGTGGACATTACATTAATTTTTTAGAATACTTAATACATAAAAAAACAAGGAACGTAATAGTTTAGTGTCATTGGAAACTCAGAAAAATAATTTTCTAATCATGGTGAATGATCTTCAAAATCTACAATAAAGATGTTACCCTTTTTTTCATACCTAAAACCATTCTTTATATCCTGGTGAAAACAAAACAAAAAAAGGGTGAGCCCAAATTCTCAGTAAGGGTAATCAAAGAGAACATAAAACAATCCATAAACATTTGAATGCATAAACATGAACATAAAATCTAAACATCAAAATCTTGAGTAAAGACATAAATCATGGAAATACGTTTGGCCTATATCATAATGGAACGTCAATCATGATAAAATAGAATGTGAATAAAACATGTAATTGTGGAAAACCATTATGAACATGCTATTATTTATATAGTATCCAAGGAATTGCTGGAAAGACCATCTTAGTGGACAAAGTCCCTTTCTAAATTGAGTTCACTCCTCGTTCCAGTCATATAAAACTGAACCATATTAACTTACCATTCCATCCATGTCTATCTCATGAGATATAAATCATTACCCAATTCATTGGAGGGTGATATAGGTCCCACCCATCTCATATTGAAATCATTCTTACTTGTGCCTCAAAATAAACATAAATAGTTCATCATAACCCAAAGAATAATATGGGTTTCATAAACATCATCCAATCATAATGTAATACATATAAAAAAATGGATATCATTTCATCATAAGAATAATCGAACCATGTATATAAAAGAGTCATTATCCATGAAACATAAACATATTAAATATTTCCATCAAAGAAGGAAAATAGTTTTGATAAAATACTTGAAATGAATTCTTGAGGAAAATATCCTTTCTCCTGAAAAATAATTTTCTTTTCACAAAATGCCACACAATTTTAAAAGAAAAGAATTTTATTGAAAAGAACCTTGAAAACATGTAGAGGATTATTTTTGCAAATTAGTCGATATGAAACCGTAAAAATCCGTTCATGCCGTACATGTTAAAAAACATTCTCCTCTTATTTTTGTCAGAAAAGTCAAAACGTTCCTCGTATGGTAAACAAAAGAACGATTTACTTCCATAACATCTGGTAAAAGTAAAATATGGGTAAAATGGGCATTAAAAATATATTAAATCATTTTTATAAAACATGGACATGGATGATAATAATAACCCCATTAAATACTTACATATAAGAAATCTCAGATAAAAATGTGATTTGCAAAATTATCCCTTACCTTAGGTCCGATAAGCTTCGTACGTATTAGAACCTATTTTATAATGATTTAAATAATGTCATTTAATTATTACAGAATCATATTAATTGTTATTATATCATATATGGTTCACTTATGACTTTATATTACCAGTTCATTAGTAAAAAAAGTAGTGTTTTGGGTAAAATGTTTTTATTTATCAGACGTGTTTGGTCTTGTTGTTCTTGATATTATTATTACTTATATCATTTTTTACTTTCTTCCAGAATGTATATAATGATTTATATATCATATAAATTCAGTATATATATATATATAATAGATAGATTAATGAAATGAAATACACCGTTCATGGAGACGGTAGGCCGTACGTACGCATGAACGCTATTTTCCACTCCTTATTGAATTGAATTGAAGTAAGTATATGACATATATATATATATATATACAGTATCATTATCATGTCATATATTTCATTATTATCCATTATATATAATTTATTATCATTATTGAATGGTTAACATGGAGAATGAATCTCATCGCGTCGTAGAGACGGTAATCCATACGTATGCATGAGAGATGATATAGTGAAATAATTATTGAATTGAATTGGAGTGGATGATATAATATCTCATAATATGTATGATGTTATAATAACTATATATAGTTATTAATTACACCTTTATACCCATCCAATTATGGTGGTGGTGAAAAAACAGATTATACCATGGCGTGGAGACGGTATTCCCTACACACACACACACACACGATGTTTTCGTTTTCCGTAGGATTGATAGAAGGTGAAATGGGGTTGTTTAATTTTTATAATAACATATCAGTGTATTAGTGATAATAATTTTATTACTTTATGATGAAAAAACAAAAGTAGAAGAAGTTGAATAATAAAGAAACCTGAATGAATCAGTAGAAGAGATTACCTTTTCTTTGACGCAACTCTTTTAAGCTTCCTTTTAATTAACTAGAGTTTGTTCGAGCTTGAAGGCTCAAAAATTGTGTAAAGAAAAGAGGGAGGAGGTTCCCTTTTATAATGGAGGAGAGGGGTTCCTTAGGAAAAACATAAAATATTATTTTATAATAAATTCATATTCGGTTTATAATAGCTATAAATAAATTTATTTATAAACTAATGTGAGGATGGGTCGAAATACTCACCAAAAATAGGTTTTATACATGTTTAGGTTACTATGTTAGCCTTATCATTTATATTTATCTCTATGTTAAATAATTTAACCTTTACCATGCCTTCTTGTTTTCTTACAATATATGGTTAATAAAAATACTATAACAGGAAAAACGAACCCCAACTGGTTCATTATTAATATATATAACCTTATATAATTCATTGTTCTGATCCTTATATTTTTAGGAATATAATATCAATTAAAAATATAATATTTGTTTTAAAAACTATTTTACGTCAATTTTGAAACTATTTGGTAATTGATTCTTGCAAAAATCATAACAGCATTATTAGTTAAAAAAATGTTAATTTAATCAATACTAACATTTTATATTAACCTAGAAATTAGTGGAATTCATAAAATGTATCAAATTACATTTATTTTGGTATTTATAACATCAATTATGTTAATATTACATTACTAAGGAAATTACTACATAATCATTGTTTCATAAATAAATTAAATTATAATGTCTAAAAATTATAAATAAAATACTATTATGTAGGAAATATTCTTATTGTTTTAATTAATATATATAGTCAAATTTATATTATGTATAACCCTTTATTAAAAATGTTTTAGTTATTAAACATTGATTTTAACTCTTTTAACTATTCCTTGAATTAAATAATAATAAATGTCTGAATCTAATCCATGTGAACCTAATGATAATATTATATTCCTAAGATTGTTTTTGGTCGAATTATACTTATCCAATATAATTAGGACATGTGTTAGGGAAATAATAATTTCATTTTTACCCTTAATTACCCTATTTACTTTTAACTGTGGTAAATAAAAGTAAAAAGTTACTATTCAAAAATAATTATTTTTATCTTATTGTACCACATTACTCCTTGATATTAACCTTGTCTCACAGATTTTTGAAATTCCAATCACAGAAGTGGTAAAAATTAGATTTATGTAAATTTGCAAATGCTCCTAGGAGGTTGTTAAAAGATGGTAAAAATTCAATAAAATTTTTATATATCAAAAACTATTATAAAATGACTCTAATAAATTAAACTGAACTTATATAGTAATTATGTATCAGTTTTGACCTAAAATAAATTTAAATAAATTAAGTTATTATTTAAATAAAAATTCGTTTTTAACCAATAACTCTGTGTTTTAACTATTCATCAAAAATTGAATGTTTTCTGATAAATACCAAAAATTCACCCTAGGCTAATTTCGATATTTCAAATCCAAAAATGAAGTCCATTTTGAAAAATATAATTTATAAAATTTAAAAAAATGGGTATTACTATTCATAATGGCTATTTCATAAGAATATTATAATAATATCTCATTTAGTGAAACTCGGTATTGCGTACAACACACGCTATCGAGAAATGTTGCTATGGCATTCAACACAAGCCCAGAATAGTGTTTGTGTATTCTGCAAGCTATTAAAGTGTTGTGTATAGCTCATTCCAATCATGGTGTACTGTACAACATAAGACATCAATGAAATTAAAAATAATATTTCTCATAAAATCTTAGGGTGTTATATTCTACCCCCCATAAATTAAATTTCACCCTCAAAATTCGTTGGGGCTATAAATTGTTTACTACTTGAAAGTTTCATTCATAGAAACTAACATCGTAAAATGGAATTATAAAACCGAATTTTAAAAACTAATGCATGAAACGTAATGGTTACCCAATGTAACTTATCCCTGGGTTTCCACATAGAAGAACATATGTGAAAATATGGATATGAAAGACAAATCTAACTGTCAAGCTCAGATGGAGAGTGGTAGAGAACATTACAATGAAAAATCCAATAGCCACAAAGCCATAAATTTGTGATGATCTAAGGTACCTTCTGATTCATCAGATATTATAGTACTAGTAAAACATTATTGGTTTTCAAGATCATTTCCCTAACGTTGATGAACTTTTATATAAGGAGAAATACTTACTTGATTTCAGTTTAATATCATCATTGGTCATTCCATGAAAAATTTTCAATTCATCTCTATTTAAAGAAATGAAGTTGAATTTTTCATTCATGAAGTCTTAGCAGATGATGCGACAGAATGATAAGTCATCCTATCTATTTATATCACAAAAAGGATAGAATAAGTTATTAAATATACATAAGTCCATCTATGGTGAGATTAATCGTATATGATTCCAACAATGGACTTATACTTCATCAATCAAACTGCTTAATAAAATATAACTAGTTTGTACTAACCAGGGAATTCATGTAGGCTAGTGGTAGGAAATAAAGGCTTGTCACACTTCGGTTGTGGGTTCGATTCCCGCAACCTCGTCCGACGCGACGGGTTGTTTCCCATCCTGCAGGTTTTCCATTTTTATAAAACTACACTACTATAAAATTCAAGAAATAATATTGAAAAAAAAGTTCGATCCTTAAACAATATTATCTGATGTCCAAAATAATCCATTCCAATCTTATGAATTATCCAAAATACATATGTACAATCTCAAAGTATAAATAAATCGATTACTTGAAATTTCACATAACAAGAATGTGAATACCATCATTTATCGCCCATATATCATAAGATAATTGTTTTTGGTCACATTCCAAAGATGTGAATTCCTTAATGATGTATTTTTTTGAAACATGAATTACCATAGAACCTTAGTGAAAACATGAGTGCTGTTAAATGTTAACTCTTTCCACATTCCAAAATCAGAAGATATCTATATACTCAAACCATGATATCACATTGTTCTTATTTTAGTCATGAACTATTGAATACTATCAAACATTTCATTTTCTACTTATCCATTCATTATGTGCATATAATCTACTTTCCAAAATATTTGATTCACATTTAATGGATAATGATACCATATAATTAATGAAAACCATAATAAACCAATACATAGATATTCCAATATTCAACAATACTATAAATGAGATTATAATCATTTCATTAAATCTTTGTCATACTCAACATCACCAGGAGTGATCGCATGTGACTTCCCTTTTTCCTTTACCTTAAGTTGTTGTTGAGTTCGATCATCATTAAACCTTTCATTAGGGTATTGGTTAGAATAATGCCTCATTTCCTTCCACTTTAAGCATTGAAGTGTTGGTGGTTCATTATTTGTTGCCTTTTTTTCTATTCTAATCATTAGCTACCTTTTTCCCATTACTTAGACACTTAGCTACTTGATGACCTTCTTTTCAACACATGAATCATTTTCTAGTACCTTTTTGAAAATCTACACCATGCATCTTTCCACACATTGAGCATAATGAAACATTCAACTTATTTTCACCATTATTATGAGATTTTTCCATGAACTCTATCTTTCATTTCTTTTCAAAACCATGAGATGGATATGTAACACCAACTTCCATTTCTACGATGATATCACAACACAAAATTTCTTCATAGCTACTGAAGTCTCATATAGATAATGACCTTCTAAGACTCGGGTTTAAGCCATCAAAGAATTGATCAAATTTACTCTCAGGTTTGATGATAAAGCTAGATGCATACCTTGTGAGCCTTGTAAAATTCACTTCGTATATACCAAAAAATTAACCATCCTTTTGAATAATCTCAAATAACTCCTTTTCCATCTTGGTTCGAAGAATTCGAGGGAAGTACTTATTGAAAAATAAGTTTTTGATCTCCTCCCATTCCATGGATTCAATTTAATAATGTGTCCTTGTATTTTTAACTAGAGTCCACCACTGCTATACTTCATCTTCCAAACAGTAAACAACCAAATTTATTTTTTCATTCTATGAACAATAATGTATCGATATTATCATTTCAATGGTACTAATCCATTGTTCATCAACAAGTGGATGAGAAGACCCACTAAAAGAAGGTGGATGTTTCCTCATGAAGGACTCAATATAATATTGTTCCTTTCTCTGCTCATTTGGATGTCTAGAATGATTCATATCTTGTGTAAGTGTAGAAATAATATTGTTCACTCCATCTCCCACAACATTGGTTTGTTGAGGAGGAAAATCATTGCATTTTATATTACATTGATCAACGTGGTTCCTTCGGGTTCCAACTATCATCTAAAACCCAAAAAGAATAGTGTGATTCAAAAATCATGATAAGGAAAACAACATAATAAAGGGAGAGTACCTTTAATATATAATATCTTATGTTTAATTCTAATATAATTACTATAATTCTAGGACTATTACAAATAGTATACATAACCTTTGGGAAATCCCTAGACAAACCTTAGAAATATCTCTAGGGATCTCACTAATGTTTTCACATCCTAGTTTCCAAAGGTTGACTAAACCTTTCCTCTGATAGAAACTGCAGAGACCCAAGCATGATGTACATGGACATTACATTACTTTTGTGGAATACTTAAAACATAACAAAAAACAAACACATAAGTACCGTAATAGTTTAGGGTCTTTGAAAACTCGAAAAAATAATATTCTAATAATGGTGAAAGATCATCAACATATCACATAAATATCTTCCCCTTTTTTCATACCTAAAACCATTATTTATATCCAAGGGAAAATAAAACATAAAAAGGGTGAGCTAAAATTATGAGTAAGGAAAAACATAGATAACATAAAACAATATTTAATAATTTGAATGTAAAAACATGAACATAAAATCTAAACATCAAAATCTTGAGAAAAGACGTAAATATTGGAAGTACATAGAGAATATATCATAAAGGAACATAAATCATGATAGAATATCATGGTAATAAAACATGTAATTTTGGAAAACCATTAAGCACATGATATGATTTCTATAGTAGCCCTGTAATTGCTGCCAAGACCATCTTAGCGGACAAAGTCCTTTTCTAAATAGAGTTCACTCCTCATTGTAGTCCTGTAACACTGAACCAGATTAACTTATCATTCTAGACATGTATATCTCATGAGATATATATCTTTACCTAATTCATTGCAGATAGATATAGGTCCCACCCATCTCATATTGAAATCATTCTTACTTGTGCCACAAAATAAATATAAATCATTCATCATAATCCTAAGAATAAAATGGGTTTCACAAACATCATCCTATCATAAAATAATACATATAAAACAAATAGAGATAATTTAGTCATAAGAACAATCAAACCATGTAAATTTTAGGGACATTATACTTGAAACATCAACATGCTAAATAATGTCATCTTAGAAGGAAAATAGTTTTGATAAAACACTTGAAATGAATTCTTGAGGAAAATATATGTTCTCCTTAAAAATCATTTTCTTATCACAAAATTCGACACAATTTAAAAAAAATGAATTTTGGAAAATAACCATTAAAAGTTATAGAGAATGGTTATTGAAAATTAGGAAATATGAAACCGTAAAAATCTGTTCATGCTATATAAGTTAAAAAAAACATTATCCTCATACTTTTTTCAGAAAAGCTAAAATGTTCCTCGTATGGTAAACAAAAGAAATATTTCCTTCCATAACATGTGGTAACATTCACAAATGGGTAAACAGGACATTAAACAAACATGAAAATATTTTTTGAAAACATGGACATGGATGATAAAAATAACCCCAGTAAATACATACATATAAGAAATCTCAGATACAAATGTGATTAGGAAATTTATCCCTTACCTTCGGTCTGATATGCTTGGTACATATCTGAACCACCTGTATAATGATTTAAATAATTTCATTGAATTATTACAGAATCATATTCATTGTTATGATATCATATATGGTACACTTATTATTTTATATTACTCGTTCTTTTGTTAAAAATGTAGCATTTTGGGTAAAGTCGTTTTATTTATCATACATCTTTGGAATTGTTGTTCGTGATATTATTATTACTTATATAATGTTTTAATTACTTTTAGTATGTAAATCATCGTTTATATATCATATATATTAAGTATATATATATATCTTATTGATAGATAAAATAAATGAAACACACCGTTCATAGAGACGGTAGGCTGTACGTACGCATGATTGTTGTTTTCCTTTCCTAATTGACTTGAATTGAAGTAAGTAAGTGAAATATATATATATACATAAATCCAATATCTTTATCAAGTCATATATTTCATTATTATTAATTATATATACATTATAATTAATCTTGAATGGTTAACTTGGAGAATGAATATCATCGCGTTGTGGAGACGGTAATTCGTACGTACGCACGAGCGATGATATCGTTCCCATAATTATTGAATGAAATTGGAGTGGATGATATAATAACTCAGAATCAGTATGATTTTATAATAACTATATATAGCTATTATTTACACCATTATAGCCATCCAAGTAAGGTGGTGTTGGTAAAAAAGATTACACAACGACATGGAGATGGTATTCTGTACGTACGTACGCACAGTGATTTCATTTTCTGTAGGATGGATAGAAGGTGAAATGGGGTTGTTTCATATTTATAATTACATATAAGTATATTTTTGATACTGATGTTATTAATTTATAATTAAACAAATAAATAAGAAGATGTTGAAGAAGAAAAAGAAACTTGAAAGAATAGGTAGAAGAGATTACCTCTTCTTCGACACACCTCTTTTATGCTTCCTCTTAAGGTACAATAGTTAATATTTTAAGAGAAATAGAACCTATATAATGTTTATAGGGAAGTTGAGAAGGTAAATAGACAGGGTTTGGACGATATTGAAGGATCAAAATTGTGTAAAGAGAAGAGGGCGGAGGTTCCCTTTTATAAAGGAGGAGAGGGGCACCTTAGGAAATACATAAAATATTATTGTATAATAAAATCATATTCTGTTTATAATAGCTCCAAATTTATTTATTTAGAAGCTAAAGTGGGGATGGTTCTACATCCCCTCAAGAAATATTTTTTAGAAAATTTTAGGTTAATATTTGAATCTTATCACTTAGATTTAACTCTATGTTAAATAATTTAACATTTACCATGTCTTCTTGTTTTCTTACACTATATGGTTAATAAACATACTATAACAAGGCAAAAGAACCCCAAGAGATTAATTATTATTATATATAACTTTATCTATGTCATTTAGCCGAATCTTAGATTTTTAGGAATAGAATATCAATTAATAATATAATATTTGTTTTAAAAACTATTTTATGTCAATTTCGACACTATTTAGTAATTGATTTTTGTGAAAATCATAAAAGAATGATTAGTTCAAACAATGTTAATTCAATAAATACTAACATACCATATTAGTATTTATTATTATTTGAATTCATAAAATGTATCAAATTACATTTATTTGTGTATTTATAACATCAATTATGTTAATATTTTATTAATAAGGTAATTATTGCATCATCATTATGTATTAAATAAATTAAATTATATAATGTCTAAAAATTATAAATAAAATTCCATTATGTAGTAAATTTTTTTATCTTTATAATGAATATTTATAGTCTAATTTATCTTATGTATAACCCTATATTAAAAATATTTTAGTTATTAAACTTTGATTTTAACTCTTTTAACTCTTCTTTGAATTAAATAATAATTAATGTCCTAATATAATACAAGTGGCCCTAAATGATAATATTATATTCCTAAGGTTGTTTTCCATATAATTATACTTATCCAATAGAATAAGGACATGTGTTAGTGTAATAATCATATTATTTTTACCATTAATTACCCTATTTACTTTAAACCATGGTAAATAAAAGTAAAAAGTTACAATTCAAAAAACAATTATCTTATTGATGACATTTCACTCCTCCATATTAACCGTGTCTATAGGATATTTGAAAGTCCACTCAGAAAAGTGGTAAAATTATGATTTATGTAAATTTTCAAATGCTTCTAGGAGGTGGGTAAAAGGCAGTAATAATTAAATAAAATTTATATATATCTAAAACTATTAAAAAATGACTACAATTAATTATATAAAACTTATATAGATATTATGTATCGATTTTAAACTAAAATAAATTTAAATAAAATAAATTATTATTTAAATAAAAATTCAGTTTTTACCAATAAGTCAGTGTTTTTCACTATTCATCAAAAAATGATAGATTTCAGAAAAATACCCAAAATTCACCCTAGGCTAATTTCAATAAACAAATCCAAAATTGAAGTCCATTTTGAAAAATAAAATTTATATTATTTCAAAAAAAGGGTATTACTATTCTTAACGGCTGGTTCTTAATAATATTATAATAATATCTCGTTTAGTGAAACTTGTTATTGCGTAAAACACACTATCGAGCAATGTTGCTCTGGCACGCAACACAAGCCCAAAATAGTGTTTTATTATACTTCAAGCTAATACAATGTTGCGTATATCCCAAGACAATATTGGTGTAGTGTAAAACAAAAGACATCAAATAAATTAAAAAGAATATTTCTCATACAATCACGGGGTGTTACAATATATAGTTGAGTTTTTGTGGTTTTAGGTTGTTTTTTTCCTTATTCATTGTTATTGTAAATGGAAATGGGATGTTGGTGGGTTTCATACCATCCAAGTGTCACTTATATGTAGGGTGTAATTGTTGGATGGATTATCCCCATTAGTTATAGGATTATTGAGGTGAAAAGGATAGAATTTGGTGGACTTCTTATAGGACTCATAGTGAAGTTGCACAATAATTTTAACCATGTAGACCATGTGTACACATGTTGTACGGTTAAGGCACACATTTAAACTAAACATATTGCCTATGTGTATAGCCCATGAAACTCATGATAGTGGGGAATTTTCCACTTTTCACATGTTGTGTTAAACCATGTGAGATAACCATGCTACCTACCCGAAGAAGAGTATTTTTGTTATCCCTAATTTGTAATTGGGGTTTCTTCATTGGACTCAGCAATTAGACTATCATATCCTAGATGCCAACCATGAATATTTGTTGCACCTACAGGCTCCTTCAATTTGATTTCAAGGTGGTTTCTTCATAATTTTTCACAAATATTGAAATATTAGATATCTTTTCTCTTTATACATTGGATTTATTCCATTTACCCTTTATCCTATAACTAAAGGGGACATTTATGGAAAATTGGGATACCTATAATACTGTGAAATTTGGGGTTCTACTTTCTGAGGGGTGTGAACCATGGAAGGAGTGCCTTTTACGTAGATTTTGTCCAAGGTGATTCGATTACGTAACATGAGGTATGTGATTCTTTCCACTTCATTTATAGAGATAACCATTTAATTATTTTAACATGTAATTAATTTATAAATATGTCTCTTATTATTGTGATGTGTGTTTTTGTTAATTTGATGGTATTTATGTAGGAAAATATAGTTGAAACACTCTTAAAAAGATTTTATTTAATTATGTCTAAATATGAATATATTCAATGTGTTTTTTAAAATTATAATTGCCTATATAAAATATATACGTGTATTTTGAGAGTGATATTGGCCTTTTTATGTCTTGGTGGAAAATTTTATTATAGTATGATCCTTGTGGGTGAGTTTGGATAAATTTTTATGATTCGTGTTATGTGTATGTTTGCATGTCATGGATAATTAAAATGGAGTCTCGTTAAAAATTTTGTGTAATAAGGACATGACTTTGTATGTGGTAATATCCATAGGTTCATAAAGTGAACCTATGGATATGAACATAAATGAACACAATAATTCAATTAAAAAATAATTATTTCCAAAATGTTCCCCCTTTTCCACCTTCTCCTCTTTCTCCCACCTCTTCTGAAAATAGTTCATAAAACTGTTGGAACGTTTTAAATGGTTCATTGAACTCGCAATGGTTCAAAATTTATGTTTCAGATGTTTTTTTGAACTCTTGAGTAAAGACATAAATCATGGAAGTACGTTATGCGTATATCATAAATGGACGTCAATCAAGATAAAATAGCATGTGAATAAAACATGTAATTGTAGAAAACCATTAAGAACATGATATGATTTCTATAGTATCCAAGTCATTGCTGCAAATACCATCTTAGTGGAGAAAGTCCCTTTCTAAATTGAGTTCACTCCTCATTCCAGTCATGTAACACTGAACCATATTAACTTACCATTCCATCCATGTCTATCTCATGAGATATAAATCTTTACCCAATTCATTGGAGGGAAATATAGGTCCCACCCATCCCATATTGAAATCATTCTTACTTGTGCCTCAAAATAAACATAAATAATTCATCATAACCACAAGAATAAAATGGGTTTCATAAACTTCATCCCATCATAACGTAATACATATAAAACAAACGGATATCATTTCATCATCAGAATAATCAAACCATGTAAATAAAGTAGTCATTATACTTGAAACATAAACATACTAAATATTTCCATCTTAGAAGGAAAATAGTTTTGATAAAATACTTGAAATGAATTCTTGAGGAAAACATCCTTTCTCCTGAAAAATCATTTTCTTTTCGCAAAATTCCACACAATTTTAGAAGAAAATAATTTTATTGAAAATAACCCTGAAAATATGTAGAGGATGATTTTTGAAAAGTATTCGATTTAAAACCGTAAAAATCCGTTCATGCCGTATATGTTAAAAAACATTCTCCTCTTATTTTTGTCAGAAAAGTCAAAACGTTCCTCGTATGGTAAACAAAAGAAAGATTTCCATCCATAACATTTGGTAAAAGAAAAAATGGGTAAAATGGAAATTAAAAATATATTAAAACATTTCTATAAAACATGGACATGGATGATAATAATAACCCCAGTAAATACTTACATATAAGCAGTCCCAGATAAAAATGTGATTTGCAAAATTATCCCTTACCTTAGGTCCGATAAGCTTCGTACGTATTTGAACCACCTGTATAATGATTTAAATAATGTCATTTAATTATTATAGAATCATATTCATTGTTATGATATCATATACGGTTCACTTATGACTTTATAATACCAGTTCATTTGTAAAAATAGTAGTGTTTTGGGTAAAATCGTTTTATTTATCATACGTGTTTTGTCTTGTTGTTCCTGATATTATTATTACTTATATCATGTTTTACATACTTACAGAATGTATATAATGATTTATATATCATATAAATTCATTATATATATTTATAATAGATAGATTAATGAAATTAAATACACCGTTCATGGAGACGGTAGGCCGTACGTATGCATGAATGCTGTTTCCACTCCTTATTGACTTGAATTGAAGTAAGTAGATGACATATATATATATATACAGTATCTTTATCATGTCATATATTTCATTATTATCCATTATATATAATTTATAATCATTCATGAATGTTTAACATGGAGAATGAATCTCATCGCATCGTGAAGACGGTAATCCATACATACGCATGAGCGATGATATAGTGCCATAATTATTGAATTGAATTGGAGTGGATGATATAATATTTCAGAATATGTATGAAGTTATAATAACTATATATAGTTATTATTTACACCATTATACCCATCCAATTATGGTGGTGGTGAAAAAACATATTACACCACGGTGTGGAGACGGTATTCCCTATATATGCACGCACGGTGTTTTCATTTTCCATTGGATTTATATAAGGTGAAATGGGGTTGTTTAATTTTTATAATAACATATAAGTGTATTAGTGATACTGATGTTATTAATTTTTCATGAAAAAACAAAAGAAGAAGAATTTGAAGAATAAAGAAACATGAATGAATCAGTAGAAGAGATTACATTTTCTTTGACGCAACTCTTTTAAGCTTCCATTTAATTAACTAGAGTTTTTTCGAGCTTGAAGGCTCAAAAATTATGCAAAGAGAAGAGGGAGGAGGTTCCCTTTTATAACGAAGGAGAGGGGTACCTTAGAAAAAACATAAAATATTAATATATAATAAAGTCATATTCTGTTTATAATAGCCCTAAATAAATTTATTTATAAACTAATGTGAGGATGGGTAGAAATACTCTCCAAAAATAGGTTTTATACATGTTTAGGTTAATATTTTATCCTTATCATTTAGATTTATCTCTATGTTAATTAATTTAACCTTTACCATGCCTTCTTTTTTTCTTACACTATATGGTTAATAAACATACTATAACAGCAAAAACGAACCCCAATTGGTTCATTATTAATATATATAACCTTATATAAGTCATTGTTCTGATCCTTATATTTTTAGGAATATAATATCAATTAATAATATAATATTTGTTTTAAAAACTATTTTATGTCAATTTTGAAACTATTTGGTAATTGATTTTTGAAAAAATCATAACAGCATGAATAGTTCAAAAAATGATAATTTAATCAATACTAACATTTTATATTAACCTTGAAATTAGTGTAATTCATAAAATGTATCAAATTAAATTTATTTGGGTATTTATAACATCAATTATGTTAATATTTCATTACTAAGGTAATTACTACATAATCATTGTTTCATAAATAAATAGAATTATAATGTCTAAAAATTATAAATAAAATACCATTATGTAGGAAATCTTCTTATCGTTTTAATTAATATTTATAGTAGAATTTATATTATGTATAACCCTATATTAAAAATGTTTTAGTTATTAGACATTGATTTTAACTCTTTTAACTATTCTTTGAATTAAATAATAATAAATGTCTGAATCTAATCCAAGTGGACCTAAATGATAATATTATATTCCTAAGATTGTTTTTGGTCGAATTATAATTATCCAATAGAATTAGGACATGTGTTAGGGTAATAATAATATCATTTTTACCCTTAATTACCCTATTTACTTTTAACTATGGTAAATAAAAGTAAAAAGTTACTATTCACAAATAATTATTTTTCTCTTATTGTACCACATTACGCCTTGATATTAACCGTGCCTCATATATTTTCAAAATTCCACTCACATAAGTGGTAAAAATAAGATTTATATAAATTTTCTAATGCTCCTAGGTGGTTGTTAAAATACATTAAAAATTCAATAAAATTATTATATTTCTAAAACTATTATAAAATCACTCCAATAAATTACATTGTACTTATATAGTTATTATGTATAAATTTTGACAGAAAATAAATTTAAATAAAATAAGTTATTATTTAAATAAAAATTCGGTTTTAACCAATAACTCTATATTTTTCACTATTAATCAAAAATTGAATGTTTTCAGATAAATACCTAAAATTTACCCTAGGCTAATTTCGATATTCCAAATCCAAAAATGAAGTCCATTTTGAAAAATTTAATTTAAAAAATTTAAAAAAATGGTTATTGCTATTCATAATGGCTATTTCATAAGAATATTATAATAATATCTCATTTAATGAAACTCGGTATTACGTAGAATACACGCTATCGAGGAATGTTGCTATGGAATGCAACGCAAGCCCAGAATAGTGTTTGTGTATTCTACAAGCTAATAAAGTGTTGTGTATAGCGCATTCCAATCATGGTGTAGTGTACATCATAAGACAACAATGAAATTAAAAATAATATTTCACATAAAATCTCAGGGTGTTACATTCTACCCCCCCATAAATTGAATTTCTCCCTCAAAATTCATCGGGGTTATAAATCGTTTACTACTTGAAAGATTCATTCATAGAAACTATCATCGTAAAATGGAATTATAAAACCTAATTTTAAAAACTAATGCATGAAACGTAACGGTTACCCAAATTAACTTATCCCTGGGTTTCCACATAGAAGAACATATGTGAAAATTTGGATATGGAAGAGAAATCTAACCGTCATGTTCAGATGGAGAGTGGTAGAGAACATTACAATGAAAAATCCAAGAATCACAAAGCTAAAAATTTGTGATGATCTATGGTACCATCTAATTCATCAAATATTACAGTACTAGGAAAACATTATTTTTTTCGAAGATCATTTCCCTAATGTTGATGAACTTTTACATAAGGAGAAATACTTACTTGATTTCAGTTTAATATCATCGTTGGTCATTCCATGAAAAATTTCCAATTCATCTCTATTTGAAGAAATGAAGTTGAATTTTTCATTCAGGAAGTGTTAACAGATGATGCGATAGAATTATAATTCATCCTATCTATTTATATCACAAAAAGGATAGAAGAAGTTATTAAATATACATAAGTCCATCTATAGTGAGATTAATCGTATATGATTCCAACAATGGACTTATAATTCATCAACCAAACCGCTTAATAAAATAAAACTAGTTTCTACTAACCAGGGACTTCTTGTAGGCTAGTTTTAGTAAATAAAGGCCTTTCCCACTTCGGTTTTGGGTTCGATTCCTGCAACCTTGTCTGATGCGACGAGTTGTCTCTCGTCCTGCAGGTTATCCATTTTTATAAAACTACACTACTATAAAATTCCAGAAATAATATCGAAAAAAAGTTCTATACTTAAACAATATTATCTGATGTCCAACATAATCCTTTCCAATCTTATGGCTTACCCAAAATACATATGTACAATCTCATTGTATAAATAAAATGATTACTTGAAATTTCACATAACAAGCACGTGAATACCATCATTTATCCCCCATATATCATAAGATATTTCTTTTTGGTCACATTGCATACATGTGAATTCCATAATCATGTATTTTATTGAAAGATGAATTACCATAGAACCTTAGTGAAAACATGAGTGTTGTCAAAAGTTAACTCTTTCCACATTCCAAAATCAGAAAATATCTATATACTCAAACCATGATATCACATTGTTCTTATTTCAGTCATGAACTCTTGAATACTATCAAACATTTCATTTTGAACTTATCCATTCATTATGCGCATATAATATACTTTCCAAAATATTTTAATCACATTTAATGGATACCGATACCGTATAATTATTGAAAACCATAATAAACCAATACATAGATATTCCAATATTCCACAATACTATAAATGAGATTATAATCATTCCATAACATCTTTTTCATACTCAACATCACCAATAGTCATCACATGTGACTTCCCTTTTTTCCTTTACCATAATATTTTGTTGATTTCAATCATCATTAAACTTTAGATTAGGGCATTGGTTAGCATAATGCCCCATTTCCTTCAACTTTAAGCATTGAAGTGTTGGTGGTTCAATCTTTGTAGTCTTTTTTATATTCTCATCATTAGCTACCTTTTTCCCATTACTTCGACACTCAGCTACTTTATGACCTTCTTTTCCACACATGAATCATTTTCTAGTACCTTTTTGACAATCTCCACCATGCATCTTTCCACACTTTGAGAATAATGAACCATTCACCTTGTTTTCACCATTGTTATGAGATTTTTCCTTCAACTCTAACTTTCATTTCTTGTCAAAACCATGAGATGGATATGTAACCCCAACTTCCATTTCTACCATTATAGCACAACACACAATTTCTTCATAGCTACTGATGTATCATATAGATAATGACCTTCTAAGACTTGGTTTTAATCCATCGAAGAATTGATCAACTTTACTCTCAGGTAGGATGATAAAGCTAGATGCAAACCTTGTAAGCCTTGTAAAATTCGCTTCGTATATACCAAAAAATTCATCATCCTTTTGCATAATCTCAAAGAACTCCTTTTCCATATTTGTTCATAGAATACAAGGGAAGTACTTATTGAAAAATATGTTTTTGATCTCCTCCCATTCCATGGATTCAATTTAATCTTGGGTCCTTGTATTTTTAACTAGAGTACACCAATGGTCTACATCATCTTCTAAATGGTAAACAACCAAAATGATTTTTTAATGATATGAACAATGATGTATCAATATTATCTTTTCAAAGGTACTAATCCATTGTTTAGAAACATGTGGATCAGAAGACTCACTGAAAGAAGGTGGACGTTGCCTCATGAAAGACTCAATATAATATTGTTCCTTTCTCTGCTCATTTGGATGTCCATAATAATTCATATCTTGTGTAAGTATAGAAATAATATTTTTCACTCCATATCCCACAACATTGGTTTGTTCAAGAGGAAAATCATTGCATTTTACATTACATTGATCAAAGCGGTTCCTTCGGGTTCCAACCATCGTCTGAAACCCAAAAAGAATATTGTGATACAAAAAATCATGATAAGGAAAACTACATAATAAAGGGAGAGTACCTTCAATATATAATATCTTGTGTTTAATTATAATATCATTACCATAATTCTAGGGCTATTACCAATAGTATACTTAACCTTTGGGACATCCCTAGACAAACCTTAGAAATATCTCTAGGGTTCTCACTAATGTTTTCGCATCCTCGTTTCCAACGGTTGACTAAACCTTTCATCTGATAGCAACTATAGATACCCAAGCTTGACGTACATGGACATTTCATTACTTTTGTGGAATACTTAAAACATAACAAAAACAAACACACAAGTACCGTAATAGTTTAGTGTCTTTGAAAACTCGGAAAAATAATATTCTAATCATGGTGAAAGATCTTCAAAATCTCCCATAATGATCTTCCCCTTTTTTTCTTACCTAAAACTTTTATTTATATCCTAGGGAAAATAAAACATAAAAAGGGAGAGTTAAATGCTCAGTAAGGAAATATATAGAGAACATAAAACAATTCATAATCATTTGAATGTAAAAACATTAACATAAAATATAAACATCAAAATCTTAAGAAAAGACGTAAATCATGGAAGTATGTAGAGATTATATCATAATGGAACATAAATCATGATAGAATATCATTGTAATAAAACATGTAATTTTGAAAAACCATTAAGCACATGATATGATTTCTATAGTAGCCATAGAATTGTTGTCAAGACCATCTTAGCAGACAAATTCCTTTTCTAAATCGAGTTCACTCCCCATTATAGTCCTATAACACCGAACCAGATTAACTTATTATTCTAGATATGTATATCTAATGAGATATAAATCTTTACCCAATGCATTGGAGAGATATATAGGTCCCACCCATCTCATATTGAAATCATTCTTACTTGTGCCAGAAAATAAACATAAATCAGTCATCATAACCGAATGAATAAAATGGGTTTCATAAACATCATCCCTTCATAAAATTATCCATATAAAACAAATGGAGATCATTTCATAATAAGAAGAATCAAACCATGTAAATAATAGAGACATTATACTGGAAACTTCAACATGCTAAATAATGTCAACATAGATGGAAAATAGTTTTGATAAAACACTTGAAATGAATTCTTGAGGAAAATATCCTTTCACCTTAAAAATCTTTTTCTTATCACAAAATTCCACACAATTTAAAAAAATGAATTTTTGAAAATAACCATTAAATGTTATAGAGGAAGAATCTTGAAAATTAGTAAATATGAAACCGTAATAATCTGTTCATGATGTATAAGTTAAAAAATATTCTCCTCATACTTTAGTCGGAAAAGCAAAAATGTTGCTCGTATGGTAAACAAAAGAAAGATTTCCTTCCATAAAATGTGGTAAAATTCAAAAATGGGTAAAAATGAAATTAAAAAAACATGAAAACATTTTTAGAAAACATGGACATGGATGATAATAATAACCCCAGTAAATACTTACATATAAGCAATCTCATATAAAAATGTGATTTGGAAATTTATCTCTTATCTTAGGTATGATATGCTTGGTACGTATCTGAACCACCTGTATAATGATTTAAATAATTTCATTGATTTATTACAGAATCATATTCATTGTTATGATATCATATATGGTTCACTTATGATTTTATATTACTCGTTCTTTTGTAAAAAATGTATCATTTTGGGTAAAGACATTTTATTTATCATACATCATTGGAATTGTTGATCATGATATTATTATTACTTATATAATGTTTTAATTACTTCTAATATGTAAATAATCTTTTGTATGTCATATATATTAAGTATATATATATATATTATAGATAGATAAATGAAATGAATCACACCGTTCATAGAGAAGGTAGGCTGTACGTAAGCATGAATGTTGTTTTCCTTTCCTAATTGACTTGGGTTGAAGTATGTTGATGAAATATTTATATACATAAACTCAATATCATTATCAAGTCATATATTTCATTATTATTCACTATATATACTTCATAATCATTCTTGAATGGTTAACATGGAGATTGAATCTCATCGCGTCGTGGAGACGGTAATCTGTACGTATGCACAAGCGATGATATCGTTCCCATAATTATTGAATGAAATTGGAGTGGAAGATATAATAACTCAGAATAATTATGATGTTATAATAACTATATATAGCTATTCTTTACACCATTATACCCATCCAAGTAAGGTGGTGGTGGTAAAATAGATTACACAACGACATGGAGATGGTATTCCGTACGTACGCACGTGCGGTGATTTCATTTTCTGTAGGATGGATAGAAGGTGAAATGGGGTGGCTTGATATTTATAATAACATATCAGTATATTTTTGATACTGATGTTTTTAATTTATAATGAAACAACTAAAGAAGAAGATGTTGAAGAAGAAAAAGAATCATGAAAGAATGGGTAGAAGAGATTACCTCTTCTTCGACGCACCTCTTTTATGATTCTTCTTAATGCATGAGAGCTAATGTTTTGAGAGAAACAGAACCACTATAATGTTTATAGGGAAGTTGAGAAGGGAAATGGACAGGGTATGAACGATATTGAAGGCTCAAAATTGTGTAAAGAGAAGAGGGGAGAGGTTCCCTTTTATAAATGAGAAGAGGGGCACCTTTGGAAAAACATAAAATATTATTTTATAATAAATTAATATTCTATTTATAATAGCTCCAAATTTATTTATTTAGAATCTAAAGTGGGGATGGTTCTACATCCCCTAAGGAAAAAATTTTTATAAAATTTTAGGTTAATATTTGAACCTTATCACTTAGATTTAACTCTATGTTAAATAATTTAACTTTTACCATGTCTTCTTGTTTTCTTACACTATATGGTTAATAAACATATTATAACAAGACAAATGAACCCCAAGAGATTAATTATTAATATATATAAAATTATCTATGTCATTTGGCTTAACATTAGATTTTTAGGAATAGAATAACAATTAATAATATAATATTTTTTTTAAAAACAATTTTATGTCAATTTTGACACTATTTAGTAATTGATTTTTGTGAAAATAAAAACATCATGATTAGTTCGAAAAATGTAAATTTAATAAATAATGACATACCATATTAGTATTTATTATTAGTTTAATTCATAAAAAGTATCAAATTACATTTATTTCGGTATTTATAACATCAATTATGTTAATATTTTTTTAATATGGTAATTATTGCATCATCATTTTTTATTAAATAAATTAAATTATATAATTTCTAAAAATTATAAATAAAATACCATTATGTAGTAATTTTTTTATATTTTTAATGAATATTTATAGCCTAATTTATCATATGTATAACCCTATATTAAAAATATTTTAGTTATTAAACTTTGATTTAAACCCTTTTAACTCTTCTTTGAATTAAATAATAATAAATGTCCTAATATAATCCAAGTGGACCTAAATGATAATATTATATTCCTAAGGTTGTTTTCCATATGATTATACTTATCTAATAGAATATGGACATGTGTTAGGGTAATAATCATATTATTTTTACCATTAATTTTCCTATTTACTTTTAACCGTGGTAAATAAAAGTAAAAAGTTACAATTCAAAAAATATTATCTTATTGATGGCATTTCACTCCTTCATATTAACCGTGTCTCTCGGATATTTGAAATTCCACTCAGAGAAGTGGTAAAATTATGATTTATGTAAATTTTCAAATGCTTCTAGGAGGTGGGTAAACGACAGTAAAAATTAAATAAAATATTTATATATCTAAAACTATTATAAAATGACTACAATTAATTACATTAAACTATTATAGTTATTATGTATCTATTTTGACCTAAAATAAATTTAAATTAAATAAATTATTATTTAAATTAAATGTCTGTTTTTACCAATAACTCAGTGTTTTTCACTATTCATCAAAAAATGATAGATTTCAGAAAAATATCAAAAATTCACCCTAGGATAATTTCGATATACAAATCCAAAAATGAAGTCCATTTTAAAAAATAAAATTTATATAATTTCAAAAAGAGGGTATTACTATTCATAACGGTTGGTTCTTAATATAATTATAATAATATCTCGTTTAGTGAAACATGGTATTGCGTACAACACACGCTATCGAGGAATGTTGCTCTGGCATGCAACAGAAGACCAAAATAGTGTTTTCTTATACTTCAAGCTAATACAGTGTTGCATATATCCCAATACAATCTTGGTGTAGTGTAAAACACAAGATTTCAAATAAATTAAAAAGAATATTTCTCATAAAATCACGGGGTGTTACAATATATAGTTGAGTTTTGGAGGTTTTAGGTTGTTTTTGCCCTTATTCATTATTATTGTAAATGGTAATGGGATGTTGGGTAGTTTCATACCATCCATATGTCACTTATATGTGGGGTGTAATTGTTGGATGGGTTATCCCCATGAGATATAGGATTATTGAGGTGAAAAGGATAGAATTTGGGGGACTTCTTATAGGTCTCATAGTTAAGTTGCACAGTAATTTTAACCATGTAGACTATGTGTACACATGTTGTACGGTTAAGGTACACATTTAAACTAAACATATAGCCTATGTGTATAGCCCATGAAACTCGTGATAGTGGGGAATTTCCCACTTTTCACATGTTGTGTTAAACCATGTTAGCTAACCATACAACCCACCCAAAGAAGAGTATTTTTGATATCCCTCATTTATAATTGGGGTTTCTTCCTTGGATTCACTAGTTAGAATATCATAGCCTAGATCACAATCATGGAGATTTGATGCACCTACATGCTCCTTCAATTTGATTTCAAGGTGGTTTCTTCATAATTTTTCACCCAGATTGAAATATAAGATATCCTTTCTCTTTATACATTGGATTTCATCCATTTACCCTTTATACTATAACTAAAAGGGACATTTATTGAAAATTTGGATACCTACAATACTGTGAAATTTGGGGTTCTACCTTCTTTGGGGTGTGATCCATGGAAGGAGTGCCTTTCACGTAGATTTTGTCCAAGGTGGTTTGATTATGTAACATGAGGTATGTGATTATTTCCACTTTATTTATAAAGATATCCATTTGATGATTCTAACTTGTAATTAATTTATAAATATGTTTCTTATTATTGTGATGTGTGTTTTTGTTAATGTTATGGTATTTATGTAGGAAAATATAGTGGAAACACTCTTAAAAAGATTTTATTTAATTATGTCTTAATATGAATATATTCAATGTGTTTTTTAAAATTATAATTTCCTATATAAAATATATACGTGTATTTTGAGAGTGATATTGTCCTTTTTATGTATTGGTGGAAAATTATATTATAGTTTGATCTTTGTGGGTGAGTTTGGATAAATTTTGATGATTCGTGTTATGTGTGTGTTGCATGTCATGGATAATTAAAATGGAGTCTAGTTACAAATTTGTTGAAATAAGGACATCACATTGGATGTGGTAATATACACATGTTCATGAAGTGAACATATAGATATGAAGATAAATGAACACAGTCTTTCAATTATAAAATAATTATTTCCAAAATGTTCCCCCACTTCCGCCTTCTCTTCTTTGTCCCATGTATTCTGACAATAGTTCATAAAACTATTGGATCTTTTTAAATGGTTAATTGAACTCTAAATGGTTCAAAATTTATGTTTCATATGTTTTTTGAACTCTTGACCCATTTTCACCTTTTCTTAATTATTTTATTTTATTTGACTTGATTTTAAAAAATGGTTTGAATGATTAGCTAGTGTGAAGGACCAATTGTAATTTTATAATGTTTGGAATAGTAGTATTGAATCATATATGACATGATGGACTAATTGGGACTTTTTAATAGATTTCTGTGATATGGTTACCTCTATGGTGGATCCTCTTATGAGAGGGTCATAAAAAAGGATGTGTTAGTGTTTGGTCTAGGCCAACATAGTGGTTATTGATTATTGTTTTGAACAATTCTTGTGAGGACCTTCCCATTCAGCATCTACTATTATCATGGGATTATAAGGAATCATATAAAGGGTCAAGTGATTGTTTCTTATTGAATTTGATTAGATTTTTTGGTATTCATGGATTAGCTGAGAGTCTAGGTGGGTTGTGCCACTAGATTTACTAGTTTAGAGGGTCCAGTTTGCTATTAACTATAGAGTTACACCATTTCACAAATGGTTATTCTGAACCAATCATGTATAGGTATTTCTTGTCATGATGATTACAAATTACCATGATTATCTAAATACATAAGTTCAATATTTTATGCAGATACGATATAGTTAATTATTGAAATATTGTTACCACGGTTGAAGATAAAAATAGTTAACATGGGTTAAACTAAATAGATAAGGGTTAAAATCACACAGAAATATGTATAAATTCTATTATAAGAAAATATTTTTTCCTATATCATAACTAATTTTATATTAATACAATTTTTAAACACATTTACTTTAATGTTACTTTATAATTTTTTATGCTTTGAAAAATTACAAGAGTTCTCCTTACCTCCCTAACAAACGGGCACACCTCATCTCTCTCCATTAACCCACATTGAGCCACATATCTCAAGTAAACCCTATACAATTCTAGATTAATCCTATTAAACCCGAAATTAGTGGTTTTAATATTCCATTAAGAATGTTCCAACATACCATAAGAATGGTTCTATAGGATGTCTACCGAAGAAGAAATTTTCATCCTACCGAACCATAATCAAATTATATATAATTATACCTCGTTACAATATATTGTATTAGTAAAAATAATCAATTAATTAAAAAAATTATACTAATATTTTTTTATGATTATTTAACCACAATTACCCGCCCTATTTAATAATAAATTGGGTATAAATGTATTTCTCATGCGTGCGTGTGGACTACCTTCTCCATTAAATGATATGATTCATTATCCATAACCAAAATTCAGGGTTTTTTAAAACAATTGAATGATTAATTACTAAGATATTTAAAAAGAAAATATAATTCTATAACTATAATATCTTAACTACCTTCTTATCCATTCATCCATTGCAAAATGATTATGTCTCTACTGGGCATGTGTGGACTACCATCCTCATTAAGCGAAGCGATTAATTTTTTATTTTCATTTTACATAATTTTTAATAATGGTATTTTTAATAAATATTAATTATATCTATGACATAATAACAATTTTATAAATTTTCATCATAATTTTCCATATTTACATTCCATCAATCGAAAATTTAAAACATCACTCAATTATATGTATAGACTAAAATCTCCAAAAAGTGATGTATATTTTTTTCATTACTAATTTATTTGAATAATTATTGAAGTGTATATGATTTAAAATATATTAAATATATCATGATCGGAATTTATATAACATGAATCATTAAAAATGGTTCATTTATTGGAACCATTTAACCCAAATATATAATAAAAATGATGTAATTATCACCTAGAACCGCGATTATAAAAAGAATTTTTAATAAACAATTAAATAGATGTTATAAATAAATAATATTTTGTATTATACAAATGAATATGGTTTTGACATATATAAATAATAAATATATATTTCTTATAACATATTTAAATTTTAATTAATTATATGAGACATGAGTAAAGGGTTTCTCATTTTACTTTTGTTTTTGGGAGACATATTCCATATACACTAAATTATTTTTCATGTGATATAAATACATAAACTTTTATATTTAATAACCTTAATAACATTATATTCATAGTATTTAATGTTTCATTTATGTTATTTCTTTGTTGGGGGTTATGATTCAAAATATATAAAAGTTGTAATGGAGTTATGTTTCAATCACATTATAATGAGAATTATTTTGAATTAGATTCCAATTGAGGAATTAATATGATACAAATCTAATTAATCCATTTAATACTTCATCCCCTATGTTTATTTATATATTTTCTATGTAATAATATCATATATGTCTCTTTGTTACTTAAAATGATCCAGAAAATATATTTAAACAAATTAAATCCATATTTTATCCTTGGTGGGAGAACTCTTTCTTCCATGTCCATTATACTAAAAAAATTAGAGATATTTTTATCTATATGTGATTTTAAAACCTTATTCACATTACCCATTAAATTATTTTATATTATTTAATTGAAATACTTCTAAAGATATAATTTTAAGAAAATTCATATTTTACTTTCTACAAATGTGTGAAAAGAATGATTTATTTTAATGCATGTAGAAAAAACTGATATTTTATTCATCTTGATTTTTCTTCATATTAAAGAATATTTATTATGATTCCATTTTCAAATATGAATAAATTTTTTCCTTACTTATTTGGAACTATTTATATTTGAAATAAGTGATTTTAAAATAGAAATGGTGTTTTCTTCAATAAATGTGCCAATTGATCTTTTGAGGGATTTTGTCAACTATAATGACATCCATTGATGTTACTTTTATCTCACAGAGATTATGAATCAATGATACAATCCATATAATTTTTTTATAAGACTATAGTTATGATGATGAAATATTGATGAAACTCTTTTTTTGTTACATGTGTTTTGTTATAATGAAATCTATAATTTTTTTATTATCTTTTCAAATATATATGAATGAATTGTGATTAAGTGAGTCGTGAGTCCATTATTTTTCGGAAATTCATTCGGTCATGATGGAAAACTCATGAGATATGTATATTATGTGTTAAATTGATAACATGTTCACAACATTATTCATGGACCTGGTTTCAGGTCCTTATTATTATACATGGATATTTTTTCATGTCCCTGAGATTAAGAATGGACCTAGATTAATATATATAACGTTATGTGAGGAAAATATTTCATGACCTCATCTTAATATGGGAACAAATTAAATTTTTTAAATTTTCAGAATGCTATAAAATTATTTTTTGAAACATTCCAATGTTTATGTTATGATCTCGTGGATCAATATTGATTAAGGATGAATATAATCAAATGTGAATTTTAATTTTTCTTATGAAAAATATTTTTTCCATGAGACATGATTAATAATATTAAATTTATCTGCACAAAATTAATTAGGATATGATAATGTTTTAATACCCTTATTATCATGTATGTTTATTGATTTATATCTCATATGATTACCCTTAATGAGAAGCCCATGCCCCCTTTTAATTTCATTTCCCTATTTAATTAATATTGAATTTAATTAGGGTATGTTTGATAAGTTTTCAATTTATGAAGAACATCGTAGGGGATGTTTAATATAATTCATTAAATAAGATGATTATCTATCATGTATCCAAATACACTCAACCATCTTAGTTCTCACCCTGTATTATTTTGAAACGTGTTTCATATATATATTATAAGATTTATTACTTTTATTGGAAATGTATAGTTTTCTATATTTTTTATCAAAGTAATGTTCTTATAGTATTTTTAGATTAGGGTTCTGAGAAATTGGTGAAAAACCTAGGGGTAATCTAAATTATTAGATAACATATTAATGTTTTGTAAATGTATAGATTATTTTGTTTTCAAAGAAGTAACTCCCTGTATGGATTCTATAAGTGGGTTTTTTGGAAAAAAATTATCTTGGAATAACTACCCTGAAAACATTTGGCCTATTATTAAATATTGACCATCATTATGGTTCATAGTTAATTTTCCCATACTATTCACCTTGTTTGAAACTATTGAATTATATTATTCTGTAAATTCATATGAAATTCATGAAAACTTACAATGGATTTTAATAGATGATGTTCATTGATATAATAGGAAAACCCTAAGGTGTCATAGATTTGAATTTTGGTTTCATGATTTAGAAATAAAATAAATGATTTTTGATTGTCATGTAGTTTCTCACTATGATTATTATTAATGACATGATAATTTTTGGTTTTATTCATTTCATGGAAGATTAATAAAAATGTTAATCTTGAATGTGACGGATAATTGAATTATTTTACTTTTTATCCACCATACTAAAATAGATTTTATTGAAAATATTTTTAATTATTCTTAATCATCTATCATTTTATATAATTAAAAATCTCAACTTAGGTGAGTTTCATAATGCAGCTTACTAGGGAAAAAAGGAGTTTCATAGGAATTCAATTGATGTAGATCATAGATGAATGATGCTCTGTCTTATTAAATATCAATAATTTGGGAAGACCCAATCTAATGAATGTCACAATGGAATGATAACATGTTCTATTAGTTGAATACAAGGGCATAAATAAAGAAATATATTATAAAAAATGAAATGCTCGATGGAGGAAAATGAAGTTCATTCTAAGGTAGTATTTATAGCTCAGGGATTTTTTTTGGGGTACATGGGAATTATTTAATTTATTGACCTAATATATGATGAAACTCATAGAACATGGAAGCACTTATTCTATGCCAATCATTGAATTGGAATGATGGAATTTTCTTCTGAATTGGGATTCATTAATTGTGTTGTAAAAACGTTTTATCAATTATGTGCCATTTATAAGAATCATGAATCTAAAAAGGATTCTTCTAAAATTCGTTTCCATGAATAATTTTCTAGAGTATGTAGAGTTGTATATAAAACCTAATAATGTGAATTATTTATATAGTGTTATTTTAAAACACATTATTACGGGACAAATAATCCATAATATGATCCCAATGTTTTGAAAATCAAGTTTAGTTAGGAAAAGAAATTTCATGGTTTTGATAATGTTAATTTTTGAGTGATGACTATGAAATTTATTAGTGACATTATGGAAAAGGTGTTTATATAATATTTGATATTGATTACATAATTTTTGGATTTATTGAATATATTTAATTGTTTAAAATTTTATTCATGGATTAAGGATATAGTAAATTTTTAAAAGAATTTATGGTTCCTTTGAGTTTTTATGGTAACTTGTGTTATTTTGGAAAAAAACCAATATTATTAAATGGAATATTCTATATCTGTATTCATGTGTTTCTTGTGTGACAGTAAGATATTTTTCATTTTTTTATGAGAGAAAAATTAAATTTTATTGTTGAAAAAAACATATCAAATTAATTATTTTGGATTGTTGGGCACTAAATCTTTTTATTTATAATTTTTAGGAGGCAAAACTTTTATTATTTTTGAAGACATTATGTTGAACCATGGGTGTTTTTATTGTAATTTTAGAGACTAATAAATTATATATAACCATATAAGACATCATCGTTTAGAAATTATGTGTTTTGAAAATATTTATAAATAAAAATAATGAATATTCATTTTTATATTTATATTTTTGATTGATAAAAGTAAATTTTAGTTCTTCAAGAGTGAAATAATTCTTATGAAATATTCATTTCATAAAATAAGATATTATTTGGAAATTGATCGAAGCACAACCAATGGATGAAATTGTTCTTATTAAATAGAATGATATGAAGTATATATAATTTATAAAATTATCTATATTTATAGTATGATAATAATTCATATTTTGAAAAAATAACATGATATAAAGGTGATATCCCATTAGCATCCTTTTTAACGATATAATGGTCTAGTAACCCCACACAAATTTATGGTTTTATGGTCATTAATATTCCCATGAATATTTAATTTATTACAATTTATTAGATCTTTGATGTTATATTACTCCTATATTTCAATATTTTAACTTCCCACAAATTTTATCTACATATGGGAACCTGATTATATGTTATTTCAAGTGTGATTTTTTCCTCCCACTCCACTTTTTCAAAGGATTATTTATTATCCCAATGCTAAATGAATGCTTCCAACAATATTATTTTCAAATATTGAACCAGTTATGAAGGAGTTAAAATTTGAATGTTGAAATTTATTTGAGGGGGAATAATTTGAAAACATTTTAATTTAGTTTTATTCTATAATAATCTAGATAGATTTCTTAACAGGAAACACTGATCATTATGTGTACTGTGATATAAAATGAAAATATATTTATTTAAATGTGACATATATAATCATGTTGTTGAATATGAAGGTATGAATACAATTCACAAAATAAATATATTTATATTTATATGTGTACAACTATATTCAAATTTATTGAATTATTCTTATGAAATAATAATTGAATTTTTAGTAGAGTGAGATAATTCCTTAAAAATATTTTTTTTCATAAAAGTGTGGTTTTTATGATTAAATATTATCATAAATATCAAAAATTTCTTATTATATTTTATAAAATGAAAATAATTTTTCAAATAATCATATTAATTTTAATTTAAGGTTATTTTTTATTTTTTATGAAATTATTTTTTTGCTAATGAATAATTATAAATATTGATTTTTAATATACTATTTTTAATATCAAGTAATTTTAAGGACCATTTATCTATTTAATTATTATCTTTAATTTAAATATAATTCATTTCACTTTTATTATTATAATTAATCCTATTTGAATAATCAATATTCATGATTTTGAATTCTATATTATTTTGGGCATAAAATCAATTTTTTAAAATAAAAAATTACTTGTGTTTAATGAATTATATAGTAAAATTAATTAATCCACTACTATGAATTGAATAACAAAAATAGAATAATTATTTGGAATAAGGAATTTTAAATTTAGTAAACAGTCCCCTTTAAATTTTTTGTCAGCATCCGTCCACATGGTCATGTGTCATCACTACCCCAAGCCAGCCTTCTAAAAGTTCAGGGCTGACGACTAGCACCAAAGGCGTATTCCATAAAACATCAAAATATTGAGTAAAGACATAATATCATGGAAGTACTAGGGTATATATCATAAAGGAACATCAATCATGATAAAATATCTTGGTATTAAAACATGTAATTTTGTCAAACCATTAAGCACATGAAATGATTTCCATAGTAGCTAAGGCATTGCTTCCAGGACCATCTTAGTGGACAATGTCCCTTTCTTAATCGAGTTCACTCCTCGTTCCTATCCTATAACACTAAACCAGATTAACTTACCATTCTAGCCATGTCTATGTCATGAGATATAAATATTTTTCCAATGCATTTGAGATAGATATAGGTCCCACCCATCTCATATTGAAATCATTCTTACTTGTGACACAAAATAATCATAAATCATTCATCATAACCCAAAGAATAAAATGGGTTTCATAAAAATCATGCCATCACAAAGTAATCCATATAATACAAATGGATGTCATTTCATCATAAGAAGAATCAAACCATGTAAATAATATAGACATTATACTTTAAAAATAATCATTCTAAATAATGTCATCTTAGATGGAAAATAATTTTGATAAAACACTTGAAATGAATTCTTGAGGAAAATATCATTTCTCCATAAAAATCATTTTCATTTCAAAAAATTCCACAAAATTTAAAAAAAGTATTTTATTGAAAATAACCATGAAAACATATAGATTAATAGTCTTTAAAATTAGGCAATATGAAGACAAAAAATCCGTTCATGCCGTACAAGTTAAAAAAACATTCTCCTCGTACTTTTTTCGAAAAGTCAAAATGTTCCTCCTATGGTAAAGAAAAGAAATATTTCCTTCCATAACATTTGGTAAAATTCAAAAATGGGTAAAAAGGACATTAAACATACAAGAAATTTTTTTATAAAACATGTACATGGATGATGATAATAACCTCAGAAAATACTTACGTATAAGCAATCTCTGATAAAAATGAGATTTGAAAAATTATCCCTTACCTTTGGTCCGATATGCTTCATACGTATCTGAACCTATTTTATAATGATTTAAATAATGAAATTGACTTATTACACAATCATATTCATTGTTATGATATTATATAGGGGTCACTTATGACTTTATATTACCCATTCTTTTGTAAAAAATGTAGCGTTTTGGGTAAAGTCGTTTTATTTATTGTACGTGTTTGGACTTGTTTTTCATGATATTATTATTAATATTATAATTTTTTACTTACTTATAGAATTTAAATAATTATTTATATATCTCATATATTCAGTATATATATATATAATATATAGATAAAATAAATTAAATACACTGTTCATGGAGACGGTAGGTTGTACGTACGCATGGATATTGTTTTCCTTTCCTAACTGACTTGAATTGAAGTAAGTAGATGACATATATATATAAACATATATCCAATATCTTTATCAAGTCATATATTTCATTATTATTCATTATATATACTTTATAATTATTCTTGAAAGGTTGACATGGATAATGAATCTAATCGCGTCGTGGACACGGTAATCCGTACGTACGCATGAGGGATGATATTTTTCCCATAATTATTGAATGAAATTGGAGTGGATGATATAATAACTCAGAATAATTATGATGTTATAATAACTATATATAGTTATTATTTACACCATTATTCCCATCCAAGTAAGGGGTGGTGGGAAAAAAGATTACACCAAGGCTTGGAGACGGTATTCCGTACGTACGTACGCGCTGGGATTTTGTTTTCTATATGATGGATAGAAGGTGAAATGGGGCTGTTTTATATTTATAATAAAATTTAAATATATTATTGAAAATTATTTTATTACTTTATAATGAAACAACTATATAAGAAGAAGTTGAAGAAGAAAAAGAAACATGAAAGAATCGGTAGAAGAGATTACCTATTCTTCGACGCGCCTCTTTTATGCTTCCATTTAAGGCACACGATTTGGTATTTTGAGGAGACCAGAACCTCTATAAGGTTTATAGGGAAGTTTATAAAGAAAATGTGCAGGTATTGGACAAGATTTAAGGCTCAATATTGTGTAAAGAGAAGAGGGAGAAGGATCCCTTTTATAAGAGAGGAGAGGGGAACCTTAGAAAACACTGAAAATATTATTTTATAATAAAGTCATATTCTGTTTATAATAGCTCAAAATTTATTTATTTAGAAGGTAAAGTGGGTATGGGTCAACATACTCTAAAAAAATATGTTTTAGACAAGTTTAGGTTAATATTTTAACCTTATCACTATCATTTATCTCTAAGTTAAATAATTTAACCTTTACCGTGTCTTCTTGTTTTCTTACACTTTATGGTTAATAAATATACTATAAAAAGTCAAAAAAACCCCAAGTGGTTCATTATTAATATATATAACCTTATCTAATCCATTTTTATGATCCTTATATTTTTAGGAATATCATATCAATTAATAATATAATATTTGTTTTAAAAAGTATTTTATGTCAATTTTGACACTATTTAGTAATTCATTTTTATGAAAATCATAACAACACGATTAGTTATAAAAATGTTAATTGAATGATTTATAACATGAATATTAACCTAGAAAATTAGTGAAATTCACCAAATTTCACAAATTATATTTATTTGGGTATTTATAACATCAATTATGTTAATATTTCATTAATAAGGTAATTTCTCCATCAGCTTTTAGTCATAAATAAATTAATTTATTTAATTTAAAAAAATTATAAATAAAATACCATTATGTAGGATATTTATGTTATCTTTATAATGAATATTTATGGTCTAATATATCTTACGTATAACCCTATATTATAATATTTTAGTTATTAAACTTTGATTTTAACTCTTTAAACTCTTCTTCGAATTAAATAATAATAAATGTCCTAATCTAATCCAAAAGGACCTAAATGACAATATTATATTCCTAAGGCTGTTTTTGGTCGAATTATACTTATCCAATAGAATTAGGACACGTTTTAGGGTAATAATAATATCATTTTTACCCATAATTACCCTATTCACTTTTAACCGTGGTAAATAAAAGTAAAAAAGTCACTATTCACAAAAAAAAATTATCTTATTGAACCAAATATTACTCCTTGATATTAATTGTGTCTCTTGGATTTTCGAAATTCAACTCACAAAAGCGGTAAAATTACGATTTATGTAAATTTTCAAATGCTTCTAGGAGGTGGGTAAAAGACGGTAAAAATTAAATAAAATTTTTACATATCTAAAACTATTAAAAAATGACTCCAATGAATTACATTTGTAACGCCCCGACCCCAGCTACCCAGAGTCGGTGCATTAATTCGTAACATTGGCATGATCAAAAAAGATCAAGTATCGAAAGACCGATTAGTTTAGTAGACTTGGAAAACACTAGATACATTCATAAATCTTACATTACATCATAAAGTGAAAAACTAATAACAATGTCTTCATAGTCCACACTCATATCCTCTTCTGAATATCCCTGCAGGTCATTCATAAAATACTTCTTCACATCCTGGAAAATATTAAAACATTGAAAGGGGTGAGCTCAGATGCTCAGTAAGGATTACAATATTGCGGAAGCTTTCATAAGTAAACATAAAAATTTAAGGCAATGTATGACTGAAACAAAAGCCTTTTAAACTTGAACATCAACATAATATGGAAAAAGTAAAATGAGATAATGCCATTCACTTCTTCACATGGATATTCTAATGGTCGAGTAATCACATGCAATATCAATAACCACTTTCATAATGAGGGAATGTATAATGCCAGACATTCTGAAACATTTCGTCAAGGCCTCGGCCAAGACGTCTAAAATGATTAAGGCCTCGGCCAAAACCATAAATCAAATTGGGAAAGGGCCTCGGCCAATTACACGTCTAGTTGTCTCATGAGACCTACCGATGCATCGAGGAGCTATAGCGGGCTCCACCCGTCACTTATTATGTCCAATACATTTCTCATATGAATAGGTTTAAACATATCATAAACCATAACATAATCGTATCACATAAAACATGCATAAAGGAAACATAACATTTCCACATTTCAATCACAAGATATCAATACAACAAATTGATAAAAATGCTTTCAAAACCATTTTCAACACCAAAATAAAAGAAAGTTAAAACTTTGTATTCATTTTTCATTAAAAAAATGATGGCTTGTAGAGGAAGCTGAAACTCAAATAATGGTCACGGCGGCGGAGAAGTCGTTGTCGCCGCATAAGTACGGAAAGAAAAACATTCCCTTTTGTCGTTTAGAAAAACACTTCGTATAAAAAGATTCTTTTTGAATAAACGTAAAAGTCAAAGGGGTTTATACACCGTATAAAATAAAATTGTGTATAAAACCAAATATGCCTTAATGAAAGGAGATTGAGACGAAGTCCTTAAAAAGATCATTTTTAAAATAAAGTAGATCTATTATGTGTATTCACTATAGGTACACATAAAGAAAGTAAAAATACAAAATAAGACATAATAATATCACGACATAATTTGAAAGTAGGAGATTAACCCAAAGAATGGAAATTGGGTTAAGAAGTTTCCTTACCTCGTGTCTGACTTGACTCAACCGTTCTTTATCCTCCTGAATAATAAACTAGAGTTAATATATAACTTATTAAGAACCATTTTCAATTTCATTATCCTTATTATATCACTTATTACAATGATATGAACATTATGTAATTATTTAAGTTAATAATGGTCATTTTGTCGATCTTTGGTACTTGAGTCAACAATAAACTTCTTATAATTACAAGTTGTTTATGTGGTAGAATATCTTTTATCTCCAGAATTATATTCATGATTTAGTTGTCATATATATCTTATATATCCATTATATACATTAATTTATAATATTACGTAACATTTAGAGGTAAGAAATGAAATGCACCGTTCATGGAGACGGTAAGCCGTACGTACGCATGAACTCTACTTTCATTTCAATTTCATATTTAATGGAAAGAAATCATAATAATATAAATTTATAATATAATTCCAGTATAATATAGTGTATAATACTATTTACTCCATCCTTTATACATCCCACATATGGCATTAACGATTCAAATCACTTTGAGGGGGCGGTAGTCCGCACTTCCTAAAATGAAATTATCGCGTTTTACCCATAATGGAAATCATAAAGTATGCCATAAATGAGAAATACAGAAGCTTAAGTAAAACATAAACATATTATATATCATATATAAAAATAGTGACATCTTAATGGCCACCTTTGAAGGTGTTATATGAGTGTTGAACAATCATCGTTTCGTGAGCCAGAAATTCGCCATCCACAGAAACTGTATGTTCTTTAACCATTAGATGTAGGTGTGTGTAAGTGTAGCTCGAATAAATCTTATAACAACATCCTAGTATATTTAGGATACTGGTGTTGTTACAAAATAAATGAATAAAAAGAGTTTAGGGGGTTGGAGAAGAAAAATAAAACAAAACAACATTAGAGAAGACATTACCTCAAAATCGGGTAACTCTTTTTGATTTGAGCCAAAGGATTCCTTGGGAAGAGTTCTGCCCAATGTGAGGCTTCTAGGAGTAATAGGGGGAAGTTGGGAGAGTATTTGGGCAGAGGTTGGCCGATCCAAATGGCTTGAAAGTGTAATTGAGGTGGGAGAGGCGGGGGCCTTTTATAAGTGGAGAGGAGGGGCACTCTTGGAAAGTAAAGAAAACTCACTTTTTTATAAAATGAGTTTCGGATTTTAGAGGTCACACACTTATATAATTCGAGGATAAGATTATAAGGGTTCGAAATATACTCATCCAATAGGCTTTCGACAAGTGTAAGCCTTGTATTTTGCATTATCTTCTCATTTTATTTAAATCGTTAAATAATGAGGTCATCGCTGCATCATAATGATGTCATAAATAATTTAGTTTATTTAATGTCTAAAAATTATAAAAAAATACTATGATGTAGGAAATCTTTTTATATTTCTAATGAATATTTATAGTCAAACTTTGGACTTGTGTAACCCCACTTAAAAACTGTTTTAGTAAAAAAACTCATGTTTGTGTCAAATTAATTTTAACATTAAATAAATATATATTAATGTCATTTTCCAACTAAAGTGGCTCCATGGGGTCCCCAAGTTGACCCATGGGTTGTCATGGTCGTCCATGACTCATCCAATAGGATTATGACAAGTTTCATTCTCATATCATATTATTAAAACATTATTTTTACCTTAAACTACACAAATTACCTCTAATCGCGATTAAGAACTGAAAAGTTACTATTCACCAAAAAATTATTTTAATCACATTGAATCACATCTTACTTCTTAATGACAACCATGTATGTCGGATTTTTTAAAATCAAATCACAAAAGTGGTAATATTTCATTTAAACGAAAAATCAGTTATTTAACTATCACTTAGTGGTTTCACTATTCATCAAAAATTGAAGTTTTTCAGAACAATGCCAAAATTTCACCCTAAGCTATAATTGATATTCCGAATTCAAAAATGATTTAAATTTTAAAAAAATTAAAACATATAAGTTGCATTGATTAATTTTATAATTAATTCCCGCTGTCACAACAAATAGCGTGTTTTAAGAAACAATTTATATCAAAAGATTGGCAATTGTTTATGTCCAATTTCAATGTTAAATTAATTCTAATGACCACCATTGGATAAAATGGTAAAAATATATTCTAATTATACTTTAAAACCACTAAATAGTATAATTCAACACTATAAATTATTTTTATTAAAAAAGTTGTTTTTAAGTATTTTTCACTATTCATAAAAAATTAGAAGTTCTCAGAAAAATACCAAAAATTCAACATAGGTTAATTTTGATATTACGAATACAAAAATGAAGTCCATTTTGAAATATAAAATTTCTATAATTTTAAAAAGTGGTTATTACTATTCATAAGGGATACTTTGATTAGTCGCGGTGTTTTAGAACTCGAAGTTGCGTACAATGCAAGCTATTGCATTTTTGAATGAGAAGCGTATCGTGGAAGCTCGGGGTGTTAAAAAATTGAACTTATATAGTTATTATTTATCTATATTGACATAAAATAAATTTAAATAAAATAAATTATTATTTAAATAAAAAGTCGGTTTTTACCAATATCTCAGTGTTTTTCACTATTCATCAAAAATTTAATGTTTTTAGAAAAATACCATAAATTCACCCTAGGCTAATTTCGATATTCCAAATCCAAAAATGAAGTCCATTTTGAAAAATAAAATTTATTTAATTTAAAAAAATGGGTATTACTATTCATAACGGCTAGTTCTTAATAATATTATAATAATATCTCGTTTAGTGAAACTCGGTATTGCGTACAACACACGCTATCGAGGAATGTAACTCTAGGGTGAAACAAAAGCCCAGAATAGTGTTTAATAGACTGAAAGCTAATAAAGTGTTGCGTTTAGCACAATCCAATCTTGTTTTAGTGTACAACATAAGACATCAAATAAATTAAAAATAACATTTCTCATAAAATCACGGGGTTTTACAATATATAGTTGAGTTTTGGAGGTTTTTGGTTGTTTTTGGCCATATTAATTGTTATTTTAAATGTTAATGGGATGTTGGGGAGTTTTTTACCCTCATAGTGTCACTTATATGTTGGGTGTACTTGTAGTATGGTTTATCCCCATGAGTTATAGGAGTATTGAGGTGAAAAGGTTAGTATTTGGGGGAATTCTTATATGTCTCATAGTTAAGTTGCAAAATAATTTTAACCATGTAGACTATGTGTACACATGTCGTATGGTTAAGGCACACATTTAATCTAAAAATTATGCCTATGTGTATATCCCATGAAACTCAATATAGTGGGGAATTTTCCACTTTTCACATTTTGTGTTAAACCATGTGATCTAACCATGCTACCCACCCGAAGAAGAGTATTTTTGATATCCCTCATTTATAAATGGGGATTCTTCATTGGATTCCCAAATTAGAATATAATAACCTAGATGCCAACCATTGAGATTTGTTGCTCCTACCGGAACCTTCAATTTTATTTCATGGTGTTTTCTTCATAATTTTTCACCCATATTGAAATATTAGATCCCCACTCTCTTTCTACATTAGATTTATTCCATTTACCCTTTATCATATAACCACATAGGAAATTTATGTAATATTTGGATACCTAGAATACTATAAAATTTTGGGTTCTACTTTCTTAGGGGTGTGATCCATGGAAGGAGTGGCTTTCATGTAGATTTTTTCCAAGGTGATTCGACTCTGTAACATGAGTTTTGTGTTTTTGTCTACTTAATTTATAAATAATAACATTTGATTATTTTCACTTCTAATTAATTTATAAATATGTTTCATATTATTGTGATGTGTGTTTTTGTTAATTTTGGGGAATTTATGTAGGAAAATATAGTGGAAACACTCCTAAAAGGATTTTATTTAATTATGTCTAAATATGAATATATTCAAGTTGTTTTTTAAAATTATAATGGCCTATATAAAATATATTTGTGTATTTTGATAGTGATATAGGCCTTTTTATATCTTTGTGGAATATTTTATTGTATTTTGATCCTTGTGGGTGAGTTTGGATAACTTTTGATGATTTTTGTTATGTGTGTGTTGTATGTCATGGATAATTAAAATGGAGTCTAGTTACAAATTTGGTGTAACAAGGAAATGAATTTGGATGTGGGAATATCTATAGGTTCATCTTGTGAACATATGGATATGAACATAAATGAACATTGTCTTTCAATTAAAAAATAATTATTTCTAAAATGTTCCCCCTTTTCCCCTTATCTTCTTTGTCCCATATATTCTGAAAAAAGTTCTTTAAAATATGGAACTTTTTAAATTCTTCATTGAACTCGAAATCGTTCAAAATTTATGTTTCAGATGTTTTTTTGAACTATTGACCCATTTTCACCTTTTTTAATTAACTAATGTTTTTTGACTTGATTTTAAATTTTTTTTGAATGATTATCTAGTGTGAAGGACCAGTTGTAATTTTATAATGTTTGGAATAGTTTTATTGAATCACATATGACATGATAAACTAATTGAGACTTTTTCATGTCATTATGTGATATGGTTACCCCTATGGAGGATCCTGTGAGGAGAGGGTCATCCAAAAGTATGTGTTAGTGTGTGTGCTATGCCAGCACAATGGTAATGTATTATTGTTTTGAAAAATTCTTGTGAGGACCTTCCCATTCATCTTGTACTATTATCATGGGATTAAGAGGAATCATATAAAGGGTTAAGTGATGGTTTCTTATCGACCTCGATTAGATGTGTTGGTATTCCTAGATTAGATGAGAGTCTAGGTGGGTTTTTCCACTAGATTTACTAGTTTATAGGGTCCATTTGGTTATTGACTACAGAGTTACACCATTTGAAATATTGTTATTCTGAACCAAGAATGTCTAGGGATTTCTTGTCATGATGATTAAAAATTACCATGATTATCTAAAGATGTAAGGTTAATATTTGATGCAAGTACAATACACTTAATGATTGAAATATTGTTACCACAGTTAAGGATAAAAATAATTAACATGGGTTAAACTAAATAGATAATGGTTAAAATGACACAAAAATATATATAAATTATATTGTCAGATATTATTTTCTTCCTATATCATAATTAATTATAAATTAAGACAATTTTTAAAAACATTTACTTTAACGTTTCTTAATAATTTTTTATTCTTTGAAAACATACAAGAGTTCTCCTTACCTCCCTATCAAATGGACACACCTCATCTCTCTCCATTAACCCACATTGACCCACATATCTCAAATAAACCATATATGATTCTAGATTAATCCTATTAAACCTGAAATTAGGGGTTTTAATATTTTTATAAGAATGATCCAACATTCCTTACGAATGTTTCTATAGGATGTCTACCGAAGAAGGAATATTCATCATACCCAACCACAATCAAATTATATATAATTATACATCTTTCAAATATATTTTAGTAGTAAAAATTAATAAATTCAGTATAAAAAAATATATTAATATTTTTTATGAATATTTAACCACAATTACCTGGCCTATTAAATAATAAATGGGGTATAAATGTATTTCTCATGCGTACGTGTGGACTACCTTCTCCATGCAATGATATGATTCATTATCAATGACCAAAATTAAGGGTTTTTAATACAATTTATAGATTAATAACTAAGATATTTAAAAATAAAATATAATTGTATAACTATAATATCTTAACTACCTTCTTATCCATTCATCCATTACAAAATAAAAAATTTATGTAATTATCACCCAGAACCATGATTATAAAAATATTTTTTCATAAAAAATTAAATATATGTTATAAATAAATAATATTTTGTATTATACGAATGAATATGGTTCTATCATATATAAATAATAAATATTTTTTTATAAGATATTTAAATTTTAATTAATCATATGAGACTTGAGTAAATGGATTATCATTTAACTATTGTTTTTGGGAGAAATATTCCATATTCACGAAATGATTTTTCATGTGAAATATATAGATGAAATTTTGTATATAATATCCTTAATAACATTATATTCACAGTATTTAATGATTCATTTATGTTATTTCTTTCTTTGGGGCTATGATTCAAAATATATAAAAGTGATAATGGAGTTATGTTTCAATAACAATATAATGAGAATTATTATGGATTGGATTTCAATTGACGAATTAATATGATAAATATCTAATTAAATTGTTTAATACATCATTCCCTATGTTTATTTATATATTTTCTATGTAATAATATCATATATATCTATGTGTTACTTAAAATGATCAATAAAATATCTTTAAACAAATTAAATCCATATTTTATCTTTGATGGGAAAACGTTTTCTTCCATGTCTATTATAATAAAAAAATTAGAGATATTTTCATCTATATGTTATTTATAAAGGTTGTTTTCAATACCCATTACATTATTTTAATTGTTCTAATTGGAATATTTCAAATTAAATAATTTTATGAAAATTCATATATTACATTCTACTAATGTGTGAAAATAATGATCTCTTTTCATGTATCTAAAACAACATGATATTTTATTCATCTTGGTTTTTATTTATATTAAACTATATTTATTAAGATTCCATTTTTAAATTTGAATAAATTTTTTTCCTTAATTATTTGGAACTATTCATATTTTAAATAAGTGATTTCAAAATAGAAAGGGTGTTTTCTTCAAGAAATGTGCCAATTTACCTTTTGAGGTATTTTTTCATCTATAATGACATCCATTGATGTTACATTTTTCTCACAAAGATTATGATTCTATGATACAATCCTTATTATTTTCAACAAGTTTATAGTTATGATGATGAAATATTGATGAAACCCATTTTCTATTATATGAGATTTTTATAATGAAATATATATAGTTTTTATTATCCTTTCAAATATATATGAATGAATTGTGAATAAGTGAGTCGTGAGTCCATTATTTCTCAGCAATTCATTTGGTCATGATGGAAAACTCATGAGATATTTATGTTATATGTGAACGTGATAAAATGTTCAAAACATTATTCATGGACATGATTTCATGTCCTTATGATTGTGCATGGATATTTTTTCTTTCCCCTGAGATTAAGAATAGACCTAGATTAATATATATAACGTTATGTGAGGACAAGATTTCCTGACCTCATCTTAATATGGGAACAAATTTAAATTTGCAAATGTTCGAAATTCTATAAAATTATGTTTTTGAAACATTACAATATTTATGTTATAATCCCATGGATCAATATTGATTAAGGATTATTATAATCAAATATGAATTTTAATTTTTCTATGAAAAATATGTTTTCCATGAGACATGTTTAATAATATTAAATTTCTCTAGACAAAATTAATTAATATATGATAATGTTTTAATACCCTTATTCTCATGAATGGTTGTCGATTGATATCTCATATTTTTACCCTTATTGAGAATCTCACACCCCCTTTTAATTAGATTTCCCTATTTAATGAATATTGGATTTAATTAGTGTATGTTTGATAAGTGTTCAATATGTGAAGAAAATCGCAGGGGATGTTTAATATCATTCATTAAATTAGATGATTATCTATCCTATATCGAAATACACTCAACCTTCTTAGATCTCACTCATGTATGATTTTGAAATGTGTTTCATATATATATATAATATGATTTATAACATTAATATGAAATTTGAAGATTTCTATATTTTTTATCAATGTAATGTTCATATAGTATTTTGAGATTAGGGTTCTGAAACATTGGTGAAGACCCTAGGGGTAATCAAAATTATTTGTTAACATATTAATGTTTTGTAAAAGTATAGATTATGTTGTTTTCATAGAAATAACTCCCTATCTGGATTCTATAAGTGGTTGTGTTTTTGGATAAATCGTATCCTTGAATAATTACCATGAAAAGATTTGGCATATTATTAAATATTGACCATCATTATGGTTCATGGTTAATGTTACCTTACTATTCAACTTTTATTACACTATTGAATTATATTATTATGTAAATTCCTATGATGTTCATGAAAAATTAAAAATGGTTTGAATATATTATTTTCATTGATATAATATGAAAACCCTAAGGTGTCGTATATTTGAATTTAGGTTTCATGATTTAGACATAAAATAAATTATTTTTTTATGATCATGTAGTTTCTCAGTATAATTATTATAACTGGCATGATAATTTTTGGTTTTATTCAATTCATGGAAGATAAAAAACAATTTTACTCTTGAATGTGATGGATAATTGAAATATTTTACTTTTTATCCACCTTATTAAATTGGATTTGTAATGACAATTTTTTAATTATTCTTAATAATCTATCATTTTATATGATTAACAATCTCAGCTTAGGTAAGTTTCATAATGCACTTTACTAGAGAAAAAAGGAGTTTCATAGGAATTCATTTGATGTAGATCATAGATGAATGAAGCTCAGTCTTATTAAATATCAATAATTTGGGAAGACCAACTCTAATGAATGTCTCAATGGAATGATAACATGTTTTATTAGTGGAAAACTATGTTAAAATAATGAAATTTATAATAAAAATTGAAGTGTTTGATAGAGGAAATGATGCTGATTCTAAGGTAGTATTTATTTCTCAGTGTATTTTTTTGGCGAACATTTGAATTATTCAATTTATTGCCCAACTATATAGTGAAACTCATAGTACATGGAAGCACTTATTCTCTGCCAATCATTGAATTGGTATGATGGAATGTTTTCTGAATCGAGATTCCTTAATTGTGTTGTAAAATTGTTTTATCAAATATGGGCTACATATAAGAATCATGAATCTAAAAAGGATTATTCTAAAAAAAATTTCCATGAATAATTTTCTTGCGTATGTCGAGTTGTATAGATAACCTAATAATATGACTTATTTATATGGTGTTATTTTAAAACACATGATTATGGGACAAATAATACCTAATATGATCCCAATGTTTTGAAAATCATGTTTAGTTAGGAAAATAATTTTCATGGTTTTGATAATGTAAATTTCACAGTGATGACTATGAAATTTATTAGTGACATTATGAAAATGTTGTTTATTTAATATTTGATAATGATTACATAATTTTTGGAATTATTGAATATATTATAATTTTTAAAATTTTACTCATGGAACAAGGATAGAGTTATTTTTTAGAAGAATTTAGGATTCCGTTGAGTTTTTATGTTAACTTGTGTTATTTTGAGGAAAAATTAACATTTTTAAATAGAATATTCTATCACTGTAGTCATGAGTTTCTTATGTGACATTAAGATATTTTTCATGTCGTTCTAAGAGAAAAAATAAATTTTATTGTTGAAAAAAACATATCTAATAAATTATTTTGGATTTTTGGGAACTAAATCTTTTTATTTATACTTTTGAGGAGGAATAAGGTTTATTATTTTTGAACACATTAAGTTGAACCATTTGTGTTTTTATTGTAATTTTAGAGACTAATAAATTATATATAACCATGTTGGACATTATCGTTTAGAAATTCTGTTTTTTGAAAATATTTATAAATAAAAATAATGAATATTCATTTATATATTTATCTTGTTGTTTGATAAATTTAAATTTAAGTTCTTCATGTGTGATAGAATTATTATGAAATATTCATTTCATGAAATAAGATATTATTTGGAAATATATCGAAGCACGACCAAAGGATGAAATTGTTCTTAATAAATGGAATGATATAAAGTATGTATAATTTCTAAAAAACTCTATATTTATATTAGGGTAATAATTCATATTTTGGAAAAATAACTTGATATAAATGACTTATCCCTTTAGCATCCTTTGTGATGATATACTGGTCTGGTAACCCCACAAAAATTTATGGTTTTGTGGTCATTAATATTCTCATGACTATATTATTTATTACACTTTATTAGTCCTTTTATGTTATATATCTCTTATATTTAAATATTTTAACTTCCCACATATTTTATCTATATATGGGAACATGATTATATGTTATTTTACGTAAGAATTTTTCCTCCCGCTCTACTTTTTCAAATGATGTTTTATTATCCCAAAGCTCAATGAATGTTTCCAACAATATTATTTTCAAATATTGATCCTTTTATAAAGGAGTTAAAATTTGAATGTTGAAATTTATTTGAGGGGGAATAATATGAAAACTTTTAAATTTAGTTTTAATGTATAATAATCTAGATAGATTTCTTAATAGGAAACACTGATCTTTAAGTGGACTGTGATATAAAATAAAAATATATTTATTTAAATGTGACATATATAAAAATGTTTTTGAATATGATGGTATGAATAAAATTAAGACAATTAATATATATATATATGACCAACTTTATTCAAATTTATTGAAATATTTATATGAAATAATATCTTCATTTTTAGTAGAGTGAGATAATTCATTAAAAATAAATTTTTTTCATAAAAGTGGGGTTTTTATGATTAAATATTATCATAAATTTCTAAAATATCTTATTCTATTTTATAAAATGAAAATAATTTTTCAAATAATCATAATAATTTTAATTTAAGGTTATTTCTTTATTTTTTCTGAAATTATTTTTTAGTTAATGAATAATGAAAAATATTGACTTTTAATATAATATTTTTTTATCATGTAATTTTAATGACCATTTATATATTTAATTTTTGTCTTAATTTTAAATATAATCTATTTTAATTTTATTAATATAATTAATCCTAATTTAATAATCAATATTCATTATTTTGTGTTCTATATTATTTTGGGCATAAAATGTTTTTTTAAAAATAAGAAATTAGTTTTGTTTAAAGAATTATAAAATAAAAATAATTAATCCACAACCAAAAATTGAATCATGAAAATATAATAATTATTTAGAATAAGGAATTTTAAATTTTGTAAATAGCCCCCTTTAAAATTTTGGTCATGACCCATCCCCCGGGTCCCGTGCCGTGACTACCCCAAGCCCACCTTCCAAATGCTCGGGGCTTGCGACTAGCACCAAAGTCGTATTCCATAAAACTGGGAAGGCCTTGGCTTTATCACCTATACACACATGCAACCAAACACACAACTTGATATGAAAGCACGTAAAGTATATGGTAATCAGTGTGATTTAAGTAAGTAAAAGGTTCCAGAATACAATCCCAACTGGAAAGTACGTGTACAACTAAAATGAAATACAACTGACAAAAGGGAAAGATAGCTACTGGGTCGTCCTCCGGGGATTCTACCTGAAGGGTAGGTACAGATAGCCTCCTCATCACTCCACGTCTATCTGTCTCCTCCATGTACCGACACAGCATATGGTCCAGCTCTGGGCACTGTCCAGTCCTCATACTCTCAGCCTTGATCAGCTCTGTCTGTCATCTACCTCGAACACAACAAGGTGCGGGCATAGCCCGTGTAGGGGTGAGTATAATGATACTCAGTAGGGACCCAGAAACACTCAAGGTCTCACAAAATACACCAATGATAAACCACAAGTATGAAATCAATAGATAAAAATACTTACGTATATGCCCACATATATACCAAAGTTATCAAGTAATCCATCTCAATAATGAGGAAAACACAAGAGGTATGGACTCAGCTCACACAATGATTTATTCTAGGGGTAGTAACATGTAATATCCCCAACCACAATGTCAAACATCAACCGTGAGACAACTCCTCCTCTATGAAGTACAGTGGGCTAGCCACGTCACAATGAGATGCTTCCCGCTATCCTTGGACTGTAGAGGTACTCCTCCTGTCGAGTATATTGGGTCTTTCGCATCACCAAGGTGCTCCCCACTGTGGGTCTTCCACGTCACCATGGTGCTCCCCACTGGGCCTATTGAGGTACTCCTCATGTCGAGTACTATGACGCTTCCGCATCACCAAGGCACTCCCCACTGTGGGTCTGCTTTCTCACCATGGTGCTCCCCACTGGGCCTGTTGATTCACACTGAGTGGAAATGGTCAGCATTCATCAAGTCTTAGCCAGCTACAGGGTTCCCGTACTATGCTTTCTCATCTCCAGGAGGATCCGCTGCATGTGCTACTGGTCGATACTCCAACTATGATTAAGTTCCATAGATAATTATCTCAAAGGACATCCACATAATAGCGGTCTCAATGCAATAAATGACGCGTCAATTGGATGCACGGTCTGTGAGTTATTAGCCATTTAGTCCTGGGGGCCCGGTTTGTGCTCAATCCAACCTGACCATTCTCAATCATAATCCAAAACATCAGTGTGGTATACTAATGGGGACCGTCTTTCTCCAAGATTTCCAGCACCACAGATGGTTCTTCAAATGGATGTCTGGTGCCACATATATGGCCAAAGGAGCGTAAATGGGTAATAGTGGTCCATGGTCCGGTCCGACCCAGTCAGACCATCCTTGCATGGGTCGACCTAGTTTGAGATGACCCGTCCAAACCCATTGGGTCAGGCTCATCCCACTAGATGACCTGGTAGGAAGCGAAGACCACCAGGGCCGCAGAGTTTCTATGAGGTCACGGGGCTAGTTCATCCGGGGCGTTGCAGGTGGCACACAGCTGATTCGATCGGGGCGTCGTTGTGGTCCTAGGCCGATTCATCTAGGCCGCCATGCGGTGTGTGGGCTGGTTCACTCGAGGCGCCATGGGGGAGGTGGGCCAGTTATTTCGGGGAGCTGCGGGGGGCATGAGCCAGTTCAGATGGAGCAACTTGGTGGTGCGGGGCCGGTTCGGCCGGGGCGCCATGGGGGGCGCGGGGCCGGTTCGGCTGGGGCTCTGTTGGGGTGCAGGGTTGGTTCAACCGAGGTGTCGCAGGGGGGCATGGGGTCTGTTTGGCTAGGGCACCATGGGGAAGTGGTGTTGCGGAGGGGTGCCGTGCATCTTTTCCTTTGTCGCAGCGACAATGGGGTCGGACACCACTCTCATGCTCCTCCGTGTTGGTTGTTGTCCTCCTACATCGCAATGAACACCAATGAAGAATGGTGAATGGGTCAATCCATGTTTGTTTGGCCCGCACCTTCCGTGTTATTGTAGTTGTAAGTGGTTCACAATGAATGGTGCAGAACATGTATGGAACATCATTTCTTAAAACCCTCTTTATTCACTATTCCCAAATCCCGCAAAAATATAAGGGGAAAATATGGTAAGTGATAATAAAATATGAATAAACCCCAACCTTGTGTTTTTCATTTTCGTTGGCGGGAGATGGTAGTATTGTCATCTATTTTTCGTAGATGAGGACGTTCCACTTTGGAATATGTCCTGAGGAAGAATGTCAAAGGAGGTTGGTGTACATTGTTCGGATATTATGTTCTTCGTTGGCTTTCTTTGTTCGAAGATGAAGTCCTTCGTTGGAGAGCTTTCCTCTCAAAGCTCCTCCTCTCCTCAATTACACCAGAATGAAAAGGTAACCCCAAATTAATGCATTATGTGATCTTTTATGTTCGTTGGAATAAATTCAAATTGAAGCATTTAATTGATTGAGATGGATTTATTAATTAAAATGGGAGGGTAGGAATAATTTAATGTGGAGGTGGGTTGTCATAATTAAATGGGGAGCTCAAGAGGTTTCTCCCTACATAATAGGGAGTTCAAAAGGATGAAACCTCAGGTGGTCCCCAACACCATAACCTCTCATGGGAGTTTAGGTTCGGGTGGTCCCCACCACCATAACCTCTTATGGGAGGTTAAGGTATAGTGGTCCCCAATTCCCAACATCCACATGGAGGTTTAAAAAAAATTATTCTACAAAACGTTTTTTTTATTTTATTCCTTCATGATAAACCCAAAATCTATCATTCACTCTCGACCCACTGTCGTCGAGGTGAAAGACTCCTTATATGAATACCAGCATTGTGAGTTCAACGGTGCACTCATATTTCAATTCTGATCACTGGTTCAAATGATAGAAATATCCACTCATACGTTTATTGAATGTACCTGAAAAAAAGTTTGGAAATTCATTTTGGGTACACCGGGCCTCGAAATCACACGACATCAATTTTCGTGGACTCGTAATATTCCCATAAATTTAAAAAAAATTACATTTATATTCTGTATCTTTTCATTCTCTCCTCCTTAGGGATCTACAACCTTGTAAGAAATAACTCAAAACATGGTAAACATGTGGTGGTACTGAGCACCCATCTGAGCCTCCTGCTCCCATGTATTCTCCTAGAGGTTCCCATGCTGCCAACGAACATGAACCAGATGTATCAACTTTCCATGATAGACCCGCTCCTGTCAGTCCTTATTCTATACAGGAACCTCCGTTAAAGTTTCCCCATCATCGATATATTTTATACCATGGTCGATGATGTGGGAAGGTTCGTGCAAGTATCTCCTCAACTGGGATACGTGAAATACGTCCTGCACCCGGTGTAACTCGGATTGATGAGAAAAGTATTAAGCCACCTCGCCAACTCCGGTGAGAACCTGGAATGGTCTGATTAATCTTGGAGTTATCTTTCCACCTCATAAAAATCTCTGAAAACTTCGCCGAGGTGAGACCCGTAGAAAGACATGGTCTCCATCCTCTAACTCCAGAGGTCTCCGTCTCCTGTTGGCATACAACTTCTTCCTACTCTTTATTTTATTCAACCACTCCTAGATGATCATCACCTTCTCTTTAGTATCCCATACCATCTCTAGTCCCATTAGTGCTGACTCCTCTGGGTAAGTCCAGTACAATGGTGATCTGCAAGGTCACCCATACAACACCTCAAAATGATACATCCCAATGGTGGAGTGAGAGTTGTTGTTGTATGGAAACTCCACCAAAGGAAAGTGATACTTTCGGCTGTGACCGAAGACAAGGACGCGTGCTCGCAGTATGTCCCTAAGGGTCTGAATGCTCTACTCATTTCGACATTCCGTATGAGGATGAAAGGCGGTGCTCAAACAAAGATGTGTCCCAAAAGCCTCCTGCAACCCCTTCCATAGTCATGAAGTAAAACGTGCATCACAATAAGAGATAATTGTCAAAGGTACTCTATGTATTCACACAATCTCATGCATATTGAGGAATCCCAATCTCTCTACTGAGCCCTGCTATCTGATCGGTAGGAAGTTGGCTGACTTGGTGAGTCAGTGGATGATCACCCAGATAGAATCATGTGCCCAAGATGTACATGGAATACTTGTCACAAAGTCCATGGATATCACATCTGACATACACTCTGGGACCTCGAAATCCTGAACCATGTTTGCTGGTACCTGATTCTCCACCTTCACATGCTAGAAATTTAGGCACAAAGAGACAAACTTTGTCACTTCGTTCTTCATTCCCGATAACTAGTGCTATCGTCGGAGATCCTAGTAAATCTTCAACACTAATAGATGTACCGCTAGAGGGGAAGTTTGGAACTCCCTCAACACACCCTCCTGAAGTGACACTGGTACCATGGTATGTCATATGAAGATGATGATGTGCTCCCCACCTTCATAATATATATCAGGTGCCTTCCCTGTGGATATCTAAGCATGTTGAGTCTCGCAGTCATCGTCCCCATGCTACACCTCCCTGACTCACAAAAGAAGTGGAGGAGTGATTTTAAGAGACTGTAGAAAAAATTCTCAATCTCAGTCCACAAAGGATATCTACAAAGAGGCCAGCTACTCCATCACCTCGCCTAATAGTTGAATACCAGATCTCCTGCTAATTGAATCTATGACAACATTCCCCTTCCCTGGTGTATAGACTATTTCCAATTCATAGTCCTAGAGGAACTCATTCCAACGTCGTTGTCTCAGATTCAGGTCCTTCTGCGATAAGATATACCTCAAACTCTGGTAATCATAGAACACTGTAAAGCGCTGCCCCTTCAAGTAATGTCACCACATCTTCATGATGAAGACCACTGTTGCTAACTCCAGGTCGTGGATATCTTAGTTCTTCTCTTGTTGTCTCAACTGTCGAGAACCATATGCGATCACTGCTCGCTCCTGCATCAGGACCCATCCGAGTCCAGTCCCTCATGTGTCTCAGTAAACTACATACCCTATGATCTCCTCTGGAAGCCTCAAGATAGGGGTACTAGTCTATATCTCCGTCAGCTTCTGAAAACCCTACAGGCATCTCTCCAACCACATGAAGGGTTACCCCTTCTTCGTCAACGCTGAATGTGGTGTTGCACCTCTGGAGAAATATGGCACAAACCCTTGGTAGTATCCATCCAAACCCAAGAAACTCCGTACCTCCATCACACTCCTAGGTGGCACCCAAGAAATTATCCCCTCAATCCTCACTGGATCCATTGTAACTCTAGCATCTGATATGACATGTCCTAGAATGTGAACCTCTTGGATCTAGAACTGGATCTTAGAGAGCTTTCCATAATGATGGTGCTCTCAGAGTGTGTCTAGTACTACCCAAAAATGATTGGCATGCTCCTCATTAGTTTTCAAGTAGATCAGAATGTCATTGATAATGTCTATGAAAATTCAATCAAGGTACGGATGAACGATCCTATTCATGAGTCCCATAAACACTATTGGAGCATTGGACACGCCGAATGGCATAACAATGATCTCATAATGGCCATAATGATATCTGAAAGCTGTCTTCTACACATCCTCGTCTCGCACTCTGAGCTGGTGATAGCCTGATCTGAGGTATATCTTTAAGAACCATCATGCTCCCTTTAGCTGATCAAAGAGGTCGTCAATCCTCGGGAGTGTGTACGTGTTTTCACGGTCACCTGGTTTAGGTGCCAATAGTCAACAAAAAGTCTCAAGCTTCCTTCATCCTTCTTGATGAACAAAATTGGGGCTACCAAGGAGAAACACTGGGCCAGATGAATCCCTTCCCCTTCAAGTCCTCTAGTTGTTCACACATCTCACGAAGCTCCGTGGGAGCCATCTGGTATGCTGGTGTAGATATCTGTTTCATCCCAGGATACAAGTCAATGTAAAATTCCACCTCTCTGAGAGGAAGTAGAAAAAGAACATCATCAGGGAAGACATCCACATACTGTTCCACCACTATAAGATAACTTGGACTCTCCAAATCAATATTTATGAGGGTAATTATAGCCAACTAATGAGTGATCGGCTACACCCTCCACTGAGCATGTCCATCCTATGCTGCAAAGGCCCCCTTATCGCAGGTGAAGGTAAACCTGGTCCCATCTATGTGGACACACTGCACATTTCGACTAATACAGTCTATCTGAGCATGGAGATTAAGTAACCAGTCTATGCCCAAGATGACATTGTAAGGACTCGACGCTGCTACTACCAGATCCCAGCTGAAGCTCTTGCCTCCTAGAGTAATATCGCACTACTAGCACCAGTGTATAATCATCTAATCTAATCCCGTAGGAGTCTCTAGTCATAAGGATCGAGCCAACGACACGATCGGAATCTATGAGCTACGAATGAGGGTAGTGGCAATAAAAGAATGACTGCCACCTGTGTCTATAAGTACTGCCACTATGGTGGAGTAGACACCAATCGTACCTCAAATCATCTCGGGAGCACCATGATCATAAGCCTCCACTACTTGGAGCAGAGATCTCCCCTATCCACATACTCCCTGTGGTCGGGGTGGAACTCCTAGTGGTGGTGGTGGTAATATCTCAAATCATCGTCCACTTCCAGCTACATGATCAGCTCCTCTACCACATCTTCTTGCTCCATGAAGACCACATCGATCGAACCACTATCTCTGTCTGGGTGGTCCCTCGACCATATGCTGATCATCCATACGATGGGATGTATATTCATGAGACATGTGACCCAGCCCACATCATGAGAAACACTGTCCGCTCCTGGAATGTCTGTCTCCGCCTCAGGTGCCCCGCACAACCGATCCTGAGTCATGCGGCCATCCACCTATATGGATGGTCTTCTTGGACCTCTGTGACGTTTGTCTATTTCCAGATGCAGAAGAATCCACTACGTGATTACTAGTAGTGGTTCTCACTGTTGGTTAATGCTCAGCACAGAAACTCTCCACCATGAGGGTTATCTCTAACACGACTGCCTGCGTAGAGATGCTTAGAGAAATCATCGATTCCCTAATCTCCCACCTGAGCCCCTGCACGAAGGTCCGGGCCCTAATGAATGGGGCCCATACCATATCTATGGAATAGCATGAGAGGTCAGTAAACCTTGCTGAGTACTGAACCACAGTAACGCTTCCCTAATGAATACAAAATAGCTCATGTATGCGCACTGTGTGAAGAGTCGCTGTAAAAAACTCGACCCAAAACAGGATCTCGAATTCTTCTAGAGAATAGTCACTTCGTCATGGACTTGGAGCATCATGATGCACCATCTTCCTGCTACTTCTAGTAGAAGGCTGGAGACAAGGAACACCATCAGTTCTATCGGTGTCCCTGCCAGTCGAAAGACTCTCACTACAGCCTCCAGACAATCCTCAGCAGCTTATGGTTCCACCTCTCCCCTCAACATGGGAGGCCTCTTGAACTGGAACTTGTGCAAAGTGGTCATGCGTCATGCACTCTATACTATTGGGGATGGTGGAATAGGGGCACCAGAGGCTAAATTTACCTCTAGTGGCTCAACTGGAAAATGGTCTAGCATCGAGGCATCGTCACTCGGTGGGCTATCATTGCGTGCTACTCTCAGAACCCTACCCGACTGTTAGCGTGGATGTATCCTGAAAAGAAGCAGGTGCACCACAGTTAATAAGTTAAACCTATTGATATTACTCAAGAAAACTCTCGGAAGCACACATGCATTCAGTTTTTTCATGCACTGAATCAGAAATCAGAAGCCAGGGTCCTGGTGTATGGATACGTCGGCCGCCACACCGAAAATGGACTCCCTGAAATGAAAACTCCACTCATTAACCATAATAATATTTCTTCATAGAAATGATCAGAGTCCTATGTTCTGCTGAAAAACCGACTTCTCTGATACCAATTTGTCACGACCCATCCCCAGGGGACCGTGTCGTGACTACCCCATGCCCGCCTTCCATAGGATAGGGCTGGCGACAGAACCAAAGGCATATTCCCTAAAACTAGGAATGCATTTCATTTATAAAATATAAACACATGAAACAAAATAGAAAACAATATTCAAAAGAAATTCAACTGTATTGTAAACAGAGTGAGGCAAATAACTAAAAGTGGCCAAAATACAAGCCCAACTGGAATATACAAGTACAACTGAAAATAAATACAAATGAGGAAAGAGAAAGACAGCTACTAGGTCATCCTCCGGGGTTCCTACCTGAAGGGTAGGTACAGATAAAATACTCAGTACTCCATGTACATCTATCTCCTCCACGTACAGACACGTCGTATTGTCCAACTCCAGGAATCGTCCATTCCTGGTACTCTCAGCCTCAATCAGCGTTGTCTGTTGTCTGCATCCAATAGAACATGGTGTGGGCATAGCCCGTATAGGGGGTGAGTATAATGATACTCAGTAGGGACCCCGAAACCCTCAAGGTCTCACAAAATACACCAAGGATAAACCATAGTGTTAAATAAACAGATAACCAAAATTTGGTATATACCCAAACATATACATATGTTTTCACGGGATCCATCTCAATCATGAGGAAAAACACAGAGGTACTGACTCAGCTCCCAAAATGATTTATTCTAGGGGTAGTAACAAGTAACATCCCCAATCACAACGTCGAACCTCAGAAATGGGAGAACTCCTCCAATATCGATTATAGTGGGACTACCGCGTCACATAGAGGTGCTTCCCAAATAACATGGACTGCTGAGGTACTTCTCCTGTCGAGTACTGTGGGTGTGCCGTATCACCAAGTCGCTCCCCACCATGGCTCTTCCGGGTCACCAAGGTGATCCCCACTAGGCCTGATAAGGTACTCCTCTTATCTAGCACTGTGGGTCTGCCGCTTCACCAAGGCGCTCCCCACAATGGGTCTTCCACATCACCAAGGCACTCCGCACTGGGTCTGTCGTGTCACTCCGAGTCGAAAAAGTAATCAGTCAACAAGTCTCGGCCAGCTACTAGGTTTTCGCACTATGCTCGCTCGTCTCCGGGAGGATCCTATCCACGATATACTGGTCGATACTCCAACTTTCACAAATTTCCATTAAGATCTATCTCAAAGGACTGACATGTCATAGGGGTCTCAATGCAACAGATTACGTGTCAATTGGACGATCGGTCTGTGAGTTATTAGCCTATTAGTCCTGGGGTCCCTGTTGGATTCATTCTCAATTAAACCTAAATGTTCCCCATATTAATCCAAAACATCAGTGGGGTATACTAATAGGGACCGTCTCTCTCCAATATATTTAGATCCACTGATGGTTCGTCAAACGGATGCCATCTGCCACAGATTTGGCCGAATGAGCGTAAATGGGTCGTAGTGGGGCCGAGTCCGGTCCGACCCGGTTAGACCAACCTGTCATGGTTCAACCCAGATCAGGTCGACCAGGACCGAACCACTGGGAAAGGACCGACTCGCGATGCAGCCCAATTCTCTGGGTGGCCTGGACCGCTGGATGTTCCGGCAGGCCGTGAGGGCCGTGAAGGTCGCGGAGGTGTTGCGAGGGCGCATGCCCAGTTCAGCCAGGTCACCGTGAGGGGAAAACATGGGAAGTGATAATAAAATATGAATAAACCCCTACCATGGGTTGTTCATTTTTTATGGAATTAGAACGTAGTATGGTCATCTATTTGTCGTAGATTAGAACATTCTACGTTGGAAGAAGTCCCAGGGAAGAAGGTCGAAGGTGGTCGGCATTCTTCGTTCGGAGATGAAGTTCTTCATTGGTGTTCTTTGTTCGTAGAAGAATTTCTTCACTGGAGAGATTTTCCCTCAAAGATCCTCCTCTCCCCAATTCCACCAAAATGTAATGGTAGCCCCAAAATAATAGATTATGTGATCTATTATGTTCATTTTTATTAATTCAAATCGAAGCATTTAATTAATTTAGATGAATTAATTAATTAAAAGGGGAGAGTAGGCATAATTTAATGTAGAGGTTGGTTGTCATAATTATGTGGGGAGATCAAGAGGTTTCTCCCCACATAACAGGGAGTTCAAGAGGTTTCTACCTCGGGTGGTACCCACCAATATAACCTCTCATGTGAGGTTATGTTCGGGTGCTCCTCCCCCCCCCCTATAACCTCTCATGGGAGGTTAAGGTCTGGTGGTCCCCAATTCCCAACTTCCACATGTAGTTTTTAAAAAATAAAATAAAAATAAAGCAACAAATCTTTATTTTTATTTTATTCATTCACGAAAACCCCAAAATTTATCTTTTACTCTCGACCCACTGTCGTCGAGGTGAAAGTCTCTTTAAGAAAATACTGGTGATGCGAGTTCAACAGTGCCCTCATATTTCAATTTTGAGTAATGGTTCAAATGTTACAAAAACCCACCTGCACGATTACTGAACAAACATGATTTTTTTTCAGAAATTTATTCCGGGCACACTGGGCCTCATAATCACGAGCCGTCAATTTTTCAGACTCGTAAAATTCCTATATATTTAAAAAAAATACCTGGTAATTCCAGGTCTTTAAATTTTTATCACTATTAATAGTAAACATGGTAAATATTTGACACCATAGTTAAGATAAAATGGGTAAAGTGGGATATAAATATAGGATAAGACATTACTATAAACCTAAAAATATCCTTTAAACAATTTTATTTGAGGGGTTCTATGAAAATATTCTATTATTCAATGAAACTGATTTTTTTCCATTTAACCTTGTTAATAAAAGATATATTTCATGTATGTGGTGAAAAATAGAAATGTCACCCTACATTCATTGAAACCAGTAATATTTTATCATGGGGCTAAATATATATAATAAAAAAATATAAAAATTATTATTAAAATTTAAAAATTATATTTATGTGATTAATATATATTAATATTTTAGTTATTTTAAAAATACATTAAAATAATATGCATCACCAACACAATGCTTCTACATATAGTAAGTAAAATATACTAAAGAATTTTTAAAATCCTAAAATAAATATGTTTAGGATGATGTTTGGAGTGTCATGAATTTTATGGGTATATATATTGTATATGTTGTGGTAAAATTTTATATATTTGAAATAATTTTTTTATTAAATTTAATGTCAAATTAAAGGAATAGAATCATAAAGGAAATTAAGGATATTTTATGTTATATAATATTTCATTAAATGATTTAAAAAACCTAAAAATAGTGAAATTTTAAATGGGGTGGGATATGGTCTATATTCAATACCTTTAACATTTATGTGTCAATTTTTACCTCGTTTTTAATTTTGTTACCCTTAATGATTGAAAAAATGGGTTACTGTGTTTTAGGATAAAAATGATTAACGATTTGTTAAACTAATGTGATAAGGGTTAAAATATCCTAAAAACCATTATAAATAATATTTAATGTATTATTTAGATACTATATAATTAGTACGTAATAATTAATCTAATTTGGAATATTTTTTCATTAAAATTAACTTTTTAATATTTTAATTGTTTGAAAATTTACAACGTTTCCACTTCAATCACTTATAAATGGAATCCATCCTCTCTCATATTCATAAAACATTGAAAACCCAATCTTGACCAAACGCTCCCCAAATCTAATAAAAATTCCATATTCATGCATGAGAAAATATGGTAATTTTATAACACCATTCCGAGCCACCATAATAAGGGATCTAATGATATCTACCGAAGAAGAGGAAATCATCCTACAATAACTATTTTAATTTCTATCTTCTTTTACCTAGTCTAAATCTATGTTATTGAACATAAAAATAATTAATTACTTATCCATAAAAGAGTAATATTATTTATTATTATGTAGCCACCACTTTCCATTCCCTTTTCTATCAAATTGTGAATGAAAGTGTCGCTCATGCATATGTGAGGGAAACCACATCCATATAGATATATTATATATTCTCTATAACCATAATTAACGATTGGGTATTATTATGGAAACATTTTTTGCATATTAAATTTATTAAATAATTACACTTATGGAATTATATTATATTATCTACATTTTTTCATTTATAGTCATTAAAAAATGTAAATGTTTGTCAGTTATATGTGTAAACTATCACCTCCACATATCGATGTGATTCACCTTTAATTATCTCTTCACTAGTATGGTAATAAAGAAATATTGTATAAATATATATCATATATTTTTTAAAATAATAATTTTTAATGGTTTATTATAATATAAATATATTTCATTCAAACAATTGATAAGTGGAATTAGCACTTTTTCATAAGTGTTGTCTATCGTGTCCACGTGGTGATGTAATTCATTTTTTATCACCAATGTCTATGAATAAATATAAAATATTTTATGATGAAGAAAAATGAAAATTAATTAATGATTAGTGTTTTAGAGATGATGAAACCGAGACTATGTTTCATGTACTCGATCCATCAAAGGAAGATGAGACTTGGGGGAAATGGTTTCTCAACCAACTATTAATTCCTTGAGATATATGCAACATTCACTAGTTAATTATTTAATTGGGTTTATATAATTTCCAATTTATATGATATATATAGAATTTATTTATAGTCAATGTATTAAATATTTCGTTTTATCTTCATTATTGTATGGGTTTTATGATTTAAATGTTACCAAAGTATTAAGGGATTTAGCTTTCAATGACTTTTTAATCTAGATGGTTTATGTTTAAATTTTTATTAAGGAAATTATAAGATCCTTATTCTAAAAAACCATTTCATTTTCATTGACCTATATTTATTTCTATAGTTTATAAATATTATTATTCACTTCCACTTTTTAGTATAGAAAATTTCTGAGATACATTTTAATTAATAGATGAAAAAATTTCATCATTAATCAATGAACAATTTATTCCTTTGCCATTATACAATTTATTTTATATAATTCATTGAATATACAAGAAATTTAATAAAAAATTAATTTCTATTAACTTTTATATTATTTTAAATATTTTAAAAGTAATATTTTTAATGAAACATTTAGAAACAATTAATTTATATCTTTTTATTCAATGGTGAAAAGATTGTTCTCTTTTAATAAACATGACATATGCAGATATTTCCAAATTCATGATCATTATTTACACCGAATATGTATTTATGTGGTTCCACAGTTCCATTCAATGAAATAAATTCCTTATTATTTTTGAAAAAGAAATACTTTAAATAAATGATTATAAATGAAATGGGTATTTTCCTTAAGAAATTTTCCATACGATATTTTCAAGGAATTTAAAATATATGATGAAATACATTGATGTTAATAATATTACATTTGGGATATTATTCTATAATACCTTCATTTTTAATTTCTTTATATATTTTATAGTAATAATGATTAAATATTGATTAAACCCATTTAATAATCCATGAATTATTTTATGATGAAATGTTCAATGTTTTCATGGTATTATTGCATAAAATTGGATAGATTTTAATTATATGTTGAGTGGGTACAAAAAATCCCTATAATGTGTTATTTAATGATGAATAAATCAAAAGATAAATATATTAAGTGTGAACCTGGTGACATGGTCACAATGGGATGCATGGAACTGGTTTCATGTCCATAAGATTATTCGTTGATCTATTTTCACGTAAAAAAGTTTATTCATGGACATGTTTGCATTTTTAAATGTTTATGAAATGAACTGATATCAAATCCATGACATAATTAGTGGAACTTTTTAAATTTAAACATTTTCGTAGTATTATATAATTATATATTTTTCTAAAATCATATTTTTTATGTTATGTTATCATGAATGAAGGTGGATTATTGATGAATAAACACTCATATTAATTATTTTTTTTCTTATGAAATATATTTATTCAAATACTCATAAGAAAATATAATAAAATATTTAGGATTATATTCTTCATGTCATTATTATTTTTCTAAAACAGTATGATTCTGTATGATCACTTTTTTGATATTTCATATGTTTACCCTTACTGAGTATCTAAGCTTACACATTCTTATGATTATTTTTTACATATAATGAAGAATTTTTTTAAAGAATTATATATTAATGAATAATTATTATTTTTGATTATTATTTTGCGATATATCGATGTTATTTTATGAAAAAAGATGAATTTTTTCAGTTATACAAATAAACTAAACAATTATGGTCCTTTAAAATGTATTATTATAAAAATAACTGAATAATAATCTAATAGGATGTTCAATATATTTATATAAAAAATGGTAAACAGCAATCTAAATGCAATTCCACTTAGTAATTTAATGTAAGGGAGATGATACTCTAATTTTGAATGACTAGGATACTCTATCCATGATGAGGATTCAAAAATACAAAATAATAATTGATTTGTAGAGGTTGAATGTTAAATAATTTATTGGAGGAAATAAATCCTATCATTCATAAATTAATTATCATCCATCCATTAATGTATTGATCAATGAATCTAGAAAAAAAGGTATAGTGATACAAAAAAGGTTAAAAATATTACTGATGTAATCATTGATATATAAGGAGTTATGAGGATTATATCCTAATTATGTGTCTCATCAAATTCTGAAGTGAATAATGAACATATGGATGATTCCCATAGATAATCCTTCTCCATACATCTGTAAAGTGTTAATTTGTATATAAATCTCAATTAGAAGATATAATGGGATAATATGAAGTGAGAAATTTTATAATATGTATCTCGATGAATGATATTTCAACAAACTCATATTGATGGAAAAAATAATAAGGGTTTATTGAAACCATTATCAATACATATTTTGTAATGGGAAAACATAACCATAGATATTATTAAAGGAATCCCAGAATTTTTAAAGACCAAAATTCAATTTGGGTTACAGTCGATATCATAATGAATATAATGTATTATTTTTCATAAAATTATATATCTCCCTTGAAAAGATCTAAATATAAGAAAAAATTGAAGGTTTGTATCTATAAAGAGTACCAATATCCACATTATCTAATTAGGATCTATGGATTTCCCAGATTTTTTGGTGGATACATCAAAATGAATTTGAAATAGAGCTATGTTTTAGCACTTGTTATCATTCTCAAAGAGATTTTCAGTATGAGAGGAAAATTCAAAATCTATATTATATTATAATGTCTTTATCGATTTATTTACATGTATTTATATATAAATTCCTCTATTTTTTAGATATATCATATAAAAATAGATTCCATTATCAGATTCGGGTGCCATAATATGTGGTAATGTCTATGAATATAAGTAGAATTTCTATGTGATTGGATGAAGTTGCAGAGATAAAGCTAATAGTCCATACCTTGTGCAAGAAATGATGAATAAATATCAAAATATTCAGTAACATAATAATGTATGAAAAATTATATTGCTGATTTATGCAGATAATAGTCAATGATATCATTAATTTGAATTTGGGGATAAGGTGTTTCTCTGAATATCTCTATAGAAATGAGCTGTGAGATTTTTGGTTGGGTGGGAAGATGACCCCCAGATATATAATCCCCTTCATGATACATGATAATCATAGAGTTATAGCCGATAATATATAACTCACTCCACAACTCTCAAATGCGAATAACGTGTAACCTATTTCACATTTTAGGATATATGTACTAGATCAATAACATGTATTATGCTCAATTGATCTAAACTACAACATGGAATGTCATCTAAAGAACACCATATATTAATTTTTTATCGAATTAATAATGGTTTTATAAAAAAATACCCATATAGTCAAAATTTTATGGATAAATCATTGGAATTTGCAGGTTAGATGTGAACCTGAAGATATGATGAGTGAAAATTTACATTACATATTTTATTTCATACAAAAGAAACATTGAGGAAAAAATATTTTTAAAGGGGTGTTGAATGTAAGGACCAGATTTTTGTTAATATAAATAAAAAATATGTTCAATTAATCCCTAAACACATAACACTAAAACCAAAAAATATATATACCCCATTAAGGTAGCCATATAATTGTTAGATACAAATTATGGTAAAAGAATTACTCTATATATAGTAAACACAACAAAATATAGTTCACTTTAAAAATCAAATAAACTATTAAAAATACTAATCTAATAAGATAAAAGTAATAAATTTATTTCATTTAAATTATAATAAATTTTGATATTAATAATGGATTCAAACTATATTAATTAGTAATTTATGAGAAAAATAATAGTTAATATACTAGAATACATTTTCATATAATTTTTTTGATATATATTTCTTATGATTGAATAGTTGGAGATGTTTGAAAAAAAATTATTTTTAGGTGAATAGTGAAAAATACCATTTTTATAGAAAATATAAATTTTATGAAATTTTTAGTATGTAAGTATGAATGGAAAATATTTGAATCTTTTTCATTAATTTATATATTTATTTTATAATTTTATTTATAATTTTAAAAAATTTAGTTTTAATTTATGCACATAATTTTAGATTTTAGAAGATAAGTTATATTTTTCATGAAATAATTCTTAATAAATATAGAAACCCTGACCCCAGTAGCCTAGATTATTTACCTATTTTATTTAATTATAATAATTTTAAAGTAATTTAATCCTGAAAGACAAAATAGTTTAGTAATATTTTTAAAATAGATACAGACATGATTCTATAATGACATTTGGAAACAAAAATAACAACATAATGTTTTTTTGAGAATATCATTATCCCCTCTAGAATATCCATGAATATCATTTATTGTAAATATCATGCATTGTGAGGAATTGTCGAAAAAACAAGGATGATATAATATGATCAGTAATTTTAATGTATAGTTCATGTTATAATTAATTAGTATGAATAATCAACATGGAAAGGTAAATAATAGAGAACACATTCGATTTAATAATTAAATGAGAATTATATTCATCTATAGGTAATATCATCGAAAAAATATAATAGATAATATGATAATTAATAATATGTACAAAAAAGAAAAAAACTGAACAAACTTTCAATTTTAAAACCTGGAGATCATGAAAACATAAGGGAAACTCAATATTGAAAGGTATATATCGGAAAACACATTCCATTTAATCCCGAATTGATAATGAAATGAATCCAAAGATAATATCATTATGAAAATACTAGGGATAATAATAATTACCAAATTCTCAATGATGTAAGTATATAATTATTAGATTCAATGATCTCATGAATAATGATAACATTACATTCAAGAACATTAACAATACAATTTAAAAATATAGGTAGAACCCTTTTAATGGTAGACTACAGATCACCTCTTGAGACTATTAGTGAATTGAGAGGCTCTAAAATTCTAGGACCCACCCATCACTGCATGTAAAAAGCATTCATTATATATCAATTAATAAATTCCCTTCTTGAATAAAATTCATAATAATTATGTATACATACTGTATAAAAATTAATGATTATAAATATTTCCCATGTCAATCATATAAAAGTAAATGTAAAAACCTATTTTAATAGTGATATATGTTTTAATCAATAATAATATCCCTTATTAAGACTATTTTTATTTTGGGAAAATTTGATGTCCACTGATCACATATATGTGAATAATTCAATGGAATGTTGCTGAATACAAAAAATAATCAAGGAATTGTATGTCAATACAAGATTTGGAAAAAATAATCCTAAATTATCTCGAGTAATATTAAGGATGATATGAATAAGATATATTCACATTGTGGTATATGTAAAATAAATTTTTCTTATCATTGAAGAATAGTAAAACCGTAAATTTATATTTATTAAAAATCTTGATGAAAATATCATTTTTCTATTAAAAATATTTTTAAAAATAAAATGACAAAAAATATTTAAAAATAACATTCTTTAATAATTATCTTTAAAATAACAATATATGTTTCAAAAATTGGGTGCTAATGATGTTAGGAAATTCTATTTATGACAATTATGTTAAAATAATGAATCCAATCACATTCTCAGTAAGTTCCAAATGGTCCTTATTTTGAAAGAAACATGAAGAATTTTTTCAAACAATTTATTTAAAATCAAAATGGGTTAATATTAATTTAGTGAATCATTTGAATCATTTTAAAAAAAATTATTTTTGAAACCATTTGTAGAAAACATAGTATTGGAATTAAATGGATTTTCGACCAAAACTAAAAATGATGTCATATTTTCCTAAAACACATTTTATCAATTATTTTACATACAAAATTTTGGGAAATGGTACTATTATTTGAAAATATAATTAATAACTGGAGGAGTGTAAAATAAATTTTTTTTCTAAGAAACTCTCAAATAAAAACATTCAAAAAAAAAATATGAAACATTAATCTCGATTATATCGAGGTCATAAAATAAACCCTTACCCTGATTATAACGATTAAATGAGTATTTGTGAATAAATAGAATAATTGTATTATAAATAACCCCACATAATTTTTTTTTAAATAAAACATAAAATAATATATATTAATTTTCACATAATCATAAAATATTAATGAAAAATAATAAGTAATATAGACCCATGAAATGAAATTGATTTATGAAATTATTCACCACTTGGTAACTCTTATGATATAACACCTTTGATGAAATAATAAAAATTGGAATATAAAATAAAATAGATTAATAATTAATCATGATATTACTTGTTAAATAAGAATTATATACAAATGTAAAAGATATTAGTTTCATAATAATATAATTTTCCTCAATGAAGGGAAGTTAATATGAACTCCCTTACCCAATCCTTCCGTTTGGTTGAAAGTTTATTAAACTCATGTATATATATTTTTTAAAATTATTTACATATTTGTAAAACATAATAATAATTATAATATCCTATACTATCCTTTTAACAAATCTAATCACTTTTTTTATTTACATACAATTATTTTCATTGTTTCAGGTGTTAATTGCAATGTTTTCTCATGCATTCTTCTCCATGAGTGATCATGTTCTCGAAAAAATTATATAGTTACATCACATCCAGTATAATAATTGTGTAAAAAGTATCATATATTTAACTCAATTATAATTTAAATATTAATCATGAGTGACGGGGTTCATAAATTATGTATGTTACATTCAGTGAGATGATATGTATTACGTATGCTTGAGTAATGTTTCCATTTTTCAACAATAATTATGGAATGGTGTATGTAATATATTATATTACAATAATTATAATAATATCATATATAAAATAATTTTTTAAATAGACGTATATATATAATCCATGTGGTGTGGTGATGAAAAGAGAGAGGAATCTCTTTGTGAAGGTGGTAGTCCCTATATAAGTGAACGATGTTATCATCTTTATGTGAGTGAAAATGAAATAAATAAAATGATATATTATCATTTAATAATGATATTATCTCATTAATGTTATAATTATTTCATATATATGACATAAATTTATTAACATTATCCTTGTTAACATTCATGTGAAGTGTTAGTGAAAAACGAATCACATCCCTTCATGGAGATATAGGCCTCCTTAAACATGAGTGACATTATCAGATCCCATAAGTAATAGAAAGTAAATATTTACATATATATGATATAATTAATCTATATGTATAATTACTTTATAAATATTAAATATATACTATATATACATCATCATACCCGACCGTGATATTTAGTAATGGAAAAGAGAATAACCTCAGTTTGGGAGGTAGTAATTGTCTGTATTAATGACTCATGATTTCATAACCTTGATGATGGAAGTGGTGATGGTTTATGGAAATAAAATCATAATAATACTTTTTTTATATATATGATATTGATTTTATTATATCCTCTTATTTTTCTATAATTTATGTAGGTGAAGTAAGAAAAAAATAAAAACACATAGTTTGGAATTTTATATCTTCTTGGACCACCTGGTTAAGGTCATAAAGAAACTATTACAAGAAAGGACTTGAAAAAAATTGTATTCAAGGATTATGGAATGCATACTTGAAATAAATTTGGTTAGATATTTGTTGAACCAAAATGGTTTAGAATTGTTTATAAGAGAGTGGAGTGGTTGATATTTTATAATTGAGTTGAGTGCCACACTTTTAATTTTTTAGAAGAAAAATTTGGAAGAATTTTTTTCAAAATTTGAAAGTTTAAAAAATAATTTATCATTAATAATTTGACATTATAGGGTCTATATATATCAATATAATATATTTTAGGAAACAATTTACTAAATTTTAATCCCAATACATTTAGTGTAACTCCACTATAAGTCTGTTTTTAACATTAAAATGGAAAATTAAGTGTTTTTTTTCACTATTAATATTTTTCAACAATTATGGTTACATTTTTAGATAATAAAATTATTCTAATATCAAATAAAGGATACATTTTTTATAATTCAACTCACATACTTTGAAAATTTTAAGTTAAAAATAATCCTATAGAGGAGACGATAAATGGGTTTTTCGAAGGGAATAAGTTTAGAAGCATTCAAAATTATAAAATAAAAAATTATATTGAAAGATATTCTAATGACATAAATTTGAAATATATATATAATTAAACTAATTTTATTTATAAATAGTTCATAATATATTTTCATTTTATAAATAATATTAAAAAATAAAAAGTGTTCAATTAAAATTCAGTATTTTTCTATATTCCTATAAAAATGAAATATTCCTTAAAAATCCAAAAAATCAACACTTATATATTTTTTATCTAATTATTTGAAAATTTTATTTTATTTTTCAAATAAATTTTCTAGAAGTGGTAAATATAAAATTTAAATCATGTTCTAAATTAGATATTAAACCATTTTATAGAAAAAAAATTAGAAAACATTTGTTTCTCTTCTAAGTGAATATTATTTTATTTATAATGAATATAAAACCATATTTTTTATAATTTAGATAGTTATAATCAAAAAAATTTAAAATATATTTTATAATAGTATACTATATTATTTTCATTTATACATTGGGTTTTTTGTTTTGTAATCTATCAATGAGATTAAAATTTAAAAAATATAATTGATTCTTTGTTTCAGATTACTATTTAATGTTTCATATTATAAGAAATAAAATTTTATTATTTTTTAATTTTGGTGTGTTACATTCTCCCCACCTTATATAAATTTTTTCCTCACAATTATAACGTCATATTGGTAATCATGAATTTTATATTTGGAAATACCATTGCTAAAAACCCATACCATAAAATGGGTCAAAAAATATATTCTTAATAAGAGATAAAGGGAAGTAAAAAGGTCATATTAAATAACATATTAAAAGGTTTCCAAAAAAGTATAAAATTGGTTCTGACTAAATATATAGACATATAATGAAAGTTTAAATAGTTATAGATAGTAATAGAGTGCACTGATCACATGAAACTGAATGATCAAAGAAATATTAATAGCCTTATAACCTTTGATCTGTGATTATTTAATGAAAATTTGATTCATCTGATGTGAATATAAATTGAATTTTTTTGTAGCTAAATCTTTTTCTCAATGTTGAAAAATTATTTTATTCTTTATGAATATATGAAATATACTTAATTGATATCTTTCTATTTTATAGTAACAATTTCATAGATTGGTTATTCCAAAATAAATTTCAAATTCATCATTTACATGAAGAAATGAATATTCTAAAATGAATTTTTCATTTTTTTTGAATAAAAAAATTCATATATAATTTATCATATGTTCCAAAAAAGAGTGACATGCATTTTATTTTGTCTTTAACTTTTTTCCAATAATAATACCATCGAAACTTGTTTTCTAATATAATATATTATTATCTAATCCTCAACGGAAACACTATTAGTTCATAATTAATATTTATTCATAAAATAATTTTACTAAAATCAATGACATGTTAACCAAGACATTACACACGCTAGTGGTAGGTTCTAATCCATTTTGGTCAATTAGTTATAGGATCTACCCCTGCGGCCTTACTAGACATGATGGGAATTCAACTAGAAAGCAAGTTATCATTTTTCCAAAACAATGTTAAATTAATTCCTATTACATTCACACTAAAATAATTATGTACAACCTTTAAATACGATTAATAATAAAATAAAATTTATCTAGGGTTTTCAATATAACATATTTATTCATATAAACTAGTAATAGAATATTTATATATCAAGGAAAAAAGTGATGAATATCATTTAACTTATTGCTGTAAAATGTAAATGAATTATTCCACAAATAGCACTTTTAATAAAAGTTATACTAATCTAATGGGTTTTATTTCCATATATTAATCACAAAATATCCTTATTATTATGTTACTTCCATTACAAGGAACCTAACAATTGTTGTTTAGTACATAAATCTATGATCAATGTTAAACTCAAAGACCCTTGATGGTATCTATAAAACTTTTGTTAATGAAGACATGGATTCATTTAAGATTTAAAAAAATCCTTAGATGTTTCATGATTCCTATAACAACAATACAATTTTTATAAAAACATCAATAATATAATACATTAATATGAATACATAAATAATTCATCTGTATTATATCAACATAGTTACTTCCTTCATGTTGTGTTTATTAATTAGAAGATGTATTTGAATTAAATAATTCCTCGTATCCCTACATTCAAAAAAGTAAACTATAAATGGATTTATAAGAAGATATTTTTTCCCTTTCATCTTACCCATCTAGTTTCCTCTGAATTTCATTACATTTGTCCCTTTTTATCAAAATTAATACATTATTACATTCCATTTAGACACATTATATAAAATCTAAGCCACTTTTGGTTTAACAAATTCCAATACTTTTCACCATCTCTATATATCCATAATAATATTTGGTAAATAAAATTATGATTACCAAAAGAGTATTACATGTGATGGTCAAACTAGGTGGCCATTAATGATTATTTTCATGCACAGGGTAATAATTGGGTGAATCCCACTGCACATTTTTCTATATTATTCAACATAGATACATATATTATAGAACCATGTCCACTTTTAGTATCCAAATATATATGTATTTCAAGGAATAACAACCTAATCTCTTCCTTACCAAATCATTTTGTTGTTATTATATGTTTATCCTTAATGTCCATAATATGGTTATGTTCCCTAATTTAGGTTTTCCTATATCTGGTTCCCATGGATTCTAAAAAGCATACTTGGATTCCAATTATATATACTCTAACCCCTGTAGACTAGAGCCAATTTATTATTTAAAAAATTATTATATAATATATAAAACATCTTCCCAAATGACTGAGTTGTTTTGTTTTCTTGGTAAATAGGATACACACATTCATCCAAAATTACATTTGAAAACAAATTTTTTTTTGAGAATATAATTATTCCATATTGAATATTCATTATTATCATTCATAGTAAACTTCATGGATTTCTGGGAAAGGAAAAAAATAACGGTGAGCTAAAATAATTAGTAAAAGTTAATTATAGTGGAAGTTATTATAAATCAATAACAATAGTCAACATGAAAAGTTCAATCACCAAACACATATTCTTTTAATAAATAATTTTTACTTAAACCCATATAGACATGAAATAATAATTATAATATTTTGGATAATATGTTAATGAATAATCAATGAGTAATTGTAAATAACAAAATATACATTCTATTAAATTTACTTGACTATCATAAAAATATAATGAAAAATCAATATGTTTTGGTAATTAATATAAAACCTATTCTATTTAGTTAATATTTGAAAATAAAACTCATCCTGAGATAATATTATAGTGAAAATATCACGGATAATAATAATGATAGAACATTAAATGAAGTAATTTCATAATAATTTGACACCAAGGCCTAGGAATCATGATACCTTCACATTAACGACCATTCAAAATAAGATTTAAAAATATATGTATAAACATGTTTAATGTTGTGTTACTAATTTTATTCATGAGAATACTCACAGATCGAAAAGATATATAATTACAGGCATCACCCATGGATTTTTGTCGAAATCATTCCCCAAATATTGAAAAATCGATTTAATTCAAAAAAAGTATTCCTTACCTTTTAATATATGTATTGAAGAATGAATATTGATCATAAAAATTTCCCTATTGAATAAAAAATATTTCAAATTAAACCAATGTATTTGGAGATTTTATATAGTTTAATAAATAATTATATCATTCTAAAATAATAAAAACTTTTAGTAAAATGATAATGTCCAATGATATTTGGAAAATTAATAATACAAGGGAACATTGATGACTTGAAAAATGATTCATTAAAGTTAAGTTAATACAATATTCTGTAAAAATAATCATAAACTAGTTACAAGAATAATAATATTAAAGGTATGAAGACATCAAATCTAGTGTTTTTATAAGAAAAATAAATGATTTTGTACCTTAATGAATAGTAATACCATAATATGAAAATTACGAACATTCTTGTTGAAAATATCATTTTATCATTGAAATTTATTTTAAATATAAATTTTTTAAACAATTTTGAAAATAAATTGATATGAAAAATTAGTTTGAAAATTATAAATTTTGTTTTAAAAAATTGAGTTTTCATAAATTTTGGAAATTATATACATTCCAAGTATATAAAAAAATATTTTTTTCTCATCATTGGTAATATCCAAACAAGACTTATTTTGAAAGAGAAAATAATATTCCTTTTAATTGTTTTCAAAAGTGAAAATGGTTAAAAATGACATTAATAAATCATTTTAACAAGGATAAAAGAAATTTATGAACTTTTTTAAGTAATGGTTTTGGGGGAAAATGGATTTCCAAATAATGAGTTAAATTATATCATATTTTGTAATGAAAATATTTTATCAATTATTATAAGTACCATAGTGAGAAGAACTGGTAATATTATCTGAATGTATAAGGAAAAACAAGAGGCAAAACTGTAATGTGTTTTTTAGTTAATTGTAAAATTATTTCCTTCAACTAAAACTATATAATAATCAAACTCTATTAATGTGAGATTATGAAGGAAAATATTACAATGATTATAACATTTAAGGGAAATTCATAAATGGATATATTATGTGTATGAACTATAAGTCCATGTTTAATTTTTGAAGTACAACCTAATACAAAAAAAATAAAATTTAAAAAATTATCAAATAAAATAAAAGACAAGAAATATGTATTATATCCCAATGACAAAAAATTCATGTATGAAATTCATTACCACTTAGAAACGATTTTATAAAATCTCCATATAAGAAATAATTCATCATAAATAGTAAAATTAAATGAAGTATTATTTAATTTTGATATTACTTTTAAAATGGGATGTATTTAATCCATATTAATGTAATTAAATGCCCATAAATAAAATAAGACTTAATGAAGGGAAATAGAGATGAATCCCATTACCTCATACTTCAATTTTTTTGAATGTGAATTGAACTATTGTATAAATGTTTGATTCATATTTTTAACATATAATATATCCTTATTAATATTTACCATATCTTGTATTATCCTTTTATAAAATCTTATTTTCTATTTGATGTTTGTCTTTTAATAATTTCATTGTTTCAGGCGTTAATTCTAAACTTTTATCTTTCATGATTCATCATGAAAGAGATAGTTTATCTCATAATATATAGTTTTATCACCTCCATAATAATTATCATAAAACAATTATCATATTTATACAGCAATTATGATTTTTTAGACCAATCATTAATATTTTTTTAAACGTTGTATGTTAGGATAATGGTGATGGTATGTAATGCCTTTAAATTTCCATTTCATAATGATCATAATGAAAATGTAGTATGTAATATTCTATCATTAAATTGTTTTAATTATTCCATTATTACAATATTATTTCTTGAAATATAATTTTATATATCATCCATGTGGTTCAATGTTGAAATTAGTGTCACATCTGTTTGTAAAGGCAGTAGTGTACACAAAAATTGACAATGCTATCATCTTTATGTGAGACAAAACGTGTATGAGTGATAAATATTATATAAATATCATAAGTATGTCATTAATATGACAAATATTTATTAAAATCATCGTTATTATATATCATATAATGCGTTATTGAAAAACTAATCCCATTTCATTGTAATTAAGTAGTTTATCATACACATGAGAGATAATATTGTATTCCTTTCAGAATAAATATTAAATAATAATATATGTTATAATAACACAATAGGTTTAATTATTTTATAAATATAATTTTAATAATTTATATCTATCATTATAACAAACCATGTGATCTGGTAATGGATAGATGAATGATTATTGTTCGTGTGGAGATAGTCCATAATAAACACAAATGATGATTTCATAACCCATTTAATGGATGTGGGGATTTTTGTAAGTTTTTTTACATTATATTAAATAATATTATTATATTTCATATACATATGTTATCATGTCCTCATGTTTTGTTAATAATTTAATGAATGCTAATAATAAACAAAATAAAAAAAACATAGTCAACAATTTTACCTTTTATCAGACCACATCTTTAGGATTATAACTAAATTAATACTAGAATGGATAATAGACCAAAAAATTGCACTTTGATTAGGTTTAGGATTTTTGGAGTTTTATTTTGTTAGGTATTGGAAAAAACAAAAGTGTTCGATTTTATGAAGAAGACAGGACAGTTGTGGCCTTTTATAAGTGAGGTGAGTGACACACTTGTAATATTTCAAAATAGAAAGGTGAACCGACATTATCCACACATAGAAAAGGTAAAAAATATATTATTATCGATCCATATGCATTTAAGTGTGTAGATATGGTCATTAAATATGTTTTAGATATGTTTTTATGTTATTTTTATCCTTATACATGTCGTTTAACCATTGGTAAATCTATTTTAACCATAACCGTAGTAAATAATTTTTTCTATTTTCACTATAAATGTTTGAGAAATAATATGTTTACTATATTAGATATTATAAATATTTTGATTAAATATATGTAATCTATTTTCAACATATCAATTTTACATATTGGAAAAATGTTATTTAAAAATAACCCCACATACATGATAAGAATGTTGATTTTTAATGGGAAAATATTAAATTGTTTAAAATGTATTAATATCAATATTGAATATGAAAATTAATCTATTAAATTAAATTTTAATAATAGTTATATAATTAATCTCTTTTAGATTAAAAAATTCAAATTATATTTTATCATTATAATTAATAAAAATGAAAATGAATTTGTCAACTAAAATTTAATATTTTCTTACTATTCCTCAAAAAGTAAAATAATTCAAAAAAATTAAAATAGTCACCCTATGATAAATTTGATATTATTATTAACAAAATAAATTTAAATTTTTCACCTAAAATTTTCATTTAGTGGTATAATTAATCTTAATTTATGTGTGGATAATGTAACTAAATCATCTTTTAGAAAATATACTCTTTTTCAAAAAAAATCATTTTATATTAAATGATTATTATTATATTTATAATCAACAAAAATTGATAATTTTATTAATTAAATAATTATTGTTAATACTTATAATTTTTATAAAAAGGATATAAATTTATACTATATTAATATTAATATAATTTCTGGATGATGGGTTCCAAAATCTTTCGAAGATACTAAATTAAATGAAGTATATTTCATGGAATTTTTTAGCTTAGTGTTTTATATTGTACACTCTATCAGATAATATTTTATTATTTAATACATTCATGGATTTCCAATTCATTATAAATTAATTATATTAAAATAAATATTCATCACTTATTAAAATTGATTAAAAAAATGGAGTTCATATTTGGAATCATTAGGTATATATAATATAATAAGAAAAAATTTATTTTTTGGAATGAAGGTAAAATTACTTAGGTAAAAACTAGTTATAGAGGTGAAAAACAAAATTGTAAAAATGTGTGACCATGTAGGTAAAAGTGATGACACAATAACATTAAGTGTTTATTGAGTTTTTGAGGTGTTTATTGACCCTATATATTATTTTCTATATTATTTATAATATTTTTATCCTTTTTCACTGAGTCTGACTTCCCCTTATGACAAATTATTTAGTATTTGCGAAAATTACATATCATTCCACTTATAATGGTACACTCCTCTTATCACTTCTCTTCACAAAAAAATACACTATTATTGGCCCAAAATATTCTATTTTATCTTTTAAACAACCCTACATATATTATGGATGTTTTTTTCTTTTAAAAAGTCAATCCATAAATGGTTTAGTCCCATTCAAAATGGAGATACTCCAAGTAGTACGATATATATGTCTAACTGAACCACCATCATTTATAATTTCTTATGTTATTTTATTTTTCATAAAATTTAATTTCACCATCATTAAAGAAAAGAATCATTTTAATTTTCATATTGGAATTGAATTATAATTAAGGTTCATTCATTAACCACACTCCCCTTTTCCATTACAAAAAAAATATGAGTCGTGTGTCTGTGTGGACTACCATCACAAAGATATTCATTTTCTACTTATATTTCTAAAATTTATGATATTGAATTCTCATTTAATTTATATATATCATATATAAGACCTATTTATTAATCTCAAATAACAAACCATATTTATCTTTTATCTTATAATATGAAAATTAACTCATCACCCATGTGTACATACAAACTCTGCCTCCATTAAACAATGTATTTAGTTCTCTAATACCTACTTCATGATTGGTTTTAATGTGTATTTTATTAATGGATACAATATATTTATATATAATATATATAATTAACATGTTTCGTTTTGGATAATAATAAAACCAATGATCATTATAAGCTAATCCATCAATATATGTAAGTAATCCAAAACTAATTCCTCGACATTTTTTTCTTCATTAAACATGACTACACTGACCTTCTAATGTAATTATAACCTTATATAAATTTATAATTTACAAATTATTTTACCTTTAGTGGGTTTTAGGTGATTATAATTCAACCAGAAATGATTATTTTCACTGTTCAAAATAGTAAGGAAAATTACAACCATATGTTAGATAGTGATTATATCCACATAATACAAAAGTTTAACTATTATTTTTTTGAATTAAAAATAAATTTTTATTATTAATACACTATTATAGAAAAATTGAGAAACCATTGGTTTAACCAAAAAAATAAATCATACAGCTGTTAAAGGATAATTTAATTCTATCTGATTTAATATATCTAAAATAATTCCATGATATAATGTTTTTTAGAGAGTATGGACCATGCATTAGAAGATCATCAAACATTAAGGCCATTTTTTCCTAGGACTGTATGTACTCATTAAGGATGATCTTCCCATTATTTAATCCCCTAAATAAGATTAGGTCCTACTTGTCGATCTAGGTGTACTACTATTCAATGAGGGTCACCCTTAATGCTCATCCAATCATTTGGGTGGCTTCTCCTTCAGTATCATTTAGTGAAATTAAATAATTGATTTCTTATACTTCTATGAATGGAATAAATTCCAAGGATTTCTCAAGACTATCACTTGATAGGTGCTTCTAATAAAAGGCCTTGGGGGAATGATGTGTATCGTTTTCAACTTCTTAGCATTCATCTTCTTCCTGGATTGTGTCTCCATTGGTAATTAAAAGAAGGATAAATCCTTAATCTCTTTATGGATTCCCTTCTGGATCTTATTTATCCTTTTTCTTTTCATCCTACCACCCAGAACCTCGTCCTCTATTTTCCCTGATAAATCACTAGAACAATCTTCAATGGACTTGTTCTCGTGGACCTTCGGTGCATCCCTTACCATGTATTTTTCAAACCCCAAATCCTTAACATCTATCCCATTTTAAAATTAAGCATGATGAACATTGGTTCTCAGACCACCATCTTGTAGAACTTTTCCATACTGTTTAGAATCCCACGGGTGCATGAAACCCATATGATTGGCCTCACCATCGGTATCATCATGGTGATCCTCATTCACCTAAACTCTAGCAAGGTGATTAGTGGATTTCATCTACATGAATAAACCATCCAAGGAGATCCCCTTAACAGTATAATCATAATAGATTCATCTTAATAATACTTTTGTTGGTACTTAATCCTCATGAAACTTACTATGGTTATAGATTCTATCATTTGGATGGGTTCTTCCCGGTCTCACCCAACTTATTGCCTTCTCCCATATCACTTTGACTTCACGGTGTACATGTGGATTGCAATTTTGTTTCATGTAACCTACCACTTATCAATATCTTATTTTCTTTATCCACACCCCTTTCAACCTCATTATTAGTCACTAGAATTTCACTCCTTAGGCTCACAGTCTTAGAAACAACCCCCCCCCCCCAATGATCATGATCTAGTTTATTATATATGTAATCATATTTCAGTTTAGGGGTGAAGATCATGAATTCTTCTCAGATTGTATTTCCTTAATTGGACGCGATGTAGTTGTATTAGTAGACCCCCTTCACTAATGTGAATAAAAAATGTTTACCTCTGATTATCTACCTCACATGGAAAAAATAGAACCACGAGAAGATTTTTATGGACCTATAGGTAGTCGAGAAAAAACATCATTTTCACAGCCCATAACCTTTTTTTTACACCCTACTTCCATATTATTTGAAATACCCATATTTCCCCACCGACACACTGCATTCATATGCACTTTTTTTTCACGAGAAATAGAAGTCCACCCTTGACTAAAAAAATTGGTTTTTATATCGAAAAGGAACTATGATTGTGATCCAAACTAACATAGAAGGATATTTTGGAACATCATCCAATAGGAAAATTATCAATGAAACCGGAGGACATATTCCTGGTTTTTCAATTAGAGCATGGATATCGAAAATCAATATTTCATAGCATAAAAATAACAGAGAAATTTTAGAAATGATGTGAAAGAACATGGAAACTAACCCAAATAATGTTGTCAGGTGTATCTAACAATATATTCAAATCAAAGTTCCACCTAAATAAGTTGAAATTAAATATATTAGAAATTCATGTTGAAGCATGAAAATCCAGGATCAAATAAACATCCAAAGAGAATAAAACCATTACACGTTTATTATTGAGGAGACCAACCATGGAGTTCTCCTAAAGTCCACAAAATCCAATGAATAATCATTAAAATGAATACATTGATATATGATGTTGTTTTAAATGATATATCAGTGTCATATTTATTATGGATGAATCCTTAGTGAACTTTGATTTCAATAGAGGGAGCTATGAGTAATTATTGATATAATCCGGGACATTAGGGCTATCGGAATTTTGTGGAAAGGGGTTAAGATAATAGAGATTGAAAAGTGGGGAGAGGGGTTTTTTTGAGTGCCATGGATGGATAGTGGTGGTCCCTCCTCCACTGTGGGGGGTGGGAAATTCTCATTAGATATCACTATCTAGGGGCAGGAAAAGAAGCACCACTGCTTGGATGATTTCTTCACTAATTTTAAAACTATTAAAAACAATGATTATAAAAGGAAATACTTATTAATATGTCTATAAAATATGTAATTAATATTTTTATTTTAATGATACATGAGATTGAATATGTTTTATGAATATAAAGCATAATGGTGATGAACATGGTAATAAAAATTTATTCCATTGAGGTATACATAATATTAATGATTTTCATTCCCATATGTAAAATATATTTTCAACTTAAAACTTACTTTTGTAATAATTTGTAGGTAATAAGTGTTTTGATATAAAAAAATTTTCTTGACAGTACTTCTTCTCAACTATATTTATTAAAAATAAAATACAATTTTTGAATAAAGACTTGTAACTATGAATTTTTCAATTCTGAGTACAAAACATCATCAAACAGAACCTTTACAATTTTTTTTCAATTTTGATTGAATGTTATATTTAAAAATGATATTTGTTTATATATTCAGCCCATATTTTATTTTAATATTTGATTATTTTTGGATTTCATGATTTTGGTGTCAAATGATTTATCTAATATGTTATTTTATACCATTTGAATGTTTTATGGAACCCATTTATATTTAATGGGTTCTTTATGAAAGGTGAATGGTTTCCATTTATATGTTTATGATTCCCACTATTTCCATGGGTTTTATAATATATGGTGATGATTAATTTGTAGTAGACCACATAATTATTTTTAATGAAGGGTGGGGTACTAAGTCTCCCTCGAACAAATTGGTTTATCTTTGTACCTTTTGATATAGGAAGAAAATTCTATAATGTGTTATTCACATAGCCACGTCCTTGGTGGGTTTTCATAATTTTTTGTGAAGTAAATATTGAGTTTTTATAATAAGAATTTCTCAAAATGGTTTACTAATTCATATTTGTATTTTAAATGTTAGTGTTGTTTATAATGGTATAACATCAATTTCATAATTAATTTCATTTTAATGAATTTATATGTAATGATTATTACACAATATTTTTCTATTATTACATACCATCTTATTTTTATCAATTTACATATGATTATTGACATGTATTTTGAGCCACATCATAGGTTTTATGCTTCCCAAATGATCTTGTTATGATATTATGTTACACTATCATTTTGTGTGATTATAATATATGTAATTATAATATTGTATTAATATATGATTGTATTTATCATGTTATTAATCATGTTTATGATCTTTAAAATTATGATTTGTTTCTCCCATACAAAAGAATATATTATCACACCATTATTATGTTTTATTTTCATAGTTTACAAAGAAGATATTGGCATGTGAAATTTATGAATAATAGTTTTCATAATAATTATTGTGCTAAAATAGTTTCAAGTGTTGTAAAATAATATTTTCCTATTGCTAATAATTAATATATTAAGCCATTCTGTCTTTGGGTTTTGTGACTTTTTGTGAGATATATTATTTAAATGATGAGATTAATATATTATTTATGTTATGTTTGGATTGAGTCTCATTATATTTCATTAGAATGATAATAATTATATATATGGATTTTATTTTTACTTTTATTTTAGTGTAGAGAGGAATAATCTAAGGGATGTAGTAGAGGAAATAAAATTAATGAACTTGATTTAGAGTTATACCACTTTTTTTGAAATCCAGAATTCGGTTACACCTTAAACCATCATAGAATAACCTAAGGGGAATACCATATACTATAACAAGTGAATAATGAATATATAAATGTTTTTGTTTAGACTATGGATGAATCATTTGTATTTAAAGGTATTAGATATAGTGGAGATGGGTTTCCATTAATCAGTGAGGGGCGTTCCATAATTGTAAATATTGAGGATGTTAAAATATAATAAATAAGATAACCATGAAAAGTTCCACCACATGGGAATAATCTCAAATTTAGTAAATGATAATTTTAAAATGCTTTTAAATAATAAAACTTTTACATTTTTTTCATTCCAAATTATATCATGTCCATTAAACCCTTTGATATCACATTTTAACCATAGTTATGGAAACATAATATTCATTTTTAATGGGTTATAAATTTACTTCTTATGTAGAAACAGTATCTCGAATTTACAGTTAATTAAATATAGATAATTTTAAAAACCTATTGATATCTTTGAATATATTTTTTTTAACTACTTAATAAAACAATTTTCATTATGAAATATCAATTATGACATTTTTGGGACTATTAATTCAATTCGACATCATTGAAATCAATAAAAATATAGAATTAAGATATTAAACCATTATTCACTACTTATAACATATAATACTTAAAAATATATTTTTAATCTATAATTCATGTAATAAATATTTATTTTATCATTTATAAAATCATTTTAGTTGATTATTATACTACTAGTTCAAGTACTACATCAGCACTGCATATGACTACTAGGAAATTATAAGCTAATAGAAATCTAGAAAAATATACTATAATATTTTTTTAATTTATATTCCAAAATAAACGTTTTAAACTAATATTAACATTTTCTACCCATATGAAAATATGTAATATAAATTAAAATATAGGTAGTACTTTTTTAAAATTTTCTTAAATTAATAAATAAGTCACTATCATTGAAAAACTGCACAATGATTCCATATCATGTATTAATCAATGATAATGGTTAAACTATTCTCATATAATATAAATATGTTATCTGTTATATATATTGTTAAATCCTAACCAGATTGTTTTTAGAAATAATTATCCAATTTACACATACCAAGGTGAAAAATATTTTCCCCAATTACTATTAAAAATAAATGAAAAAGTGACCTATTTAGCAAATTTTAGTTCAATGCATAAAAAGTTTGACTAAATTTCATAATATTCAATTTTTATAAGTAATATAAGACAATATATTAATGTTACATAAAACAAAACATCATATAGATTATAAAATAATGTGATATTCATGCAACAATTGAGCATATGAAAAAAATTAAATATGATACTTATGATTTTGAAATTTATTAAATTATGTTTTATTAAATTATAATTATTTTAATTTAAGAACAAATCCTATACATTACTATATTTTTAAATTAATTATTTTAATGAAAATAAATGATAGTTTCATGAAAATCATTATTATTCTATACCCCATAATAAATTCATTTTAAAAAAATATACTAGGTATATAATGACTTGTTAATGTAAATAATAATATTCAATTTATCAAATAATATTTAAAAATTTGGAAAAAAGTATTTATAAAATCACACTAAAAAATAAATAAACACTTTTTAGCCAAAAAAAAATTCTGATGAAACATTACATTATTGACATTAAATGTCAAATAAAAATATTTTAATTAATGATAATTTGTAAATATTATGTATAATTTAAATATTTTATTTTATTCTTTTATCAATAGTTCCTAATATAAACTACTAAGTTAAAAACATTTCATAACTATAAATATTTTAATGTAAATATATCTATTACCACAAAAATGTCTAATATTCATTTTCAAGAAAAAAAAATTCATTGTATGAAATATTATTTATTTATTTAATTAAAAAATTTATATTAAAATTTTGATGTATGGTTATTCCTATCCAAAACCACCAAGTCATTGTGTATGTCTAATAATTCATATTTATATAATAATTTTTCTATATTATATCATGATTAATTTTATATTGGTGTTATTTATAACACACATGATAAAATATATTCCACAAGGAAAATTAATTTTAAAATTATGGGGTGCTACACTATACCCCATTACCAAAATTTTATCTTCACAAATTTATATTGTGTATGATAAAATTTAATAAAAAAATGTTTAAAATAATTTCTAAGGAGTGGAATATAGAACATATGATCTTGAAAGAAAAATCCATTTTAATAATTAAAAATAGAAATCATTAAAATGAATATAGTAAAAATGGATAAAAATAATTTTCAATATAGAAAACTACAAATTTTAGTTTCACCTAGAATAACATGTAATTTGGTTCGTCACACCCTGACCACATACACATTTTTATATTATTCATCTCACTACCTCACAAAATTTGGAATAATATTGCTTTGGGGTCTCGTTTTGATATTTTTTTTGTTGTTGAATAATATTGATGGCTTTCAGATAGGTGTCTGGGAATCGCACAGCTGGCGGTAACTGTGTTATCAGCCAATGTGCCTGTACTGTTACCCACATCTAAAAATAATATGATTTTATGAGAATAAACTATCTAAATTTTTAAAACATGATAGTAGTAATGCTATTGGGTGAAGAATAATAATAATATGATTAATATTATTTGTTAATATGTATTTATTTTATAATTTTACCACGATCCAAAAATGATTCATTGAGGTGCAGGCTGAGCTCTACTTGAGTTTGTGAGATTTTAAAGATAAGGGATCATTTTTTATTAGCAATGTCTAGCACACATGCATGTCACAAATGAATAATTGTGGCTCATCCAGATCAACGACTGGCTTTCCCGGTGTTTGGTTAGTAAATTAACCAAATGAATGATTAAGATAACACTAAATTAAATGAGAAAAATGAAATCATTTATTGTTTTTTCAATAATAATACTAATAATAATAAGGTTATTATCATTATATTTTGTGTTAATATTTTAATTAGGTTATAAATATTATGTTTTGGTTGTCATAGTAATAATTTTTTTTAAAATCTTTAATGTTTATATTTTTATTAATTATCTAATTAAATATAAGACGATTATTATTATTAATTTTTATGGAATTATTTTAGGTATTTTTTTGTTTTTATTTCTTTTCCAAGCATTATACTCTACCTCACCCACACCTACGTCATACTACATCCCCTCCCTTTCCCATGTAAGATCAAACAACCCTCCCCTAACTCTATTGTAGCCTTCCTCCTCCATTTCCCTACTCATCATCCAACAAGCTGACAAGCACTGCCCTTCCTCCCTCATTTAACCCACGTTACATTCATCCTTGGACCAAATTATCCCTCACTTTTCCTTTACTGAGTGGATCCCCCCTCAACTACTTCGGAAAACAAGACCAAACCACCTCTTCTTATCTAGAAAATAGTGTACACCACCCCTTTGGCCCACATATGCACCATGTCGCATTGCCCCTGCTTCTTGTCTTGCCCTGTTGCACCACTCCTTTTTTCATAGCCAGACCCTCCAGCAAGCGCTATAACATAGGAAACACCTCCAACAACCCTCCCTCCTGTTATATTATCCTCATTCACCATCAATTTAGGTTAATTACTCTCCATTTTGTTGATTTCTTTTATTGGTAGACTCGGTAAGGGTTTTATGTTGTGGTTTGTCTGATTTTGATGTAATTGACTCGGTACTGTGTTTTTAGGGTCAAATTGTGTCGTTTGAGGTGTGGTTTGTGTGAGATGGATTTTATTTCACTAACTTTGTGATGTTTCCCAACAACGAGGCAGGTGAATATGTTTTATAATATTCATAGATGATTTAATTTGTTTATCTAATTATTTTTAACATGTTCTACAGTTATATTGGGTTATGAAAAATGGGTGTTATAAAGGTTTTTACATTTTTGGGTGATGACAATGAATTTTCATTATGAAATAGTTGTTTCTTTAATTTTGGTCTTTATTTGTTAAATAATTGATGTGCTTAATTAATTGTTTAATCATTAATTATTTTATTTTTCTATTCCCTAACATATTTATATGGATTTAATATATTTTTATAGGCTTATAAATTCATTTATTGGGATAATTATATTATGTGTATGGTGTTTAGAAATGTGTTCTATGTTTATAGGTTAGAAATGAATTTTTACCGAAAGAAATAGCTATTCCTTTGTTTGTGTTTCTGTATAATGCTTCTCACAAGGGTTTTAGAGGTTTTTTAGAAGTATAAAATTATATTTTTAAGGTAATTTTATGTGGGTATGTTTAAATGTGGATTTACGAGGGAAACATATCATATTTATCATGTTATATTTGTTATGAATTTGGTGCATAAAATGTAAAATGTATGAAAGTACAAAAGGATTGTTTTCAAAACAGTTTAATGTATTATTGGTTTAAAGAATGGTTATGGAACATTATTTTTGGATGGTTATTATGGACTATTTTCTTATGTTATAAAAAATGTTTTGTATTTTGTATGTGATGGAAACTTTTTTAAAGGGGGTTTCCATGGTGTTATAAAAATGGAAGTGGTTGTTAGTAAAGAATAATTATTTCATTTTAAATGTGTTTCCTTTGTGTGAATGTAGTGGTATGGTGTGTTTTTATATGAACTTTAACTCAAACACAAGTGAGACCTTGGGTATATAGGTTGCAGACTTGGACTATAAGCTAGATGATAAAGAAGTTGTTCGTGTCGGTTTCATCTAGAAGGATTGACGCTACAACACTAACTAAACAATTATGATGAATAGAGACCATTATTTTATTGGTATATTCCCTATTAGTGTATTTTTAATGATAGCGTAGACCATTGGGGTTCATATTTAAGGTTTATAATGAGTTATGATGTCTCTAGAGTCCCATTTGTTCTAGAAACCTTATTGTATTTACCCACGATGCACTACTAATCTAATGTGGTTCCTTCCATTAGCATACTAAGGACAACTTCAGTGTGTGTTTCTTTATTAATATTATCTTTTACATTAATGTAGTGTATGTGAAATGGATGTTCATGAATTTTTCTTTTTAATTTATTGAAATATTTTTCTTCCATAATTGTGTTTTAAAATAAGGAGTCTGAATAATCATGTTAAATTATCTCATGGATGTTGTGGAATAGAATATTTATATTGGGTTCCATCCTATAGGGATCTAGGCTCAGACCCTACATACACCATTGGGAGTATGTATATTATATTCCCAATGTTTTCCAGGTTACGGCATCAGGCATAGATATGATGGTCGTTATTAGAGTGGGGTTTTATCATACAAGTAGGTGTTGGTGACTTGGTGATGTTTCTCCTCATGACACATAGTGTCTTGAGTAGGAGTTTTTTTTTCATTATTGTAGTATACATTGGGTTTTTAGTTCATGTTGTAAACTATAAATTTGCCTTTTATTTAAGGTCATGTTTGGTTGTTTGTTTTTAGTTTTAATTTATTCAAATTGTTAGTTGTTTAGTGTTTATTGATTTAGGTAAATAATTCCATAACATTACATTTTGTAACCTGGGAACTTGTACCAGCCCATGGGGATTTTGAACGCCCGTCAAGCATTCCAGTGGACTGGGTCGGGCATCAATTGTATGGAAACATAATTTTTATCGTGAAAAAATGGTATTATAGAGGGTTTTGTTCATTGGGGTTTGTTATTATTTGGGTTGATTCATTTTTGAAAGATATTAAGATTTTTGGGACTCAAGAGGTAGGTTTATAAAGGTAATCACAGACACATTCCTACACTAATCTAAGACTTTGTAGGGTTTGTCATGGATTTGAGTCTTTTTATTGGGTATATTGGATTAGGGGGTGACAATGGTGGAGAATCAAGTTATGTTGAGGCCCTAAATTGCGTGGCAATATATGTAGAGTCCTAGTGGCCAATTTATGATCTTCTTAGTTTCATTCATTTCATGGGGCATGGCTCCCCACCATACCGTTGGTTTAGGCACATGCACTATATCCACATTACGATAGTCCGTAGTTGGATTTTCCTTGTGTTGATTTCAGTTGATGTGAGTGTTTTTGGAAGTAAAAAAGTGGACTTATATTGTGAAAATGGTTTTGGAAAGAGAGTTATTTCCTCAAATGGTTTTAAATATTTAATATTGGGTTTTGAAGAGGAAGTGTTTCATGTTGGAAAATTTGGTATGTTTTTGGATTTGATATGGTAAAGGGTTGTTTGGGCCTTGTTATCCTTTATGTATTCTCACATGTGTGTTTGTATGTATGGAGGGTGCATCAGTGAACTTGTTTGTGAATGATGTAAGTAGGATTGGATGGACGCACATGTGATAGAGATTTAAAAAATAAAGTGTAATTTTGATTTTAAAAAAGATAAATCAATTATGGGAACAAGATTTCTTAAAATGGAGGATTCCATTATTTTTATTGTTGTTTTAAAATTCGGTTAATTTGAAAATTAATATTTAATATGATTTTTGAAAGGGTGTTTTGGTATTTTTTGATTTCTCATGGCTTCATAGTCCATTGTTCTGAGCTCGAGGTATTTTATTTTGATTGTGTTATGGGGTTGAGGCTGATTTCAGGTAGTGTTTTTCTTTTTTTTAAGGATGTGACTCCTATAAAGACCCAAATGTTTCCAATCATTTGTTAACAATTATCCGTTTTTTTGTGTTTCATGTTTATCAAAGTAACCAATGTCTATTATAGTTGGCTATAACATCTAGTTTTCTTTACCATATTATAATATGCCATAAAAATTACCATTTTTGTCATTATATTCCATCATGTTGTATATCTCTGATGTTTTTCTATCATTATGGTTGTTTTGGTCACCGGGGGATACTTGTGCCTGATTGTGAGGTGAAGATTCTTCAGGAATCAGGGCCCCACCCATAGGTCTCTAGGTGAAGCTCACACATAGTTAGGAGTTACCGGGGGATATGTGGAACCGAGAATAGGGGTATGATTTTATCATTGGGATAGAAATATCTAGAGTTTTCATGTTCTGTTTTTTTGTAATAATTAGTTCATTATTGTTTTGATGGAGTGATGTGCTCATTCTACCACATCCCAAGTGGAATTATTTTATTTATATGTGGATTTTAAATAATTTTTGTTCCTTTAGAGTTATTGGACCCATGAATTTATTAACCCTTTTTGGTTTTGGGATACGTTTCTGAATGGTTCATTTGGGGGCTGTTTGGTTTCGAGAAATTAATTGGTGTTGTTTCGGGGCCAATTTTTATTTTGTTTCCTCTACAAGGGATTTATTATAGTGTATTCTAGGTTTTTAAGGGATTCCACCATCCTAGTATCCTAGTGTGACATTTTTACCTATAATTGTTTTAATAATTGTAGTGGAGTTTTTTTGTTAGCGTTGAGAAAGTGGTTTGAGTTTAGGCTAAGAGTTCCCAAGTATCCATTTGTAATGAGGATTTTTATTTGGTCGGTGTGGGAGGTGATGAGTTAATTTATCGTCGTTAGTTTGCAGGTACATTTCATAGAAAGAATTCTATTTAAATGTATAGAATGTTGTTCATCCCATGTAGTGAAATTTAATGAGTTTGGTTGCGGTATTATTTTATTGGACCTCTTAGTGGTGGTTTGTTAGGGTTTCAAGGTTTCCATGTTTGTGGAATTCTTATAGTGGGGAGAACCCTCTCATGTTATTCCCTCATTCTTCTGATGTGGTTTCCTATTTAATTGGTTAGGTGTGACGTGTGTTGGGAATGGTCACCATAATTCTTTCAGTTTCCTTTGGTTGGGTTTGGGAATGGACTCAAGTTGTGTTAATTATTGTCTTAGTGACTTTTTGTGGGAATAGATTGCTTTTGGTTGGGAGAATAGTCACACCCCATCCTAAGGATCTCTTTTATTTTATTTTTCTTACATTATCACATCACTTGGATGAAATATTGATCTATGGACCCGTTTTTATGTTTTTATTTTTAATAATACTTATGTGTTTTGGACTGGTAAGTGGGAACTGCACGGTTAGCAATAATCCTGTGGTTGGCCTGGGTGCCTTTTCAGTTTCTCACTTCTAAAAATAATAAGATTTTATGAGAATAAAAAAGATAAATGGTTAAAAAATATTAATAAAAATACATTATGAAAATAACATTATTATTATGATTATGAGAATTGTTAATAATATTAATTTTTTAATTTTACAAGGCTTTAAAAATGTTTCGTTGTGGTGCGGGAAGGTCCCGACATGAGTGTAGGTTCTTTTTTTGATAAGTAATCAATTTTTCATGGCATGGTTAGGGGTGTGGGAAGAGAACATGCAAAGATATGTGGCTCTACTAGATAAATTATCAGCCTTTATGGTGTGCGGTTAGTTAATTAACCAAATAAATAGTTAACATAATGCTAAATGAACTGAGAGAAATAAAATTATTTAGTGTTTCTTCAAAAATAATAATAAAATTATTATTATTATTAATATTATTATTTTCATTAATTTTTTTAATTGGGATATTGATGTTATGTTATGATTTTTATAGTTATATTTTTTTAATATCATTAATATTAATATTATTGTTAATACATTCATTAAAAAGTTTATTATTATTGTTAGTTTTGTTGGAATTTTTTTATGGAGTTTATTTGTTTTATTTATTTTTCCCCCTTTCTTATGTTCCTCTCATACACCAACATCATGCTACTACCCCTCCCTTTTCCTTATGAGATCATGAAACCCTCCCCTCACCCTAGCACAACCTTCTTCCTCCCTTGATGCACTCATCATCAAGCAATCAGACCGATGCTGTCCTACCTCCCTCGTATCACCCGTGCACCGCTTAGCCATGTGTCATCTCCTTCATTGATTTTCATCTCCTAATCAGAGCCCTCATATTATCTTCCAAATAACTAGGTTAAAACACATCATTCCATCTAGAATACAGTGTGTGCCACCCCTACAGGCCACTAACACACCAACTCACGCCACCCATACTACTTGCACAACCCTGTTTCACCACTAATCCTTTATGAATAGACCCTCTGGTGACCTCCATAAAAAGCGACGCACCTCCAGTAACCCACCCACTTTTTCTTTTGGCCTCCTGCACCCTCTTCGCATGTTCATTCATCATTATTTGGTAGATTTATTCCATTGGTATATTTTATGATAGGTTTTTATGTTTTGGATGGTCTTATTTTGATGAAATTTATTCGGTATTTTGTTTTTGGGGTCAAAATATTTTGTTTGAGGTGTGGTTTCTATGAGATGGATTTTGTGTACCGACAATTTGATGTTTCCCTACTCTGAGGCTGGTGGTTCCAATATTTAAAAATTTTAGATGATTTAATTTTTTTAATTATTTTTTACATGTTATATGGTTAAATTGGGTGATTACAATTGGTTTAATAAATGTATTTACATGAATATGTGATCAAAATGAATTTTCTTTTAGAAATGGTTGTTTCTTTCATTTTGGTCATTATGTGGTAATATTTAGAAGTGGTTAATTAATTTTTTATGGTGTTTAATAATTTTTTAGCCATTAATTGATGAATGAATCCAAGACCTAATATCGTTATATGAATTTAATGAGTTTGTTTAATCTCAAAAAAAATTCTTTGGATTGATTATGTGTGGCATATAATGATTTCAATTTATTTGTGTGTTTGTATTATGAAATGTATTCTTAAAAAAGTAAATGGATATGTCTCTCAGTGTGTTTGGTTGTAATATTTCACAAATTGGGTTTAAAGGATGTTTAAAAGGTCATAATTATATATTTAACTACATTTGATATGGGTATCATTAAATTGGGATTTTCAAGGGAAAACAGATCATTTTGAGAATCTTATTTTTCTTATGAATTAGGTATATAAATTGTAAAATGTTTGAATGGTGAAAATATTGTATTAAATATAGGTAAAATTATAATTATTTCCATGAAGAGACTTGTCCTGTGTTTTGTCGTGGTTGGGAAGGGTTATTTTTTTGGTATAAAAAGGAAATTTGGTATTATTATGTGATAGAAAATGTTTTTGAAAGGATTTTTTTCATGGTTTATTTAAATGGGTATTGGGTTTTAGTAACGAATGGTGATTTAATTTAATTGTTTTTCATTTGATTGAAATTAGTTGTATATCATGTTTGCATGTGAAATGTAACTCTAGAACATTGGAAACCATTGGTATCTAGGTGGGAAAACTATGACTAGTACGCTACATGATGTGGAAGTGGTTCGTTCTAGTTTCGTCTACCAGGATTGACGCTACAATAATAACTAAATAATTATGATGATTGGAGAAAACTAGGTTATGGTTTTCTTCCCTAATAGTGTCCCATTCATGATAACAATGATTTTTAATGTTCATATTCCATGTTTACACTGAGGTATGATGTCTCTTGGGTCCCATTTGTGCTGGGTACCTTAGGGGATTTACCTATGGTGCTCTACAAATCATGATGTGGTGCCTTCCATCGGTATACGTAGGAAAAATTAAGTGTTTGTGTGTCATTTATGAATTTTCTATTCTACATTAATCGAATTTGTGTGAAATGGTTTTTCTCTAAGTGTTCCTTTTATTTTTTATCTTTTAAATTATTCCCATAAATGTTTTTTAAAAGAATGAGTTTGAATAAGCATGTAAAATTATCACTTTGATGTTGTTGGAGGAAATATTTTTATGGGTGGTATCCTAATATGATCTTGTATCACACCATACCTACACCCTTGGGTGTATATAGATCCAGTTCCTTGTGTTTTCCATATCAAGGCATCAGGATTAGAAATGATTGTCCGCGTTGTAGTGGTTTTTCTCATGAAGGTTTTTGTTGGTGGATTCCAGATGTGGCTCCTCTTGTCACAATGATGAATGAGTTTGAGTATTGGATTTACATATTTTTATTCTCTTATCGGTTTGTGGATCAAGTTGTAAACATTAAATCTGATCATAGTTCATGGGTATGTCTGGTTGTCTCTTTTAAATGTTTTTCATCTTTTTATTTTTTTATGTTTATTGATTTGGGTAAATAATTCCCTAACTTTATTTTTGATACCTGGTAACATTTTCCATCTCGTGTGGATGTAGAATTACCTTTCTTCCAAGAAATGGACCGGTTTAGGCATTAATTGGATGGTGACCCGATTTGGGTCATTACTAGGTTCTCAAGAATTAATAACATTATCATGAATGAGAAAAACAACATACAAGGAATAATATAGAGTGACAGAAAACATGATCATAATAAATTTTCTTACCACCAAACCGTAAATAATTAATTGATAAGGGAGAGATAAATTTATCAAAAATTATTCAAAAAGAATTATATTTTGAGTTGAATATATTTTTTCTAATGTTGATGAATTATTTTTTCGTTATGACAAATAAAATGAGAAAAAATATAGTTATATGATTTATTTCCATTCTATATGAAAATTTTGAACCATTTTTTAACAACCAGGAATCTATTAAAACAGACCCGGTGAATTAATTTTCATCATTTGAATAAGATATATGTCTTAAAATCCTAAATAGTTGAATAATGTAGTAGTCTTTTTAAACTAGATATATACATGATTCACATATTGCATTTGAAAAATCTAATTAGATAATTTTTTTGAGAATATAATTGTTCCCACTAAAATATCCTTGCATATCATTCATAGTACACATATTGGAATTATGAGAAAGAAAATAAACTAAGGGTGACCTCAAATGATCCACGACGGTTAAATGTAGTAAAAAATATAATGAATCAATAAGTAATAATGAAAAGGGAAAGGTAAATATCCCAAAACATGTTCCATCTAAATAAATTCACTAGAATAAACATTATATAATGGTAAATAACTAAAAAACTCATTTAATCAAAAAAATTACTATAGTAATGGAATATTTCGTTATTAATATTGTAAGGAAAACAACTGAAATAAGATTCCACATAACCAATAAACCAAGAATAAACTGAAACCATAGATAATACTATTCGAAAAATTAGATTTATACATTTTTAATTAGTGAGGAAGGAAATAGTTAATTATGTAACGTCATGATATTAGGCATCATGATACCTCTACCACAATGGCATTTCAATAGATAGTTTAAAATTTTCTGTAAAACCTATTGACTGCTATTGTAATAATTCACATAAAAAAGCCTCTTATTAATTGATGGGATATACAATTTCAGGGACAACCCATCACTACTTTTTGAAAACATTTATAATGTATCAAATAATTGATGTAATTCAATAATATTTTCCTAATCATCTAATATATGTATTGAGTAATGAATATATATTTGTCAAAATTTCCCTAAAAAATGATGTTCAATATAGAACAGTGTGTGTATAATTGTTATATAGTTTATGTGATAAACAATACCCTTATAAATAATATTGAATTTAGGGAAGATTAATTGTCCAATCATCACAATAAAGGTGAATATTTCATGATAAAGTTAATCACTGTAAAAATTAATCATTAATGTTAATTAAAATAATTTAATTTGTGAAAATGATTATAAAACATCTCTAAAAAGAATAATTATGATATCAATAAAACAAGTCCCCAATGGATTATATGTAAAATAAATTATCATTCTCTTTGATGAAACAAATAACATAAAAAGTTATTTAAAAAATTCATCGTGAGAATATCTTTGTAACTTTTAAGATCAAATTTTAAAAATTAAAATTTCTTAAATAATAGGAAAAAAATACTTTTATAAATAATAATTCAATCTTGTAATTAAATCTTCAATGAAATGATATTTAATAATGTTTTGAAATTTCATAAATGTTGTATAAGTTAAAAAAATCCCTCAAACTATTTTAAAAAGGATAAAATGATCCCTGTATAGAAAGATACATGAAAAATAATTTCAATCCAATACATAAAATGATAATAAAGGGTTAATATTTCCTTATTAAATCATTTGGATAATGTTAAAAATAATTGAAATCATTTTTGTAATGAATGGTTTGGATTAAAAAGTGTTTTGGATGAAATAGAAAAATATTATAAAATTATCATAATATAACATCTCAATTAATTAATGAACCAATGAGTTGTAAAAATGAAATATTACCATAAAACAATATTAATATACATAGAATAAGGAAATTAAGGGTGTTTATAAGAAAATATCAAATAATATTATTCAATGAAAATCCATGTATAAACACTCTCGATTAAAATTACATTCTCAAATAAACCCTTATAATGATCAAATCATTTAATATAAATATTGAATTGTTTTAAATAAATGTACGCGTAACAATGACCTTCTAAAATGTTTTGGTTTTTATTTCACTAAAAGTGGTGATACATAAGTACTATATGTAGTTTTGATCTTAATGAATCTAGAAATACAATGGATCAAACCGGCTAATAATGTATGGATAGAATATTTCTATAATTAAATTCTATTTGTCCTGATATTATGTTTAGTGTGTGTATGTGTACTTGTTTTCATGACAACCCTTACAAGTAAAATATACATTCTATGAATATAATTTTCAAATCCCTAAACTATAAAACCAATTTAGGAATATTTTATCCTAGTGGGAAATCATATGATATTTTAATTTACTCAGATGTGGATTCCAGTGGTTGTATGTTATATAGAAAAGGAACTATCAAGAAATGTCATCTTTTGGGAAAGTAACCAATATCATGGTGTACTGAGGAAAAATTATTATGTCATACTATCTGCTATTGATTTTTTGTACATAGCTACACCAAGTTGATGTTACACATATAATCGATTAAAAATACTCTACTATATTGTGGATATCGATTCAGGCACGTCCCTATAAATTGTGACTACATAAGTGTGATAAATATTTTGATGAATAATTTTTCTTACTCAAGGATAATGAATATTCATATAAGACATCCTGGTTTGAGAGATCATTTTATGAAGGGTGATATAAATACTGAATTCATAATAATTTAATTCCATATTACAGATATTTTTATAAAAAAATTAAATTATGAGAGATTTAACTGCATAAATCATGAATTTGGAATGATAATTTTTACTTAGTTCTTAATCTTGGAGGATCCACCATTCTAAAATTCACTATTTGAAAATCCATCATTGCACATTACATCATTGGAGTGATCCAAAATTCCTTTGATCACCCACTGGAATGACTCGCCATAATAATGATCCATCATTGTGATGGTACTTATTAAACCTCTATTTTTGAATACTAATTAGTTTTTTATATCTAGATTTTTATTCAATTTAATTAATTATATTATATTAAGTATTTCTAATAGAATCAATATATGAATAATAAAGTATGAAATATAAAATCGAGTCACTGAATCGCATGATCCTTAATCCTTCTCACACCATTGCTTCAATATTCATTTCACTACAATTTTAAGAGTAAAAAATCCATTTTTTATCATCTCAAAAAATATTGTGGGTTACAATGAATTATTGAATGGAACTAAGTCAATATGTTATCGATATAAGGAACTGACAACTTGTAAATCATGTTGTTGTTCCTAAAAATGAAGTAGGTGATGAATGGTTATAATCAAGATAATCTATGGTGAATAGTGTGATCTAGAATAAGGGATGGAAAGACTGGTTCTCCAATAAAAATATCACATCGATCATTGGTTTCAACAACATTTAATTCAATACATTGATTTTAGTTTTTTTATAAAAGAAGGATTTTGAATGGACAATGTTTAATAGTAATGTGTTTAGCTAAAATTAAAATGAATTGGAAAGGCATATCAATTTACTTCATTGAGAAGTTTTTTAATACAGTCAAAAGTTCATTCAAAATGATTGTGAGTTTTTTGGTTTATGAGGATTCTTTCATTGAGATGACTCTAGATGGTAATGTAATATCCCAAAATGAACCACTAGGTCTGATCTAGTTTCTACATGACCTCATTTGTTCCTCCCCATACACAATAGGATTTTGACTAGTAATGAAGGTCTAAATATATCAAGGAGATAATATATCATATGTATCATGTCATGTGACCTATAATTAATAACATCAATATGTAAATCAAAAAAAATTACAACTTGTAAAAGGGAATGTTACATATGAACATGAACCACCATGTTAGAGCGGGTTTCTATAGGACCTCATGTGTTTCTCCCCATACACAATCATCTTTTGGCTAGTAATGAAGGTCTAAATCCATCATGGGGAGACTATATCCTATGTATATTTTCATGTGATCGATAATTAATACCATCAATATATAAATTAAAATCAAAGTACAGCATGTAGAATCCGAAATATAAAATACATGATACAATAAAAAATAAATCATGGATCAATGGAATGAAGTAATCAAGTATAATGAATGTAGAAGGTGAAATACCTCTATAACATTATCCATAATCATCCACATCCTCCAATCCCACATGATCAATCGTTCATCACATTGCCCTTGATCTTTTATAGATACCAATGAATGTTATCAACAAGGACACTGAAATTCCTGAGTACGGTGTGAGTACAATATTTGGTAGGAAACCACAACTAAACACAATAGGGAATAAAATAAACATTTGTATGAAATGAATGATAATAGGGTAAATATTTTTTAAAAAAATAACACACTAGTACCATGAACATGTATTGTCCTCTAGGACTAGAACTAACTTATTTGACACATTGTGGTGGAGAGAAATACATGATTCATCATATTTATAGATGAATTTTTTTTATCCAAGATGACACATCCTCCTCGAGTGGATATCACCAAGAATGAGATACGTTCTTCTGGATGGGATGGTCCAAGTAGATTCATACCACTGTGGTCTTTTCATATCCATATCGATTGGGTAGATAAGAGAATGTGTTAAATCTCAAATGCCAACAAAATTCTTATCACATCCCTCCTATCATGATATCTTATAGTATGTGACACATCCTAATGGATATAATAGTCTATGTACATGCTGAAGAAAGTATGGAATATCCCTCCCATAGGATAGTCAAATTTGTGTAAAAAATTTCACTTTTTTCCATGTAGTCCAAACTCGTGCGCTCAACTAAATAATAAATAATTAAAATAGATTCTATAGATAATAAAGATGACAGATCAATATCACATATTTTTCAGGAAAAAAACAAAATAATACATGTTTCTAAAAACAAAAGAACATGTCAAATCTTATAAAAAACTCATTTGATTATGAATCAGGAATAATTTTACATGGAATCACATGCATTCCAAAAAATTATTTAGAAAATGTAAATAATTTATAGAAAATCAACATATATGTTCCACACTAGGCTACGCATTAACACCAATAATCAATCCAATAACCACTATTAATATAGTACTAATGAAAAGGAATTCCGAAGGCTACACACACACCAAAATTCATGCAAATAGCCATCAAAAGGCATTTGAAAATGTTAAGAACTTACAACCATATGTTCATTGATGAATGATGAGGATGATTTGTGTCATAGTTTATCTACCCCATCATATCCTCATTTATTTTTTAAAAACAAATATGTTTAAAATTATTCTTGTTGTAATGAATCCAATGTCACCTATGGTGCTTCAATTTGATCACTATTAATAGAGACAACGATGATTTATGAGAAAGATAAATAATAGAATAATTATAAACAGATTAATAAGAGAGTGGGTGGAAGAGAGAGTAAGTGAATATAGAGTTATGGGGGAAAAAGAAAAAAAATGAGTGGATGAGGATTCCAAATAAACATGAGGTTCCCCCTCATTTCCTCCATTACATATAAATATTTTATTCAATTCAAATTCATTTAATGATTATCATTAGATGTTTAATTATTTAATATTTATTTGAAAATCATTCAATTACCTCCCAGGATACAACAAAAAATCTATTAAAAATTATGGTGCCCCCAATCCCCATCATGAAATTAATCCTTTTTATTTTTTATTCACATAACTAAATTTATTCCTTCATTAAATATATATATTAAAAATAATCAATATATATGCACGAATATTCACCCATATATATATACATCTGACCCATTTATACACACACGTATTATATATATCATATATATTCACAAACTATATATAAATACATTTGATCAGGTATATACATACATATATATATTTAAGACAACAAACTATTTTCCCCAATTTAATTATAATAATTACAATAATATATTATAATCATTATTAAATCACATCCATTATTATCCACATGAATATGTTACTAAAAATATCCATTAATTACAAAAAATAGTTAATATATTAGTATTAACTACAAATTATCATTTAATTGGAAAAATTAATTACATGACAATTTTTTCATTAGTCACTCATTATTTCCACTATAATACTTTTATTAATCAGGACAATATATTTTCATTTTTATCTTTGACAAAAATAATAATATAAATTAAATTATTATTATTATTTCTTTCTTAAAAATGAAATATTCACAGAACAATTTTTATTAATCTTATGTGTGATGTTACTAAATACCTGATTCAAATGAAATATCTTGTTATTAGGGTAAAACCCAATTTATTACCTAATGGAGGTATCTAATTTTATGTCAGAAATAAAAAGTGAAAAGTGAGGCTTAAAAGGATAAATCTTACTACCCATATAAACAAGGTACACCTTTCCTTTTGGGAGCCTAACTAATTAGAAATATATATATAAGCCATAGTAGCCTAGTGTAGTGATTATGATGGGTAACATTTAGGGGAGTTTACTAGGGTTAGTTTTAGTGAGGAAACAACTCACTAAAATAACATGTTTTGTCAAGTGGGGATAGTCATTAGTATTCTAGGATACCATAGTGAGTAATACCATGTAGTGCGCTTGGAAGGAAACTATGGTAATACAAGAGACCCATGGGGTTAGATGACGACGCTTATTACTCGAGGAAGGATGAGTTGTGATTATTGTTACAATATAAAATACATTGATAAAAGTATAGAGGAACTACCTACGATTGAGGAATGAGGTCCACAATGAAGGCATTGTTATTTAAAGGGGTGGAGAGTGTATATAAGGCCCCATCCTTAAACCTTACTTATTCTTGAGTTATTACAAGATTACACATTGAGGATCTTTTCAGGTTTAGAGTTTTAGAGAATTAGATCATAAAACATGAATTACATTCCACATAAAAACAAAGTGGTTACATAAAGATAGTATTCTTATTTACCATCAATGGAAACATATTTAAAATAAAACATGGATTCTTTCTTGACACTTCCTTGACACTATCATCATATCATGTACCTTTCCCTTGACCTGTGAAAAACATTTCAAAAAACTTGGGATGAGCATAAAAAGCTCAGTAAGGGATATAAAAATATGGAAAGGAAACATGGGTACATATATACATAAGAATGAAATCATACTTTTCCCATAAAATATAAGCACTTTAAAATACCTCATCAAATCATGAATAAATCATATAAATCATAAGACATAAAGGTAACTTGAGGCATTCATAACATTCTTACGTAGGGAGTAACCCTCTTGGTTACGTTTGGAATACCCATCACAGTATATTCCCTAAATCTCTTCAGAGAAACCTTATCGTTTCATTCCTTCACGTTAACCAATGCATTAGAGAGCTATATCAGGATCACCAGCCCTTAGTCTATCACGGAACCACCCGTCTTCATAATAATGGCCAAGAACCTCAACATAATCGTATCACATAAAACATGCATAAAGAAAACATTACATTTCCACATTTCAATCACAATATATCAATACAACACATTGATATAAAAACATTATGAAAACAATTTTCAATAGAAAAATAAAAGAAAAGTAAAACATGGTATTTATTTTTCTTTTTTTAAAGGTATGGCTTGCAGAGGAAGCCGAAACTCAAATAATGGTCACGGTGGCGGAGAAGTCGTTGTCGCCACATACGTACGACAAAAACATTCCATTTTGTCGTTTAGTAAACGCTTTGTATAAAAAATATTCCTTTTGAATAAATTTAAAAGTCAAAGGGTTTTATACACCGTATAAAATAAGGTTGTGTATAAAACAAAATATGCCTCAATGAAAGAAGATTGAGACGAAGTCCCATACCTCGGGTCCGACTTGACTCGGTCATTCTTTAATCTCCTGAATAATAAACTTGAGTTAATTTCTACTTATTTAAGAACCTTTTTCATGTTCATTATTCCTTTTATATCACTTATTTCCATGTCAGGAACACTATGTAATTATTTAAGTTAATAACGGTCATTTTAACGATCATTGGTACTTGAGTAAAAAATAAGCCCTTTATAATTACAAGTTGTTCATGTATCCATTATATCCATAATGGCATTGATGTTATAGATATAATATATGTCAAATATATCCAATACATGCATGAATTTATAATGTTGCAAAATCATTTAGAAAAAAGAAATGAAATGCACCGTTCAGGGAGACGGTAAGCCGTACGTACGCATGAACGCTACTTTCATTTCTATTTAGTATTTTATAGAATGGAATCATAATGATATAAAGGTATAATAAAAATTCCAGTATAATATCATATATAATATCATTGTTCCATCCTTTATACGTCCCACATATGGTATTTAATGAATCAAATCCCTTTAAGGAGGCGGTAGTCCGCACTTCCTTAAATGAAGATATCATGTTTACCCATAATGGAAACCATAAAGGTATGCCCAAAATGAAAAATACATAAGATTAAGGAAAACATAAACATATTATATATCATATATAAATATAGTGACATATTAATGTCCACCTTTGAAGGTGTTAAAAGAATGTTGAACAATCATCGTTTCGGGAGGCATAAATTCACCATCCACAGAAACAGTATGTCCTTTAACCATTAGATGTAGGTGTTTGTAAGTGTTTCTAGAATACTTCTTATAACAAAATCCTATTATATTAAAGATACTGGAGTTGTTACAAAAGAAATGAATAAAAAGAGTTTATGGGGTTGGAGAAGAAAAATAAAACAAAAGAATACAAGTGAACACATTACCTCAAAATCGGGTAATTCTCGTAGATTTGAGCTCAAAGGCTTCCTTGTGAAGACTTCTGCCCAACGCGAGGCTTCAAGGAGTAAGAGAGGGAAGTGGGGAGACAAAATGAGAAGGGGTTGGTCGAGCCAAAGGCTTTGTATGTGTCGGTTAGGAGGTAGAGGTGGGGGCCTTTTATAAGAGGAGAGGAGGGGCACTCTTGGAAAGTAAGAAAATGTTAAATTATTTTACAATTATTTTCGTATTCAAAAGGACCCACATTGACATAATTCTAGGCTAAGGTGATAAGGGTTCGAAATCCACCCATCCAATAGGTTTTGGACATGTTTAGGTCATAGATTTTACATTATCATTTCATTTTATTTAAATCCTTTATTAATGTGGTAATCGCTGCATCATCATGATGTCATAAATAATTTAATTTATTTAAAGTCTAAAAATTATAAAAAAAATACTATGATGTAGGAAATATTTTTATCTTTTCAATTACTATTTATAATCAAAAATCTTACTTGTATAACCCCATGTAAAAAATTGTTTTAGTAAAAAAACTCTTGTTTGTGTCATTTTTTACTTTAACATTAAATAAAAAGTTATTTATGTCATTTCCCAAAAAAAGTGGATCCATGGGGTCCCTAGGTTGACCCATGGATTTTCTTGGTTGTCCATGACACATCCAATGAGGGTAGTACATGTTTCAAACTCGTCTCATATTATTAAAACATTATTTTTACCTTAAACCACACTAATTACCTCTAATCGCGATTAAGAACTTAAAAGTTACTATTCACCGAAAAATTATTTTAATCTCATTGAACTACATTTTACTTCTCAATGACAATCATTATGTCGGATTTTCGAAAATCAAATCACAGAAGTGGCAATGTTTCATTTAAAACAAAAATCAGTTCCTTTAACTTCCACTTAGTGGTTTCACTATTCATCAAAAATTGAAGTTTTTCAGAAAGATACCAAAACTTCACCCTAAGCTATATTTGATAATCTGAATTCAAAAATGATGTCTATTTTAAAAAAATCAAAACAAGTATGTTGCATTAATTAATTTAATAACTAATTCCCGATGTCATGACAAATAGATTGTTTTTTATGAAACAATACGTATCAAAAGATTGACACTAGTTTAAGTCCAATTTCAAAGTGAAATTGATTCCAATGACCACCATTGGATAAAATGATAAAAATGTATTCTAATTTCACTTCAAAACCAATTCAAAATCTAATATAATCATATAAATAAATTAGATTAAAAATGGGTTTTGAATTAAAATACAACATTTTTCACTATTCATTAAAAATTGTACTTTATCGGAAAAATACCAAAAATTAACACAATGTAAATTTTGATGTCCCAATCATAAATAATAAGTTAATTTTGAAAAACATAGCTTATAAAATTGTCAAAAGATAGATTTAAAAAGGGTTTTCCATCAAAAGGCAGTAAAACAATCTTTTAAGAATATTAGTGTATTCCATGCATAAGATTGTATTTAATTTCATTTTAAGTCTCTAAAACACTATCTTAATCTTTAATAGACATAGATAAAAATATCTATTATTCATTACTTACTTGGGATGTTACATCCTTCCCCCCTTTAGAAAATTGCGTCCCCGCAATTTATTTACTTATCAAATAAATGGGTGTATATATCCCTCATTGCATTTTCAGATTCCCATGTTGCCTCTTCCATCATGTGGTTTTTCCACAAAACCGTTACCTGAATAATAACCTTATTTCGTAACACTTGCTCCCCGTGGTCAAGAATCTGGACAGGTAGTTCCTCATAAGATAGGTTCTCTTCCAGCTGAACTACCTCTGCACTCAAAACATTAGATAGATCTGGCATGTACTTTCTCAGCATCAAAACATGAAAAACATTGTGTACCTGAGATAAACTCGGAGGTAAATCCATTCGGTAAGCAACAGATCCTAGTCTCTCCAGAATTTCATATGGTCCAATGAACCTTGGACTCAGCTTTCCTTTCTTACCAAATCGAATCACACTTTTCCATTGTGATACTTAGAGAAAAAAATGATCACCTACCTCAAAAGATTGATCCTTCCTCCTGTTGTCTGCATTACTCTTCTGCCTACTCTGATCTATTCTCATGTGTTTCTGTAATAGCTGAACTTTTTCTGCCAACTCTTCTACCAATTCTAGCCCCATCAACATCCTTTCACCCACTTCATCCCAGAAAGATGGAGTTCGACACCGCTTCTCATATAATGCCTAAAATGGTGCCATCTGTATACTGGAATGAAAACTGTTATTATATGAAAACTCAACCAAAGAAAGATGTTGGTCCCAACTTCCCTGATAATCCATCGAACAAGATCGTAGCATATCCTCCAAGGTCTGAATTGTTCGTTCTGACTGCCCATCTGATTGAGGATGAAATGCTGTACTAAAATTTAATTCAGTACCCAACGACTTCTGAAGGCCTTTCCAAAAGTTAAAAGTGAACCTGGGATCACGATCAGATACAATGGAGAGGGGAACTCCATGTAACCTGGCTATCTCTTTAAGATACAAACGGTAATGTTGATCTTGGGAAATAGTATCTCATATAGCATGGAAGTGAGAAGATTTAGTCAAGCGATCAAAAATAACACAGATTGCATTATTAACTCGAGATGTCTTCGATAATCCCACAACAAAATCCATGGATATATTCTCCAATTTCCACTATGGAACTGGTAAAGGCTGAAGCACCCCTTTCGGTAACTGCCGCTCTACTTTAACCTGTTGACATGTCAAACACTTCATAGTAAAATCAGCAATATCTCTTTTCATTCCATCCCACCAGTAATACTCCCACAGATCTCTGTACATCTTAGTATTGCCAGGATGAACTGAAAACGGAGAACTATGAGCTTCACTTAACAACGCTCTCTTCAACTTTGAATCATAATTCACACACAATCTCTTCCAAAATCTCAAAACACAATAATTATCAATGTTGAATTCAGGAAACATACCTTTCTGAACCAGCTCTACCTTTTTCTGCAACTCACTGTTTTGCTTCTGTGCTTGCTTGATTCTATCTGATAGAGATGATCTCACTGATACCTGAAACAAAACAGAAGAACATATTGCGCCAAAAACTTCTATGCCAAAGTTCATCAAATCCTTAACCAAAGGATAACATTCCAAATGCAACATTGTTAATGAAGAATTACTTTTTCGACTCAAAGCATCATCCACTTTATTTGCTTTTCCCGGATGGTAATGAATTGTACAATAATAATCCTTGATTAATTCTGGCCATCTCCTCTGTCTCATGTTTAACTCTTTCTGAGTGAATATATTCTTTAAACTTTTGTGATCAGTATATATTTCACACTTTACTCCATACAAATGGTGTCTCCAAATTTTTAAAGTGAAAACAACAACAACTAATTCCAAATCACGTGTAGGGTAATTTACCTCATGAGTTTTCAACTATCATGAAGCATAAGCAATTACTTGATCATTTTGCATTAGGACGCAACCAAGTCCTTTCAATGAAGCATCATTATAGATAAAAAAACTCACCATTCCTGGAAAGTAGTGCCAAAACTAGAGCTTTCACCAATCTTATTTTCAATTCCTGAAAACAATCATCACATTCTTTTGTCCAGATAAACTTAACACCCTTCCGAGTTAGCTTAGTCATTGGACTAGATAACCGTGAAAAATTTCTAACAAACCTTCGGTAATAGACTGCCAAACCAAGGAAGCTACGAATCTCAGTTACATTTGTGGGTCTTGGCCAGTCGTCCACAACTTTTGTTTTTGTAGGATCAACAGTTATCCCATCTTTAGAAATAATGTGAACAAGGAAAGAAATTTGTTGCAACCAAAACTCACAGTAGCTGAATTTTCCATACAGTTTCTTTTCTTTTAAGGTTTGAAAGATAACCCTTAAATGTCTTTCATGCTCCTCTTTAATTTTAGAAAGCACTAAAATATCATCAATGAAAACCACCACAAACATATCCATGAACTCATGGAAAATTCTATTCATTATGTCCATGAATACAGCAGGTGCATTGGTTAGCCCAAAAGGAATTACTACAAATTCATAATGGCCATATCTTGTACGAAACGTAGTCTTCAGAACATCTGCTTCCTTTACCTTCAGCTGATGGTACCCCAATCTCAAGTCAATCTTTGAAAAATACTGAGCTCCTGGAGCTGATCAAACAAATCATCGATATGAGGCAAAGGATATTTGTTCTTAACAGTGATGATATTCATGGCTCTATAATCAATGCAAATTCTCATAGAACCATCTTTCCTTTTAACAAATAATACAGAAGCACCCCATGGTGTCGTGCTAGGTCGAACGAAACCTTTATCTAATAAATCTTGCAATTTCTCCTTCAACTCTAAAAGTACAATTTGAGCCATTCAATAAGGGGGTTTTGAAATTGGCTTAGCATCAGGAACTAAGTCACCAGTAAACTCAACTTCTTGATCTCGTATTATTCCAGGCAACTCATCAGGAAAAACATCAGGTTACTCATTTACCCCTGGCACATCATTAATCTGAACAGTTCCGTTATTTTCAATGTTGTGTGCAAGGTAACATTCATTTCCATCTTTTATCAGTTTCTTGGCCTCTTGTTAAGTTATCAATAGTAAGGGTTCATTATTGTACACAAATTGAAAGTATTTCTGAAAATAAACGTCTTTAGCTCTACAGTCTATCTTAGCATGGTAAATAGAGAGAAAATCCATACCCAGGATAACATCAAACCCTACTAGAGGTAGAATAATAAGGTTTGCAAGTAGGTTCTTTCCAGAGATAAGGATAGGAAGATTCTTATAAATTCCTTTTGCCTCAACATTTCCCCCAGGTGTTTTTACGAAAATTTTAGGAGTCATTTCTTGATATGGTATTCCCATTTGACTAGAAATGCTTTTAGAGATGAAAGAATATGTAGACCCAGAATCAAACAACACACTGGCATAATCTGAAAAAACCAACAAAGTACCTGATACAACTTCATTTGATGGCCCGACATCTGCTGAAGTAGTTGCAAAGGATTTCACCACCCCTTTCTACTTGTAGTCTAACTGCTTCCCATCACTCAAGATCTTTGTCGGACACTCGTTTGCATAGTGACCCATCTCATTGCACTTATAACATTTCACTAACTATAAATCAAATTTGTTCTTACCTTCACCTTGATCCTTTCCAGTGTAATCACGAGCCTTATGTCGCATCTTAGCACATCAGTAGCACTTTCCAGAATTCAGAAGACATTCCCCAGCATGCCTTTTGCCACATTTATCACAAACTGGAAACTTAGTTTTCTTAGCATCAGACTTTTTTGAAGAATTCTTAACTTTCTCCTGCCACCTCGGTCTCTTCTTCTGTTGGTTGTTATAGAAAACTTGATCATCGGAAAACTCCATTTCCACCTTCTCAGCACATCTAACAAGATTTTCATAACATTTAAACTCACGAGAACCTAATGCCCTTCAATATTTTGGCTTTAATCCCGAGTAAAAACGATTGATTTTACTATCAAGGTCTCGGATAAAATTTGCAGCATACCTTTCCAATCGAGTGAACCTTTCTTCATAGGTAGCCAATGAATCTTCCTCTTGCCTCAATTCCATGAATTTCTTTACCATCCTAAGTCGAACAACCATAGGAAAATACTTCTTAAGAAATACAGCTTTGAATTCATCCCAGTCAAGAGCATCAATCTCATCGTCGTCCATGATATTTTTAACCATAGACCACCACTGATCTACCTCACCCTCCAAACAGTAAATAGCAAGACAAAACTTTTGATTGTCTGAACACCCCATGACATCGAAAATCTTCTCTAGTGCTTTAATCAACCCTTTAGCTAGCAGAGGGTCAAATGATCCTCTGAATGATGGGGGATGTTTCCTCATGAAATGTTCCACCACTGACATGTTCCTCTGTATTAGATTTGGCTGGTCTCGTGCATGGATACCACCACTATTTATCGCATGAGTCAACTGCGCCATTACTGCAACAAACTATTCAGTTCCAATTCCGACCATCTCAGGATGCTGATTTGGAAGGTTATTTCCTTCTACATGCCTTCCTAGCACTGCTTCCCTGTTACCTCTATGGAAAGACATTCTGAACAAACATGACTTAGATGAAGCAACATGGTAATCTTCAAATGCTATATCAATTCAAAAAAAATATCTTTGGATAATCATTTAATAGAATTATAACTCCTAAAGTTATCTAAACCGACCTCTGATACCAACTATAATCCCCATCCTTAAACCTTAATTAATCTTGAGTTATTACAAGATTACACATTGAGGATCTTTTCAGGTTTAGAGTTTTAGAGAATTAGAACATAAAACTTGAATTACATTCAACATAAAAACAAAGTGGTTACATAAAGATAGTATTCTTCTTTCCCATCAATGGAAACATATTTAAAATAAAACATGGATTCTTTCTATACACTTCCTTGACACTATCATCATATCATGTACCTTTCCCTTGACCTGTGAAAAACATTTCAAAAAACATTGGATAAGCATAAAAATCTAAGTAAGGGATATAAAAATATGGAAAGGAAACATCGGTACATATATACATAAGAATGAAATCATACTTTACCAATAAAATATAAGCACTTTAACATACCTCATCAAATCATGAATAAATCCTAGAAATCATAAGACATAAAGGTAACTTGAGGCATTCATAACATTCTTACGTAGGGAGTAACCCTCTTGGTTACGTTTGGAATACCCATCACAGTATATTCCCTAAATATATTCAGAGAAACCATAATGTTTCACTCATTCACGTTACCCAATGCATTGGAGAGCTATATCGGGATCATCCGCCCTCAGTCTATCACGGAACCACTCGTCTTCATAATAATGCCCAAGAACCTCAACATAATCGTATCACATAAAACATGCATAAAGGAAACATAACATTTCCACCTTTCAATCACAAGATATCAATACAACACATTGATATAAAAACATTATTAAAAAAAAATTCAATACCAAAATAAAAGAAAATTAAAACATGGTATTTATTTTTCTTTTTTTAAAAAAGGTATGGCTTATAGAGGAAGCCGAAACTCAAATAATGGTCACGGTGGCAGAGAAGTCGTTGTCGCCGCATACGTACGACAAAAACATTCCCTTTTGTCGTTTAGTAAACGCTTCATATAAAAAATATTCCCTTTGAATAAACTTAAATGTCAAAGGGGTTTATACACCATATAAAATAATGTTGTGTATAAAACAAAATATGCCTCAATGAAAGAAGATTGAGACGAAGTCCCATACCTCGGGTCCGACTTGACTCAGTCGTTCTTTAATCTCCTGCATGATAAACTTGAGTTAATTTCTACATGTTTAAGAACCTTTTTCAAGTTCATTATTCCTTTTATATCACTTATTTCCATTTCATGAACACTCTGTAATTATTTAAGTTAATAACGGTCGTTTTAACGATCATTTGTACTTGACTCAAAAATAAGCCCTTTATAATTAAAAGTTGTTCATGTATCCATTATATCCAGAATGGTATTCATGATGTATATATCATATATTTCATATATATCCAGTACATGAATGCATTTATAATATTACGTAATCATTTAGAGGTAAGAAATGAAATGCACCGTTCATGGAGACGGTAAGCCGTACATACGCATGAACGCTACTTTCATTTCTATTTCGTATTTTATAGAATGGAATCATAATGATATAAAAGTATATTATAATTCCAGTATAATATCCTATATAATATCATATTTCCATCCTTTATATGTCCCACATATGGTATTTAACGAATCAAATCACTTTGAGGGGGCGATAGTCTGCACTTCCTTAAATGAAGATATCGCGTTTACCCATAATGGAAACCATAAAGGTATGCCCAAAATGAAAAATACAGAATCTTAAAGAAAACATAAACAGATTATATATCATATATAAATATAGTGACATCTTAATGGCCACCATTGAAGGTGTTAAAATAATGTGGAACAATCATCGTTTCAGGAGGCATAAATTCACCATCCACGGAAACAGTATATCCTTTAACCATTAAATGTAGGTGTGTGTTAGTGTAGCTCGAATCCTTCTTATAACAACATCCTAGTATATTGAAGATAATGGAGTTTTTACAAATTAAATGAATAAAAAGAGTTTAAGGGGTTGGAGAAGCAAAATAAAACAAAAGAACACAAGTGAACACATTACCTCAAAATCGGGTAACTCTCTTAGATTTGAGCTAAAAGACTTCCTTGGGAAGACTTCTGCCCAAATTGTGGCTTCAAGGAGTAAGAGAGGGAAGTGTAGAGACAATATGATCAGGGGTTGGTCGAGCCAAAGGCTTTGGAAGTGTGGGTCATGAGGTAGAGGTAGGAGCCTTTTATAAGAGGAGAGGAGGGGCACTCTTGGAAAGTAAAGAAATGTTACATTATTTTAGAATGATTTTCGGATTCAAAAGGTCCCACATTGATATAATTCTAGGATATGGTGATAAGGGTTCGAAATACACCCATACAATAGGTTTTGGACATGTTTAGGTCATATATTGTTCATTATCATTTCATTTTATTTAAATCCTTTATTAATGAGGTAATTCATGCATCATCATGATGTCATAAATAATTTAATTTATTTAAAGTTTAAAAATTATTAAAAAAAATACTATGATGTAGGAAATCTTTTTATCTTTCCAATGAATATTTATAATAAAAAATATGACTTGTATAACCCCATATAAAAAATTGTTATAGTAAAACATCTCTTGTTTGTGTCATTTTTACATTAACATTAAATAAAATGTTATTTATGCCATTTCCCAACCAAAGTGGCTCCATGGGGTCCCCAAGTTGACCCATGAATTGTCTTGGCCGGTCATGACACATCCAATGAGGGTAGGACACGTGTCAAGCTCATATCATATTATTAAAACATTATTTTTACCTTAAACCACACTAATTACCTCTAATCGCGATTAAGAACTTAAAAGTTACTATTCATCAAAAAATTATTTTAATCTCATTGAACCACAATTTACTTATTAATGACAACCATGTATGTCGGATTTTTGAAAATAAAGTCACAGAGTGGCAATGTTTCAATCCTTTAACTACCACTTAGTGGTTTCACTATTCATCAAAAATTGAAGTTTTTCAGAAAGATACCAAAACGTCACCCTAAGCTATATTTGATATTACGAATTCAAAAATGATGTCTATTTTACAAAATACAAAACATATAAGTTGCATTAATTAATTTAATAACTAATTCCCGTTGTCAGGACAAATAGCGTGTTTTTATGAAACAATAAGTACCAAAAGATTGACACTAGTTTAAGTCCAATTTCAAAGTGAAATTGATTCCAATGACCACCATTGGATAAAATGGTAAAAATATATTCTAATTTCACTTAAAAACCAATTCATAAGATAATATAATCATATAAATAAATTATATTAAAAAGTGGTTTTGAATTAAAATACAACATTTTTTACTATTCATTAAAAATGAACTTTATCGAAAAAATACAAAAAATTCACACAATGTAAATTTTGATGTCCCAATAATAAATAATAAGTTTATTTTGACAGACATAGATTATAAAATTGTCAAAAGATAGGTTTAAAAAGGGTTTTCTATCAAAAGGCAGTGAAACAATCTTTTAAGAATATTTGTGTATTCCATGCATAAGATTGTATTTATTTTCATTTTAAGCTTCTACAACACTATCTTAATAATTAATAGACATTGATAAAAATATCTATTACTCATTACTTTCTTGGGATGTTACAGTGTAACACATTGAAAATAGTGATACATAAATGGATAAATTTTACTACCCATGTCGACAAGTTGAACTAATATTTTCAAGATCTTACCTTATTAGAACTCCATAGCCTAGATTTTTTGGAATAGATTATTGATCAATATGGGTGACCTTATAGGATGTTTCCTTGTGTGTGTGAGTGTGAGGAAAAAACACACCGACAGAACATTTTTTGGCATGTGGGGATATTCATTATTCTCATAAGAGAACACAGAGTGTAATATGTTGTGGCGTGATGGGAAAGAATCCATCATATTACATGATACCGCTGGGGTCGGATGATGAGGTTCATGCATTGGAGAAGGCTGTGTAATTAAATGTACATTGAGTATTCTTTCTATTATAGAGTTGCACGGTGATTGATGATTTCTATTCAAGTGTATTTAACATATGTAGTATCATTGGAAATGGGATTTTAGTACCATGATTTATTAGTAGGTTTATATAGATTTATTATAAAATTAGGGGATAGGATTAACCTTTATAGATACCTCATGGTTCATAGGACCTAAATGAGTAAGGTAAATTCAATTTCTATTCATTTTATCTATTTTAATTTTATTTCATCCTTATTAGATTTTTTTGATTCATGAGGTGTAGGATTGTAACATCACGCCCCATCTCATTGGATTTAGGGGGGCGGAGGAATTTTTCTTGGCCTTAATCAAAACCCCAAGAATCCAAAGGATTGGAATAAATGTAAAGGGATTCAAGAATAGTTGGGAACAATTTTACCTTTTGAAAAATAACAACGAGCAAAACCAGTCATTACCAAAGATACCATATGACACATGTCAACATAGAAACCCAACCATGTATTAACAAAAATACAACCACGTTGTTCCACAATACAACCAAAAAACCAATAAAACCAATCAAAATATCAGTGTACTATGAGGATGACTAAACAAAACACCCAACATAAACCAAGACACACTCCACGGCTCCACACAAAGATCCATTCTGCAAGCACCATAACATCATCTAAGATTCACCATGATCCACTAGTAATGATATGACTTACCATTCCATGTTTCTCATAATAAATCTTCTAAAAAATCACCAAAGGGACAAAGTAGTGTGTGAGTACTAAAACTCAATAGTTTTTTCCAAAATGAATTCCCTACACAAGCCAGTAGGTTTAAACCGTTGGGACATTTATATAAAAGTTAATATAAAACAACAATTTGTGACACAACATAAAACAATCCAAACACTCCATTACCAAGAGATTTCACCCATATTACCACACACATGAAAAATCCAAACCACCATGGCACAAGCCATTTCACCATTTTACATTATCACAACAAATTCCTTCAGGGAAAACAATACACAATAAGGAAACCAAAATGTTGGAGCATCCATCCAACCTGTTCTCCCATCTCCAAGTAGCAGTGTTTCTCGACCACTATCCCCAATGGTGGTTCTTCTGATCACCAACATCATCTTTTATAGAGATACTTCGCTCCCACTTTCATACCATCAACACAAGCCATACCAATTAATCAACCAACACACACAAATCACTAAATCCAAAATATAAACAAACCATCATTTCCAACACAATCCAAATCACATCAATAAATCATCCATTTATTAAAAACATATTCTACCATTTTCCGTTCCAAACCCCATTTCAAAAAACCACATTTTTATTGAAACAGATTTTCCCAATCCATTTTCATAATCCCAACCAAGAAACCAATTTTAATATCTACATTTTAAAATCACACATTGAAACCACTCTTTCAAGAATATCCCATTTCTCCCAAAAATCCCAAAATCATTACCCAAAGGGTTTCCAACAAGATATCAAACATCATATTCATAAATAATTTCTACAAAAACAACTTAATTTCAACCAAAAACAATATTTCTAACCAAGCTGGGATGAGAGATAAGTCAACTACCTTTAGGGTTCTGGTGTATTCGACCCACAAGAAACCACACCCAATTCCGGGCGAAGACTCTACGAAAACAGTTCTAGATCCCCTACCATAACAAACACAATCCTTAAAATCAAAACCAAAGGAAACTACAACCCTAGATCTACAGACAACTGGAGTAGATCCAGAAAACCAATAGATATGGAGATGTAGATCTAGAGTAAATGAAAAAGAACCATGAGATTAAGCTTACCCCAGAAGAACTGCCTTCAATTCACCAATAAACCCATTAGATTTTATAAAAAATTTTGGCAGAGTATATCCAATCTCTAAGAACCCAAAATACTAATGAGGCTCGAGTGGGTGGAAATTTGGATTGAAATAGATTAAGCCTGAGGGAGCCTATATTTAAATATCATTTTTTAAGTTGCAGCATAGTTAGTTTGCACTATTTGGGAAACTGTGTGCTAACTGTGTGTGCGACTCTGTCTCGAGATAAGGGGTATCTATGATTCCCTCAAACAGTTTGTAAAACAATGTGATGGCCGTGAAAACCCCACTGTCTCCCCATGCACATTTTTTCAAGGAACATGCACAGTTTCCCCTAACCGTGCACAAACCGTGCTCCACTATAAAAGCCTTAAATCTTATTCAAAACCATTAAAAACATTTCCAACCTCTTCCAAATTACTTCAAAACATAAAAAGGCATAAAAAAGGGTACATACCTCCAAACATGGGTGGTACATTCTCCCCACCATTAGGCATTATGTACATGGAAATTAGGGAACCATTGCTTTGCCGAAATAGATCAGGAAATTCCTTGGGCATCTCTTTCACCCGCTCCAAATTCTCCTCTTGAATCTTAAAATGATTCCACAAAATACAAACTAAAACGATTCTTTTACAACTCAATACATTCTCAATCTTATCCCTAATCCGCAATATCATGTGAACCAGGGAAGAATCATGTTCTATCTCAAGATGATCACAACGAATCACATGGTCAAGATCTAGTGGATACATTTTCAACTGCAACACATAAAACACATTGTTCACCACACTAAACAATGGTGGAAAATTCAAATGGTAAACCACCTCTCCAATGTGATAAAGTATCACAAAAGGCCCAATATACCTTAGAGTTAACTTACACTATTTCTGAAACCGACGATGTCCCATCCTATGAAATATTCTTAAAAATACATAATCACCAACCTCGAATGACAATGATCATTGATCATGGTCTGCTTATGATTTCTAGAGATATTGATCATTCTCAATCCTCTTCTTTATCAAATTTATTTTCTTCATAGTCTCTTGGACATGGCTTAGTCCGATCATCAATGTCTCTCCATCATCCATCTATCATAGTTTATAAAAACATGGACACCCATACAAAGATTCAAATGGAGACATATGTATTGAAGCCGGATTACAGTTATTGTAGGATAACTACACCAAAATTATGTTAACCTCCCCTGATCTACCAAAATCCACCACAAAAGACCTTAATATATCCTCTATGGGTTGTATTGTCCTCTCGGATTGGCCATCCATATGGGGATGACACACCATGATCATAGACAGTAGTGTTACAAGGGATTTCTGCAAAGATTTCTAGAAATGAGATGGGATCCTCATACCTCTATCTAATACAATCAAATATAGAACACCATCCCTATTTACCACATCCCAGATATAGATTTTGTATAGATCCTCCACCGTATGAGATTCACAAATTGGGATGAAATGGGCCAAATTTGTGACCTAATACATAATAACACATATGGAATCGTTCTTCCGGATCATTCATGGGAGACCCATCCCAAAATCCATTTCTATATTCTCCCATTTAAACACTAGGATAGGTAATGACTGCAACATGCCTACTGGCCATTGATTCTCTTCAATGACTTATTAACAAGCCAAGCATCTTGAGACAAACCCGACCACATCCCTTTTCATACCAGCCAATCGAAACTGCACTTTCAACACCATATACATCTTATGAATTCTAGGATGGTCAGTCCAAATGGAATAATGATAAGCCCTGAGAAGTTTCTCTTCACAAGTCACTGGTACCACCATCAGATTCCAAAAACAGAATTCTGAATTCTCTTTCAATTTCTAGTTTTCAAAGGTCTCCCCACCATTGAGTTTCGACCTCAACACCATACACTCAAAAACTATTGTCTGTGACTCTTTAACCAAACCATCCATGTTCGGAACCCACAAAACCGGAAAGAAGACTGCTATATCACCCTGGTCCTCACATTCCAACTGCATGTTGGCTATGATCGACATCAACTACCACTAATCTTATACATGTTTCACCACATGATCATATGGTTCCATACTTAATGTATGTACCACCAAATTTCACCTACACATTGTGTACATTAAGTCAAAATCAAACATCTTGAGATATTGCATCCATCTCCTTTACCTCAAATTAAAATCTCTTTATGAGAAGATATTCATTAAGCTATTGTGATTAAGAAACATTGTAAATTTTCCAACGAAGAGGTAATGACACCACATCTTTAAACGATGAACCACTACTGCAAACTCGAAATGATGTGTTGGGTATTTCTTCTCATGAATCCTGACTACCATGAACAATATGCAACCACATGACCCCCCTACATGAGAACACATCCCAACCCTAATCCTGATGCGTCAAAATACACCACGTACCCTTTCCCTAGTTCTGGAAAATCCCATATTGGTGATGATTTCTGGTGGCCCTTTATCTCTTAAAACATTATTGGAAATTCTCATCCCATTGAAATTGGATATTTTTCCTTGTCAAAGATGTTATCAGAAAAGCTAATCGTGATAAATCCATTAAAAAATCATTAATACCAAGCTAGACCAAGAAAACTTCATATATCGAAAAAATTATTTTTGAAGTTTCCATGGGGAAACAACCTCAATCTTTTTTAGTTCAAATAAAGAACCCCTCTTAGAAATATTACGTCTAAATAAATAAACCTCTTTTATGCAAATGTCACACTTTGAAAATTTCTCATACAACCCATGATCACTCAAGATCCCCAAAACTATCACCTAGTGCTTATCATGCCCCACCCTTGTCCTTGAATACACTTGTATGTCATCAAAAAATAAAACCAAAAAAGAATCCAGATATATCTAAAATATCTGATTCATCAATGCCACGAACCCCACTGGTTCATTTGTTAGAAAAAGGGAATAACTACACACTTGTAATGCCTATATCTACTTTTGAAATTTGTTTTCGGAATATCCTCTTGCCTCCCCCTCAATGGGCGATACTCTGACCTCAAGTTAATCTTGGAGAACCACTGAGATTCCACCAAAAATTCAATCAAATCATCAATTTGTGTAAGTGGATATCGTTTCCTTATCATATCCTAATGAAGTATATGATAATCAACACAAATCCGTAAGGATCCATATGCCTTTTTAACAAAAAATTGGAGCTTCCCACAAGAAAATGCTAGGTAGGGTGAACAATTTATTTTACAACTCTTACAACTACACCACTAATTCTTGTAATTATTTTTGTTCCATTAGGTAAGATGGATGTGTGAAAGGGAAGGTCCCCGAATGGAGATCAATCGTAAACTCCACTTCTCTCACGGGTGGAAACCCTGAGAATTTTTTAGGAAATAAATCCATAAACTGATCCATAACTATAGAAAGAACACTATACCTGAAACCACTCGTTGATGCCAATGAAAAAATCACTGACTGATACAAGATCATGCCAATAGTTGGTGTGAACAAATCTGGTCCACCTGGCTTTGCACTCTTCTCCACTTAAAGAGATGTCTAATTCTATCATTTTTTACAAAACTAATAGTTCATGCATAGAAATCGATGTGGGACTTAAACATTTCCAAACAATAAATTAATAGGATTATATCATAAGAATCCATCTCATGCACTGAGAAATCCCAAATAAATTCAATGCCCTCCACAACTAAACAACATCCTCGACATAGGAAGGATCGAAACTCTATTTGACCAAAGATATTTTGTAGTTTCAACATAGAATGAAAAATTTCCATTTGTAAACCCAACAAATAAACAATGAAGGAAGACATAATAGAATGAAAAGCACCCATATCAATCAAACCATGCATAACCGTTGAATATAAAAGAACCTTACCTCACATCGTGGATAGTTTCGAATGATCATCCATCACCACCTTCTCAGCACCAAACAAGTGCTTACTTCCCACACTCTACACCTTATTACCCCACTGAGGCATCGTGGTATTCTGAGAATCACCATGACCTACTTTACTTTGCTATTGATGGTTATTTTGTGGCCCCATCCCATCGAGGCATAAGTCCCCGTTGACCCATGAGGAGTATCATGAACACCTGACCTCAGAGCATTCTAACAATAACATTTTAGATGATCCATATTATTACGATTATGACACTCTCGAGGTTGTGTTGTACAATCTCACTTGATGTGGCTCATTGAACCACACTGAAAACATACCAGATTTCTTTGATGCTTCATATGAAGATTAACAGATCCTACAGTCGCATTCTTAGTCATTCTCCATCCCTTGAAATAAGTGTACCTCCTTTACTGGAACCTAGAATTCACCTTCCCACTATTTACCATGGATACCAAAATACTTCCCCCGCCCATAGCCCACAAAAAATATAACTCATCCACCATAGTTTGGTTCACCATTATTGTGTAGTCATCTATTCACAACACCGCTATCTTGGTACAGATTTCCTAGTCCAACCCGACATTAAAAATTTGTTCATTCAAAAATGGACTACCTTCAACCCCGGGTGAAAACCTCACTATGTTCATAGCCAAAGCAGAATATTCTATCAACACCATGTTCCCTTACCTAAAATTGAAGAAATACGATGTACGCTAAATTCCAGACATATGAGGGTAGAATCTTTTATTAAGCAATTCCTCAAACCCATCCCATGTCAAAATTTGGTCTGTCCAATCTTGGATTGCCACCTCCCACCACTGGAGGGCATGATATTCCATCATATATGTGGCTAACATGACTTTCTATTCATCCAATGTTCCCATGTATTCAAATATATAATTCATTCTGTTCAGAAATGCTTCAAAACTCTCTGGAATTGAGTCACCCCTAAATATGGGTGGATTTTTCCATTAAAACTGATCCTCATGATCCAAATGTCTTGGTTCATCTCATTTATTCCAACTTCTTACTCCTTGGAAAGCTTGCACTATACTCTACACTAGCTACTGGTTCACTTGGTTCTCAGGTGCAACCACATATCAAGTAGCTTCGTTCTATTGGTCTCTACGATGCCTACCGATTTCCATTTCTATCAACACAAATATCACCACAATTCTCACTCTCATGAAACTGAATGGTTACATGTTCAATGTCAATTACATAACAACTATAACAACCATGCTTTCCACAATTTCACATTTTACACGTTCCACCTTTTTTGAAAAACTCCCCATGTTTTGAAAATCAACCCATTTTAAAAATAAAATGAATTTCAATGGCTAAACCCTTCAGTTTTGAATCCCAATTCATAATTTTCAAAATCCACATATTCATTCCACACCGTAAATCATTATAACCTAATGAAATATGAATCCTTGTGGGAATTCATTTCAATCATTCATGCGATGTGCATATCATTTACACCCAGTAACATGAAGTTTAGCATAAAAGGGTTAGCTACTTATTTTTATGCTATACATTCCAGGTTCTCATAATTTTATGTCTTGCTACCATTTCGACTCAAGGAATAGGCAATGAACAAATGTAAACACCATGTCCAACAATCAACACCTTAGGATCGAACAACTATTCTTAATTGAAAGACAAGGACAACACAAACTAATAAAACTTATAATATCCCACCCCAGATCATTGGTTTGAGAGGGAGAAAGAATGCTACATAGCCTTAAGCGACGTTCCCAAGACTCCATAGTCTGGAAATAAATTCTGAGGGCTTCATGAATAGTTTGGGTGTGATTTTCCCTTTAGAAAAAGAAAATCCAGCCAAACCAGTCATTACCAATGATACAATATGATGCATGTCAACATAAACCCCAACCATGTATTACCAAAAATACTACCGTGTTGTTGAATAATACAACCCAAAACCCAATACAACCAAAAAAAATATCAGATTACTATGCAGAAGACTGAAAAATGTCCCAAAATAATCCGAGATGCACTCCATAGCTCCAAACCAAGCTCCATGATCCAACACCACATCATCACCCAAGCTTCACTACAAGCCACATTCAATGAGATGATTTTGCTTTACATTTGTCCCGAAATACAACATCTGAAAAAGAACCAAAGTACCAAAGAATTGGTTGAGTACTAATACTCATTATTTTTTCCCCAAACTAATTCCATAAATATTCCACTATGATAAAACCATTATCATAATTATATAAATCCGTTTATATAAAACTAAAATTTGTGACACAACATACAAAATCCAAAAACTCCATTACCAAACCATTTTACATATATGTATGAAACAATGGGAAATCCAAACTACCATGCCAAAATACATTTTGACATTTCAAATTAGGAAAAAAATTTCATCTTAAAAAAAACACAACTAGGAAACTAAAACAGTGGATATTTCATTCAACCCATTCACCCATCTCTAACTAGCAGTGCTTTACGACAACTACATACAATGGTGGTTCTTCCGTTCACTATTTATCACCTTTTATAGTGATACATTCCTCCCCCATCAACACCAGATACACAATCCATTATTCTTAATCAACTAACTTGCACAAAGCACCAAATATACACAATAAGCACACCATCATTTCTAACATAAGCCAAATTGCTTCAATAAATCATCCATTTATTGGAAAAAACTTTTACCATTTTTCATGACCAACCCTATTTCAATATAACAACATTTTAAATGAAAACCATTTTCACCAAACATTTTCATAATCCAAACCAAGAAACCAATTTTAAAATCTAATTTTTTTAATTCACACAACAAAACCCCTCTTTCAACAATATCCTATTGGACCCAAAAATCCCTAAATCTTCACCCAAAGGGTTTCCACCAAGATTTCACACATCATATTCACATATAATATCATGAAAAAACATTATTTAAACAAAATAAACTAGTTCTAACCATGTGGATTCGAGAGAGAAGCCACCTAGCATTAGGGTTCTATAGAATTCAACCCCTGAGAGATGACTTAACTGAGTAGAACCACCTTCAATCCACTAGGAATCCCCATAGATTTTCTTACAAAACATGTGGGAAAGAACCTCCAACAAATGAGAATAGAAAATCCCAAGTGAGGATCGAGTTGAAAAAAATTTGGTCTGAAATAGGTTAAGCCCCAGGGAGACTAAATTTAAAAAACCTATGTTTAAGTGGACGAATGGTTAGTCCTCACTATTGGGAATAGCGTGCAATAACCATTCGCACACCACTATCTCGAGTGAAATGGTCCTCATAGTTTCCTCACATAGATTGGAAAACCCTATGTAGGTCGGGAAAATCCCACTATCTCCCCCCTACACAGTTTTCTGGAGAACCTGCACAGTTTCTCCTAACCATTCTCAAATTGTGCTCCATTAGAAAATCCTCAAAAAAAACTTCAAAACCCTTCCAAACTCTCCCAACTCTTCCCAAGAACATTAAACACATATAAATGCATAAAAAAAGACACATACCTCAAACTGATGGTTCTACAAAGATGATGAAGGGAGATGTTAGGATTTAAACATAATAAAAGTCACCATAAAAAGAATCAATGGTCATTGAAATTCGTGGATAAAAATTTGGGTTTAAGATAATGAAGATTTATATGAAAATTTTAATCCTATACAGCTTCCTACTAGAACAGAAAACATAGCGTATCCTAGCTAGTATCCAAATGGGATATTTATCTATTTAAATGAACAATAATATGTTGTATATCTAGATTATATGGATGAAAAATAGGTATTGGCTACCTTAGTTGAAGCGGGTAGTGACCCAGATTTCCCTAAGAACAGACCCATATCTTTTAGAATGACATGTCCACCTATTTGTCACCCTACCTGGGATGCTTTTTTTGACTAAAATATAAGATTATGATGAAGTTACTGATATCTCTAGGGGTGATTTGAAAAAGGATTTATTATAAATATTCATAGTAAATTGTGTATGTTTCAAAATATGAAAATTAGAGATAATGTAGATAATTGTAGTGGAAATAATACAGACAATAATGGGGATACTAATGGGTATAGACATGATCATGATGGAGCTGATGATGTTGAGAGGACTGTGTCACATCATCCTTATCCTACCACTTCAATATGCTCTACGTAGAGTCCTCGTTCAATCATATTTGTTTACATATAGTGATATTTTTCTAATCAACCAGTTGGTGATGATTCCTCTACAAGATGTGAGTAGAGATTACAAGTTGGGGGTGGTAGTCCCCATGTATTGTTGGTCATAAATTTGAGCCTATAGATCCTACTGATATGACATCTACTATAGTTATATAAGATAAACATGTTGAGTTGGAATGGTTTCCAGAATATACAAATCGTGGTCTATACTTATCAGTGAATGTGGCATATGAACGCGATGATAAAGAACATAGAGATTCATAGGTTGGTTACGACTTGGCCATAAATGATATATCATCTATACGGGTGCCTTCTCCATGTTACAAATTACATAGGCTATATATTTATGATTTAGAAGAAGATAGTGGTGATGTTGAAAATAGTCCACCAGTGTATGGTGGAGCTATTATTTTGGTTTGTGTTGGTATAGATAATATATGATCTCTTATAATGTTGATTTACCAGACTGGTCAACTTTATGATTTTTCTTCAGATGGCCCTCTTTGGTGAGAGATTATAGAAACTATTATTCCTATAGATGAGATATCCATTTCATGTTCACATATTGCTACTATTCTGCCATCATATTTTGTATCCAAAAAATATTTCGAGTATTTCAGAGAGATATATATTTCCTATTTTAATAGAGTTTTGAATTCTCAGTATCCTCATATTACACAACTTAGAGAAGCTTATTCAAGAAACCATTTTGAGTCATTTTTTCCATATTAGGCATAAGGTGAGTTTTCATATTAAGAAAGTTGATACTGAGAAACAACAGACGTCCATTGAGATGGAAACCATGAGATCATTGAATGATGTTATAGAGACCTCCTTTTCATCTAGAAAGTATGTTTTGTTTTGAAGGTCATATAGTTTTCACATGAGTTCTTACACATACAGTGCTCCACCACCTCCCACCTTTGTTGATGCCATGTTTAGTAGATCTATAATATGATAAAAGATATAAACTATTATGAGTGATATCCAAACTTCTCATCTAGAATATCTTAACCATACATAACATCACAATGTAAACTCATATAAATGGGTAATAGAGTTTCTGAATTAAGTCTAATGTGATCAGGTACCATCACTAAGGACACGAAATATGAACATTCAATATTATATGCAACACATGAGTTTAATTACAACTTTTTTGGCTGAAAAACTAACGATTCAACCTGTTACAATGGTGTTAATGGAATTAGTTGATTAGATCAATATTTGAAACATTTTCTATAGATGTTCATGAAAGAGAAGAAGGATTTATTCTGTGCTTTGGAGAGTGGAGGAAACATTATTTTGAACATTTTATGTCTTATGAATCCTTTCATATATTTATCTAGTATAATAAAGGTTTCATTAGATTTGATTCATATGAATTTTTTTACATAAAAAACATCCTCAGAACCTTTTACTCCTTAGTATCATTCATTCTGTATGACATTAGGGGATGACATCAGGTATCTCATTCAAATGATCATAAGAGGTCTTCCTATATCTACCTCAACAACATCAGTATTTATCTCATTTCCTTAGAATCTATATTAGTGACTCCTTCTTTTGGAAAGCGAAAGGGAGATACTAATCCTACATCCTATGCCAGGACTGATTCAAATTAGATATAGTCTTTGATAATGAGAATATTTTATTTCTTTTATTCAGGTTTGGCTATAACCAAATATATTTTTTCATAATGAAATTACCCTCTTTTTTCATATATTTATTCTATATATTTACTATTTTTTTTATATTCAATCATTGATAATCCCAAAAGGGGGAGAATAGTTACTTCAGTTTTCATTAACCATTTTTCATAGACATAATTTCATTGATTCACGTATTAATTTGTTAGCATTCACTTATCATTGTTTCTATACCTATCCATTATTAAAATAGTTATTTAGAATTACACTTTGACACAATAATTATTTTTTTGGATTTGTTTGTCAAGAATTCATTTTTGTTTTTATAATTACATTTTAAATCAAACAATGTCTTTTTGAAATTGTAGGTAGACTATTATTCTTGAAACTCATCTATTTTATAAGTATGTTTGTTTTATTCATGTTGATTTAAATTCAATGACTTTTTATCATCATAAGTGTGAGATTCTTGGCACCTCCTTGTTGATTTTTTTTACAAATCATGATTGTTATGTTTTTATTGGTATTAGTGTTTTATGATGGTGTATTATTTTTAAGGAATAATTTGAAGACAATTTGATATGTTTTGAAAAGGGATCCATTAGTTCATCTCTTCCAATGCCAGGAAGAACTACTTAAAGAGTTTTTCTACGACCAAGTCCTTTTAATATTAAGTGTTCCACCACCAGACCTACTATAGTTAGGTGTACTACCATTATACCTACTACCATTAGGATTTCTACTGAAAAACCCACTACTATTAGGTATGCTATTACCAGACTAGCTACCACTAGATTTGCATTGTCTAGGACCTCCTATCGTGAGGCCTCCTATAGTAATACCTACAACTTCCTGAATGAGAACTACTAATAATTTCACCTCCTAGATAGAGATACCTTTATATGAGGTACAACTAATAGCTCTACAGTCATATTTTCCACCATTGTTTACCTCAATTTAATTAAATTCTTACAACATCTATATTATGGGTGTAAATGTACAATGTTTATTAATGATTACTCTATATTGGAAACATTTATGCATTGATGACTAGAGTCATTGGTTTTTTATATGGATCTAGAAAAACATTATTATCATCCTTCAATGGGTATTTCATCAATGATATATATTTTTCAAAGGAATCCTTCAAGAGTGGAAAGGTAAAGTTTCTTGGTGAGGATAGAGAGTGAATGTACACACTAATATAGTATCTTATAGAAGAGTAGATTTAAGTGATTATGTATATTATTTTAATAAAATAGATTATAGAAGATAACAACACATTGTATTCCTGTATCATTTAGGGAAATAGTTCGAGCTTCTCATCATGGAAAATATGATGAATCTCAAGAATCATGAGCATTACAAACCGAGCATCTATTGATCTATTCATCATTATTTAGTTATTATGTTTTTTTTCAATTACGTTCAAGAAGTGTGTTGTTTTATCAATATATTATCACTAACTGGATCCTATACCAAAAATTCATATTACTCAACATTATATCTTATCTATTTTTATATGCTTATCCTAGAAAATTGTTGTAGAGGTCCCTACATAGCCTGTGTTTTTTCCATATCACATATATCTTTGGAGAGGATTCTAACCAAGATATATTATGTTATATCCTATATACCTAATATAGGATGTGGATCGGATTATTAGTTACAATAATATGGTTGGTAGTGGGTGTTTTCCAAGTGGAGGGAATTATCTCCCAACATGATGTTGAACCCATTTTCTATTCATTTTTGTTTTTTGTTTAGTATTATACCATTTATGGAATAAACTTAATTTCTATTGAAACTATAATAAAAAATATATACCTGAAAAGTTATTCATAAATAGATTTTATATAAGGATTAGTTTATATAAATCAATTTCAATAGTTGGTGTAATTTCATATATTATGTTATCTGATACATAATCAAGCTTTGAGAAATATTTTAAATGATAAAAATTATATTAGACTACTATTTTGATTAAATGTGTGTTTTTTAATTAGGTGATAATACATAACCTTTTTTAAAATAAATTTTACTGCGAACTCAATTCATCCCACAACCTCGGGGGTTACTCACCCTAACCAAAAAAATCTCAATGAAGTTGATAGTAATCATGAAATGAGTTTTGATATATATTATTCATTATAAATGGATCAAATAGAATGAGTAAGAGAGATGAGATCGTTCCCTTTTATAAGTGAAGGGAGATCCAAAATTAAAAATACAATGAACTATAATATATAATAAATATCACAATGATACTAATATCCACATAATGGAAATAATTTTTAATATAGGACATAATTAGTCTAAAATATATTCAAAAATAAATTTAATACATGTTCAGGTTTTATTTTAATCATTATATGTTAGATTAATCCCATTGTTACCCATTCATAACAATAACAATGGTAACTCAATTTTCACTCTTTAAGGGTTATAAATTTACTTTAAATGGGGAATTCTACTCACAATTGGTACATTAATGAATTTTTAGACCATATCCCACACATGTTAATAACATTAAATAATATGTTTTTTATTAAATCATATAAGAAAATATGATGTATCATAAAATATCAATAAAGTCAATTTTGGACTATATATTTCAATTGACTTTATAGACATCAATATTTTTATAGAATTTGAACCTAAACAAATTTTATTTTAATGATATTTTATAATTACCAATTAAAATTTTTAATACTAAACATCGACCAAAATAAATTAATTTTTTATGATTAAGATCATTTACATTGAGTTTTAAACTATATTCACATGAACTACATCAACATTGCAAAGAGAATATTAGTAATTATATCCTCACAGAAAATACAAACTATTGCTAACATAATGATTTTGTTTTCATATTTAAAAAAATTATTTATATAAAATATTAATTTTTTTACCCCAGTGACATGATTTAAGATAAATTAAATGAAAGATAGAGACATATTTTAATTCTAATTTTCATAAGATAATATATAGTCATTATTAATAAAACATTCCACCATGCTCCTATATTTTCAAATATTGGACACATAGAGTCAAAAAAAGACTCATAAATTCGAAATAATGAAATTTTTAGCATTTGTTTTTAAAGCCTTATAAAATTATTTTTACCCTTAATAATCCAATATTCTAATTCTAATGTGATAAATATATAACACAATTCCTCTTCATAATGAAAATTAAGATACATATTTACCAAATCTGAACCTGTAGAATCCAAATATGGAATACATTTATTTAGGATTAAATTTCATTAATGTTTAGAAATATATTTTAATATAAATCATTAAATCACAATGAAAAATAGTTTTCAATTAAATATGTTTTTATGAATAAAAATTACAATTTAGAAGGGTTAAATATGAAACTAATTATTTTTTAATTAATTAGATTAAAAATAATTAAATGAATCATGATTTAGTTTAGTGACAAATAATATAAAAAAGGTGTTTTAAATGACAATATTTAGTTAAAATAAATGACTATTTTTACAAAATAATCATTTTTAATATTCACTTATAAACGTAAAAATTCCAAAAGAAAATAAATAAACATAATCCTAATCCAATTATAACAAGTTTATTTCAAAAATTATATAAATTTTGTGAAATAATATTTATAGTTTTTTTGAAATTAATTATAATCTTCATGCACAAAATAAAATAAACATTTAATTTTAAAAAAATTAATTATATAGTGACATTATTCCTATTAAATATGTAGTTAATAAATTTTAATATATATTAATTAATTTAATTGGACATATAATATATAAATTTGTTATAATTTTTTATAAATAGTGATTAATTTAATCTATTAAGGTGAATATACTATGTAGAAAAGAAAATAGTTTCATGAAATGTATTACTATTATCATAAAAGATTATATATTCATTTTAAAAAACATTATAATACAATAATGATTTATTATTAACATAATTTAGGGAGAATATTTCAACCAATATTTCATAATATGGATACTCTTATTTAAAATATCCATGACACTAGTTAGGTAAAAATATTCAAATTTGAATAATATTATTTCTTTAGAATATTACAGTTTATTTTAGAATAGTGTTTCATATACCAGACAATGTTGAATATATCTTGAAATAATATAAATTAAAAAATATTTGGGGATAAACATTAACCCTTGAAATATAGTCTATCCTCTCAATATTATCTCATATTTTATATGAAAAATGTAAATTATTTTAAAAATCAATTCCATGTAGTATAAATATGACATGTGATAATGAAAGAAAATTTTTTTTTGTAATTTTAAATAGAATTTTAAAAACCCGAAATCATATCATGATATAATGATAAATAATTTTCCAAACATTAAGGTCACCTAAATAACAAATAATTGGGTTCTTAAACAAGGGTTACATTAGAGGGAGGTGGAAATATGGACATGGTAGAGAAAACTTACAACCACAGAATAATAGAGTGATAGAGAACATGATGATGGGAATGTCAATGACCAAAAAATATATCATGGATAAATAAGACCGCCAATTAAACCGAAAATATTTTAATAGGATAAAATTTTTATTTTTTATATCCTTTTCCAAGAGTTTATGGATTAATTTTTCTTTTAGGTTAGATAACATGAGAAAATATAATTGATTTCATTAAATTCCATAAACATGAATAATCAATATGTTATGCTTTAATATGTTTTTTACACGTCTAGAACATATATTACAACATGAAATGAATATTAAATTGATTTTTTTATTCATGAATCACTAAAAACATTAACATATTATAAGATCAAAACAAATGGATTAAAAATTATACCCATCTTTTATTATATTATCTAAAACCAAATTTCATTGATTTAGAGGTGATAATTTCTAAAATTAATAAATATTTATATAGGGATATAATAGATTTTTATCCAATGAATAAATATTAATAACAAATGATAAAAATAATTTAATGCATAAATAATTAACCATAAAACTCATTAAAATATGCAATACCAAATTGAAACCTAAATATTAGAATTATATAATAAAATATTCTTCCATGATCAAAATAATATTTCTCTCAAAAATAATTTAGTCAAATAAAAAATGTTTATATCTCAAACATATATTATCAAAAATACGACAACATTTTCAAAAAATAGAATAAATCATAAAAAACACTAAAAAAACATATATTCTACAATTAGATAATTAAATCATTATTAGTCAAATGGAATCACATCATTGAAATAATATTCTATTTAAAATAATCATATAATGATACCAAAAAATATAGTGAAAAGTTTTTTGAAATGTTTTTGATCACATTTTCTCGAAATAAATTTTAAATCCAATTATTATCTTTATGATAATACATTTTATCTGAAAATGTAATTTCCATTTTCAAATTTTTGTTTTAAAATTTCATCAATATAAAAGAGCATATTAACCCTAAGGTTGGTTAGAATATATTAAATTATTTTCAAAAAATAAAAAATCTCATTCTTCCACAAATAACAATTTCCCTAAAACACATATTAAAAAATTTTGTCATATTCAAATAAATGTCTTCAAATATATCACCAATCATCATTAAAAATATGTAAATAAAACCATTCAAGGTTATCTATTCTTGTAACGATATGATCAAAAAATTACTTAACAACCAATGAAAAATTAATTTTATCCCACATCACTATTGAATATAGTTCGTTATTATAGGTTTTACAACCTCATTTATCATATGGAATAAAATTGAAAATTTCAATTGAATAAATAAAATCACCTTTTATTTTCTTTATTTCGGTGTAGTCAATGGAAAACTCATTGTGAACTGAGGATGATTGAGGTAATACTCAATCCTCGCATTTAATATTATTACACATATGTTCATATTACAATACATGTCATTATTACCCCTTAATTCATCATTATTTATATAGGAATACACATAATATAACCTATAAGATGATTAAGTCTAGTGTATTTGATAATTAGGTACATTACATAAAAAAATAAAATAGGGGGTACATCGACCATTTTGAAATCTCCATTAATACGATCATATTATTCCATTCTTCTTAAAATATTATGGGATAACATTAGAACATACATTAAAAATGTGTTATCTATATATCCCATTAAAGGAATAAGAAAATAATAACATGGATAATGTATTAATGTTTTCATAATATAAATTTAAATTTTATATAAAGTGTGTGATAATAATAAATATGATCAATGATACATGATATTACATGATAACAAGAATGTAACATGGGATTGTAGTAACAACATTAAACATTACATAATAAAAATAAGTCAAGGTTAACCACCAACACATCATAACATATTTTAATTAGGAAAATCTACCAAAAAAATTAAATTGAATCTCATGAGTTTAAAACATTACCCAAGAATTGCAGTTCTATCTGTGCACACCCATCATAATCATTTCATGTACATGCATAATGGTGACATATAGATTATATAACATGAGAACATATTTCATGAAATTTAGTTTAATGATCATGAGTTTTGGAATAAATATATGGATGTCATTAATAATAATAACATAGTTTGTTCTAGTTTAATACCCTTTAGTGGAAATAGAGATGGTATTTCATTAAAAAGGGGGTTTTATGGAGAAATTTAAGTGCAATTTTATCTTCATAACTATAGTACATAAAGGATCATAAAATGGTTTCATGAAATATAATTCCGTCTTTGTTAAATTGAACAGAAAATTTATATAAATAGGGTTGTGGAAAAACATATCCAAATATTTGGAACTGGAAATAATAACCAAATAATGAATACTATGCATGAATAAAAAGAATGAGAGGATCCCTTACTCAATTTCTATAGAGTAACATCTATGTTAAATGATATAAATTAGAGGAATAAATGATATCTCATTTTTACAATATAAATTTTAATGTATTTAGTTATTTATAAATTCATAAAAACATAAGCAATTAATTTTCCATTGTCAAATTATAAACAAGGTGCTTGAATGGTAAAGAAGAGAAAGAGGTCCCTTGGAAAAAAATTTCATGGTAATGAATTATGTAATGTTCAAAATTAAATTACAAACATGATATCTAATTTAAATAACATAAATTTTAATGTAAAGGTATGTTTATAAATTAATTAAAATATAACCAAACAATATTCAAATAGTAAATTTCCAATAATGTTATTGAATTTGGAAGAATATAGGATGGTCCCATTACATTGAGAGGTTGTTTCCAAATGTTTCGCTGGAGAATTGTGATAGCTTGGGGATATATGGGAGGAGTTTACAAGGGGAGGGAATATTAGGGATGTGATTCATGGTTTTTTAGAAGAAATAAATGGAATCTTTGTTGGTTCAATATATGAAAGAAGATGGGAGTTATTAATTATATCCCAAAAATAGTTTTTACCACTATATAATAAATTAATCAAAACCAAAAACTAACAATGGGTTTTTCAGAATTTTAATGAAAAAAGAGAGTATTTTTCATTTTTTTTATTGTCCAATATCATTAAACTATTTCCCTTGGTGATGTAGAAGTGATTCATGTTCATAATGAAATAATTATTATAAAACCATCAAATATAATATAGGTTTTTGTGTACTCATAATTGAATTATAAAATTAATAAATTGACCTAAAACATATTTTTGAATGGGGAAATTTAATTTGGTCTTGGATACATGTTATAAAATTCATTACGTCTCTTTGGATTCATTTTGATGTCACAATACACACTTTATATTTAGAAAATATTTAATTTTAACCCAAAAAATTGAATATCTAAAAAAACTATGAAAAATTATCCATTAGATAATTTCAATGTTCTTATTGAAAAAATTAGTATTTTAATATCAATATTTTTTATAAATTTTGGAATCTTTACTTCAAAAACACAATTTGAAATTTATTGATAAATGCTCTTTTTTTATAATAATATTTTTAGGCCCTTATAAAAAATTAAATTTGATTTATTTAAAATTATATTATAATTTATATTATATAAAAATTGTATAATTTTAGTTTTTTATTAAAATATTATTTATTTCTAAAATTAAGGAATATTAAAAATGGAATATTTTTAATTTAATTTCATTTAAATTAGTAAAATAATATTTAAGTTTTATCATTTTAAAATTGTAATCATTTATAAAGGGAAAAATTATATAAATATCATAATTATTATATACAATATATATTCCCAGTATTAGGGTCATGATACATCGATATTTATTACACCGTCAAACGCATTAATGGTAATGTGTGTGATCGTGAGATTTTCATGTAGTGGTTTGATCTACATGGTTTGGGTCATGATCTGTATATGCATGAACATATACTGTAAAGGGTTTCAATAGTGGTTTAGTTCTTTTATTTAGACATGGTATTGGTCTAGGGAAAACCCCAGTGATGTTCTCAACCTCTAAATCTTCCATAATTGAGCATCAAAGGGTATGATCCTACTGGTTGAGACCATCACATATTTCTCTATGTTAATTTGAGTTATAATACCCATTATTTATACTAAAAACATGATCATTGATCAATGCATATATTATAAATTTTTATTATGATTAATGGTCTTTTAAATTCAATGGGGTAAAACCAAATAACTGAATGTGATACCGATAAAATAAGTAAGGAATTTAATTCAATCATAAATCGGAATGTTAATTATAAACATTCGGGCTGCTAAAATTGTCAACCCTTCAAAAATTTCACCATAATAATTTTTATTTCACCCACAAAAATATATCAGGGTAATTCATTTTTATCACCTCATCTGGTTCCACTATCTCTTCTTTAAACTATTTTTTTCTCTAAATAACATTAGTTGGGTGCATTTTCTTATCTTACTAACCCTTTTATCTACAATACAGGATCATTATAGACTTCCCATTATATGAAATACCGTTCTCCATTGATACCACCTCTAGATTTATAATATTCAATTTTTCCTTTTTTTTAATTACTCAATAGGGATACATTAAATACATCATGTACATGGGATAGTGTAAGTGGTATTTTGAGACAATAATCTAACAATTTTATGTGATTAAGGTTCTAAAAAATGACCGATGTATCATGAAAAAGTTTTCCCCCTCTTTCCAAATCACTTATAATACTTTAGTAGAGATATATGAAGGAATAACTTATCACCAAACTCAATCTCAGTGTCACATCAATGATTTTCAGCATGGCTCCAATTTTATATCTGAGTAGTCCCAATGTGCTGCTAAATAGTCATCACTGATTCTATGATTTCCTTGACAATTTTTGGATTGAGCAGTTTCTGTTCACTAACGACATCCTAGAATATATGTGTTCAATGACTATTCCCATAAAGGGATTCATAGGGTTCCATTTTAATTCATGAGTAGGAATTACTATTTCTTGGAAACTCAACCAGAGGAATATAATTATACCATAACATTTTAATGTCCACTGAGCATGTTATCATTATATCCTTGAGTTTCATGATAGTCCACTCATATAAGGAAGTAGTTTGAGGGTGACAATCCATGCTAAAGTTGAAATCTAAATTTTGAACATGTTAGATAGTCTTCCATAACATGTAGGTAAATCATGGATTTGAATTATTTATAATCGATAATGGTGTTCCATGTATCCTCACAATATATTTAATATATATACATAAATGTTTATCAAGTGAAGATTCCTCTTGTATTTCAATGACAAACGAATACTTATTTTATAATATTCACCACAACCCATATAAATTTTTTTTTATTCCTTTATAAGAGAAATAAGGATGTATGTGGAAATGTTTTTCTATTTCTATGTAAGTATGATTCATGGTTTCTTCATCCATTTCGATTTATTCCTCTTACCCTTAATTTGATGAACTATAAGACACCGTGATATATTTTCCTTGATCAAATTAATCATATTGTCACCCCAATTGTGCTCTCATATATATTGATACATCTATTTTCTCCATAGATTGATAGAGAAGGTTCAGCTATGTGATGCATCAACGAATACCATTGACAAAATATTTTATGTTACATATAGGCTTAACCCAAATCTTAAAACTCCTTAACTAATTTTGAACTCCAGGGATTTCCATTTTTTATAGCTTCTACCTTCTTCTGAATTACCACATCATCTCTTTTAGAATTCATTATTATCTCCATAACATATGGTTGAAGAATAGTTTTTGAAACAACTGATTGTGTTCCTTATTTTATGATTCCAATGTATATCTTTTTCAAGTGGAACATGATCACATCGTTCCAAAATTACATCAATGATAAAATTGTCGGATCCTTTCTACATAGAGTTCCTACCAAAATACTTGCAATTCCATGTTGTTAGGGGAATGATAATTCAATGTCCAAATAATCTATAACCATAAATCCTTAAACATATACATATATTTATGTGTGAATATATAATTGAGGATCTTATTATCCATATATATTTCACACTTCTTCCTGAAAAGATAATCCCATAAGATTTTCAACACACAGATCACCACATCCAACTCCAGATCATGTGTTGTGTAGTTTTATTCCTGAATAGTCAATTTCATTAAAGAATAGGCTATCACATTTTCATTCTTCATTGATATATAACCCAAGGCCTTATTTTAAGAATCACTATATTCCATGAATGGTTCCCCACTTATGGGAAGAGTAAATACATGTCTAGTGATAAACATTTATTTTAACTCCAAGAAGATAATTTAAAATTTATTATTCAAAACAAATAGGAAAACCTTCTAACTTTTATTGTTAGGGGTTTTGAAAATATTGATAAATTTATCAAAAATTTATAATTGTACACAAATAATATCTGGATACTATAGATTAATATAAAAAATGTTGGTCTCACACATAATTTAATTTCTTCCCTCATTGATGGTTGTACAGATCTTCCATTAGTTTTGATAACATCCCACATGAATGCAAATTCCTTCAACTATAAGTCAAACATTTTTTACATTGAATAAAATTTTCCTTTAGTATGGTCATATATGCAATGCTCAAATTATCCTCAGGATTTTCTTATATTTTTTTATTATAATATAATGTTATCTATAAATAGTGTAAAACATATTTCAAGGTAATATTTTATGTCCTTATTAATCAAATTCATTAATATTTCTATAGAATTAGTCTGTCCAAATAACCTTACTATGAACTCATAATACTTCCCAATTATATGGAAATATGTTGTGGGATTATCCTCTTTATTAATCCTTACATGATAATAATCCAACTGATGATCCACCATTGATAGGTATTGGGCTCTATATAGCTGAGAGAAGAAGTCGCCCATCCATGAGGGGAAACATGTTCATTATTGTGATCATGTTTATATAATGATAATCAATGAAAAGATGCATTGACCCATCCTTTTTTTTGAAAATGATGACTAGTGCACCTAATGGTGAAGAACTTCATTGTATGAATCATCTATCCAAATTTTTATAAAATTATTTCTTCATCTCAAAATGTTCCACAAAATTTATTTTACATGGATTCATTGAAATTAGAAATTAACAAGTTAGAAGCTTGATAGAAAAATCAACCACTTTTCATGGATGAGATTAATGAAATTTTTTGGGAAAAACATGACTGTTTTCCCATGGAATGGGAATTTATTTATAGAAGATCTCTTAATTAGATATAATCAATTGTGGTAGATATTGTTTCTCCTAAGGAAATAATATCAATGGTTGAGATAATTGTTCTAATGTATATTCATTAATCTCATTACACTTGTACAATATTGGAGGATGAATCATGATATGAAGAGTGAATTCCTTCTCATGAAAATTTATGATTGGTTAATATAATGAAAACCATTAAATTCTTATAATTTCATCTATTTAAACTATTGGGAGTATAAAAAATTGTCAATGGGTACTTCATCCTATAAATTTTGACTAGGGAGGAGTTATATACTAGGGTTAAAATAATTTCCCCATTTTATGTCTGCAATGATAGATCTAATTAAAAAAAAATTTGGTTGTTCTTGAATAGTTATACTAAACATGTGTGTTACGAAGTAAACCATATAACCAATGATGATAACAATACCCTTCACATTATGATTCTATTTGTGACAATTATCATTATACAAAATAGTCATATATATTATAATTTTAAAATTATTAACCACATACATGGAAATATAATAACATTAATGGGATAATATAAAAATGTCATTTATTCATTAACATATAAATTTAGAGGATTTAATGTTTATTTCCCATTATGTATTTTCTAAATTATACTCTTTTGGTAATTTTTTTGCAGATTTTTTTTTTCAAAACGAGCGTACGAGTTTAAAAAATCATATCCCCTATGAGTTTAAAATGATGTTTTTAGTGAGCACCATTTTCTTGCACCATTTCATTATTCATTATAGCTTAATACTTGGTTTTAGGGCGTTACCTCAATCTATATCAATTACGAATCCACATAAACATGTCGTTTCTAGAAAGGGTTTAATATTATTGGAATCAACATACTCTATTCTATAAGAAAAAATGGGGTTAATTATATTAATTCTTATCCCTATGTATTTAACTAGATTTTCATAATCATAAAATAAAAAATTAATTAACATTAATTTCTTACTAACTATGAAAACCCATTTTTTATTAATAATTAATTCCTTAAATATTACATAAGAATAAAAATAATAGATCCAATACGATAGGGAAGTCTAGAGTCATTGGGAATTAAGTGAACTACATAACAACTTAAAATATCAATTACATTTACATTATCGAAAACTTCTTTAAGTTTCTTATTTTATTCTCTCATTCATAAATGTTCATGAGATAAAATTGGGATATTCATAAGACATGGGAGATCTATAAAGACCAGTAATGGAGTAATAAAATAATAACATGAAGAAGGTATTACATTTTTGACCAGAGGAATATAAATGGCATATAAAAAGGGTAAGAATTATCAATATGAACAATGAGGCATGAACTAGAATCATAATATAAAGGAAACATGGGACTTTGGAAATAATAGTAAACATGACATCCTATAAATAGGTAATGGTTAACCACAAAAAGAAGCATAACATAATGCATGTAGGATTACCTCACATGTACCACACATGGAATCTCATGAGACTAAAATATTTTCCAATGCATTGGAGGACTATCTAGGTGAACACATAATAATCTTATCATGTTCATACACAAGTGTATCACATTGATCGTAAATTATTAAAAAATATTCCAAAAAATCTAATTCAACGCTCACAGAAAATGGACTAGATAAATATATGTCCCTATTAAATTTATTATAGTTGTGTCTATGTGAATACACTTGAGTGGAAATAATGATGGCATTGAAAACAAAATGCTTTGCATTGAAAACTAATAGTGACATTTCACAACGCTTAACAACAATACATAAAGGTTAATTAAATGATTTAATGAGAGATAAAGTTATCTATAATAATTTTTTATATCACATTTAATGTAAGTGGGATGTAGAAAAACATGTACCAAAAAAGCCACTAGCAAATAAAATGTATAAAATTATTAATATTCCTTAATACATAGGATAAAGAGAGTATCCATTACTATATTTTGGCATATTGAGGGATTAGTTAAATGAAATAATGTGATAAAATAAATGATATATCATTTTGAGGATATAAATTGGACTACATATGTACCATTATAAATTCTTGAAAACAATACATATTGGGAGTCAAAAGGCTAATTAAAACTATAGTGTGTGGATTGAAATGATGAGAAAGGCACCCGGTAGTAATTTTTTGCATGGTTATAACTTTGGAAAATGAAAAAATAGAGGAGGTAAATGATATCTTATTCAATGAACATCAAGTGAAATTAATGTTATGTGTAAATGGAAAAATGAGATGAGGTAAATTATATCTCATTAAAATAACATCAAGTAGAAGATAAATTTATGTTTATAAATCTATGAAAAATAAAAAAATGATCTAAAATGATAATTTTACAAAAGGTTCTTGAATTGAAAATGAGAGAGAGTAAAGTTCGTTACGTTGATTGGTAAATTAAAAATGATTGGGAGGAGCTTCTTAAGATATTGAAGACATTGGGAGGACTATAGAGATGAGATATAGGAGAATTAATTTTCTCTTAGTATTCTTATTGAATATGAATTTGTTATTTTGTTGGTTTATATTATAAAATATAGGGATTGATTTATTATTTCCTAAACATAGTTTTTGGACTCTATATAAAAATGTACTCAAAACTAAAAAACATCCATGGTTTTCACCCATGGTTTCTTAAAAATGTTATTAGTTTTCATCATATTATATTATTAATGGATGATTAAATTAAAATATTGCACTTGGTGATGTGTAAGTGAGTCATGTTCTCAAGGAAGTGACTTTAAAAATATAAAATAGAATATTTGTTTTGTGGTATTCATAATGGATTTATAATATTAATCAAATAACTATAAAAATCACAATATTTTTATCAGAAAACATATATTTCTAGTATATTACTTTTATATAATTTATTACATCACTTTTGGGTCATTATTATGTTATTATACACACTATATAATTTTTGAAAACATTAATTTCTACATGAATATTCGATATTCTCAAAGAATTATGAAAAAGTCAAAAAAAGAAAATTTTTACATGATGGTTCCAAAAAATATATTTATTTCATCAACATTATTTTATTAAAATGTGATTTATTAAATTTTACACAAAAAATCCATATTTATTGAGAAATATTTTGAATTTTTTTAAAATAACACTTTTTAAGCCCATAAAAATAACATTTTACATGATAAAAAATATATTATCATTTCTATTTAATAAAAAATTAAATTCTTTATTCCAATAAATTATAATTTCTTTTTAAATTCATGAAATCATCAAAAGCAATATATTTTCAAAAATTTCACATTAAAAAAATAATTTTTTTTATTGTTTCAAATTAGCAATCGTTTACAAAGTAATGAAAAAATATATATATATATATATTAATTATAATAATATATATATATATATATATATTCGAATTATTTGGTTCTTGATACATATCCCTTTCATACACTATAATATTCATTATGGGTAAGGTGACTGGTGGTGAGATTTTCAAGGTGTGGTTTGATGTGCATGGTTTGATCCTTTATCTCAATGAGCTTGAAATTCTGTTGCATATGGTTTAACTCTGGATTTAGTTCATGAAACTCAAAAATGTATTGGTCATGGAAAAAATCCTATTGATTCTTTCTCCCTCATGAACTCTGATAAATAGGGATTTTTTTATTTGATTTTGGATAAAAGATCAAACATCCTAGGATTTTTTTAATAATACACCATTATGGTGGCATCAACGATGCCACCTTTTCCCTAAAACAAATGTTTTTTTTCTATTTTAATTATTATTTTTATATATTTAAAATTTTCAGGTTTTATTATTATGTTTTTATGGCAATTTATATAAATAAATAAAATGTAGTGTTTCAACATAATTTATCTTTTATTCAAGTAAATAACTTTTCTAAATTATAAAATAAAACTATAAGACTTATTTGAATGACATTTTCAACAATGATTAAAAATACAATAAGTAGTCAAAAAACATAATTTCTTATAAAATGTTGATAAAAAATAATTTATAAGCTTTCTAATCCACCTAATTGAATCATAAAAATGATTCATGTTCGTTAATTTTCTAGCCTATATAATAAAAAATATAAGACAAATATGAATGAAATTTTAAACATTGATTAAACATATTGAAATTAGTAATAAATAATAATAATATCATTAAAAAAATTAATGAAAAGTAATTTATAAGCATTCTAAGACACAAACATGAAAATAAATAATGTTCAAGTACGTAACTATGCATGCCTATATAATATAAACTATAAGACTGATATGAATGAAATTTTAAAAATTGGTTAAAAATATAATAAAAAGTCTAAAATAAAAAAAATCTTAAAAATTGTTGATGAAAAAAATTTATATGCTTTCGAATCCAAATACTTGAAATATAAATTTTTTTCAAGTACATGTCTTTGTTAGCCTATATAATACAAACTATAAGGACTATATGAATGTAAATTTAATCATTTATTAAGAATATAAAAATTAGTTGAAAATAAAAATAATTTCATAAAAAATGTTGATGAAAAATAATTTATAAACATTCTAATCCCCCTACTTAAATTATAAATATGATTCTTGTACTTGACCTTGTTACACAATATAATATAAACTATAAGACATATATTAATGAAATTTTAAACATTGAATAAACCTATAATTAGTAGTTTTAAATAATAAAATTACTTTAAAAATAATGATGAAATAACTTTATAATCATTCGAATCCACGAACTTGAGACATAAAAATGTTCCAAGTACGTGTATTTGATCTCTTATGTTATATAAACTATAAGACCGATTTGAATGAAATTATAAACATTGATTAATCAAATAACAAGTTGTTGAATTTTTTGTTTTTATTTATATGGGTCATATAGTTTATATTTTATTTGATTTTGATGTCATGTTGGTGGATTAGAATCCACTTCGACATTCATTATTTTCTCTCCCACCTCTATGTTGTTTTTCTGACATTCCTTTCATTATCATTTATTTATTTTATTTTTGAAAATATTAATTTTCAAAAACTTTTTAGATTATTACACTATATTTTAAATTTAATTTACATTGTATTTATACTGTATATATTTTAATATTTTAATGTTATTCACTTGAAATTTAATAATTTTTTCTATGTTTCAAGTAGACGAATTTGAATGATGTCAAATATAAATTGTGCCTAAAATAGAAATTAAAACTAAAAAACTAAATAAACATATAATAATGGATAATATAAATAATAGTATTTTCATTTAAGTTGACATAAAACATGTAAATGGACATGTAAAATCAATGATTTTGTATATGGAGAGGATATTCTATCCTATAAGGTGGTCTGTGAATATGACGTCTGTATCGAGTGCGCAGTGAATTCTAATGAACTAGAGAGGGATGACATTAGGGCACTGGAACGTTGATAGGAGCATCCTTTATTTCTGTGTTTATGGGAGAAGCTGTTTACTAAATATTGTATTTCCCTTTGTATCCTTGTCCCACTAGTGTGGTAGAAGGACCTACCATCATCATTCTTGGGAAAAAAGTTTGCGATGGAGCTATACCCTAAGATTGTGATGGATATGGAACCAAAGGCTACGATTGATCAAGACCCCAAGACTGAGATGGATTTCGACCCCAAGGATGTGATGGATCTGGACCCCATAATGGAGAGAACAGTGGACATCATATCAAAAAATACAGATCCCATTCAACATGAGGCTCATTCTGAATCGGCTGATCCTGGAATACTAGAGGTCTTACCTCTTCCTATTGAATAGGTAAGGCCTCATGAGAAGCACGATGTTGTCTAAGTCGCCATGGTCATGACTCCTTGGAACCATTAGTAGCTATAAGATATTCTTATAGGGTTTGATCTACCACTTTCCGGGACGAACGCTCGCTAATTATCTCAGTCAGTGCATGAAAAGATGACCTCACCTCTAGCGCTGCAGCATGGACAGATGCATGGAAAAAGACCCCCTCCTCCTCTTATTCTCTCATGTGAACAAGCTTCTCTCTGTGACTTCCCTATAAATATATTCAAATTGAATTGGAAAATAGTTCAATATACTGACTAATGGAAATTTACTGACTTACCACCTTCTACATCTCTATGTCCTATCAGGTATGATAGAGTACAAACTTCAATATATACCATGGCTTATACTCAACCAACTCCAAAAGGGAGAATCGATTCATAGGAACACCCTGAACATGAAAATATGTATTTATGTTCTAGCAGTCGATAAAGAAGGCATGTACTCAACGACATTCATCATCCTTCCTCTATATCAGCTTCATCCCATGAAGCTCCTCTATATATCTATTGACAATGGAGTCAGCTTAGTACATAAAAATGGGTACATGACCTTGTCTAGTTGCTTCCACTCAATAATATGGAAGTGAATGAGGGGCAATACAACCATAGCATCCTCAATTCTAACAGTGCGGTATCCTATCAACTGGTCCATAATACTATAGTATGGAAGCCATGAAATATAAAATGACAAGCGACTTTGTCAAAAAAGATCCTAAATAAAAACAAAAATTTCTTCTATTATTAAATTTTTTAGATAGTAATAGATTTTATATACGTACCATATCAGGTAAGAGATAATCCAACTGGAGTCGATATAAGCCCAAATGTTGTCTTAGAACTGCGTCGAAATTGTTTTGCTAACACCACCTTTAAAATACACCATTGATTGTAAGAGACAATGGGAAATTCAATTCAATAACTCATAGTAGAATTATAAAACAATAGAAATGACTAATCATACTAGTGCCCACCCAGAGCATCATGCAACCCCATCATCTCGATCAGCGGACCATCAATCTCAGGGAGGATTATTGGGATGCACTCCCATGACTACATCTGAATAAGGATGACACGTCCCCTGAGACCTATACAGTCTCTATAGGATAGCCTATATAATGCTATGTATTTTTATGTCGAGCAGGATGATCCCCAACTTTACGTCCCTGCATGATCATAGTCCTCTAGTAGGGGTAGAAACATTATGTCCACGTGCATACCCTAGTTTTTAGTACACATGCTCCCACCAATGAGACATAATATATATGCATGGGCATAACACATGACAGTCTTATAATCATCATCATCATTTAAATTTTTGATCTATGCCTCCAACCAAAGCATAGATATGGAAACTCCATCTATATACCTACGGTCATACAAAATGTGAACACCTAAAAAGTTCAAATAATGGTATGTCCATGTTGAATGAGTGAGTCCAATAACGGATCTCCCCTGAATAGAAAGACTGAGATGCACTCCCACATCCTAGAGGGTGATGGTCATCTCACATTCATACAAATGAAATGTGTGTGTCTATGGTCTCCACCTCTAAATGATGGAAGAAAATAGGTGATGGTCTACAAATTTCAAATCTAATATGGTAAGCCATAGAATCAATCATGATGCATGTATGGTCCAATTGAATATAGAGGATCCCTGTGATGAATATGGTATACTCGATGAACCCTAATTATTCAATAGGCACCACCCTATAACAATACCTATGAAATATGAGTATTCTGCTGAGTGAGAAGTATTGTATCATCCATCTTCATATAAACAAATTAAATTAGTCCTAAGTGTGAAATTTAAATATAACATTATGGTCAGCATAATGTTATGACTTGTAGAATTCAATACATGCCATTTTTATTCATAATGTTTTATCATGATATTTTAACCAAAATAAATATAACTCTCTATGTCTTTTGGTTTTCAATGAAATAAATATAATAACAGGAAAGGAGAGAAAAAAAAAATGATAAAAATAACATTTCATAATTTTAAAAAACATAAGATAATTGTGGAAGTAAAAACATTTATACATGTTTTAAGGGATAATATCTCAGAATAGTCCAAGGCACTAATGTGAAGAATATGTTATAAATACTTTTGAAGTGGAATAATTGATATTATTATGTATTCTAATCCAACAAATATGTTGTAAAAAAATTATATTAATGAAATTATCTTTTCAAATATAATTTAGTGTAAAAAGTTTGTATTGTAATATAATTTCATAATAGATTTGAGAGAATATGTTTAATGGCACTAATGGTCAAGAAATATGATTTGGTAAAAAAATTAAAATCTTTTTTATCCCATTATTTGGAGATGATGACCCTAAATATGTACCTAATTTTTAGAAATTTGAAAAAATGATATATCCCTAGTTTACCCTTACTGAGCATCTAATTTAACCCTTTATTATATTTTATTTCCCCATGTTATGAATTATGATAAGTCTAATAAGGGTACTAGATAAGAATAATTTTTTTGAGACAATGTAGATCCTTTATAAACTAGTTGTTTATGGTTTAGGAATGTTTTTTTTTGGTTTAGTGCTCTACTTTTGGGTTTTGGGGTTTAGAAAACTGAAAAAAGTGAGCAGATAACAAAATATAATTTACAATATGGTTTAAGTGTTCTGATATTTCATTTATAAAATAAATTCGATAATCTAAAATTTTATTTCAAGAATGGAAAGATTGTTAAATGTTAAAGAATTCATATTTTTATTAAGGATTTAATATTAATAGGGTATTTTGATATTTGGAATATGTAACAAAAATATACATTTTATGAATAATGGCATACTGATGTTTAGAATTTCAGAGAAAATATTTATAAATTATTCGGTATTTTATTGGGTTATAGATATTTTGGAGGAGTTTTATGATTAAATAAATAGGGATTTCATTAAGATAAACCTTTGGAATTACTAATGATGTTTTAGGATTTTATCAAAATATCAATATTGAATACTTATGATAATCATTATGATACTATTATTTCATTGTATAAAAGTTTATTAAAATATCATACACATAATTTTGTCAATAACCATGGTAAAGGGATGATGTTTTTGGGTTTATAATTCATCTTACAGGTTTTTGGATTTATATACTATGGTATAAGAGATTTAGTTTTGGGTATATTTTTTGGATTTTTTTATGGTTTGAGGGTTTAGGTTTATGAATTTTTTTAGGGTTTAGTTATTATTGTTAAGGATTTAAAATCGTGATATTTTTATTTAGGAATGAATTTTTTGGGTTAAGTGTTCTGATTTTGGGTTTTGGGGTTTAGACTACTGAGAAAAAAAGAGATAACAACATATAATTTACAGTATAAAAATGTCACAATGAAGAAAATACATCATTCTAGATAAGAGTGTGAACTCGACCTAATAACGTTAGGGAATCATTTCCGGTGATGACATTATTTTTGACAAATGGTGAATCTAAAACTATTCCCTTGTTCTTGAGGCAACTCTATCACATTATGCATCCAAATAGCCTTTGGTCTCCCATGAGGACGCAATAGATTGATGTTAGGTATCATTATCGGTTGGCCTTCAGGAATTTGGAAATAACTATACTCCCCAATAGGTCTCCATTGTGTAAAATAATAGTCAGAAATGGTATCCATCCAGTACATTGGATTATCATATTCTTCACATGATATGTTCACATAGGCACATGTTGCGATGGCATGTGTTCATGGAAACTATAAGGCCTGAATGATTCCTCATTAACAATTTCTCGTTTCTAGTAATAGCACTATTTTTCACCAATGCAATTTGTGATGGGGTCTGAGCACTCTTGAACTTCAATTTGAGAGTCTTCTCATCGAAAAAGGTTGACATGAAAACCAAAATCTTCTTCAATGTTATTTACAATCTCTCATTGAATGTGTCTTTTGTACATTTGACCCTACAGTATTCTGTATGATGCTAGTTCTTGTCTATCAACAAATTAATTCCCACATGGTTATAATTTCTCATGAACTAGGGAAGTTATAGTTATCTTTTGAATCCCTTTGATGACACTATGGATGCACTCCACAATGTTTGTGGTTATGTGTCCTTACATACTCCCCCCATCATACGCCAATGTCTATTTTTATTTTTGAATCTGAATCATATAATCATAAAATTCTTGATTATCCTGGAGGATTTGTTCAAAAGTTTCTTCAAACCACTGTTGATCCTAATAATCTGCTACACAAATTAGATGATATTTCACATAATTTCATTTTATCATTATGTTGAAATAGTAAAAAATAACAAATACAACGCTTACCAAGCCTCGTTATTAATATCTTCATCGGTTTGTTGTGGAATTTATTATGCACATTTCTAGAAATGTGTCTAATGCAGAACCAATGATGTAAATTTGGGTATCTCTGTGTATCAGGATTTTCATTTATTTCCTCATTAATTTCTTATTGGAGATCAGATATCAAACAAAAACCCGAAATGTTGGTGAAATGGTTGTTGATTCATCAAAGAGACTTACTCCATGATTCATAGTCTTATTTATCTACAATGGAAAAGGAAAGTGGAAGAGGAGACAGGTTTCCTTATTGGGTTTTTGCAATCAACAATACACCCTTGAAGTTTTTGTATAGAAACGTTCAATGAATCTGAATGAACTTTATTCTAAAACAAAATGTGGAGGTACATGGTAGGAATTCATAGAAAAACTGATGAAATTGAACATGAGATGGATCTTTTCAGTTAGTGTGAGACACATGTTCGTTTGTATCGAGATGGAAGACAACATGGTTATGATTCCTCATTATGCTTGAAATTGTGGCAACACCCAAAATGAGTCATCCCAATCACCATAAACCATCACATTTTCATTCTATTTCACCATCAAGATGGAAGAAAACTTTTTTATGATTCCTCATTATGCTTGAAATTGTGGAAACACCCAAAATGAGTCATCCCAATCACCATAGACCTTCACAATTTCATTCTATTTCACCATTCACGCCTTATTATAGGAAAAACCATAACCAAATGTCTATTGTATCCTCTCTTGCACAAGGGCTGTCGTAATATTAGAAATGTTCTAATCATATCAACAACTATAGATAACACAAATTTTTCATCCAAAGAGATATGATCTTGTGTTAGGTCTGGATGAATGCAAGAATGAGGTGCCTCAATCCTCGAGATTCTCCAACCTCCAAATGTAATGTCTGGAATCTCCCTCGATCAAAATCTACAATCAACCCCATAATTCTCTCAAAATATTACATATTTACTATGGAATGATTTTTGAATTATATAGCTATAGTTCCTCTCAATGAGAAATCTATTTAGAGTTATTTTTAAGGAAACCTACATGGAAAAATCCATCCAACGTATACGGTTTTTTCCAACTCACAAAACCTGTCTAGTATAGCATTGGGAAACTCATGTCACATACATGTCTTATTTAAAAGTTAAATTACATTTAATTTCCATTCATATTTTTTAGGGGTTCCCAAGAATTTATGGAGGAATGGGTGTTTTTTTATCAATTGGGACACACCATGAGTACAATTTCAGATTTAAAAATAAATTTTGATTCCTTTATAAATCCTTCATTTTTCAAAAATTTTCATCCATTCCAATTCCTAATTGTCATCCCTGACATATTAACACAACCATATTAATTTGGACCATTTATAAATCCATAATCATGGTGGATATGGGTTTTTATTTAAGGAAGTGGGCCTACCCGAAAGCCCATTTTCTACATAAAAAATAAAATTTAATTCATTAATATTTCATTTACTATTTTCATTTTTTGGGTGATTACAACCCTCACCCAAGTCCACATACCTATGTCTTGCCCCCATTCCCTCCTCCCACAATTTGTATCTCGATAGAATTGAGAAAATGGTCGAAGCTTATCTGGATTTCAGAAATCGTCTAGATTTGGAGAGGTAAATTGATCCTCTCATAAATCCTTATATTTTTACACTTTATCACCCATTCCTGTTCCAACAATATCTCCTAATATTTGTTAGAACCTCCCATGAATGGTTGGATGTTTTCAAATTCAAATACTGGTGGATTTTTGGTCGTTTTCTTCAATATTATTTTGGGTATTTGTTTCTCTCTTAAATTACATCCTTCTCTTTAGGGTTTACTCCAACATTACTAAATTTATAGAGTTTCCAGAAGTTAGGGTTCATACTTAGAGTTTTATTTGGGGTATTGTTGGAGAAATATTATTGTTTAGGGTTCATTTTCACATCCTTGTGGTGCGGCGGAGGTGCGGTTGAGGTTTCACACCAACATTCAAGGGTTTTGACTCAAAAGGTAGGTGATTCCATGTATAACCATTTTATGATGAGTTAGCTTTCTTGGATTATTAATTTAGTATGTTTCAAATCTGTTTTGTGTGGTGTGATTTGATGGATTGGGTTAAGTTTTTAATTTTGTAGTTGCATTTTTCCTGGGAATTGGGTGCTTTTCATGAGTGGCTCTTGGTGAAATATTTGGGTGTATTTTATAACTTGTGAAAGTGATTTATTAGTGTTGAAAGGGGCTGAAAATTCTTTTTTGATAATGCCTTAATGGAATGTTGTCCTTTTAATGGGGTTTTTGAATCGTTTTAATGTGTGAAACCATGTTTTACTTCTTGAACGTGAATTGTGAAAACATGTGTTTTTCATGTGTACCTTTTGTGGTATTGTTTGAGGTATTTGTATAAAACATGGGGGTGGTTTAATAAATGTTTTTAAGGCTGAAAATTCTGATTTAGAGTTTTATTGGAATTATTTTGGTCTTGAATTAGTTTTTTGAAATCTGTTTTGTATGCAATCCATGGTTACACCTCTTGGGTTGGTTTTATGAAAATGATAAATGATTTAATGAGTTGCCCAAAGTGTGAAATGGTTGCGTATGTACTTTTTTGGAGATAGTATGCTCCCAAAATGAATTTTTGAAACATAATGTGGTCATTTATGTTGTACAACAGTTTGGTAATGTTTTGTAATTTTTCGAGGTTATTTATGAAATTGGGATGTGGGTGTGAAATGTGTTTTCGGTCTGTTTTGTGTGAGTGTCATGTGCAAAATGGAATTTTTTTATGAAAAGGGTATTATGTAACATGTGATTGGGCTGTTATGTGTTGTTTAGTGTCTTGGGAGAGATTTTTTAAAAATTTTAACGGATTTGTTGAATTGTGAAAGATGTGAAAAATGTTTTGTGGACGATTTTTTGTGTGAGTATGATTTCAAAATTCATTTGAATGAAAAAGTGGATTTTTTGAATTGTATGGAATACATGTTGGATGTTTGGTGAACTTGTGATGTGAAAATGATATTTTCATGTGCAGTGTATATTTATTGATTTGTTGAACTTGTCTGAGCACAAGGGGAAACCCCATGTATCTAGGTGGGTGGACGTGTACTAGTATGCTAGTGAATCCGTGGGGTTTGGACTCAGTTTCACTTAGCAAGATTGACTCTTACAACTCTAACTAAACTATGATGATTATTATTGGAGACCACTAGGTTATGTGTATGTTCCCTACTAGTGGCTCGTGCATGAGAACAAATATTGTGATGGTTACTCTCACCGAGATACGAGGTACCTGGGACCCAGAATGAGCTACTGCCTAGGGGTTATTTCCTATTGCTTGTGCTCATTATTTACTTTTTACTTTCCATCAGAATACAATATATTTGGCTGAAAAATTCAGTAGTTTTGACATTATTTTTAAATGTGTTGATTCTTAATGATATCCCACTTGAAAACTAAATTTTTTTAGTTTCATCTTTTAGAAATTGTAACTAGCATTTTCTGTTGATGAGAACTTGCAGGATTTTTGTCTTTTAATGTTTATCACATGGAATATCTTAATGGTGTTATCCTACTAGGAATTGTGTCACACCTTACTTACACCCTTGGGTGTAAGTAGATTTTGTTATTTTGTTGTTTCAGGTTTGGATATAGTTTTTAGTTCAGTGGTTCGGGTTTCTAGAATGTCCATGGTGGTGATGTCTTGTAGAGATGGCTTGAGGGAGGTGCCCCATTCCATGAGGGTTCTTAGGCTGTTTAATTTTGATTTTTTTACCTTTTTTATAGTCTTGTTGAGTTTTTTTAAATGATGTAATTCAGTTCTGAATTTTGTAAAAGATGGTTTTAGTTGAAAAATCCAGATTCGTTTTATTGAGTTTGTTTGTTGTTTAATGTTTATAAAGTTGGGTAAATCATTCCCAAACATCATTTTATGATACCTGGGCACCTGTTCCAGCTCGTGGGGATCGGGAACGCCCTCTGGGCCTTGGCACGGGCCATGTTTGGTGCCGGTTTGATGGTGACCAGATTCGGTTCGTGATAAAAGGGTATCAGAGGAGGTTCACTCTCTTTGAGTCATGTTATTTGGGGAACAGTGAAGATAGTCTAGATTTAGAAATGTTGGGACTTGGAATTTAGATTATGAGTAGTGTGGCTAATCACCACACCTCATGATGGGATTCAGTTCTCCAGGGGAAGTCGGGACCTTTCATAGTCCTTTGGTTTACTTGGTTTAATGATGATTAGGGGAAATGAAAAGATAGTTGGGTTAATGGTCTCAGTGAGTTTGCAGGGCCTAGCAAGCCATGATGAGCTGGGGATATTCCCTAGAACACTCTCTATGATAGTGAATTGATTGGAATATGGATACCAACCATGTGTCCAAGCCACCCGCTGAAACTAGTTTCCTCTCGCATTGTCTTCTGTTCCTTAATTTTTAAATCTTGGAACTTTGGTTTTAATGTGACTTGGTTTTATGAAGTGTAATGTTTTTGTGAAATGATTTTCAAATAAAGATGGAATGGTTTTATTTATGAAATAGTGGAACTAAATTTTCAAAATTATATTCAAATGGAAACATGTGTGTTTACACCTCTTTTTAAAAGTAGAAACTATACTGAAGTTGGTTTTGAAAATGTGTTTCAAATAGAGTTTTCTAAACAATAAAAGGGTGTTTTAATGGGATAATATGATATGAAATTGATGTGAATAACATGAAAGTGAGTTCTTGTCTAAATGGTTGTGTCTTTATGAAATGGTTAGTAAGATTTGAATTGGGATTTTGATCTTTTGGTTAGTGGTTTTGTGAAAAATGATGTGTTGGTTGACCGTTTTGGTTTTGAAAAGTGGAAACAATAATTGTTTTAACCTTTGGTATTTTCATGACCGACCACATGCATGTGGTTATATGGGTTTATGGATGGTTGACGACATGACTGGATGAGTGCCAGAACGGATATGAGGAGGGTGCTCGGTGTGGCACCAAAACATGCATTTGTGAGGTCCATGGGTTACCAATGGTGGATACGATTACCATTGAATAGTTTGTTTTCAAAGAAATGGTTTAAATGAAAAACATGATGTCTTGATAAATAGTTTGGGATGGTGTGTATTATGTGTTTTTGAAAAATTTCATGTTGTCGGATGATTTGAGTTCAGGAACCCCTCCTTTTTGAACTATGTTTTGGGTTTGAGTTTGGTCCATTAGTTGTGTTGTAGGGACTGTTAGTGGTCTCTTTTGAAAAATGTTTTGGGATTCCCTTATGGTGGTTCCCTTCATGTGTTTGGATCTGGTTTCTGGTATATCTTGACCAATGAACCATCTTGGTTGGGTCCTTGGGTTCAATCGTTGGATAAGGTACACCCCATTAAGGGTTAGTAAACTATTGATGTACAACCCGAATTGTTTCACCGTTTCAAGACCCTACAGTTGATTAATATAAGGAATATTTTTTCTTGAGCCTTTTAGATTGAGTCTACACCATTTCCTTTCCTATTTTTTGGATCCTCTTGAAATGGGATAGTTCTTGCGGAATGTTGAAATAGACCTTAGTTTCTTAAGTTTCCTGATTCATCAAAGGTGGATGTGGTCTAGGGTTGTTAGTGTGGATGAGTGTCTCGATGGTGTCTAAAAGGACCTTTGGGTTCGTCAAAGCTTCTATGAAACATGAGTTCATGTTTAACCACCAGTGTAGGAAATATGGTAACGATAGGATATTGTAGCCACTTTCTAGAATTGTTTGTTGTTTGGGGACTTATATAAGGTTCCTCTCCATGCATTGTTTATATCAGTCGCAATGGTCATGTTCGGTGATTCCTTATGATGAAAAGTGCTCGATTGACCGTATAGGGGAATGTCATGAAATCCTTCAAGAGTCCCTGTTATGTTGGGCGAATGTCTCCTTTGGAAAAACATCAAAATCTTCCATTTTAGAGGAAGTTAGTGTAACTGTTCTTTAATTTTATTGTTTCTCACCTGATGAAACTAGGTGTGATGTGTGTGCATCTTCATAGCCCTTGTTTCAGTGAAATATCGGGACAGGTTAATGTGAGTTTCGAATTTGTTATGTCTGGAAAAGTTATCTAGGATTGCAGTGTAGTTGTTGGTGTCACCGAACGAAGAATTCTCATCTAGTGGGTTTCCAAAGACTAACTGCAAATCCAAAGATGCATAAATCATTTGAGCTCTAGCCATAGGTCTCGAAGAGAAATTGTCTCGAAGTTAGGGGAAATCACAGGGTCATTTGAAACCTTGTACAAAGTTCTATCCTAAATATGAATGATAGGAAGTGTTTAAACTTATGGTGTCATTATGATTCTTCTGTTTTTCACGTTTGGTGGAGATAGGTGGAGGGCCGTGTACCCATGACATCGCCCAATGTCATTCCCCCCCCCTTTGGTTTCCATTGAGTCTTTGGAGAATGGTTGGAAATTTGGATAGACATGCTGAACACATGGTTTGTGAACGATTAAGAGAGAGTGTGTGCCTGGAAGCTATGCAAGAATATTGATCAGCACAATTAGTTCATGGTTTCACAAACTGTGTGGACTAATCGTGCGACCTTCCCAAATCTTGAAATTTTTTTCATTTTTTCTGTGTCGGCCCATGCTAGTCGCTTATGATGGTTGTTTCTTATGGTTGGGAGAACCACTATGATTCTCATGTATTTTCCTTTGGAAATTTTGAATGGAAGTCTACCCTATGTACCAGGGAGTCCGTTCAGGCCTCCCCTTATTAGTGTCCTGATTTTGGCTTGGTGTAGATAGCCTTTTTCAGAGCTATCTAGCTACGAAAATCTTCCTTGGGTAAACACTGGGACTGGAGAGTGCCCAATGGATTAGTTAAAGTAAGGTAAGTGTAACCTTGTTCAATGTTATTGTTCGTTTGGGTGAATTGCTTGAGTCTAGTTCAGATTGTGTTTGAGGTGTTTTCTTTTGGGATAAAGTGTGAACGTGATTGATCATATCAAGAAAGTGGTATATGTTTAGGTTGTGATAGTAATATTTAATTGATCACTGGTGGTGTTTTGGCCTTTTGGGGTGAAACCTGGAAAAGGAGTACCTCTTGGTTTCTTAGGTGGGTTAGGTTGTTGCTTTGTACTTGATGTGACTTTCCAGGGAAGAAAGTTTTCATGGTGGGGATAATTGTGACATAAAAGACATATTTTAAATTTAAATTCCATTTAATTTCAATTAATGCTTTGTTTTTAGGGTTTACCATGCATTTATGGAGGAATGGGTGAGTTTTTATGAATTGGGCCAAACCGTGAATCCAAATCTAGATTTAAACATAAATTTTGATTCCTTTATAAATCCTTCATTTTTCAACATTTTTCATCCATTCCAATTCTTAATTGTCATCCCTGACATATTAACACCAGAATATTAATTTGGACCTTTTATAAATCCATAATCATGGTGATATGGGTTTTTATTTAAGGAATTGGGCCTGCCCGAAAGCCCATTTTCTGGATTAAAAACTAAATTTTATTTCATTAATATTTCATTAACTATTTTTTATTGGGTGATTCCAACTCTCACCTGAGTCCTATTACCTAAGGCGTGCCCCCATTCCCTCATCCCACAATTTGGGGGTCGATAGAATCGTGAAAATGGTCGATGCTTCTCTGGTTTTTAGAAATCATCCATATTTGGAGAGTTAAATTGATCCTTTCATAACTCCTTCTATTTTTACTCCTTTTCACCCATTCCAGTTCCTACAAGATCTCCTAATCTTTGTTAGAACCTCCCATGAATGGTTGAATGTTTTTAAATTCAGATTCTGGTGGATTTTGGGTCGTTTTCTTCAACATTATTTTGGGTATGTGATTCTCTCTTCAATTCCTTCATTCTCTTTAGGGTTTCCTCTAACTTTCATAAATTTATAGAGTGTCCAGAAGTTATGGTTCATACCTAGAGTATTATTGGGGGTATATTTGGTGAAATATTATAGTTTAGGGTTCATTTTCACATCCTTGTGGTGCGGCGGAGGTGAGGTTAAGGTTTCACACCAAGATTCAAGGGTTTTGACTTAAAAGGTAGGTGATTCCATGTATAACAATTTTATTATTAGATAGACTGCTTGGATTATTAACATAGTATGTTTCAAATCTGTTTTGTGTGGTGTGAAGACTTTTTTTGTGATGGATTGAGTTAAGTGTTTAATTTTGTAGTTGCATTTTTTCTTGGAATTTGGTGTTTTTCATGCGTGGCTCTTGGTGAAATATTTGGGTGTATTTTATAACTTGTGAGAGTTAATTATTAGTGTTGAAGGGGCTGAAAATTCTGGTTTTTTAATTCCTTAATGTCATGTTATCCTTTTAATGGGGTTTTTGAATGGTTTTAATGTGTGAAACCATGTTGTACATCTTGAACGTGAATTGTGAAAACATGTGTTTTTCATGTGTACCTTTTGTGGTATTGGTTGAGGTATTTGTATAAAACATGGAGGTGGTTTAATAAATGTTTTAAGGGTAGCCAAATCTGATTTAGATTTTTATGGGCATTGTTTTGGTCTTGAATTAGGTTGTTGAAATGAGTTTTGTATGCAAACCATGGTTTCACCTCTTGGGATGGTTTTATGAAAATTATAAATGATTTAATGAGTTACACAAAGTGTGAAATGGTTGCTTATGTACTGTTTTGGTGACAGTATGTTCCCAAAATGTATTTTTGAAACATAATGTGGTCATTTATGTTTTAAAATAGTTTGGTAATGTTTTTTAATTTTTCGAGGTGATTTATGAAATTGGGATGTGGGTGTCAAACATGTTTTTGGTCTATTTTGGGTGAGTGCGATGTGAAAAATGGAATTTGATTATGAAAAGGGTATTATGTAACATTTTATTGGGCTGTTATGTGTTGTTTAGAGTCTTGGGAAATATTATTTAAAATTTTTGACGGATTTTTTTAACTGTGAAAGATGTGAAAAATGTGTTGTGGGATATTTTTTGTGTGAGTATGATTTCAAAATTCATTTGAATGAAAAAGTGGATTTTTTTGACTTGTGTGGAATACATGTTGGTTGTTTCATGAACTTGTGATTTGAAAATGATATTTTCATGTGCAGGGTATATTTATTGACTTGTTGAACTTGTCTGAGCACAAGGGGATAACCCGGGTATCTTGGAGGGTGGACGTGTACTAGTATGCTAGTGAATCCGTGGGGTTTGGCCTCAGTTTCACTTAGCAAGATTGACTCTTACAGCTCTAACTAAACTATTATGATGATGATTTGGGACTACTAGTTTATGAGTATGTTCCCTACTAGTGGCTCGTGCACGAGAATGTATATTGTGATGGTTACTCTCACTGAGATACGAGGTACCTGGGACCCAGAACGAGCTTGTGATTAGGAGGTATTCCCTATTGCTTGTGCTTATTATTTACTTTGTACTTACCATCGGCATATGGTATAGTTGGATGCGAAATTCAGTAGTGTTTAAATTATTTTTAAAATAGTTGATTCTTATTGATAGCCCACTTGAAAACTATTTTTTAGTTTCAACTTTTAGAAATTGTAACTAGCATTTTCTGTTAATGAGAACTTGCAGGATTTTTGTCGTTGAATGTTTATCACATGGATTATCTTAGTGGTGGTATCCTACAAGGCATTTTCTCACACCATACATACACCCTTGGGTGTAATTAGATTTTTTTATTTTTTTGTTTCAGGTTTGGATATAGTTTTTAGTTCCAGTGGTTTGGGTTTCTTGCATGTCCTTGGTGGTGAAGTCTTGTGGAGATGGCTTGAGGGCAGTGCCCCTTTCCATAAGGGTTCTTGGGTTGTTTAAATTTTTTTTCATTTTTTATAGTCTTGTTGAGTTGTTTTAAAATATGTAATTCAGTTCTGAATTTTATAAAAGATGGTTTTGGTTGAAAAATCCAGATTCGTTTTATTGAGTTTGTTTGTTGTTTAATGTTTATAAACTTGGGTAAATCATTCCCAAACATCATTTTATAATACCCGGGCACTTGTGCCAGCCCATGGGGATAGGGAACTCCATTCGGGCCTTGGCATGGGTTGGGTTTGGTACTGGTTTGATGGTGACCAGATCCGGTTCGTGACAACTCAGTTGCCTATTTGAGAACATTATTGTCGAATTTAAGCACATGTTTCATTGCTCCAGACTGTAATGTACTGACCTAGAAGCCACTAAACTAGTTCCCTGATCCCGTTCTCCACAAGGCCTCAAGCGCACCTTCTCGTATGCCAGAGGCTACCGACTAGCAGCGAGGGCCTAGGGTGTGATAGTGGGGAGACTATGCCCTCATACGAGAGTAAGAAAACAACGGAAATAACTATGTATGATACACAACGGAATGTAAATAGAGTGAGGAAGTAGAAAACAATAGAAATATAACTAGATATAATAGTAAATGCTATAAAAGCCCAAACAGCTATGGAATACAATACAACACTGGTCACCCACAGGTCCGACCATACAGATACAAGTACAAAAGAAATTGAAAGTAAAAGTACATGACTCTGCTACTAACTCCGAGCCAAACCACGTACTTGATCTCCAGACACTGTCGAACTGCTGCAGCTTGATCAGTAGAACCACTCGAGCATCTCCGCTCGATCATGAAACACTAGGCCCCAGCCCTATCCACCATGCAACTCATGCTCAACCAGAAAATTAGACATAAGGTCTACACGTACACAGAGGTGTACATGTAGGGGTGAGAAACAATCTCAATAGGGCACCCCGAAAACAACCTATAACATTGCAGCTAAAAGTGTATGCAACAACAATGTTCTCAGCCTAGATGGAACACAAAAAAAAGTAAACCAAACGAGCAACCACATTAGAACTCAAGGTATATAATCTCTGTCAACTGGGCAAGTGCCACCATGGATGTCCATATCTATATACGTCCACATGTATAGTACCATACCAATACACATGTACATAAATATGAATATTCATGATTAGGTGATACATTTAACATGAAAGCACATCATCAGTCGATCCATGGGACCATATCCCCGATCACCTGGACATCCTGTGCAAGGGCATTGAGTTGGACGCCGTCCCACTCAAGCCATGTATCATTAAGTCAATCTCTGGGTCTGTAATCCCATCTATATGTACCTTCTTCGGTGAAAACTGGAAATGTATCTCCGTACAAGTCAACCAAGACCAATCCCTTATGCTAAAAAGAACCTTGACCTCAGGCTAAACAAAACCACACCCTCAGGATAAACAGAACCACACCCTCAGGCTATACAAAACCACACCCTCAGGCAAAACAGAAACTCACCCTCAGGCTAAATAGAACTTTTCCCTCAGGTTAATCTATAACCTTTCCCTCAGGCCTTTCCCTCAGGCGAAACAGTAACCTTTCCCTCAAGACTTTCCCTTAGGCTATATATCACCAAGCCCTCAGGATAAATATCAACTTGCCCTCAGGCTAATATAATAAAATCGCGCCCTTAGGATAAGAAAAAAATGCCCTCAGGCTAAAGTAAAACACTGCCCTCACACGCATGTAACCGGGCTAAGCCCAAAACATAACAAGAACATTATAAACAAATCCTTTCATGGAAAAAGTAATTCTCAATATAAACATGACATACCCATTGGTATCCAGGACAAACATCTAAACAGAGGAACACACCCCTCGAGATGGTCATGTATCCAACCTGCGATCCCAAATAGCATTTTATTATCCCAATTAATTACCTATTCAATTCTAGGTATTTAAAATATCCACGGCCTCAGCCACACGACGACCCAAATATTGGTTCTTAGCTAAAAAATATACAAAACGCACAATATTTGGAAAATAAACACCAAGCCACCTACTACTCAGGAACACAAGGCAAAGTTTGTATCCCAACAAATAAGAAGACGCCTCACATCAGGCTCAACAACCACCAACAAGGAAGCACCTCTAGTAACAACTACAACATCAATAACCCAAGTCAGATATAAACAAACAAGTGAGGGCAGCCGAATTACCAACCCCAAACTAAAAACATAACCCCACAGGATTACTAGTTTGGCACAGATTCTAGATGAAACCCGAACACCTTCTCTACCCCAACCCAATGTAACAACTCAGGTCGGCCAAAAAATGGGCACACGTCGGGGGCCACAAGTCAAACACCAAGGATTCATCCTACTCAGGATCCTCCAGATAACTAGAGAGAATGAATCATACACGAGATCCTTATCAAAGAGGAATCCTAAATAAGATCCACGAATGAAGAACAAAAGAGGCAACCCATATTAGGGGTCCTCTCAAAGAAAACACAAGAGTGTTCCAACAAGGACTCTCGAGTTCAGCACACAAGCAAGGCATCCCTCAGGGGACCCTTAGAAGCATCTGGTATCATGGATTATTAGGACAGAAGGGCACATCTCACTAGGGAAATGTTCTATAAGGAAAAGGTTATGGGAGATAGCTCACAGATCATCTCATATTAATGGTCTTCACTAAGTTGGTATGAACACCCAACCTAATAACCTCGCCATGTCTCACCCTCAGAAGATGACCGGGCTCGATAAAATGAGGAATATTCAGCTCCATTTAGATAAAAACACCCTAAAACCCCTTTAGATGACCTGTAAAAGTCCAAATTAATCAACCATCTCGATCTACGTAGACAAACGCTCAGAATCGACTACTCAGATGCCCAATTCTGACTTCCAGAGCCGAAGATATCCCAAAATTACTAAGCTGGAGCAGTACATGGCCAGAGTACATGGCCAGAGCACATAGGGCATGCCTGTGTAATAGTACAAGGCGTGTACTTTACTGTACATGGAGTGTACTATTAACAAAAAGTTACACTATGTCCATTTTCTCCCGAACATGTGCCCATGTACCACTACACGGCGTGTACATTACTGTACATGACATGTACTTCAAAAAAACCACTATTCCATGTTCTATTCCACACGACCAGCCACATGACCACCCACTACACAGAGTGTACTCAAAGAAATCGGTGTGTACTTAAGAAAAATTCGTCTTCCTCGAACGGTAAGAACACACGGCATGTTCCCCGGGAACACACTACGTGTTTACTGGGTTTTCCGAAGGGAAATCCCTAAAAATGCCTAATTCGCCCGTTTTCACCCCCGAAATAACTAATCGAGCCCCATGGGCATATAAGCAAGAAATATAAGACTTTAAAAACTCAAAACAACATGTTTTAATTCAATATATGGTGAAAACATTAATGTCCCTACCTTCGGGTGGAAACCGCCGATTCTTCGGTTCATTTCACAGCTCCTGGTTTCCCTTCACGGAATCTGTGCGTCGATAGCTTCAAAACGGTACCACCCTCACCTTCAAACTCCCCCTCTTTCTCAATGTCCAATTTCACCCCATGGGACACAGCCAAGGAAGAGAACACATGGAGTGTGCGCAAGGTGGAGGAAGGAATAGAGAGAAAATAAAAGAAAAGAAGAAAAGAAAGGAAGAAAAAGGGGCCCAGGCCGGCCCTCGCGCCCGACATGAGTTTATGCCTTCTCTATGATAAACTACCCCTTCCAGACTCAATTGCCCAAACGAAATCTCAATCCGATTTTCCGTTTAAAATTTATCACTAATCGAACTTGCCTGAATAAATTAATATTTAATTTAATAATATTAAGTATTAAATATTCTGCCAAAATTCGAACAACTTAGAATTCCTCCAAACTCCTATCCTAGGGTAAACACCCTATTTTGGGTCCAAGGGAGTTGTCAGAAAAATTATCCAGGCTTATCTAGTAGGGGAAATTGACAATTTTACCCCTCACGGGCATCCAATAGAAAAATTTCAAATTTCTACTCAAACCGACTGTCCAGAAAAACACGTGTTCTTACAAACTCCCCACCATAAACCTTCTTGTCCCTAAGAAGCCCAGTGAAAGAACCGACAGCCATACTCATAACACGAGAATCTACACATAAAACTTATAAATATTGTCCGACGACCAGCCTTATAGCGTTAACCATCACTTCTACACATAAGACATTCAACTACGACTGATCTGGTACTCCCCCCCATAGGAATACCCTTATCGTCATCTTAAAAGAAAACTATGAGCTCAAAAGATCATGTAAAACACTCAAGTTTAACCTAAACAAGGAAAACCACCTCATAGTGCCAATGGTTCAATAACCACCATATGATTTCCTTAAACCACTCCGAGAGCGCAACCAAAAAAGGTTACATCCTCAATAGGGATGAATATTGAGAAAGAAAATGGAGCTCGATGAAGTTCGAAGCTCTCTTAGGATACTCAAGTCGAATCATGATAGTACATGATCATCTCTAATTGGTTTACACTAAGATTTAACTAAAGGCGTGTCCAGCTCCCTCCAAACCATGCTAACATCCTGCCAAAAACTTACCAGGACTCAACCACAGGTCCACCATCCTCACACAGGTTTCCCCAAGAACAAAATAGACATCAAACTACAAGGGTTCGAGTCAAAACCCAAACACATCCTACAAGGGCCCTGATCCTCTCTGAGCATCCTCAGAAGGAACTAATCCCTGGATTTCACAACCCAAGTAGAAGAGAAACTGAACTGACACTCATCAGGTATTCGTATATGGGAATACCTCAAGGAGGTCCAGTTCACATGAAAAGCCTTGGTATCTATCAACATCGTTCTCAACGATCCATATAGATAGGCACAAACTTGAGAAACAACACCCAATAAGGGTTAAATAGAATGGAATCATGTTCCACATTGACCAACGAGGTCATTGCACCACCTTTGCATGAGGACTACGTCAACAGGACAAAAAACACCTCAACGCAGATCCACACAACCTACCATCAAAGTAAAAAGATTGTGTAAGCAGACCCAAAGGCCTCAGTTGTCAAAAAAAACACACACTAGAAGGCCTATATGATGTGAATCCTATGTGCCTAGTATGATGAATTAGATGCATCTTGCCATTACTAGACAAGAGACAAAATCCATCAATTTTATCTCACCAATAACCAGGATACAAAGATCCATAGTAAACGAAATCACCACACAACATGTGCATCGCTCAAGGCGAAAGTCATATACAACTGTAACATCGCAAAATCAGAAAAATAATACCAAACCCTGGAAAACATGAAATCTTACTGGAACAGGTGTTCTCGACGCAGCAGCCTGATATCCATCACAGGTTCTGACACATTCCTAATACTCCTGTCTACCATAACCCAAATAGTAAATACAAAGAATGAAAACCCCTCTAATACCGCATTGTAACGTCCTGACTCAGATGCCACTAAACCAGTGCCCCGAGCCGGTTCTCCACAAGGCCTCATGCGTGCCTCCCCGTATTCCAGAGGATTCTGACTAGCAGTGAGGGCCTAGGGTGTGATATTGGGGAGACTATGCCCTCATTCCAGAGTAAGAAAACATTAGAAATAACTAATTATCATACACATCAGAAAGTAAATAGAGTGCTGAAGGAGTAAAAAACAGAAATAGAACTAGATGTAATAGTAAAATGTTGTAAAAGCCCGACCATCTATGCAATACAATACAACACTGGTCACCCATAGGGCCGACCATATAGATACAAGTACAAAAGAAACTGAAAGTAAAAGTACAGAGCTCTGCTACTAAATCGGAGCCAAACAACGTACCTGATCTTCAAACACTATCGACTGTAGCATCCTGATCAGTGGAACCACTCGAGTAGCTCCACTCAATCATGCAACACTGGTCCTATCCCCTATCCACCATGAAACTCATTCTCAACCTGAAAAGTAGACATAAGGTCTACACGTACACCGTGGTGTATGTGTAGGGGTGAGAAACAATCTTGGTAGGGCACCCCGACAACAACCTATAACTGTTCTGCTAAAAGTGTATGCAACAACAATGATCTCAGCCTAGATAGAACACAAAAAACGAAGTAAACCAAACAAGAAACCATAACTGAACTCAGGGAATAAAATCCTTGTCAACCGGGTAAGTGCCACCATGGATGTCCATATCTATATAGGTACACATGTATAGTCCCATACCTATACACATATACATAAATATGAATATTCATTATTAGGTGATTCAAATAATAAGAATCCCCATCAGTAGTCGATCCAGGGGACCATAAGCTCGATCTCCTGGACATCATGTTTAAGGGAATTGAGATGGACGTCATGCCACTCAATTCGTGTATCATTAAGTCGATCTATGGGTTCGTAATCCCATCTACATGTACCTACTTTGGCCAACGCCAGAAATATATCTCTGTTCAAGTCATCCATATCCAAGCCCTCAGGCTAAACAGATCCTTTCCCTCAGGCTAAACAAAACCACACCCTCATGCTAAAGAGAACCACACCCTCAATCTAAACAAAACCATGACCTCAGGCTAAATAGAAACATGCCCTCAGGCTAAATAGAACCTTTCCCTCAGTCCTTTCCCTCACGAGAATCAGTAACCTTAACCTCATGCCTTTCCCTCAGGTGAAATAGTAACCTTTCCCTCTGGCCTTGCCCTCAGGCTATATATCACCACACCCTCAGGCTAGATATCAACTTTCCATCAGGATAATATTATAAAACCGCGCCCTTATGCTATGAAAACAATTCCCTCAGGATAAATTAAAACACTTCCCTCAGACGCAAGTAACCAGGCCATGCCCAAAACATAACATGAAATTTATATAGAAATCCTTTCAAGGAAAAAGTAATGCTCAATATAAACATGACATACCCTCAGGTATCCAGGCCAAATGGCTAAACAGAGGAACACACCACTCTGGATTGTCCTGGATCCAAACAGCGATCCCAAACAACATTTTATTATCACAATTAATTACCTATTCAATTCTAGGTATTTAAAATAGCCACAGCCTCAGCCACACGACACCCCAAATATGGGTTCGTAGCTCAAAAATTCACAAAACTCACAATAGTTTGAAAATAAACACAAATCCCCCTACTACTCAAGAACACAAGGAAAATTAGGTATCCCAAAAAATTAAGAATATGACTCACATCAAGCGTAATAGCCACCAACCAGGAAGCACCTCTGGTAAAAACTATAGCATCAAAAACCCAAGTCAGATATAAACAAGCAAGTGAGGGTGGTTGAATGCCTAACCAAACACTAAAAACATAACCCCTACAAGATTAGTAGCTTGGAACAGATTCTAGATGACACCCAAACACCTTCTATACTAGAACTCGACGTAACAACACTGTTCGGTCAAACAACGGCCACCTGTCGTGTCCCACAAGTCAAACACCAAGGAGTCATCTTACTCAGGATCCTCCAGATAACTAAAGAGAAGGAATCCTACACGGGATCCTTATCAAAGTGGAATCCTACATAAGATCCTAGAATGAAGAACAAAAGAGGAAACCCATAATAGGGGTCCTATAAAATAAAAATGAGAGAGTTCCTACAAGGACTCCCAAGTTCAGCACACAAGCAATGTATCTCTCAAGGGACCCTTAGAAGAATCTGGTCTCACTGCCTCTTAGGCCAAAAGGGCACGTATCACTAGGTTAATGTCCTATAAAGAAAAGGTTATAGGATATAGCTCACAGCTCATCTCATAATAAAGGTCACGACTAATTTGGTCAGAGCACCCAAACTAACAACCTCTCCAAGTCTCACCCCCAGGCGACGACTAGGCTCGATAAAAGGTGTAAGAATCCCCTACATTAAGATAAAAACAAATAAATTTACATTTATATGACCTCTAAAAGTCAAAACGATTCCTCAATAGTGATATTAATGGAGAAATGCTCAGAATCGACTACTCACACGCCCAATTCTGACTTCCAGAAACTAAGATATCCCAAAATTACTAAGCTGGAGCAATACATGGCCAGAGTACATGGCCAGAGCACATAGGGCCTACCTGTGTAATAGTACACGGTGTGTAACTTCCTATACACGAATTGTACTATTCACAAAATATTACACTGTGTCCATTTTCACCCGAACACATGCCCATGTACAACTACATGGCGTGTACTTTACTGTACACGACATGTACTTCAAAAAAACCACTATTCCATGTCCTATTCCACACGGCCAGCCACACGGCCACCCACTACACAACGTGTACTCAAATTACATGGTGTGTACTTAATAAAATATCATATTCCTTGAACGGGAACAAAAAATGGCGTGTTCCCCTAGAACACACGCCGTGTATACAACGTTTTCTGACAGGAAATCCCTAAAAACGCCCGATTCGCCCGTTTTTGCCCCTGAAACAACAGATCGAGCCCCATGGGCATATAATCAAGAAATATAATACTTTAAAAACTAAAAAAACAAGTTTTATGTAAATATATGGTGAAAAAATAAACGGGCTAACCTTCGGGTGGAAACTGCCGAAGCTTCGGTTGATTTCATGGCTCCTGATTGCCCTTCGCGGAATCAGCGCGTCGAGAGCATCAAAACGGTACCACCGTCGCCTTCCAACTCCAACTATTTCTCAATCTCCCAATTCACCCCATGGGATATGTCCAAGGAAGATAACACATGGATCGTTCACAAAGGAGGAGGAAGGAAGAGAGAGAAAAGAAAAGAAAGGTAGAAAAGAAAAGAAGAAAAAGGGGCACAGGCCTGTCCCGACGCCCGGCATGAGTTTATGCCTTCTCTAGGCTAAACTCCCCCTTCTCGACTCCACGGTGCAGACAAAATCTCAATCCTATGTCCGTTTTAAAGTTATCACTAAACTAACTCGCGTGAATAAATTAATATATAATTTTATAATATTAAATATTAAATATTCCGCCAAAATTCGAACATCTTAGAATTCCTCCAAACTCTTATCCTAGGGTAAACACCCTATTCTGGGTCCAACGTAGTTTTCAGAAAAATTATCCGAGATCAGATGCTAGGTAAAATGTCCATTTTACCCCTCACAAGCATCTAATAGAAAAAATTCAAATTTCTTCTCAAAACGAATGTCCGAAAAAACACGGGTTCTTACACAGACCAAGATGCAAGAAGTGGTGGATGATTTATTGTAGGTCGAGGTTGATTTACAAATAATGCATTTCTCGAAACCTCATTCCTAACTTCTGAAGATCCCTCATCCACAGCACTGTTTTCACCATATGATATTTCATTACGAAACTCCACATTAGAAGTCAAATGGACATTTATATATGGGAGATCATCTAGTTTGTCCTCTTCTTCATCATTTGGAATAAGATCAATTTCATGGGGCATACTTCCTTCATATACTATTGTAATTATATGTCTTCATACAACTGGATGTTGTTGTTGTAAAGTAGAAACAAAAACATATAACTCTATAATGGTACCATCTGACCGTTGAGAAAATAAATTAATTAGTTGGACCCAATGGATCAGCAACCAATGGACAAGATGGATGCCTAAGTGTTGAGAGGAAATAAAAACGTCTATAGCTCATAAAATTGATCTTCTGACCAGGTCCCATATTTAATAAACCATGAATTCTCTCTTGAAGGTCAGTTATGGTTACCCAATCAGTTGTACTAACCACCATTATTATTTTTGTATTGTAAGAAGATCCTTTCTCAGTTTGAGTAACCTCCCCATAGTAGTACAAACAGGAAAACATGACTCTCTATGTAAAAAATGTTTCTTTCTTAAAAACTATGATAGTGTAACAAATATTAATAATGATGGTTTACCATAAAATATTTTTTAGAATGAAATTTTAGGCCGCGTGTTTTACCCTAAAATATGGTAATCATCATATGAATTCATGTTTTAATCCTAATTTTTTATTAATTCTTCTATAATTAATAATTTCTAATAAAAAAATAAATTATAAAATATATAATCTATATGATACTAACATTTTAAAAAAAATTCTTCCCAATTTCTTTTTATATAATCATAATTTTCATTTTATCAATTGATTTTCTTAGTCCAGTTTTTAACTAATCAATCATTCATTAATTACTAGTAAATAATTATTAACTTGTTCTTGATTTATTTATTCTTTAATAATTATTCATATTATATTCATTAGATAATTATAATTAACTAATAATATGTATTCATTTTTAATCCATTGTTATCATTAACTAATATATAATTAATCATTACTAATAATAAATATTATTTATAAACTATATATAACTAAATAATCTACGTAATATATAACACCTTTAATTACTATGATAAACTTTTTAACTAATCAATCATTTATTAATCACTAGAAAATCATTATTAAGTACTTCTTTAATTATTTATTCATTAATCATTAATCATATTATATTCAGTAGATAATTACAATTAACTAATCATATGTATTCATTTTTAAACCTATGTTATCATTAAACAATATAAAATTAATCATTACTAATAATAAGTAATATTTATATACTATAAATAACTAATTAAATTACTTAATATATAATATATTTAATTACTAATAAATTTTTTTAACTAATAAATCAATCATTAATCAATAGTTAATCATTATCAAGTTATTCCTTAATTAGTTATTCTTTAATCATTAACCATATTATATTCATTATTTAATTATAGTTATATAATCATATGTATTAATCATTAATCAGAAGTTATCATTATTTAATCAATTATTATTCATTACTAATATTATGTATTAATTCCAAAATATATATATATATCTAATTAAAATACTTAATTCATAACAACTTTAATTAATAATAATATCATTAATTTGTTAATGATTTTGTCCTTATTTTATATTACAACATCATAATTATCATTTTATCATTGAAAAATATACTAATTTGATTTTTCATTTATTATATATTTTATTTGTTTATAATGAAAATATGAATCATCATAAGCATATCCCTAGGGAATGTCAAACCAAGAGTACAGAAAGGCCCGTTGTCATGGACCAGGATACCCCAGGTCAAGACCGTAACTCCTTTTCGATGTTTTCACTACTAGTTGCATCTATTCCAGAGCCACAACCACCTGTTTGTATCCAGAAATGGATTTGATTCCATATATAACCACAAAATATCTATGCTACCATCATTTCATAAAAATTAATCTGAAGATAATCTATACTTAATCTATACTTAATCTATACTACTAAAAATAATTATTTCAAACTATATGTAACTAATTACACAACCTAATATAAAAATATTTAGAAATGAATAAACTACATAAAAATTGAAATATTTAATACAAAAAATAAATTAAATAAATAAATAAAGAACATTAAATTAATTAAATAAAAATACCTCTAAATGATGCTTGCAAAAAACTGCACAGAAAATGAATTTTTTACAGATAGAAGGGATGAATTTAGGAGATATGATAGGTAAATCAAGGAAAGAGAAAGGGGGAATCCCGTTTATAGGGATATGTGGAAAATCTGCAATTTTTGATGCCACCATTCACCTATTCCTAAGTCCAAAGGTGGCATCAGTGGTGTCGGCTTTCACATTACCTAGAGGCGAAAGGTGGCATCACCCCCACTACCTTTTCCATGTCATCGATCGAGCCCAAAGGCGGTTCAGGGTAGAGAAGACGAAATCGCTGATGCCGCCTTTAGACATCAACCGCAAGGGGGCATCGACGATGCCACCTTTTTAGTGTATTTTTTTAAAATATATAACCTATTCTGTTTAGTTTTTTTCATAAAATTTAAAAAAAAACTCAATAAATGGTCTTCAACGGTTTTGATTCTATTAGTCGATCCCACCACATCTTTTTTTTGTCAATTGGAATTATCAAACCATGTATTAATACTAATCACCAATTTTCTAATTAATGGATATATTTTCAACGGACAGGATTCATAGCTATCTTTTTTAATTAGATAGAATTAAACCAAATATGTTCTATGGTTTTCTATAACTATAATAGGTTATTTAATTCAATCACAATTGTAATCATATTTATAAAAGTCCAGGTTGTTTCGATGCATGTGTATTATAACAGCATCCAATTTCCAATATCTGAATATATTTTTACTTTCAAGAAAAAGCCTACATTCTCGAAATTAAATAATAAATATGATATTTCATTTTACATAAAAATATACCCCATTTAAATCAATAGGTTTTATTCTCTAGAATAAATTTTAAAAAATATTGTCTCCAGGGGTCATACTATGGTTCCATTGATACAAATGGTAACACCCCAACTCATGTAAGCTTGATCAAGTGATAATATTATTACATTGTCAGAAGAGATAATAAATAAAATCCCAAAAGTATAAAATTATTTTATAGTCTTTGGAGAATAGTTAAATATGTTAATATCAAATTACATTTGAAAATAGAAAACAAACATAATATTATAGTTATAAACATAGTACTTCGTCCGGTATATCCATAAATTTTTTTCATATTCTATCATAGATTCACATGGAGATGAAAAAAAATAAAAGGTGGGATTAATTCTCAATTACAAAAAATATACAATAGAATCATTCATAGTGTAAATAATCCATGAACAATAAATTAGTGATAAAGAATAATCAAATAGAAAGTTTAACTAATATCATAAAAGGGAAATATGTCCAAAGATGATATAACAACATAAATAAGAACATGGAAATTGTTAAATGATTTCAAAATTATGGAATTCATATTCCAGTCATCATAATCATAACACCAAGGCATCTTTCCAATAACATATACATAAATATGAATGAGATACACCAAATTCCCAAAGTTGTCTGTCTCATAAGATATACATATGAATTGAGGGGCTATCTAATGTCAGTACCCACTAATAAGTTATATTCTTTAATGAATAAATTATATAAAAAATTAGGGAAGTAAATAAGTATTTAATATTCCTTAAATATCAAATGTGAAATGTAACATATGATATGATAATATTTCCCCAATGCGTATTCAAAAAACATTTGATATAAATAATGAACCATATAGAACTAACCTGTGTAAATATTTTTAATTTAAACCTAATTAAAAAATGTGCTTTAATTATTAGTAAACACACAGAATATAATTTATATAAAATTGGGATCTATACACTGTATAGAGTAATGATTATATGATTATGTAAATACTATAAATGACATGGAATTCATCAATGATAATAAATAATCTTGACATTTAAAATACTATTAATTAATTTTAAATGAAGGAGTTATATAAAAAAAATTCATTTTATAAATAGAGAGAAAAATGAATATGAATCTTTAAAATTTAATAAGTCCTAAATATTTCACAAAAAAAGTTATAAATCACTTCAGAAACACTATTTATAAGGTTTTTATAACTTTCATAAAAAAATATATCTGAAAAGAAGGTATAATAATAAATTCCTAAAAATAAGAAATAAATTAATAATATTGTGTGATGTTAATGATAAAAATTTACTTATATGGGGTGAAATCCGTTTTCAATATTTTTGTATGAAAATAAAAACCATTTCCTCTAAAAAATACATATAATTATGGGAATATATATTACTTTGGATGACCATTGAATCTTTTTGAAGAATATAAATCAAGAAAATTGTTAATGATGACTATTGATGCATCGAGAGGCTATAAAATTCATGGATACACATAAACACATGTATAATTCATTCACCACATATAAAAGTGTCAATATAATTCAATAAAAATTATCCTTATTAACCGATATTTGTATTAAGTAATAATAAAAAATATAAATAATTCACCATTTACTAAAATAGCATTCAAATTTAAAGGCCATTTGTTGAAATTTTATATGGTTTTAGAAATATTGAAATATTTGGTACAAAGAATATGGATATTGATTTTAAATTTATTATTCAGTGATCCGATTAATGTGATGTTTTACGAGAATGATAATGAATACAAAATTAATCAAGAAAGTGAATTTCAATACATTCCCATGTAAAATTGATAATAACCCTTTCATTGAATGAATAGTTATTGTATCATTGAATCGTATACCTATTGGAATATATTTAAAATATTGTTTTGTTTTTTATAATGAAAAAAATACCCTAAAAATACCATTTATAAAATTCATGAATAAAATAACTTTTTTACTTTGAAAACCACTTTTAGAAACTAAAAATGTAACAATTTTTATTGAGATGATTTTCATGAAATTAACATTTTATAATAGTAAATGATTCTTTATAATATTTAATGGCCATGATAATGGTGAATTCAATTCAATCTATATAAGTTAAAAAATATTTCCTTCTAACATTATTAAAAAAAGTTCATTTTTTGTAAAATTATAGAAACATTCCTATTAATAATATTTGTAAAATATCAAATATGTGAAAAAAAATTATTTTTATAAATTATTTTAAATAGTAATAAATTTCATGAAAATATTTAATTAAAAGAAAAATATACCTGATCAAAAGATAAATATTATCGATTTATCTTTTAAAAATTTATTTGATTGATTCATATTCAAAATAGTGAAAAAATTAGAAGAAAAATGGAATCTACATACAATAGAAAAACATAATGTAAAATATAATCATCATGAATAAATCTTTTTCCATTTTAACTAAATCAAAGGGGAAGTATATACTACACATAATGTATATGGGTGTTTAATAAAAAATATGGATCAATAGAGTGTAAACTGATACGAAAATTTCTAAATTCACATTTCATTTCAATTGACCATTATTTAACTACATATATTTTAAATTTATATTTACAATAATCCTATACCACAAAAATATAGATATATTAAATATCATATATGATAAATTTACAACATCTTATCTCTTGTTTTTAAACAATAATTTATTACTTTAATATATTCATTTGTTAAGTACTTAATATTTAGTGATTGTTTTTATTCAAAATTATTGTTCAGTTTAAATTTAATATGTTGAAATTTTCACCAAATCATTTCATGTTATAAATATAACATGCATCCAATATATGTACAAATAGATTCATCCATTCAATATAGAAATAGAAAAATGAATAACACCATTTATGGTGATGGTATATCATGTGTATGGCCGAATGCTATTTTTATATTTATAAGAATTGAATAAGAGAATTTTTATTAAGATTTAATCATTTTAGAAAAATTATTATCTCATAAATATCCTATGTTTTCTTTAAATATAAAATAACTATCACCCATGTAAATTGAAAATGAAAAACTATTCGCATCGTTTCATGGAGGTGGTAGTCCAAACATATGCACGAGAGACATTATCATTTTCCAAAAGACAAAAATGTAAGACTTTATATGTCATATTACAGTTATAGAAACATACTTATGTCATAAATATTACATAACCTCTTTATTTCCATCTTTATAAATATCCATGTAATGTTGTGAGAAATACGAATTACATCGCTACATAGAGACGGTAATTTGTACGTATGTACGGTTGGTATCTTCACTTTTTGATGGATATATAAGAGATAAAATATGGTGGTAATATAATCATAATAAAAATTGTGTATATTTTTTATTGTATACATGTTACATTAATATGTCTTAGACACATTATGAGAAATTAGAAGAAAAAATTATCATAAAAGGGAGGGTAAGGATGATTATATCTTCTTTAGTTTGACTCTTTGTATATGTTCATAGGGAACATTGGGTTGTCTTTTAGGGTAGTAAAAAACATATATAACATGGATAAGGATATAAAGGAGAACAATGGGAATGGTTTCTTCAATATATATTTCTGAATTTTGTTTGAGTAAATGAGTTAAAATTATGCATTTTTATATGTTAGGGGTCGAAATTCATGGAATTTATTAATGAATTAAATTAATATAAATTATATTTCCCCCTTAAATAGTAAAAATTTATATAATTTAAATATTCAATGATTATGAGTCTATATCATCTCAAAAAATTAAATTTGTATGTAACATATCAGACCTAGATACCACTATAAAGTTCCTTAAGCCTAATTGATCAAATGGCCTCAAGTGAAACTCACCAAACACCAGAGGATACGAACTATATGTGGGGGATAATGGTGTGTATGTGGAAGGAATATGACCTCTTATCATTGTGTAATATAGTGGATGAAAAAATATAAAGCAATATTTAATTATGTAGAAAAATAATATACAATGTTGACAAGTGTATATAAACATTTCCAAAAGTAATCTCGTATACATTATATTGTGTCATGTTATGTATCTTCCAAGAATCCAAAATATGTATAAATGGAGTTTGGAAAATGAATAATCCATATTTATAAAATGTCCCGAATATATAATAACATGATAATATATTGGGCCTCAACATTTTCATGTGAATCCCTACTCTTAAGCTTGATACAAAGTCACACAACAAACTATTGGTGATTCCCCAATCCTTAGCTACACCCAGATATTATTCCCATTTACCCAATCATGAAACAAACATGGTTTGAGATACATTTACAATAGGCCTCCACCTAATGTGAATACAAAAAATACGGTGTGTGAAATATAATTGAAATAATAGTGCAAAATATATCAGAGGTACAGAGATATTGAATTACATTTCTGATGAAATATATACAACATGACATGTGATACAATATAGGCCAACCAGGTTCCCTGCAAAAATGTTTCAATCTCATGTAACAAGGAATATAATAATAACATAGAAATAACTATCCAGTCCTCACAATACATCTAATAATATCATACCAACCATGACCATGCCGTAAACCCATGTATCAAAACAATCAAGGTCTACCCCAAATAACCAGAACTAGCATATCAACCATGAATTTTCCATACATAAAAAAATACATCATTTTCAATGGTAGTGAAAAAAATAATATGTGTTATACCAAGAATGTCCAGATACAATGATTGGAAGACAAAGGTAGTCATGTCGACTCCCATTGTGATATTGATGGAAACTGGATTACTCTTTAATTGGTGTCCAATGAACATTTACACCCAACATGTCCACAACAAGATATAACAACCCATATCTATGGGGTTGAAATATTGATGGCATCCCACAGAATCAAGACCCATGGAGAAATAGCATCCTATGAATCCACTACAATATTCAAAACCCATGGTAGAAACATCCATGACATCTAATGGAATCAGAATCCATGGTATACATACCCAGGAATCCTCTACCATCTAAATTCACTATTTGATTATGTTTATCATTAATAAAAAATTTCATTCCATGGGATTACCTACTCATATAATAAATTCAAATAAACTATTTAATTAAAAGAAACAACATAAAATGGAGGAAACCCATGTCCTATTATCTCATTTAAATTGTGATATTTTATTAATTTTCTTCCTATAATTAGGCTTATAGTAAGACACCTTTTGGGAAATATAACAAAAGAAAATCTAAATAGAACACCACATTAGTGGCCTTGGTTATGGAAACAACCTCCAACACCACTCAATGTAACTAAAGAGAATATTTAACATGTTTCCTTTAACTTTATTCAACTATTCAATTAATAATCATGGTACTTTAGAATTTTCTGGTTTGTGATGAAATTATAACATGATCTTAAAAGAACTAATCCTCAAGGTGAATATATAAACCACGAACTATAGTTTCAAAGTAGAGTGCCCATCATGTATCCATATATTATTTGACTACGATCATATTATAAATGAAGACTAGACAAAGAACATGGAAGTTGGGATAATTACCTTTTATATAAATAACTCTGTTGATCTAAATATATATGATGAATGGAACAAAAATAACTGAGTAAAAACTAGTGAATATCCAATGATACATAAGGAACACGATTCTGAGTTCAAATGGAATAATGGGATCAAAATATACCGATTTTTCTTCAAGTATCTCTCAAATGTCTCAGTGTTTTCCAACAGATGAAGTTAGACATTATATATAGGTAATATTTTATTTTTAAACTAATTTTTGTCATTTTAAATCAAAATAATATTACTTAGGGTTTTCCCACAAGCTTAGACAAGACATTCACCAACCAGACATCATCTACTATGATAATGGTGCACCTGCATGATCACTATGTACAGTTTTAATAAGCATGTCAAAACATTGAAAATCACCTCATTCAAAAACAACAGTTTCTACTACTTGTGAATGTTCCTCCATCCACAAAGTTTCATCAAACCATGTGGGATCATCCCACTATCCTGGTCAACAATGCTTAATAAAACCATGTTATTTGGTTGTCAAGGTTTCTCCTATCTATGTATCCCAATTTATTTCTACCATAGTTTTGTTTTGGGATCAAAACAAACCACATACAACCTCGAAACATCCATAACCTCAAATTTCATTCACTTTAGGATGTAAAAAATATTTAAAACTAAATTTATTGTGATCCATATCACATAATAAATCTCAATTACATACGATTATCACCCTGTAAATAAATTCCTCTTCGATTTTACCTCTCGTTCTTGGTCAAGAATCACTAGATAATAACACAAGCTACTAAGAACGTATGTCATCCTTCCACTCCCATGTGTGATCCTTTTAATAAAAATACATACATTTCACCCATACTAGAGGATCTAAACTGCCTCAGAGAACCATTGTAATCTTATCAGTGGTACAAATAATATTATCCTCAAATGAAACATATGTTGGTGACTCATCATGCATAGGCTGGAAATCATTAGTGGACTCTAAATGGTAATGGAATTGCTTAGATATGTGAAATATGCCACTCATGGAATGGTACATTTGACGAAACCACAACCTAAAGGATACTAGATTGAATATCTCTTAAATCTAAAATTGTGTGACTTGTCATGGCAGAATCATAATAGTTCATCTGATCCACTATTTTCCTAGCCATTTTTAGACACACCAAAAGACCTTTTTCCCTCCCTAAAACTATAGAGGTCATCTATAGTGATCAACCTACAATTTATGTCATGACTGTAGAGAATACATCCACTTCCTCATCATTTTGACCAAATCCAATGGATCTTAAATGATTCATTATTTTTAAGGCTACCTCACCAACCTCTAATTATCCCTAGGGTGACCATCATGCCCTGCTATAAAAATACTCATATGGTTCCAATGTTACAGTCACCTAATAGTTGTTACTATAATGAAACTCAACTAAGTGTATATGTCTCTCCCAAGAGATCCCAAAATCATAGAAACATGATTGCATCATTTCTTTATGAACCTGAATCATACTCTCTAACTGGAGATCAGTCTAAGGGTGGTATGTTTTGCTCTAAGGTACATATATAGACACTACCTGTGAAAACTCATCGAGAAACAATATGTAATCTAAGAATCCCTATTTGAATCAACAGTACTTGGGACCTAATGAATTCATAGTATTTCATCGATATAAAATCTCCCAAGATTATCTACACTAAAGGTATCCATTATCGAATGGAAATGTGAAGCTGACATGAGCCTATCCACAACATCGAGACAACATCAATTCCTAGAGGTGACCTAAAAAAATTGATCATTAAATAAATAACGGAATTATCCAACATCCACACAAGAATAAGTAACTAATGTAAAATCCTAGTTAGACATAGATGTTCTACCAACAATTGATGATAGGTTGAAAATATCATAAAAAAACCTCCAACCTCATGTTTCATACCCCAACACTATTACTGAGGGCATAAATTATGATATATATTGGTAATTCTTGGATGGAACACTGAAACTTATGCAAGAATATACCTAATAATATTCTCAAAAATTTCCACAACATCCCAAAAATTAACATGGATACATATAATCATATCCTTTCGTACCATTTATCTAGAAGGAATATCCCACCTGCTACACTCTCCTATAGGACTAGGCCCTCAGAATCATATAGTTTACTCATCCTCACTCTATATAAAAGGGTAGAAGTCCCAATAATGTATGAATGGATATTAAATATATGACTTTCATGTACCTAAATGTGAACTTCCTATAATAAATACATAATCATCCACATTTTTTAGGGCTCCTAAAATTCATGTTTCTAAGTCCCATTGCTCAGTGCTTCGGCCACAAAATTTCATTTTACAGACATATCAGCATGCTTGATGTCAAAATACAATAGGTACTCAACCCATCATTTTTATTTAATTAACATCACACTATGTTAATATGTATATAACCATTTAGTGTTAGGTGAATATCACAAACCACTCACCTAGTCTGTACTTTCTCCTATAGTGAAAAACACGAACATTTACGGCTAACTCGAGATCAACAGTCAGGTAGTTATCTAATATGGAATCAACTAATGAGTCCTATACATCATGAGTTTATTTCCGTGATTTATTTATACTCCTATCATAAAATTTATGTTTCATAACATATAGTGTAGCTTCTTGTATGGATCTAGTAAAATCAGGGCCAACGCGGATCTCAATATCCCATTCATATCCTGAAAGGATATCTTGTAGGTATCTAACCATAAAAACCTAAAACCATTCACAACAAAGATCATTAATGATTTTATAAGGTGTGATATTTCTTATATGAAATGATTTTAATTTAATTAATTTACAAATAAAATACATTTGAACACTATTTTATTTTACTTATCATAGGAAACTACAACTCTCCCTTTTATGGGTCAGAACACACTCTTGTATCTGATATTTTATGACCTAGGAAAGGAATATTACCCTTACAGAAGTGTATCATTGTGATATGTAATGGACCAGATCTCTCCGGCCCGTTCCTTTTCAAAAATAGGGTCATGAAGTGTTTTGGAGGGTAAAATGGACTTTTCCCACACTTTTCAGACTTCTAAAACTACACACCGTGTAGTGTGAGTACACGTCGTGTACCCCCTCACCAGGTATACCCCATGTTGAAGGCCATGTCCTTTCTGTGTGAAATAAGTGGGTACACACCATGTACATCATACTACATGTCGTACAGTCCTTCCCCATGTACGTGTTACCCTCCAACTGTGTGTTGACCAGTCAACGGTCGTGTGCCACATTGTAGGCCGTGTTGGAAGCCGCGTGGTGACCGTGTGAAATGGTCAAGTACACACCGTGTACCATAAAGTACACACTATGCACTTCGTTTTCTCGCCTATAAAAGGAGGGGTCCCCACCTCCTTTTCAAATCACTCCTCTCTTCCCCTTTCCCTCAGGAAGAGCTCTCCCAAGAGACTCGAAGGCTCTTTTCCTCAATAACATCTTCATACAAGCTCCGATTTACGAGCCGTCAGTGGCCACAGGATCGTAACGACGAGGAAAAACTTCTGATCTTGGATCGGTTGAATTCCCTTCAACCATTACTTCCCAGCTTCCACCCGAGGAGGTTTTTCTGGGTTTTGACAGAAGCGACAGACACCGGAGGACATCTTCTAAAGCTGATCTGGGGGAGTGTTGTTATCAGAACCTGTTGAAGTGGGGATCTTACCATCGTCTCTCTAAATTGTGAATCATGCGGGGTGGGAATCCTCTTGTTTTTGTGTAACACATTTGAACCAGTTTAATAAATATAATAAATGGATTATATAACAGGGTTGGGAAGTTTGTGATTGAAGTTACATTATTTATATCATGTGATATTATGTTGTGAATTGAATAGGCTTATGCCTACTGAAAATCATCGTTGTTGGGGGCCTTTGCTTGCACAATTAAATGCTGCCATATCTTTCTAGACCGTTTATGGATGGAAACTTGTTGAATGTGGAAATTGGTTAATCACGTAATGTTTGCTTATTAAATAAAAATCCGGGACGCTTGTGTGATCACCCTGATTGGACAAAACTGAAATAATAAACATGCGGGTTCTGTTTGGGGTTAATTATATGTGAAGGGGGTGTTTTGTGGGTTTTTGTAGACCGAGTGAGAAGCGGGGCTACGTTTGTCTTGATTGTGGGTTGGTGTGAATGTTTTTTTGGTTATGTTGGTTGGTAGCAGGGCTGCAGGGATAGGTTTGGATGTGAAAAAACTATGGGTTGTGAATAATAAATGAAAGTGGAAGAGTTAATGAATGGTGGGACATGGTAATCGAATGGGAATGATAATCAATGGGGTTGGGTGGTTAATAAGAAGGAATTGGTTATGTTGCTTGTGTTTTCCTAACTTGATTTTTGGATGGAAGGAATATGTTTTTACGAATGATCGAAGTGGTTGGTTCTGGATAGTTTCCCAGTAGTTAAGGAATTAATAAGATGATTCTGTTGAAACATGAAAACCTAAATGGGGTGGGGGTTGTTAGTTGTATGCATGCTTCGTAGTAGCAGTGTTGAGGAATGTGCTCAGTTATCTATTTGGAAGCCATAGGTTGGGATGAGTGTTTGGTATATATATATATATATATATATATATATATCTGTATCTTTGTGTTTTGTCGCACCCCACCCATGTTGAGTACTTAGTGCAGAACACTCCCATTCATGGGAGAGGGTGGTTTCCCCATAGTTACTAGCTCCTTCTTTCTCCTTATTCCATAGGTTGTGATGGCTTGAGGTTACAGTACACCCAAGACTCTTCGGGTAAGTTTTGATTAGGGCGGTTTTAGCCCGAGAGTCTTTGGGCAGGCATTATTTTATTCCCAAGAACCTTTAGGATGAGGCCCAGGTGTGTGAAGGTGGGATACATGGTTGTGAGGCCCAGGTGTGTGCGGGCGGGATCCGTGGTTGTGAGGCCCAGGTGTGTGTGGGTGGAATGTGTGGTTGTGAGGCCCAGGTGTGTGCAGGAGGGAAGAGTGTGGTAGCATCAGGACATCCGCCCTTAGGAAAAGCAGCTAACTAGTAGGAAATGGTGCGGGGTACCCAACACTCTTGTTCTTATATACTACTATAACATGTTGATTGTGTTTTTGGTGAGCGTGGCTGGTGAGGTTGGGTGGATAGAATTCATTGTTAGATTTTGGTTTCTTCTATTGTTCTCAGGGGACATTAGGATGTCTCTCCACTTGTGCACGAGAGCATTAGGTTTCCCTACTGAGTATAATTGTATGCTCACCCGAATTTTACTTTCAGGTTTCCATGAGGACTACCAGGGCTGTGCAGGACCCTACTAGTCGGGACAGTTGGAGTTGTTGCAGTTTAATGCACTCTTGTTTCTTTTGGTATTGTACTTTTGATATTTCTTGTACTTGTACCTTGTTTCATAACTATTTAAACATGCATATGGGATTGGTTTGGGTTTATTTCTATACACTTGTTCCTTTCCATTTTGGTGGTTGACTTGTCCTATTTCCCGATCCTAAATAAAAAAAGGATAATGCCTCCAATATCTGTGAAAACTCATACCCTTGGTGCTAGTTACCACCCCGGGGCCTACTGGAGGTGGGACTCAGGGGCCATTGTCTCCCTTTCACCATTGCCAGCTCAGGAGGGGAATCTTTGGTGGGAGGAGGTCATGACAGAATGGTATCAGAACTAATGGTTGAGAGATAGTATGAAGTCTGGAGTTAGGCACAATGAGGATTTCATGGGATGGTAGGGTGATCGTGTTGGATGATCTTGGTGCATGACATATGCCATGGAAGACCTGCTAGGACACGGTATTTTAGGGCCCCCCGTGATCCGATGTAAGGACTCTGAGCCTACTGACGGACCAAGTGAGACTACATTGATTTCAGGGTAGAGACCCTAGGGAAAGTACAAGCATCATCATGATTTTTTTTTACTTTATTTTGGAGTTCTTGGAAAGATATTGAAATAATTTTATAAAATAAACTATGAGAAATTCTCATACTACTTGGGCTTAGGCGATCCTTCTTTATCATATAGCTATGGCACCTGGACGTCGTCCCCATGTGACTTAGACGGACAAGGCCTAGAAAATTCAGGTGGTCGATCAGTTGAGGATTGATCGAGAGGAGGAATATAGCCTGTGGAAGAAGACTCTTCGTTCATTCCAGAAGAAAACCCTCAAGAAGTATGAGGGTAATACATTAGATATGGAGCCGGAGGGGTGTCTTGAGGAGCTAGGGATAACATTTACTTTGATCCATGCATTGAGGGAGTACTGGGTTCCCCAAGAAGTCAGTCAGCTAAGAGGTGCGGCATGATAGTGGTGGATTCTCTACCTCGGAGAGAGGACATAGGCAGAGGTTCTTTGGGTTGACATTGAGAAGGAATTTTGAGAGGAATTACTTTATTCCATGATCAAGGAGGAGACTCGGCAGGAGTTACTCTCCCTCCAGAAGGGGAGTATGTCAGTGCGAGAGTTGGGGATCAAGTTCAAGGATCTCCTACGCTTTTCTACGGACCTCTGTCCGGATGAGGAGTCTCAGGTGAGATGTTTGGAGGAGGCGCTTCGTCCTTCGCTCCAGTATGATGTCACCCCCTTCACCCTTCCGATGTACATGGCAGTAAAGAATAAGAAAGAGGTTATAGAGAGGATGCACTCACAGGGAGGTGAACCATGTGAAGGGATCTATCCAGGTTTGACGAAGGGGAAGGCAGTCAGCAACATGTATCCTATGAGGGGACCTTCCAGGTTCAGGCCAGTGGGGAGCAGGCCCCAGAAGTTCCAGTTCAGATCTTCAGGTCCTCGTCCCTTTTTCACGTGCCTAGGACCAAAGTGTATTTCTTGTGGAGGTTTCATGCACATTTAGAGTTGTTTCCCGACTCGAGCACAATATAGTGGAGGTGGGAAGGTTCAGTGCCCACCTCATCAGCAGTAGCTGTCGGCTAGGCCCTTCCAGCAGTAGCAGGACCATTCTCCTCCAAGGGCAGACTTTGCGGGAGGAGGCTAACCTCAGGGTGCTCCTCAAAGACCTCGACCGGCGTGTGGTCAGGGAGGCGGACGACATCAGAGAGGCAGAGGAGCTGGGAATGGACAGTTGCACGCAGCAGAGATGGAAGCTCCAGCAGGACCAAAGGTGGTGCGAGGTACGATTTGTTTGTTCAGCACTCTCGTTTCTGCCTTGTTCGATTCAGGATCTTCTCACTCCTTTTTTGTACCTAGTCTAGCCAATGATTTGGGACTAGACATAGAGAGACATTCTGTACCACTGGTGCTGAGTACACTAGTTGGTGGCCAGACCAGCGTATCATGTGTTTTTATGGGATGTGGGGTAACGTTTGGACCGCACTGATCTAGTGGGGATCTTCTTTTGTTACAAATGCACCTGTACGATGTCATCCTAGGCATCAACTGGTTTTTTTGTTATTTTCGTATTCATCTATTTCTGAAGAAGATTCGTGTTCTCCGATGTGGATGGGCAGCGTGTATCCTTTCTTGGAGAGAGGAGCTATCAGGTAAGAAACTGGCATGTGAAGTCTCTCCTTTCCTTGTTAGGCGGGTTATCAGTGGTTTCAGCTGATACAGAGATGATGGATGTCCCCTAGTTTTTTGGGGAATTCCTCAATGTTTTTCCTGAGGAGGCTGTGACTATACCCCCCCCCCCTTACCTGACATTGAGTTCAGGATAGACTTATAGCCTGGTGCCCGTCTGATTTCGATGGCCCCTAATCGGATGGATCCTTCAAAGCTGCGGGAGTTACGGATTCAGATTGATGATCTGATGGAAAAGGGTTTTTTTCGACCCAGCATATCACCATAGGGTGCTCCTGTTTTTTTTTGTGATGAATTGAGATGGTGGTCTCAGGTTATGCATAGACTACCGAAGGTTGAATCAGGTAATGATAAAGAACCATTACCCCTTCAAAGGATAGATTATCTCTTCGAACAACTAAGGGGAGAAGGTTGGTTGTCTATGATTGATCTACAATCAGGATATCATCAACTGAGTGTAAAGGACAATGACATCTCAAAGACGGATTTCAGGTGCAGTTATGGGAACTTCGAGTTTAAAGTGATGCCATTTGGAGTTACAAATGCACCAGCTGTGTTCATGAGACTTATGAACTTTGTCTTCTGAGAGTTTCTAGACCGGTTCATTGTTGTGTTTATTGATGAAATCATGATCTACTAAAGATCCGTGGAGGAGCACTTTAAGCATCTCAGGGCAGTCTTGGAAGTCCTTCAACACCACCAGCTTTATGGGAAATTGTTGAAGTGTAAGTTATTAACACAAGAATTACACTTCCATGGGAACGTAGTGTCTCATCATGGAGTGTCAGTAGACCCATTGAAGGTTGAGGTAGTTGTTTCTTGGGAAGCATCCAATACCATGGCAGAAGTTCGTAGTTTCCTGGGGTGGGTAAGTTATTATCAGAGGTTCGTTTTGGACTTCTCACGAGTTGCTTCTCTATTGACTTCCTTGACTAGGAAGAACCAGGTCTTATTATGGAGCGAGCAGTGCCAGAATGCATTCGGCTACCTAAAGGAGAATATTGTCAGTGCTCCAGTACATAGGTTTCCAGAGGAAGGGTCGTTGAATGAGGTGTTTTGTGATGCTTCTGGCCTTGCTTTGGGGTGCTTGCTGATGCAGAAGAAGGGTGTGATCTGTTATGGGTCTAGGTAGTTGTGCCCTCACGAGCATAAATATGCCACCCATGACCTAGAGCTTGCAGCAGTAGTGTTCAAACTGATGTTGTGGCGACATTACCTCTTTGGGGAGCGCTTTTTGGTCTTCTCAGATCACAAGAGCTTACGTAATATCTTCTGCCAATGTGAACTGAACTTGCGGCAACGGAGATGGGTCGAGTTTCTCCAAGACAATGACTTCGAGATCTCCTACACTGAAGGTAAGGGAATCATTTTGGCTGATGCCTTGAGCAAGAAGTCAAATAAGGATGTGGTTCGGGAATCCATTGATGCATGGAAAGCGATGGGAGAGTTGGCTTCCTTGCACTTGGTTTCAAGGCTAGACGGTGTAAGAGGCTATTTGTTTCAGATTACGGTGCAATCCTCCTTGTCGTAGAAGGTGGAAAAGTATCAATGGGGGGACTCCAAGGAGGAAGTGATGCGAGATCGTGTCGATTAGGGAAACGCTCCAGAAGGATGGTCAGAGGATAGCCAACATGAGTTTCTTTTCCATGGAAGGTTGTATGTTCGGGAGGCGATGCATGAGGGAGTTCTCCTCGAGTTCCATAGCTCAGCCTTAGCGGTACATCCGAGAATTTCAAAAATGTACCGAGGTCTAAGGGAATAGTTTTGGGGGCTCGGGGTGAAACAGGCAGTGGCAGTGTTTGTGGCTAAGTTCCTAGTGTGTCAACATGTAACGGCTGAACACCGTGTTCCCAGTGGTTTGTTGTATCCATTATATGTCTCCGAGTGGAAGTGGGATGACATCTCGATGGACTTCGTCACAGGACTACCCAATGCTCAGGGTGGTTATGATGCTATCTGGGTGGTGGTGGATCATCTGACGAAATCAGCTCACTTCTTAGAAATTACGGAGTCGGGTCGGGTGAGTACCTTAGCACAGAGGTACATAGACGAGGTGGTGCGTTTTCATGGAGTTCCGAATACTATCATCTTAGACCGGGATAATCAGTTTACCTCATGAGTCTTGAGGGGGTTACAACATGCTTTTGGAACCCAGCTATGCCTTAGCATTTCTTTCCACCCACAGACTGATGGGCAGACAGAGCGGACTATCCAGACGTTGGAGGACATGTTGCGAGCATGCGTTCTAGATTTCTTAGGATCATGGGTTCGACACTTGCCTTTAGTATAGTTTTCCTACAACAACAGCTTCCACTCTACTATTGGCATGGCACTATTTGAAGCTTTGTATGAAAGACCCTGTCATTCACCCATTTTCTAGGCAGAGGTTTGTGAGACAAGTTCTCTCGGTCTAGAGGTAGTACAGAGCACCACAGAGAATGTCCAGCTTGAGCATGAGAGGATAAAAGCAGCTCATGATCGACAGAAGTCTTATGCTGATCGTCAAAGGAGGCCATTGGAGTTTGAGGTGGGAGATCATGTGTTCTTGAAATTTTCACCTCGACGGGTGCAGTAGAGGTTTGGGAAGGAGAGTAAGCTCTCCCCTAGGTTCATCCGACCTTTCGAGGTGCTAAGGCAAGTCGGCGAGTTGGCATATCAGCTTGCCCTGCCACCTCAGTTGGAGAAGGTTCATGACGTCTTCCATATCTCCCATCTTCTTCAGTAATTACATGAAGACTCTCACATTATCGAATGTGGAGAATTAGATATAGGAGATGAAACGACCTTCGAGGAACGACCAGTCAGAATCAAGGATCATAAAGATAAGGTACTCCGAGGACGAACCATTTCCTTGGTTCGTGTTTTGTGGAGGCATGGCAGCCTCGAGGAGAGAACTTGGGAGCAGGAGACCCAGATGCATGCTCAGTACCCAGAGTTGTTTTGACTTTTTTTCCTTGTCCTTCTGAGTTTTTTTCTGATGTTACACTCTGTACATTTGATATATGGAATTATTGGCTTGTTGTTTGTGAGACCTTTTGTTTCCTTGTTCTCTGGAAGTGTGTAACATGTCCAGATGTGTGAGGGAAGAGAAAACCCAATCCTTAATCACGACGCATCAATGCAGATGCTATCAAACTCGTGTAGGTGAGTCAGTGCCGCCTAAAGTGGATAATATCTCGATATAGGAGAAGTAATTTTCCCCAAACCATGTGTTTGGGAAGTGTGTTGGTTGTACGGTGATGGGGGCAATGTAATTTGGAAAATCCTAATATTTTGTAGTGGGAAGACCCAATCCATAATCGAGACGCATTAATGAGGACGCGGTTAGACCCACAAAGGTGAGTCAGTGCTGCCTACAGCGGATAATATCTCGACATAGGAGAATGAATTCCTAACACCTATAATTAGGTTTGTTGGTTGGGTTCCGGTTATAACAAGAACCCTAAGAGGTATCTTTTTGGGTTCCTCAGGGTTGGTTTGGAATTCTCGGGGATAGGAATGTTTTACGAGGTATCTATTGTAATGGACAAGACCTCTCCGGCCGATTCCTTTGTCAAAAAATGGGTCATGAAGTGTTCTGGAGGGTGAAATGGACTTTTCCCACACTTTTTAGAATATTGAAACTACACACCTTGTAGTGTGAGTACACGCCGTGTACCCCCTCGCCGGGTATACCCCATGTTGAAGGTTATGTCCTTGCTGTGTGAAATAAGTGGTTACACACCGTGTACCCCATACTTCATGTTGTGTAATCCCTCCCTACGTACCTGGTACCCTCAAACCATGTGTTGACCAGTCAACTGTCACATTCCATGTTGAAGGCCATGTTGGAATCCGCGTGGTGACCGTGTGAAATGGCCGAGTACACGTCATGTACCATAAATTACACGCTGTGTACTTTTGTTTTTCTCACCTATAAAAGGAGGGGTCCCATCCTCCTTTTCAACTCACTCCTCTCCTCCCCTTTCCCTCGAGCAGAGCTCTCCCAAGAGAGTCGATGACTCTTTTCCTCCATAACATCATCGTCCGAGCTCCGATTTACGATCCGTCAGCGGCCACGAGATCGTAACGACGAGGTGGAACTTATGAGATTGAATCGGTTTCTTTATGTTCAACCTTTCCTTCCCAGCTTCCACTCGAGGAGGATTTTCAGGATTTTGACAGAAGCGACGGACACCAACGGATGTCTTCTAAATCTAACCTGGGGGAGTTTTATTATCAGAACCTGTCGAAGTATGGATCTTACCTTCGTCTCTCTAAATTGTGCATCATGCAGGGTGGGTGTCCACTTGTTTACATGAAACACATTTGAACCATTTTATTAATGATAATAACTATCTTATATAACGAGGTTGGGAAGTTTGTGATTGCTATTAAATTATTTATATCCTGTGATATTATGTTGTGAATTGAATAGGCTTATGGATACTAAAAATCAAGGTCGTTGGGGGCCTTTGATTACGCAATAAAATGTTTCCCGATCTTTCTAGACTGTTTATGGATAGAAACTTGTTGAATGTGGAAATTGGTTAATCCCGTAAAGTTGGCTAATTAAATGAAAATCTAGAACACTTGTGTGATCACCCCAGTTGAACAAAACTGAAATAATAAACATGTGGGTGTTTTTTGGGGTTAATTTTATATGAAGGGAGTGTTTTGTGGGTTGTTGGGGATCAGGTGAGCAGTGGGGATATGTTTGGCGTGTTTGTGGGTTGGTGTGAATGCTTTGTTGGTTATTGTGGTTGGCAGCGGGGCTACAGGGAAGGGTTTGGATGTGAACGAACTCTGTTTTCTGAATAATAAATGAAAGTGGAAGAGTTAATGAATGGCGGGGAATGGTAATGGAATGGGAATGTTAATCAATGGGGTTGGATGGTTAATAAAAAGGACATGGTTTTGTTGCTTGTGTTTTCCTAACTTGATTTGTTGATGGCAGGAATATGTTTTTATGAATGATCGATGTGGTTGGTTGTGGATAGATTCCCAATAGTTTAGGAATTAATAAGTTGTTTCTGTTGAAACATGCAAACCTAAATGGGGTTGGGGTAGTTTGTTATACGCATGCTTTGTAGTAACAGTGCCAAGGAACGTGCTTAGTTTTCTGTTTGGAATCCATAGGTTTCGTAGAGTTTTTGGTATATATATATATATATATATATCTTTGTGTTTTGTCGCACCGCACCCATGTTTAGTACATAGTTCCAAACACTCCCATTCATGGGAGAGGGTGGTTTCCCCATAGTTACTAGCTCCTTATAGCTCCTTCTTCCATAGGTTGTGATGGCTTGAGGTGACCTTACACCCAAGACTCTTCGGGTAGGATTTGATTGGGGCGGTTTTAGCCCAAGACTCTTCGAGAAGGCTTAATTTTTTCAAATGAACCTTCGGGATGAGGCCCAGGTGTGTGCGGGCAGGATACATGGTTGTGAGGCCCACGTGTGTGCGGGTGGGATCCATGGTTGTGAGGCTCGGGTGTGTGCAGGCGGGATGTGTGGTTGTGTGGCCCAGGTGTGTGCAGACGAGATCTGTGGTTCTTGAGGCCCAGGTGTGTGCGGACGAGAAGAGTGTGGTAGCTTTAGGACATTTTCCATTAGGAAGTGCAGCTAACTAGAGGGAAATGGTGCGGGGTACCCAATACTCTTGTTCTATTATACTACTATTACCTGTTGATTTTTTTTTGGTGATCGTGGCTGGTGAGGTTGGGTCGATAGAATTCCTTGTCAGATTTTGGTTTCTTCTGTTGTTCTCACGGGACATTGGGATGTCTACCCACTTATGCACGAGAGATTTAGGTTTCCCTACTGAGTATACTTTTATGCTCACGCTACTTTTACTTTTAGGTTTCTAGGAGGACTATCAGGGCCATGCGGGACCCTACTAGTCGGGACAGTTGGAGTTGTTGTAGTTTGATGTACTCTTGTTTCTTTTGGTATTTTACTTATGAGCTTTCTTGTACTTGTACCTTGTTTCAGAACTATTTAAACATGCAGATGGGATTGGATTGGGTTTATTTCTATACACTTGATCCTTTTATTTTTGGTGGTTGACTTGTCCTATTTCCCGATCCTAAATAATAAAAAGGGAAATGCCTCCCATATTTGTGAAAACTCATACCCTTGGTGCTAGTCGCCACCCCGGGACCTACTAGACGCGGGACTTGGGGGTCATTATCTCCCTTTCACCATTGCCATCTCGGGAGGGGAATCTTTGGTGGGAGGAGGTTGTGGAATGATCATAGAATATAACTTATACTCTATTAATGTATCCAAAATGATCTAATGATGTTCAATATGGTAATGTATATCTTGAGAATACACCAATATATCACCCACAAAAACCACCCCCAATCAAACTAGATAAAGATAGAAAATTATTTAATTAATACCTTGAAAACTACTGGTGCATTTGTGGGACCAAACGACATAACCAAGTACACATAAAGACTTCCCATTCTATGAAATTATATATGTGGTATATTACTAGGCAGATCACACACCTGATTATATCTAGATCTCAAATAAATTTTTGACACCACCAGAGCTCCTTGAATCTCGTAAAAATGGTCATCTATCCATGGAATTGGGTACTTATTTTTTACTATAATCTAGTTCAATTTTCTTTAATCCACTCATTTCCTAAGGTTAAAATCATACATTTTGAAAAAATGATTTGTGAACCTCATTTAGAAGTAATGGGTGATACAATACCCATCACCTCGAAGTCCTGTAGCAGTCTCTGGAGCTTTGAAAACTCTATCATAAAAATCCTATTGGGAGAAATGGATACGAATGTAGCTCATAGCACTATCTAGATGTAGAAATCCACCTCTCACTTATTAGTTTAACTAGTAAATTCATTCGAGAAGATATCCCTAAAACAAACTACCACTACAGATAATTCAACCTAAGGTGGTCCTTGATTATTCAAATACAAACTAGCAATCTATCCTGTTATTCATCCCAACCCACAATGATCTCGTTTAGATATAATTTCTTAAGTATCCTATTCACCCTTGTGAACAAAAAATCCACCAAATATTGATGTGAATATCACCCATAGGTGGTACTAATCATTATGGTCTTGAAAATACTCTAGACAGTCGATTCAGAGTATAATGTCACACCATATCATCATGATGAAAAAGGATTCTATTCGATGTGATTCCTAAGAATATGAAGCAGTCACTTCATATAAAAATTTACAACTTCTACTGTGATCCCTAATAATGTTTCATGTTTCATGATACCAACAAGAAACTATGTAGTGAGAATAAGGATTTCCACCATAGGTGATTAAATAAACCTATAAGAAGAACCTGTATAAAAAATATGAGCTAAAAGAGTAGATGAAACTAGGATAATAATAATCAACACAATGGTTTTATCACCCAACTGCTTAGTGAAAAGCTATTAATATAATACCTAGTATGAATAGTAACCTTGTGATAAAACCTCTCTACCTGGAGTACGCCCACTTTGACATATCGATACAATTGGTTCCTAGATGACTCATCCACAACCCCCACCATCTCATTCTAAAAAAACAGTACAAATAGACTTCCCTACATGATATGGAGATTTGAAAACTATTCCTAAACATGGATTTGGAGTTGAAATCCTTCCAAAAACAGTTCGAGAAAGGTCCTGTAAAAGAACGTCATGATTCCCATCTTCATATATGATCAACAATTGATGGGGTAGTTATCACTATAATCCCTCATGTTTTCCCCTCTTCCATACTGATGTTAGATAACTGAATTTTTAACACTAGTGACATGGTGGTTAATTATCTCACAGGAAGCCTCAAAACATCAATTCCTACCATAGGAAGTTGAACTACTTGGTTGATAGACGATCATACTCTACTCTGCCCCAATATTCCATTAGGTTCGATTATATAATCATGTCATATTTCACAACCATAGTAATCATTCTCAACCTATAGATATTGAGCTGATATTGAATAGAAATTCAGAGACCTTCCCCAAAGCGTATATTCCTCAATATCCCATCATAGTGGTATGTTCACACAAAACGTTGCAACATTATAAAGTGCCCACAGTATAACACAACGATTATAACACCCTACTCTAGATGCATGAACTTACTAGACTGCTATAATATAAGATTTTGAAGAAAAATTTATTCAGATAAACTATTTTTTAAATCATCTAAAACCATATATCATAGACTATCAACATGGTTCAAAGCATCCCACCATTACTTCGCTTCTCCAAATGGAATATATGTTGCAATATTGACTCTCAAGTCAAGATGTGTATCTAAAATATAAAATATTGAATGAGTTGTCTCAATGTACATATCTATGTCCTATGTACCTATATCCATTGAATACCTGGGAGGATGTTGCGAATATAAGACAGGTGTTAGCTTATCCATAGAAATGGATGTCTTCGTTTCTCACCAAAATATCCAATTAATGGGGGAAAACCATTAGTGGAACTATGCATCAGAACCTATGTTTGGAAATAACATAGGTTCCACATACGGCATGATATGAGGATCTACCAATACCCATGACTCGCTTCCTCATGAGTTTGTCCATCTACACCCACCTAGAGTACGATTGTAGGTCATTGTGATGCCATGCCTCTGCAAGTTAAAGCATAAAATTAGAAAAAATTTTTATCAATGTTGAAATAATAAACTCATAGGACATTTCACAAACTCTATATAAATATGTAATAACACATAACTGACTCCTAAACCAATGACTGAAAAAATAGTAATAAGATTCACTAGAGAAACTACCTCATTACAACTCAAAATCCAGGTATAGAAAAAGTTCACGATATCACAATTCAGTTTTTTTTAATTTCATATTCAATTCACATTCAATATTAAATGGTTAAACAAAATGGTGAGTCACTTCCTTTCCATAAGGACCCATATACGTATTTATATTAAAAATGGAATCCACATAATATAAACTGTAAAACGTTCTTTTTCTTGTGACTCATTTTTTACAATTCAACTTTCCATAATTTGATTCTTAGGGTGTCTATTGTAGCCTATATAGGGAAAATATATTTAGATAATGTTGATACTGTATGTAAAAACCATTTCTCATAATTCCCTACACACAATTTATATCAAAATAGTAGATATATCAAATAATACACCCAATTAAAGTCATGAAGCCACAAGAATTTTCCTATATGGCATGTCAGAATTCATGACATTTGAATTATACCATGTGGGAAAAGGATTCATGAGATTTCATAGACTAATCACTTCAATTTGAAAAAAATAGAATGATAATCAAGTCAATTATAACATCAATATTCAGGTTCATCACCCAATGTTGGAGTCACATCAATTATAAAAGTCCAAAATCTTGAAAACAACAATTTCAGTCAAGGGAATTTTGTTTTTTCTTATACATGGTTTAGGTACTCCATATAATAGATATTTAAAAAATTAAAATTCATTCATATACCTATAAATTGTCACCAAATTATGATCCTATAAAATAATACATATTTCAAACCACTAATAAAATCCCATATCCTGATTCCTCTGTATTGTGCCTCGATCCTGGTTGGTCACATGACATCAAGTGCATTTCCCCTGATGAAAGAGGATACTAACTAGAAAAAATGGATATGTATGTGTCTATGGGGATACTATTACCTCTTATCAAACTACAACAAAATAGTAGTAATCAAATAGATAAATAATTTATTATGTAAAAAAATCAAATTCAATGAATACATGTGTATATAAAAAAGTATAGTAGTAAAATCAAAAAAAATATGATGTGTCATGTCGTATCTCTACAAATAATTTAATTTTTTTTACATGGAGTGTTTTTAATACCTAGAGAATATTTATAAAAGGATAGACACAAATTTCTCCAAATAGAACCATGATCCATAGTTTGTACATATTCCCCCCTACTCCTTTTCATGACAAAAAATCATGCATCGAACCATGAGAACATTACCTGGTCCTTACCTATATCAATATTGTTTTTCAGAGTAACAAAAAATAGCCCAAATAGGGTGCGAGATAAATTGACATTTTCTCTACACCCAAAGTGTTTATAAAAAATCATTCATTGAAATATAAGCTAATGTAGGGTAAAAAATATATCACAGGTAAGAAGTAAGAAAAGTAAAGTTCACTTGGATTATATAGTACAAGAAAAGTGATATTGTACTGCCCAACAAAGCTCTCTGTAGAACATGAGTCGTGCTCCTACAATAAGGGAGATATAAGTAACATATAAACAACTATCATGACATTTTTTTACATTCAATCCAATTATACCAACCATGACCTTGCATTAAACCAACGTATCCAAATAATCATGGAATTTCTGTATAACCAGAATTGTCATACCAACAATGACCATGCCATAAAAACATGGATATCACATTTATCATGGTTGTGTAGTATAATAAAAAGTATCACACAATGAAGTGTTGAATACTTGTTATTTAAAAATAACGCATCACCACTGAGTCCAATTAGAATATCAATGAAAATGTTGTTATGCATGAATATGGATCCATAGAGAATGTTTATAGACCATGTCCACTATAATCCAAAATAAAACATATCTAAGTCGTTGTGTAGGCCATGGAACCCCATATAATTAAGACCCTTAGAGAAATATTTCCCAAGGAATCAGTAATACTTTCATACCCCATGGGAGAACCATCCATGGAATCCAATGGAATCAAGATACAAGGAGTACCAACCAATGCATCTACTAAAATCACAATTCTCAATTTCATTACATTAATAATTAATAAAAAATTTAAAACCATCATTTTAACGACAAAAAAAAAAGAAAATCCAAAATAAATTATTAAAAAGATACAAAATTCAAAAGAGTTAAACAAAATTATTTTACCTCATTTCAATTTATATCTTTTATTAGCATGATTTATTTTTGTTATAAATGAACTAACACACCCCCCTTTGGTGGTATAACAAAATTAAATCTCAATGTCACACCCCATGGGAGGTGTTTTCTAAGGAAAAATAATCCAACACTTCTCAATGAAACAAATTGGAATACCTTACATGATCCATTTCTATTTATAAAATTATTAAATCAGTCATCATGTTCCTTATGGAATGTCTACCGATGGAAACATTGTAAACTAGATCTAAAAATCACCAAACCTCCACCAAAACTTATAGTCCACATATCATAGCTCTATAGCAGTTTTCTCATCAACTATTAGCTTCTGATTCACCTCAAATCATAAGAAAAAACATTAAATGGACATAGAACCTAGAAATATGACATATTATCTTCCATATAAATAACTCCATCAATCCTATGTTAATTGATAAAGGACTCAAATGGAATCGAGTACTGACCTGTATGTATCAAATGAGACTAATAACACTCAATTATGAGTTTGAATGGAAGAATGATATAAAAATATACTAATATGGATTTAAATAAATCAATAATGGATAATGGGTGTCATATGCATGAAATGGGAAATTTGATTTAGGTTATAAGATATTTTGAAGGGAATTTTTTCATTTCCCTTAAATTATTTGGCCATATGATTTGGCCGCATGGTTGGCTGACCCTTCTTCCAACTATGAGTCTTTTACATTGGATTGGGGGAACAAAAATGTTCAGTAAAAAAAAGAACATAACTATGCACAAACTGTACCAAAAAACCTATTTAAACAATTGTAGGTGTTCTCGCATAGGTGTCCATGTCCGTCCTCATTTTGTCCCCAAACTATGTCGGCTTCTCTATCCCATTATCCATCTCATCAAGGTTTCATCATACTGCATGTCTTGGGTTGTTCAATTTCACCTAACCATCTAGACCAACAATTTTTCTCCCATAAGTAATGTTATAGGCTACAAAACAAGCCCTAGACACCCTCATAACATCCATAAACATAACAGGAATCCACATTAATGAATAAAGACACATTTACCCTAAATTTAATGGATTCATACCTCATATAAAACCAGATATCATTTAGTTTACAGGTTTTTTTAACACTTATATTTTATTTTTAACCACTTGCTAACCCTTTTGATAATTATGATAATATTAAATTATTTAATTTTATGGGTTTGAAATTTTATTATATGTGAAAAATGGCACATAAATAGACCATGGATGATTTTTTCATCCATATAAAATTTATTTTGATTAATGTAATATTTTTATTAATTTTGAATCATTTGAAAAAAATTTATTTTTTATAAAATATTATTAATGTCAATTTGGACACTATTTCTTTAACATGAGTTTAGATAAGTTGTGAAAATGGGGGAATTAAAATATAATACATTACACTTCCCTAACATTCAATATATTACTATTAAGTTTTATTAAATATTAATTCAATCAAACTATATTACATTTATCTTTTAAAGAAAATTTCTGTTATTTTTATATTAATTAAAATATACATTATTCGAATTTCACAATCATTTATCGTAATTATTTAATCACTAAAAAATATAAATATATTACATCATGAAGATAATTTCATTATACATAGATATAACATTAATATTCATCCAGTACATCATTTTTATCCTATTTTAATACAAATAATATAAATAAAATTATGAGAGTGAAATTCTGTAACTATCTTGGATTTAAATATTAAATAGAAAATTTTAATGGACATGTTTCAATTAAATAATTAAATATAAATAATATAGTGATATTTATTGATTTATCTTTATAAAATAAGAATATTAATAAAACATGATGACATTATTTCTATGTTTTAAACAATATTAATCTTATTTAACCTATATGAAGGTGGTAAATTTTACTATGGTTACTAACCATACATGATAAAAATAAAAAGAAACTATTTCAAAAAACTAAACATCTTGATTATTAAGGTTGAATCCATTTCTTAAGATTAAAATTCTATAAGTGGTACTAATTGATTCTAATTGTTTTCATTCAGATATTTTTTTCTGATGTATATGAAATCGAACATAATGTTATTTTAAAATCACGGGGTGTAACATCATCCCACTTTATTAAATTTCATTCTAAAATTTTAAAATATTCATGTTAATAAATGATATTACAATTGAAAATTGTTTTTTGTAAAATCTATATAGTAAAAAGGGTTAATGGAAATTCTCATAAAAATAGGTAAGGGGAGTTATGATTGTAATAATTAATCTTGGTTACCAAATATGAGAACATTAGAGTGAAATGAAAACTAAAACATGAAAGAGAAAACCAATTCTAAGGGGAAAAAGTGTGTTAATTGAAAACATGGTGAGGAGAATAAAAATAACCACAAAACCGTTTTTTAAGGATGGGTTAGAAGACCATAAATTCATCATAAATGATCATAAAATGATAAAAATTTATATGTTTCAGGATACATTTATTAGAGTGCAGGAATTAATTTACCATTTACTCTATCAATAAATGGAAATATAATTACATGAAAAGTATAATTCTATCCATTTATAAATTCCCACTATAATATCATCCTTTCTTCATATAATAAGTATCCTTGATGAATTTTTTATTTCTATATAGATACATTTATGTTATAATATACTAGAAGACCCATTAGATAATGAGAATTCAATTCTCCTATATTTATATATTTTTTAAAACAAATCCATTAGTTAAAAAAAGATATTAAATAATACATTCACAAACAACATATATTGTTCAACATAATCTACTTCATAAATAGTTAATCAAAATAATCCTCTCAAATATTTTTGACCCAATTAAAACGATATATATATATATATAGGAATAACAAAACTTAAATTCAAAAATAAACTTATCATTAAACCCCCAAATAAAATAATGTATCTATTAATTTTGGAATAAAAAATTTTAAATACATATTTCATGTATTGTCCTGAAACATTGTAATAACATGAATTTACATAAAAAATCAATTAAAGCATAATTGTTTCCATAAATTTAAAAAAACTCAAACATTATAATATAATTTCCATAAGTCCATCAATGTAGTGAACTCCATCATAAATTATAGATTAATAAATCACTATTTATATTCATGTTTAACAATACTATACCATTTACATCATTAATGTCAATGTTCTCCTTAACAAAAGTAAAAATAATTATCATAATCTCAGTAACATATTAATATTTATCATTCCCTTGTTAATTTATCCTCTAAAAAATTATATTTTCTACCATTTAGAATTTGATTAATATTCTTTAATAAAAATAATGTTTCACTATACTTATAATTTTCATGAATCTTATAATCATAATTTCATTGATAAAATACTTATACATTATTAATGAATTGAAAGACATATGCACCTTATTAATCCCACCTCAACTAAAGTAGTAGAATAATCTTTTAATTATAAACTATTATTCTTATATGGTAAGTTCCCATGATACTTTGGAATTTTTAATGAATAATTCCCCATCACATTATAGTTGAATCATTGAAATTTTTATGTTTATTTAATTCCCTTGAATTCATGTTCATGATGGAATTTCTCTCCACACATGAAGAAATGTACCATTATATTTAAGTAAGGACCTGGGAATTTATCTCTATAGCTACAACATTTTGAATGATATATCCATCCCTTTTTTCCTTCACATAATATATTTTTTTATTTTTTCTCAATTTTCCTCTCCCTCACTTGATTTTTTTGAACATATATGAATTATATAATTCAATCTCTATCTTGAAGGAACCTGATTCCATATAATCATATGATGAGAATCAATATGAGTAAGATGTTCATAATAAACAAACAATATTAATTTTTGGATTATTTATGTCAACTATAACATGGTTTGATAATATTGTAATCTATAATATATACATAGAAAAACATTAATTTTCCTTTTTTCGTTTTTTGAGAAATTTTAATTCTATATCATCACATTTTCTAGGAGGAAATTATGTCTCAAATAATATCACATTAAATGTTCTCTATTCCTCAATTTTTATTTCTAATGTCTGTTTAGTGCTCTAAATCAATAGAAACTAATAACAGACATTTATTTTCAAAACAAAAATCATAAAAAACATCCTTATTCATATTAATTACATCCCAATTCTTGGAATATCATTTTAAGAAATATAATTTATTCCTTTTATACTAGTGTATTAGTAGTTCTAGTAAAATATGAAGTCTTTTTTATCCTGAAGTGATCCAACATAAGAAATTCAATCTATATAAAACTTGTAATTCTATATAAGAATGTTTATTTTCTATACCCTGAGTCCATTTTCATAAACAATCAATGATTTTATTTGATCTAACACTAGGGGTTATGGATTTCATAGAATGGGAATCCCATAATTTTCTATGAGGTTTTATTCCCATTCATACATTAGGAGCTGTCACTGAATTATATCACATAGACTTATATAATAATAAATAGTAATATTGATCTATAAAATAAAATACAATTATATTTAAAAATTATCATATAATATATAGGATTAATATAATTCCCTTATTATCCCAGTGCAAAAAAAAATATAATTCCCATAGTTTCTAAAAAACATGATTTGATTAAAAAAATGACAACACCAACTCTAGAAGACTTGATATTGGGTATAATTTATGACTTTTGAATAAGTATAATTATTCTAATCCTAAAGGATCACTCATGTTTTCCATCCTGAAGATTCAAATACATATATTCTTTTTATATTACCTTATAAATATAATGTATAAACCACAAAAAATTTCTTTTATTATTAATACTAGTTATTAGATCCTTCCCCATATCCTATAGAAAATAAAACAAAAAATTTGGTGAGATTAGATGCTAAATATGGGATATATATAGTGCAATATATCAAGTTTAAATAAGGCATAATCAAATGTAAAATATTAATTAACTAAAAATAAATTCTATTTAATCAATAATCAGAGTGAAAAATAAATCCATTGATAATATAATTTTTTTTATCTAATTTATAATAATAACTGAATTTTCAATGATTTAAATGGTTAATATTGTACACCATTATCTCATATGTCATGATATTTATGCCATGAAGGACTTTTTTAAGAATGTATAAAACAAAGAGTATGTATAGATAATAAAAAAAATTAATTTTATCTTACAATTTTTCTCATGAGATCTATTGATTCATGGAGGAGATATATAATTTCATGAACCACCCATCACTACATGTCCAATTAATTCCACATATTCCAAATGATGTATTTAATCCCAGAATTATATTCCTTATGAATAAAAATATTTATTAGGTAATGAATTTGAATTATCAATAATTACCCAGTTGATCTATTAAAATTTAACATAAAACACTGAACATTAAAATAATTTATGGTTTAGGAAATAATCCTATCCACGAATCATTTAATATGTATTGTAAGGGAAATGTAATGCTAAATTATAACCTGAATGTTATTGTTTTTAGATAATTTCAATTAAAAAAATCATGAAAGTTAATATAAATAATTTCCCATGTCAAAATGACCATAAACCATCCATATAAAGAATAAGGATGGTATCATTAAAATATATACAATGTAAGGTATATGTAAAATAAAAGGTTATTGTCACTGATGAGTAGAAATATCCCAAAAAAGTCAATAAAAACATTATTCATCTAAATAACAATTTCAAATTTAAAATTACATTAAAAACTATATATTTTGGAAAAATTATGGAAAACATATTATTAAAAAATAACCATATAGACAAGTAATAGAATAATCAAAATAGTTTATATTCATATTTTTTGGGAAATTCCATTCCTGTCATACAATTTTAAAAATATTTCATTTACACATTTTTATGATTAACACCTCATCCAGAATGTTATAGAAAGATTGCATTTAATTTTTTTAAAAATTTAAAACATGCATAAAAATTATATTTCATAAATAATTTTATAATTTTAGAAGAAACCATAATGAAATTTTAATTTATATATGGACGTATAAGAAAATTAAAATTGATAAATATATTAAAGAGAACATATTTTCTTGAAAACATTTCATTGATTGATTCATGTTATAATGAGAGAAAACAGTTCGACAAAAAAATATAAAACTGTTAAAATATGAAACATTAGTGTAAACATTAATCATCATTAATAAATAGCTGTTCATGTTATAATATAAAATGGGGAGGTATATACACCACAAAATGTAAATAAGTGTATAATACTAAATATGCCCCAATTGAGTGAAAATTATGATGAAAATATGTTATGTAACATTTTCCTTTAGTTTAAAATTCATTAACATCATTTTTTATGAAATTAAATTAGTTAGAATTACAAAAAATACCCATATACATATAATTAATATCAAATAATATATATTTATAAAATTTAATCACCTTTTTGTTGACAGTTTTTTTATAATCATTACTACAGGCGTTAATATCTTCATTTTTCATTTTGGATTTTATTATGTATTTCATTTCCATGTATAATTGTTATGATTCCATAATTTAAGTAAATATATAAATGATATAAATATAATATAAATTCATTATATAGATATTTAAAATCATCCATAAAATATATAGATTTGTAAATGAGTTACAACATTCATTGAGAAAATATGTCATTGTACTCAAGATTTTTGTTCTCATTTTTATATCGAGGTAATGAAATAAATATAAATAATTATTAAACATTAAATAATCAGTATTAATAAATATATATCATATATATTCATTAAATCCATCCTTATTACCATCCATTTATTGTATACATGAAAAACAGTTTACATCTCTATGCGGTTGTGGTAGTCGAGAAATATATTCGAGGGATGTTAACAGTTCATTGATAACTGGAAAAAATATTACATATCTACTAATATTGGATTTTTAGGGATGAAATATTATAATACATGTTAAATATGTCCTGATTTAGATATATATTTCAATCCATGTCAAGTTATTTTTAATATTAATTATCAGATTTAGCCTTACCATGGTGAAACATATTTTATGTGATTAATAATGAAAATTTCTTAAAATAAATTAGATATATTTAATAAATATGAATAAAATAATAAAAAATGAATCCATATTTCATGATTATATTTCAAATTTTTAAACGAGTAAATTTTAATAAAAACACATCAAACACAAAAGAAAAACAGTTTTATGAAAAAAAAAATTAGGCCTAAAATTCAACATATCCCAAAATATAATAGTATAAAATTTATTTATCAATTTATTATATTTTGTATAATTAACTTAATATTATATATAAATATAGAAAAAAATTAACATTATGGTAATTTTATATTAATTTATTAAAAAAATGAAATTGTTGTTCTGTAAAAATCATAATCATTTATATGTAATCAAAAGTAAATATTTTAATAAAAATATTAAAAATACATCCATATTATATTTTGTTATGAAAATATCAATATTGATATCATGTATTAGAAGTAAAATTTTAATATTACCTATAAATTAAACATATTATCCAGGCACAAAATGAAATATTTTTATACAATAACCATTATTTTTAAAGCATAAATTGACATTATTCACAGCACTTTTCTAATAAAAACAATTAAATGAGATTTTATTAATTAAATTGGATAAAATATCTATATATTATATTAGAAAAAAATATCAATAGCGATTAATTTTATATATTATTGTAAAAAAAATTCACATATAATAAAACTTTTATGGAAAAGATCAATTTTACGATCAAAATATAAAATATGTATTTCAATAAAATTTTATTTTTATATAAGAATAATTATTTAATTAAAAATTGAAAAAATTACATATATTATATAATATGATTATTCTTATTAATACCCATAAAACCAATTGATATGGCATAACATACACATTTTAATAATAATATTTCTGTAGTATATCATGGTTTGTTTAATCTCCATGTTTCATATAGAACACACTATTGAATATATCACATTAAGAAAAATGTAATAAAATATCTGTGTTGTTAAAAAAATGAATTTGTTTATTAATTTTATAATTATTTTCCATGTTTTCAATATGATTTCAAGCTTTTTTCAGTTGAATTAGTTTATAATGCTTAACTAATTTCAAAATACCATTATCAAATGTCATCAGATGAGTTGTTAGGTTTGAAAATGATATTACAATAGTTTCTGGATAAGGATTTCAAACACCCAATCTATTCTCAATAGAGTGCTTTAATTTTTTAAAAAACATAGTTATAGGTTCATTATATTTTTCATTGATTACAATGTACTCAGTACAATAGCATTTAATAACTAGTATTCATTTCCACCTATTTATTTTTTTGGATCAGCTCTACAGAGAATAATATTTTTTTCATTTTTTTACCTCATGTCTATTTATCATCACCTAAAGTGAAGAAGGATGAAAATTTTAAGTGATCATTTCATACTACGTATGTTCTTTATGAGTTCATAGTTATTCAAATCATGTTAAAAAATTCATATACTTTATTTTTGGACGATTTGAATAATGCATTCCATGAGAATTTGGATAAATTTATTTCTGTTTTTAGTGATGACTAGTTGGTTTTTTTAATAACTATGAGGAACATGAAAAATATATATTTATTTTTTAGTAATCATTAAATGAATCAAAAGTATGAAAAAATATCAACTATATATTCTAGCTACGAATGATTTCTATTAATGGGAATATTGTTTCTAAAGATTAAATAATAATTTGACTCAATAAAAATGAAGTGGTGGATGAATTTATGAGAACCAAAAATAGCATAGAGATTCAATGTTTCTATGAATTCTAAGGTTAATAAAGATATTTTATTGATTATCTTACTCTTTTATCTATCCCAATAACATATTTACACTGATAAGGAGTCCAATTCATCCGAAAAAAGAATTTGATAACTATTTTTGGGAATCCAAAAAAAATATTTGTTAATGCTCATGTGTTATAACTTGCTAAAAAATATTATGACTTCATTATTTACAAATATTATTCTTTGAAAGGACGTGGTTGTGTCTCAATAAAATATGAATAAGTGATTTCATAGTTTTCATATAAATTGAATCATCAATAATTGAATTACCCTATAATTATCATGATATTTTAGAGGAGGGTTTTTATTTAAAAATTCTTAGGCATCATCTATATGTGGTAAAAAGAAAAATAAATACTATCCATGAAGTTTTAAAGTATATAATTAATCAATGAAATGCGTCAAATGGGGATGACAAGTTGGTTGAATGCAATGAATTATTATGAATCCAAAATTCAATGTTATAAGATAAAAGAAATAAAGGTAGTCGATGCATTTATTCTGAAAGATAATGTATCAAAAATCATTTAATATTTGGAACATGATCCGTTAATAAAGATTTACTTAATTTCATTGTAGAAATTTTTCACCCGTGACATCCCACTCATTTTGTTCTGATGTTAGTAAAATAATCATTGTTAGAAAGAAATATAAACATTAAAATGGAAGATCATGGTTTGAAATAAAAGGTAATGTTTGATAAAGATGGATAATTTCAAAAATTTAATGTTAAAAAATATGACTTTGATAGGTTTTGAAGGTTGTTCTATGTTAATTGTGATTCTTAACTAATGAAATATATTTTATGTAAAGCTCAAAATAAAAGGGTTTCCATTCATTGTGGATGGAATATGATATAAAGATACTTATTGGAAAATAACTTTAGGGATGTAATGAAAAATTATATTTCTAAATTTACCATGAAATGTTTTAAATATAAATAATTTAAAACATAATGAAAACTACCGAATATGATATTTCATAAATTACCAATTCATGAATGCAAATTATGAAAATATACCTTTGTATTTCAGGCTGTGATTTCGAAACAAAGCTTGAGGTAATGATGTGATTTGGGTTATTACTAATACAGTTATAAAATATTTGATTTTTATATATATTATAGATAATCATTATTTGGATAAAATATCAAGAAATTATATTAATGGGATAGTCACTTGTGATGGAGTTCCTCTGTTCATTTTCTCTAATTGTGATCTACTAATACGTTTAATTTTTGAAAATGATTTCAAAATTCGTTAGGAAATGAATTTAATTCCAAACCAACATTTTATCCCTAATAAAAATAAAATTTTCAGTAAATGATTATTTATTTTGGATATATTATCTGCTGTTTCTCTTTTTATATTAATAGATGTTTTGGATTACAGATTTCATTAATTGATTATTATATAATTATAGTTTTCAATTTATTATATGGATTAAATGTTTTTGGGAATTAAATATAATGTCGAACTCCATTATATATTCATGTAGTAAAATGAACTATAAATAGAGTGAGTGTAATAAGTTAAAGGGGCCATAATACATGACCAATTGGAAAGTACAAGTACAACTATGATATAATACAACTGATTAAAAGGGAAATTCAGCTGATGGGTTGTCCTCTGAGGATTCTACTGGAAGGGTAGGTATAGATCGCCCCCTCAGTACTCCACGTCCGTCTGTCTCCTCTGCGTATCGACACGCCGTATGGTCCACCTATGGGCATCGTCCAGTCCGGGTACTCACATCCTCAGTCAGTATTGTACATCATCCACACCAAACACAACGAAGTGCAGGCATAGCTCGTGCAGGGATGAGTACAACGATACTTAGTAGGGACTCGAGACTCTCAAGGTCTCACAAATCCAAAAAGGATAAACCAAAAAGTATGAAATCACTAGATAACCCTACTTCGATATATTCCCATACATATACCTATGTTATCATGTAATCCATCTCAAACATGAGTAAAACACAAAGGTACTAACTCAACTCACAGAAGGATTTATTCTAATGGTAGTAACAAGTAACATCCCTACTCATACAATCTAGTACAATGGGTCTGCCACATCACATAGAGGTGCTCCCCACCATGGGTCTACCGCATCACACAATGCTTCTCCCCCACATGACATGCTGAGGTACACCACCTATCGAGTACCATGGGTCTTCCGAATCCCACAGAGGTACTCCCCCGAGTAGCCTATTGAGGTACTCCTCATATCGAGTACTATGGGTCTGCTACGTCACACAGTGGCCCTCCCCACAATTGGTCTTTCGTGTAAAACACAGAGGCATTCCCCCTGGGCCTGTCAATTCACTCCGAGTCGAAATGGTCTGCAGTGGTCAAGTCTCACCCAGCTAAAAGGATCTCGCACTATTCTAGCTCGTCTCCGGGAGGATCCGTTCCACAAGATACTAGCTGATACTCCTACAACCACGAATTCCCACAAAAAAGCATCTCAAAAGTTCGACACATCATATGGTCTCAATGCAACAGACGACATGTCAATCAGACACCTGGTCTGTAAGGTATTAGCCTTTTAGTCCTAGGGGCCCGGTTAAATTCGTGGTCAATCCATCCTGATCATCCCCCATCATAATCCAAAACTCCACTGGGGTATATTTAAAGGGACATTCTTGCTCCAATTTTTCCAACGCCGTTGACGATTCATCAAACATATGTCTGGTACCAATGTTATGGCCTATGTAATGTATAGGGTCGTATTTTGTCCGGGTCCAGACTGACCATGTCCGACCGACACACCCCCTGGCCTGGGTGGACCCGGTTCGGGTCGACCCAGCCTAGACCATTGGGTTCAGCCCAGCCTACTAGGTCCGGCCCGGCTGACCATGAGTGGCCGCAGAGGACCACAGGTGGCTGTGAGAGTGCTGAGAGGTTCGGCCCGGCCTGAGGTGGCTCAGAGAGGCCGCGGGCAGCACAACCGGGGAGGCTCAGAGAGCATTGGGTGGCAGTGCCGGGGTAGCTCGACCGGCGACTTGGTGGCTCGGCCGGTGGCATGGCGGGATGGCGGAGGCGGCTGGGTGAGGCCATGAGGCGGCTCCGCCTGGGCGGCGCAGCGAGTCCATGATAGGGGTTCGGACTGGGCGGCACGGCGAGGCCGCAGTGATGGTTCGTCCGGGGTATCACAACTATGTCACAACGATGGTTCGGCTAGGGTAGAGTGGCGAGGCCATGGCGGCGGTTCGACCGGGGTGGCGCGGCGAGGCCATGGGGCGGCGGGGGCTGTGGAGGGGTGTCATTTCCTTTTTCACGACCGTCGGTGGTGCCGGCCACCATTTCCATGCCCATTTGTGGTTTTTCATCATCCTCCACCATCGTGAAGAACACCACAATTCAACACAAGAATTATGGAGGGGAAGGTACATGTTAGTTTGGTCGGCACTCTCCACATTAGAGCGGTTGCAAGCCGCAATTATACTTGAATCATTAGAATATTAAGAACAGGTAACGGGAAAAAAATCAATCACCATGCTCTTCAAGATACCGCAATTTAATCATCCCCAATCCCGTAAAATAAAAACATTCGTGGATCAATCCAAAATAGAGAGTTGATCCATGTTCATTGATTTAGAAGAGAAGAACGTGGGATTATAAAATCACTTATAAATAAACCACTACCTCGGTTTGTTCGTTGACGTTGGCACCAGAACGATGTACAAATGTCGATTTATCATAGAAGAAAATGTCCCATGTCGGAGGAATTTTCGAGGAGGAATTTCGATTTTGAGGTCACCATTCTTCATTGGGGTTCTTCATTGGAGAGCTTTTCTCCCAATTCTCCAAGATTCTCCCTTCTTTCTAAGTGTTTCCCCCGATTCCACCCAAATATGGATTAGCCAACAGAATAGATTATGTTGGCATAATTATTAATTCGATTAATTAATTAATTAATGGGTGGCATAATAAATTATGGAGGGTTGGTAAAATTAATGTGGGGGAAGATCAAGAGGCTCCTCCACATTATAGAGGGAGTTGGGAGGTGTATCCCACATTAAGAGGGGAGTTCAAGAGGTTTTGGCCTCGGGTGGTCCCCACCACCATTAAATCTCATGGGAGGTTAGTCTCAGGTAGTCCCCATAACTATAACCACTCGTGGGTGGTTGAGGTTTTGTTGTCCCCACTACTATACTTCCACATGGAGTGGTTACAATAAATAAAATAAAATGTGTGATTATTTTATTTTATTATTTCCATGAAAAACCCAAAAATTAACTTTCAACATTGACCAACTGCCCTGAGGTGAGGGTCACTCTAAGGGAATACCAGTGTTGTGAGTTTAATGGTGCCCTCATATTTCAATTCTGACCACCGGTTTTGATGTTAGGAAAACCCGCTCACACATTTACTGAACGTACGTGAAAAAATTTTCAGAAATTTATTCCGGACACACCGGGCCTCAGAATCATGTGCCGTCAATTTTTGTGGAATCCTAAAATTTCCATATAAAAAAATTTACATGGTAATTCTGGGTTTTTAAATTCTCCCCATCTCAAGGCTCTGTGTCCCTATAAGACAAAACTCAACTAGATAAACAAGTGGGGGCACTAAGCACGCATCTAAGCCTCCCGCTCTCATGTTCTCTCAGGGAGGTTCCCGTGCTATCAGCGAAAGCGCACTAGAGGTATCGACCATCCATGAAGTACCCACTCCTATGAATCCTCAAACTCTGCTAGAACATAAGAAAAAGTGTCCCCATCTTCGACGTACATCTCTCCATGGTCGATGTTGTGGGAATAGTCGTGAATGTATTTCCTCAGCTGGGATACTTGGAAGATGTCGTGCACCCGGTGCAACTGAGGCGGAAGAGCTAAGTGTTATGCCACCTCGCCAACATTGATGAGGACCTGAAAGGGTCTGATTAACCTTGTATATTACTTTTCTCCTTGGAAAAATATCCTCAAACCTCATCGTGGTGAGACCCGTTGAAAAATGTGGTCGCCATCATCAAACTCCATAGGTCTCCGTCTCCTGTCAGCATACGACTTCTGCCAACTCTGTGTAGTCTTCATTCGCTCTTAGATGATCTATACCAGTTGTGTAAGCTCATACCATCTCTGGTCCCATGAGTGGTGACTCCCCTAGGATAGTCCATCAAAAAGGTGATTTTCAAGGTCTCTCGTACAATGCCTCAAAGGGCGCCATTCCAATGGTGGAGTGATAGATATTGTTGTATAAAAAATCCACCAAAGGCACGTGATCCATTCAGCTACGACCAAAGTTGAGGACACATGAATGTATAATTTCCTCGATGGTTTGATTGGCCTGTCTTGTCTGGCCATCCATTTGGGGATGGAAGGTCGTTGTCAAATGAAGCTACATCCCGAAAGCCTCTTTCAACCCCTTCCATACCAGGGAAGTAAAATATGCATCACGATTGGAGAAAATCTCCAAGGGTACTCCATGTAGAAGCACAATCTCTTTCACATAGAGGCATCCAAATTTCTATATTGACCCCTGCTCTCTGATCGGTAGGAAGTGGGATGACTTGGTGAGTCGGTCGACGATCACCCAAATAGAGTCATGACCCCTCTATGTACGTGCAAGACCCGTCATGAATTCAATGGATATCCCATCCCACTACCACTATAGGACTTCTAAAAGATGATCCAAGCTGGGTGGTACCTGATGATCCACCTTCACTTGCTGATAAGTGAGGCATCGTGAGACAAACTTTGCTACATCTTTCTTCATTCCAGGCCACTGGTTCTATCTTCGGAGATCCTGGTACATCTTCGCCACTCATGGATGTACTGATAGATTTGTTGTGTAGAACTACCTCAACAAATCCTCTTGAAGTGACACTGGTACCATGGTATGTACTCTGAGGAGGATGACATGCTTTCTGCCTTCTAGAAATCCATTATGTTCCTATCATATGGATATCAGAGCATGTCAAGTCTCACACTCAGTGTCCCCACGCTGCACCTCCCTGACTCGCTGAATAAGTGGGGGACTGACTGAAGGAGACTGAAGAAAAGCTTCTCCATCATGATCCACAAAGGATATCTGTAAAGTGAACAGATGATTCGTTTTCTCACCTAGCAGCAGTATACCAGATCTCCTGCTGAGTGCATTTACTTCAACGTTCCCCTTTGCATGATTATAGACTATCTCTAAGTCATAGTCCGGTAGGAACTCAAGAAAATGTCGATGTCTGATGTTTAGGTCCTTCTGATAGAAGTTATACCTGAGAATCTTGTGATCAGGGTACAATGTAAAATGTTCTCCAATCAGATAGTTTCACCACCTCTTCAAGGAGAAGACCACTGCTGCTGATTTCAAATCATGGGTAGTGTAGTTCTACTCATATTGTCTCAGCTGTTGGGAACCATATGCAATAACCACTCTCTCCTGCATGAAGACACATCTACGTTGGGTCCCTATTGCGTCACAGTAAACTACGTACCCAACGCCCTCCTATGAAAGTTTCAAGATGTGGGAACTAGTCATCCTCTACCTCAGCTCTTGAAAAATATACTGGCATCTCTCCAACCACATGAAGTGTTTCCCCTTATTTGTCAACATTGGTAATGGTGCATTAACTCATGATAAATATGGCACAAATCTCTAGTAGTATCCAGCCAATCCCATGAAACTTCGTACCTCCATCATACTCCTGGGTGGCTCCCAAGAAAGTACTACTTTAATCTTCACTGGATCCACTGAAACTCCAGCCTCCGATATGACATGTCCTAGAATGTGAACCTCTCCGATCTAAACCTGGCTATTCGAGAGCTTACCATAAATTTGGTTCTCTCAGAGTGTGACCAGTACTACCTACAAGTGAGAGGCATGCTCGTCCTTGATTTCTAAGTAGATCAAAATTTAATCAATAAAGACTATGAAAATGTGATCAAGGTACAGTTGAAAGATCTTGTTCATTAACCCCATGAACACTGCTAGAGAATTGGTTATGCCGAATGGCATAAACAATAACTCATAGTGGTTGTACCAAAATTTTAATGTTGTCTTATGAATATCCTCATCTCGCACTCTGAGATGGTGATGGCCTGATTTGAGGTCTATCATCGAGAACCATCGTTCTCCCTTCAGCTGATTAAAGTGTTCGTCAATCCTCAGAAGTGGGTACTTGTTCTTCATAGACACTTGGATCAGGCACCAATAGTCGATAAAAAGTCTCAATCCCCCATCGGCCTTCTTGTAGAATGGAATCGATGCTTCTCTGGGAGAAACACTAGTCTAGATGAATCCCTTCCCCCACAAGTCCTCCAGCTCTATCTGCATCTCACAAAGCACCACGGGAACCCCCCGAAATGCTGGTGTAGATATCGTTTTCATCCTGGGGTACACGTCAATGTAAAATTCCACCTCTATACATGGAGGTAGACCCGAAACATCATCAAGGAAGACATTGGTATACTGGTCCACCACTATAGGATAACTCAGACTCTCCACATAAACCGCTATGAGGGTAATACTAGCCAACTAATGAGTGATTGTCTTCACTCTCCCCAGGGTATGTTCATCATGCGCTTCAAAGGATCCCTTCTCATCAGTGAAGGTAATCATGTTCCCATCCATACAGACACACCACACTTTGCACCTAATATAGTATATCTAAGCATGGACTATAGATAACCAGTACATACCAAAGATGACGTTGTAAGGCCTCGACGCTGCTACTAGGAGATCCCAGCCGAAGCTCTCTCCTCTTAGAGTAATCTCGCAATGCTGGAACCAGTTCTTAATTGTTGAATATGCTCCCATAGGAGTCTTTATGCGTATGGATCGAGCCAACTACTCCGTCGGAATCTCCGAGCTCCGAACAAGGGGAGTGGAAATAAAAGAATGACTGGAACCTATGTCTATAAGTACTACAGCTAAGGTGGAGTGGAAAAATATAATACCGCATATCATCTCCAGATCACCACGATCGTAAGCCTCAGCTCCCTAGTGATGAGATCTCCCATTTCCACCCGCTCCCTGTGGTCTGGGTGGACATCCTGATTGTTGGAGCAGTAACATCTCAAATCGTCGCCCACTGCCATCTGCATGGCCATCTCCTCTACCGCTTCCTCCTACTCCCTGTGAACCTCCTCATTCAAACCTTTGTCTTTACCTGCGTGGTACTTCGACCGTATGCTAATAATCTGTACCATAGGTCGGACAGTCACAAGCCATGTTACCCTACCCACCACATGAGTAATACTGCATGATCCATGCCTGACTGGTTCCGCTTAGGTTCCGCACAAAACTGATCCTGCGTCATGCGGTCATCCACCTGTAGTGCTGGTCCCCTTAGACCTCTCTAACTTCTGTCTACTTCCAGTTGCAGAAGAATCCGCTATGTGATGACTGGTGGTGGGTCACATTGATGGTGACTACTCGTCAAGAAACCTCTCCACCAATAGGGCTCTCTCTAACACCCCCTGTAGCGTGGGGATGCTAAGATAAATCATTGATGCCCTAATCTATCTCCTAAGCCACTGCTCAAAGGTCCGGGCCCTGAAGAATGGGTCTTGCAACATATCTGTGGAATAATGAAAGAGTTCATTGATCCTCGCTAAATATTGTGGTACAATCAAACCACCATGATGCAGACAAAGTGTCTCATGTATGTAAAATGCGCAAAGAGTTACTGGGAAAAACTCTTCCTGAAACAGGTTCACGATGTTTTCCCAGAGAAGTTTCACCTCGTCGTGATCCTAGAGCATCATGCTCCACCATCTGCCTGCTACAACCTGTAAAAGGTTGGTGGCATGGATTACCATAAGATCTACTGGTGTCCCTAACAGTTGAAAGACTCTCACTATAGCCTCTAGAGAATCCTCAACTTCCTGTGGGTCCATCTCTCCTCTAAAAAAGGGTGGCCACTACCACTAGAACTTCTTCAATGCGCTCAAGCGGCGTGCACCATCTGCTGCTGGAGCTGGAGGCATCAGTGGCCCAATGGGGAATGGTACCACTAGTGCCTCTGCAGGTGCCTCTACTGGAAAAGGGCCCTGCATCGAGGCCTCATTACTCAGTGGACTATCAGTGTGTACAACTCTCGTAACCCAGGAATCCTGTCTGCATGGAGGAATCCTGAAAAGAAATAGGTGTTACATGGTTAATAATTTATTCTTAGTGAGCTAACTCAAAATATCATAAATAAAACTGTTGAAAACACACACACAATCGGTGTTTTCATGTCCTGATTCACAAATCATAAGTCACGGTCCTGGTGTATGGATATGTCAACCACCACAACAACATTAGACTCCCTGAACTATAAAACTGCACTAATTACCCTTAAAACTATTACTTCATAGAAAGAATAAGAGTCCATGTTTTTCGGTATAACCAACCCATTTGATACAAATTTGTAATCAACCATCCCCTGGGGCCTGTGTCGTGACTACCCCAAGCCGACCTTCCATAGGCCGGAGACAGGCGACTAGCACCGAAGGTGTATTCCCTAAAACCATGAAATAATTTACTTTATATCATGTAAGTACACATAACCATGCACATAAAAAGATAAGAACACAAGTAAACTGAATAGTAAACAGAGTGAGTGATGTAAGTAAAAAGGACTAGAATACAAGCTGAACTGGAAAGTATAAGTACAAAAGTGATACAAACAAACTGATGAAAATGGAAATTCAGATACTGGGTCATCCTCCTAGGATCATACCTGAAGGGTATGTCTAGATCACCTCCTCAGCACTCCATGTTTGTTCGTCTCCTCCGTGTATTGACATGACGTTTGGTACACCTCCGTGCACCATCCAGTCCAAGTACTCACGTCCTCAGTCCGCACTGTCCATCGTGTTCACCAAACACAATGAAGTGCGGCCATTTCCCATGCAGGGGTGACTATAATGATACTCATTAGGGACCCTGATACCCTCTAGGTATCAGAAATCAGCAAATGATAAATCAAAATGTATGAAATCAACATATAACCCTACATAGGTATAGGCCAATACAAATACCTAAGTTATCAGGTAATCCATCTCAAACATGAGGAAAACATAGAGGTACAAACTCATATCACACCAGGACTTATTCTAGGGGTAGTAACATGATATATCCCCAGTCACATCATCGAACCCTTTGGTTTCTAATGAATCCATCCTCTATAGAGTATAGTGGGTATGACCTGACACACAGAGGTGCTTCCCACTAACCTTGGACTATTGAGTAACTTATCTTGTTGAGTACTATGGGTATACAATGTAACATAGATGTGCTCCCCACCATGGTTCTTCCACGTCATATATATTTTCTCCCCCTCGTGACTTGATGAGGTACTCCACCTGTCGAGTACTGTGGGTCTGCTGCGTCACACATATGCGCTCGCCCTAGTAGCCTTCTAAGGTACTCCTCCTATTGAGTAACATGGTTCTTCCACATACCACAGCGGTGCTCCCCACCATGGGTCTACCGTGTCTCACAGAGGTGCTCCCCACTGGGCTATTCATGTCACTCTGAGTCGAAATGGTCAATAGTCGTCAAGTCTCATCCAGCTACAAGGTTCCTACACTATTCTCGCTTGTCTCTAAGAGGATCCTCTCCACAAGCTCTGGGTTGAAAGTCAAACTACCACTATGTCTCATGAAGAATCATCTCAATGATCCTCCACATCCTAGGGGTCTCAACGCAACAGACATTGCTTCAATCGGACGCTCGGTTTGTGAGTTATTAGCCTTTTAGTTTTAGGGGCCGAGTTGGATTCGTGCTTGATCCAACATGACCATCCCCCATCACAATCCAAAACACCAGTGGGGTATACTCAAAGGGACTGTCTCACTCCATGATTTCCAATGTCACTTACGGTTCTTCAAATGGATGTCTGGTGCCAATGTTACGGAGTAAGAAAAGTATAGGGTCGTATTTAGTCTCGGTCAGGTCCGACCTGGGAAGACCGACCCGACCAAACCTGGATTGGGTAACCCGTTTTGGTTTGACCCGTCCTGACCCACTGGGACCAGATCGGCGGGGCACGAGTGGCCGCGGGTGGCCACGAGGGTTCGGGGTGGTTCAGCCCCGCCCAATGCGACTAAAAGAGGCCATAGGCGGCACGGCCGTGGCGGCTCAAAGGGATACAGACGTCGCGGATGGGGCGGCCTAGAGGAGCGTGGGCGGTGTGGTCGGGGTTTCAGGGAGGGACGCGGGCGGCGCGACCTGAGCGGCGCGGCCGGTGGCCCGGTGGGATGAATACGGCGGCCCGGATGGGGCGGCCTGGCGGGGTTGTGGTCGGGGTTCAGCTGGGGCGGTGCGGCCCCGGCGGCGGTTCGGCCAGGGCGGCGCAGCGAGGCCGTAGCGACGGTGCGGTCGAGGTGGCGTAGTGAGGCTGCGGACAGCGGAGGCCACTAGGTAGCGGTGGCTGTAGAGTGGCACTGTTGCGATGTCACCTTCGTCTCGGCCGGTGGCGGTGTCGACCACCATTCTCATGCCCCTTTTTGGTTGGACGCTATCCTCCACAATCGCAAAAGAACACTGCAATTCAACACAATATTTATGGAGGGGACGTTCCATGTTAGTTTGGCATGTACTATCCGCATTATAGTGGTAGCAAGTGGAAAATATACATGAATCCCACGAATATTAGGAACGGGTAAGGGGAAACAATTCAAACACCCTCCCTTCGAGCTTCGACAATTTACTCATTCCCGATCCTGCAAAATAAAAACATTCGTGGATCAATCTAAAATAGATTTTGGATCCAGGTTCATTGTTTTAGAAGAGAAGAACATGGGATTATAAAATCTCTTATAAATAAACCCCCACCTCGGGTTGTTCATTGACATTGGCGTGAGATGGAAGCACAGACGTCGATTCTTCATAGATGAAAACATCCCACGTCGGAGGAAGTCCCGATGAAGAATGTCTAAGTCGAGGTCGGAATTCTTAACTGGTGTTCTTTGTTTGATATATTTTCTCCCAATTCTCAAATCTTCTCCCTTATTACCAAGGGTTTCCCCCAATTCCACCCAAATGAGTATTAGCCTACTTAATCAATTAAGTTGGAATAATTTCAAATTAGATTATTTAGTTAATGTTTGGGTGGCATAATAAATTAAGATGGGTTGGAAAAATTAATATGGAGGAAGCTCAAGAGGCTCATACACATTAAATTGGGATTTGGGAGGTTCCTCCATCATTAAAAGGGGAGTTCTTGAGGTTTGGGCCTCAGGTAGTCCCCACCACCATAACCTCTCATGGGAGGTGAAGCTCGAGTGGTCGGCACCACTATAACCTATCATGGGAGGATGAGGATTAGTAGTCCCCACTACTCAACTTCCACATGGAGTGATTACAAAAAATAAAACAGAATATGTGATTATTTTATTTTTTTATTTCCATGAAAAACCAAAAATTAACTTTTACCCTTGACCAACTGTCATCAAGGTGAAGGTCTCCTTACGAAAATATTGGCGCTACGAGTTCAACTGTTCACTCATATTTCAATTCCAAGCACTGGTTCAAAATTTATAAAAACCCACTCACACATTTACTGAACGTACCTAAACGAAAATTCAGAAATTGATTCTGTGAACACTGGGCCTTGGATCATGTGCCATCAATTTTTGGGGACTCGTAAAATTCCCATATATTAAAAAACATTACATGGAAATCCGGGTCTTTACAATGCATTTCATGTTTCTCAACTAGAAGTGGTCCAAATAGAGGTGAAACTCTATTATAAAGAAATTATGGTTTTTAATTTAGAACATAGATATATGTTACTAGGAAATAATATGATTCACTATGTTATAGTTTAATTGAACAATCACATGGTTGAGTTAAATCATGGTAATTTTGAAAAATCTGGGATGGAATAATACACATCCTTTTTTTTGTAATGATTAAAGTTGGGAGGGATAAATTTCATAACAAATGGGGGGGATTATATAAACATGGTAATCGGATAAATAAATCAATCAAATTATTCATATGTTTTATTTTTATGAATTAATATTCAGCATTGTTTAATAAATAACTTTTAAAAAAAATTTGTCTGAGAAAAGGGAAAATTTTATTTAATTATAATTATTTTCTTTTAAATTACGTGGCATTTAAAAATAAATTAATATAATGATATTATAAATTTAATTTTATAAATCTGTTTTATATTTTATATCATCCTATCAATACATATTATTTTGTTTCTATAGGGTTTTTTTAAATGTGTATTTTTCTGTTAATAGTGAAAATTACCATTTTTCCCAAATAATTGTCTCGTTTGTTTAAATAATGTAATTTAAAAAGAAATATTTCTAAGTATTTGGTAAAACATAATATATTATCCCTTTTATTATTAAGTATACCATATAAAAAATGAATCATTTTAATATTTTATTTTAGTATAGTTTCATAATTATACTTAAAAACACAACATTCTAAAAAAGTAGTTTTCATTCCATTTTGTATAGTTATACTAAATAAATTTCATCCAATTATGATAATTTAATATTGATGAACTGACTCCAAAATCACGAAGTCAAAAAATTATTAGTGAGTTTAATATCATTTTTGTTGATTGATTGTGAAAAAATTTACCCTTCAAGTGTAAGCAATTATTGTAGCACATGTAGGGGTCGAATCCACAAGGACAAAAGAAGAAACATATACACAGTAAGATATTATGGTTGTTTGGATTTATTTGGTTTTAATAACTAATTATTTAATTTAAAAACAACAAAATAAAAAATTAATTATATCTTAATCAATTAAATATGATGGGCCAATTATCAGTTGTTGTAAGAGAATGAAGGAATGTAATCGTTTTATTATTAATGTTCGAATCAACAGTTCAAGATATATTCATTCACTGAGATAAGTCAAAAATATCATTCATTGATTTAATAATTTCACAATTCCAAGTCTAATCCCCAATACACATATAGGAACACTTTCATGATCAATCGAAGGAATGTGAACGTACTATCACTCAAAATGTATAGTCATCAAAACCGGTGAAGATAACGAATAAGATAATTCAAATAAAAGTACTCTTAAAATAATCAATATATTAAAGAATTAAAGATCATAAAATGACATTGAATCCACCCCATTATACTCCTTAGTAACAGAACACAAATTTTAATCCCTCTATTGAGTTTATTCTCTTAATGGAAGTGGGATGTAAACTTAAATAAAGGGGATTGAAGAGCATAATGTATAGAAATAATGATCACTACACCAATTTTTTAAGTGTTTTACAAATTATATTGTAAATTTACACACTACCTTAGGAATGGTATCAAAATTATATGGAAAATAAAAATAATTAATTAAGAAGAATATGAATATTAATATTAACTTTTACTAATAAAATGATGGTGAATGAAAAACATACATGGGGGAAAATGAATTTGTGATAACAAAATGATATCCTAATAATAAAATTGAAAGAAAAAAACTAGATGATAATTCCCTCCAACACCAACTACACATATAGAATATTTTGAGCCTTAGGTCGAACCACAAAAAATAAATTCCTTCCCCATAAATTATGAGAGTCAAAAGGAGGGTGAGAAAAAATTACATTTGAGGTTTTATAGATGACCACTGAAATATGACCAGATTCCCCACCCCTATTTCCATGAAAATTAGTCATTTTAGATGACCGAATAATTGATTTTTCTAGAATAAAACAATATTTTTCTAGTTATACTATATTAGATGTAACGATTCCATGATAATTGGTTTAGTTTTTTGGATGTTATGCTTGAAATGGTGGGTTGAATTTATTGGCGTTCAAATATGGACATAAATTTAATCTTAAACTTTAACCACATGGAACATTAGGGAAACATCATAATTATCACATTCCACAGTTTAATGAAATTATTCCCGTTATTTTCTTCATTATTCCATTAAAATTTTAGCTTCATCGGGATTTTATTTGTTTCCCCACATTTGTTTGATGGACCTAAGGACCACTATGAATTTTCTAGGAATTTTTTTGTTCATTTCCAAAAATCTCTAACCTCCATAATGTTTAATCCATCATTTATAAAATACAATATATTCTAATAAAATTGATAAAAAATTTCTGAAATATAATGTTAAAATATTAAATATAATTTTTTCAATAATAAGATGATTAATTGGAAACAAATTGTCACTTTAAACATGTATTATACAATGATGTGAAAAGATAATCAGTTTATGAATTAGAATAAAATTTGTGTTTATGGTTATTAAAAAAATCAAGTTTAAGATATAAAAAATTAATATTATCATATTTCAACACTAATCACACCCCCAACTAGAGAATTTCTAGTCCTAATCAAAAATAAACTCGAATATCTGAAATTTAATTCCTTATTCTGAAATAATTTTATCATACATTGAGAATAAAAAATTATTCCATAAAATCATTAAACCATTAAAAATCATTTCATACAATATAGTTTCACATGAATACCCCAATCCCATGCCCATTCAATTGTAAAAATTTATCGTCACATTTCATCCAATTTCAATTAACCAAGATAATGTGCTGTGAATCCCAAAATAATAGAGGAAATTGTTTTTGTTAAAGTTGAAAATGGAATAACTATGTGGGAATAATTTTAAACCATAAAATCAGTATCCCAATTTTCTATTTTTTTATGTTGTTGTTCTTTGTGATACTTTATTTAAATAACAATAGTAATCAAAATATTAACTATGGGCATGAAAAAAATATATTCATGATCCCTAAGATTCAAATGTTGAGTATATTTTCAATTCAATGGTCTAAAATAATGATGTAAATCCTAACTAATGGAAATAAAACTATGGATTCATTACCCCCAAGTGTCGGTACCCACACATTTGGACAAAACATTGATCAATGCGGTCTTATTTTTAAAATTTTATTCGATACCCAAAATAAAATGAATGTTTTCCCAAACACTATTATATGTTTATTTAAACCAATTAACTAAAAAATAAAACCAATATCCAATGGATTTTCATTGTCGAATTTTGATTAAGAGGATAAAAATGTAAACATTGAATAATCACATCAGACAACCGAACATTCCAAAAACTATTCTTATGAATTGAAACAATAATTAAAATCACAATCAAGGCATTTAAAATCATTTGAAATTTTGTTTTTAAATTTCCAAATGTAGAGTAATTCATTCATGGATAATGTATCTATTTTTTTCATTCAATTTAACTGATATTAAAATGAGAATTTTTTGTAATCCCAGATTGTCACTCCCTCATCCTAAATTGAATCTATGAAATTTTTTGAAAGATAAGTCAAGATAGATACTGTAATTAGAATGAAATATGAGTATATGTTAATTTAAATTAAATCAAGTTTTAAAACCACCTGGTTTGAAGTTTTTGACCTATAAAATTGAAAAAAAAATTTAACGTCACTTATAAAATCATTGGGGATAATTGATTATTGGGTTTAAAATTTAGAAGGATTGTGCTTTATTTGAAAATACTAAAATGATTTAACTACTATATCTCAGAAAAACATTTGATCACATTGGAAACCCAAAGGGGTTCCATTTACAACAAAAACAAAAAACATAATAAATTATAATAAAAATAAGGCATAAGCTTGGTTTCCACCAAGAATGTTCTTAATTTAACATATTTATCTCAACATGGACCTCAAAATTAATCAATACCAACATTATGCATTTTAACAGCCTCAAATTTATCATCATTACCATTTTTAAGATATAGACTTTTTTTATTTCTTTTATCCAAAAACTATTTTCTAAAATGATTGGGAAAATCCAAGGAATAATAGAAATGGTCGATCTGTTTACTTCAATATCATTTCCTAATACATCAAGGATAAACCCATCTTTTTTATGTTTTATGAAATGAATGAATGAAAAAACACAAGTTATTTTTTATCTCTAATTAAGGGATACTCGATTGGGGAAGTATGAGAAAAAATCGAGTTTGGGTTAATTAAATTTTCAAAGAGCAGATTGTAAATTTTTATCAAAATTAGGTTTTTAAAAAAAAAATATAAATAATGATTTTCATAAAAAATATAATTCATCTAAAAATGATTTCTTTTTAATGTATGTAGTTCTTATGGACTCAATTATTGTGATTTCATCCCATTGTTCCATGATCATTGGTCATTAAAAATAATTAATAGGGAAATGTTCATGAAAATCTACCTATGATGTTAAATTATCCACATGTGAATACCAAAAATAAATTACCTCTTTGTTTAAATACCCCTTAACAATTCCTTTATCATATTCATCTCTCAGATGACATATGGTTGTTTATTAAATAAATGCATAAGGGGTATTTGTGTATCAAGATTATTTTATAAAATATTAATAAACGAAAACCTAGGTGGAAAGGGGTTCCGTAATAATTTAAATTACATTCAGTTATGATCTAAAAGATGATACTTATGTATTTATTTTCCCCATTTTTATCATAATTGTTCAATTACTTATTGTGGAGTAATCTAGATATGGGTTTCAACATAATGTACTTCCCCATGATTTATCTCTTCAAACATAATTAAGAGGGCCAGAAACTGCTCTTTTAAATAATCGTCAACCATGTGATTGTACATTTCACGCCATGTGGGGTAATGATGCCTGGATTAACCAATGAAATTACATATTTTAGGTTTTTTCTAGTATTTATTTATGATTTTATTCCAGAATGGGTTTATAATTTGGTTTTTGTGGAAGGTACTTCATTAGAGTGAATTTATTCATGGATTTGGGGTTTTCAAGATAGACACAAATAGAAAGGGGAAATGATAATACAATTTGGGGTGAGAAAAGGAAAATTGGGGAGAATTTAACAATAGAATCTATGTTTACATATATGGATCCCTAAAAATTAACCCAAAATTTAGTTTCACCAAAATTTACCCTACAAGAGTAAACGATTTTAGTTGTAAATGTCAATGTCGAATCCACATGGACCGATGAAGAAACCTATAAACACAAAGAATTGATGGAATTTTGTTTGTGAAGTGGCCACTATTTTGGATTTATTATATTTTAATAAATAATTAGTTTACTAAAAAACATTAAGATAAACACATTGACATAAAATTAACAATTTAAAGATGATGGGCCATTCCTTGGATGTTGTTATGGAATAGAGGGATGTAATTTTTTTCTTATTGATATTCCATTCTCTAGTTCAAGATATATTCTATCATTATGATAAGTCCACAACATTATACTCCAATTTAATCCTCATAAAAATTAAAAGGATAATAACCAATTAACAAAAAGTAATACTATCACGATCACACTATGTAATTATATTATACTACCACTCAAAATGTGTAGTAATTAAAATCAGTGAAGAAAAAAAAGAAGATATGTAAAAAATGTACTTTTGAAATAATAAATTGTTTAATGAATTTAATATCATAAAATAGAATTCAATCCACCCTATAAAAATATCAAGGATCAATCCATAAATTTTTCTCCCACCACTGATGATAATATAACAACGTATGTAGGCTGTCGACTGAAAGAAGTGGTATTGATGAAGTGAAAACATATAAATAATGATCACTCTACTACTGTGTGAAGAGTTTCAAAAAAAATTTTGAATAGACCCACTGCAAATGGGAAATGTATCACCATGATATGGAAAATTAAATAATAAATTAATATTAAGAATAAGAAGAAGATTTTTTATTAATAAAATCGATGTTATTGAGAAATATACATGTGAAAAAATGAACACATGATTAAAAAATAAGATATTAACAAAACTATTGACAACAAAACGTGGATGATAATTACCTTCACCAAAAGATCCTTATATATTCATATTAAGAGTCTTAGTTTGAATCCCAAAAAATAAATCCCATCACCATTAATTAGATGATTTTAACTGTGGGAGAGAATTAATGAAATTTTATGTCTCAATGTTGACAACAAAAATAGGACTAGATTTATCTGCCCCCCCTATTGTGAAACTAAGTCATTATATATGTTAAATTGATTTATTTCAATTGAAGAAAAATATATTATTCATTGTCTCATATACTATCATAAAATAATTGAGGAAAATTGGTTCAATCGTTAGGATTTTCTTCATGATAATATGGGATGAGTTCATATGCATTCAAATCTAGGAATAAATTTAATCATAATTTCCACCACCTAGATCATCATGAAAAATACACAATTTTCTCTGAAAATAGTTAAATGTGATGATACCCAAAATATTCTATTTATAATGTTATAATTTGAGATACATTGGGATTTAATTGTGTGCCCCACATTTTCTTGATTGTCCTTATGCCCATTATACTTTGTCCAAGAATTTCTAAGTTCATTTCAAAAAATATCTATCATCCATTGAGATTCATCCATCGATACTAAAAGAAAATATATTACAATAATATCTATCAGTCATATCCCAAAATATAAAATTAATATAATGAATATAATTTTTTCCACAAACAGATGATTAATTGGCCTCAAATTGACACTATAAACTTGAATTTACAATGATCTGAAATGAAGTTCAATTTATGAATTGGAACCAGATTTATTTTTATGGTTGTTCAAAAAATCAATTTTAAGATATAGAAAATGAATATTATCATCTTTCAGTGGCTAATCACACCCCTATGTTGATTTTTTTTAATCCCAAGAAAAATGCACTAAAAATATGAAATTGAATTCCCTTTTTGGATATTTTTTAACATATATATCTTTTGAAAAGGTAGTCCCAAAAAATCATGAAACCATTAAAATTAATTTCAAATAACATATCTTCATATGCATATCCCAAAATTAACACCATTAATTTTTTAAAATTCATCTTCAAATATCATCCAATTTCAAGTCATTGTGATGATGTGTTGTGACTCACAAAAGAAATGGACCCCATTTTTTAGTTCAAGGGGGAAAATGGAAGCACTAGGTTAGAATCATTTTAAACCTTAAAATGTGTATCAAATTTTGATTATTTCACTTTTTATTAAACCATACTAAATCTTAAAATACTAACTATGAGAATAGAACAACGAAGTTAGGATCCACAAGATCCAAAAACAACACATATTGTCAATTCGATGATCTATAATAAGGATTTAAATCCAAACACTAGGAAATTCAAATATGGAATCATGATTTCAAAGTATCAGATAAAACACATTTGGTCAAAACATTTCCCTACAAGGCCTTTTTTAGAGTTTTTTGGATACTAAAATTATAATAATAGTGGCGCCAATCCCTATTCTATTGTTAATGGGACCATAAACTCAAAACTTTCACACAAAATACAAGGTATTATCGAAATCATCAGACCATTATTTTTTATAATTTACAATGTACGTTAATATATTCAAAGTTAGTGATTTGAATATTTTTCGTTGAATTTAATTCTTATTAAAAAAATGCCATTTTTTCGAAATCTCAGATTTCACTCCCCTCAACCCAGTATGAAAATGACCTCATATTTAGAAGAGAAGATAAGATAGATATTATAATTGTAAATAATGAAGGGGTGTATGTGATTTCATATGAAACAATGGAATAAAACATCATGTTTTAATGTTGACGACCTATCAAATTGACAAATTTTTTCTTCACAAATCATGAAAACTCCTTTACGATAATTTATTTTTGGGATTGGACACTATATGGAAAATGTTTTATTTCAAAATTCTGAAATAATTTAATAATTAAATATAAAAAACATTATATCACATTGGAAACCCCAAGGGGATCACTTTAGTAAATGAAACATAAAAACACAAAAAATAACAAATCTATGCAAAAGAGGGGTTACCTCCAAGAAAAACATAATTTATTGTCATTAGAATCACATGGACCCCCCAACATTCCAACTGAAATCAAGAAAAATTTTAAAACACCCATTTTCTCCACTTAATCTTTACTGTGATTGTGTATTTATTTTCAATATATTTAATTTAAAACTTATTTTATAGAATGAATGAGTAAATTTGAAGAATATCAGAAATGGTTGATATGTTTTTTTGTAGCCTTTAAAAATATATCTTGCATATACCCCACTTTGTGGGATTAATTATATTAATTAATGAAAACCAAAAGTTCATGATTATCACCAATTAAAGGATACTCTAGTTGGGAAGGATGGAAATGGTTTTGAGTTTTGGATGATTGAATGTTCAAAATGCATATTGGAAATCTGAATAAAAATATGTTTTTTGTCCATGTTTTTTAAAAATAATTGGTTTTATAAAAAATATGATTCCCACTCAAAAGTGTTTAGTTTTATATAAGGATTTGTTATGGGATCAATATTTGGAATTTCTCTCATTGGTTTAGTGGTATGTTGTCGAAAAAAATAATTAATGGAGAAATGTTCCGGAAAATCAACCCATGATGTTATATTCTCCTATTTTGAATTCAAAAAATAAAATTCCATCATTATTTAATAACACAAATAAATTAAATTATCCTCATAATAAATCACATTTAATGTGGTTGTTTATACAATAAAATCTAGAGGGGGCTTTATGTAATAATATTATTCTATAAATAGTGAAGACGGAAAAACCTGAGTGGGTAGGGGTTCCATAATCATTTCAATTTCATTTATTTATGATCTAAAAGATGAAACTTAAGAATTAATTTTATCCATTTTTATCACAATTGTTCAATTAATTGTTGTGCACTGGTTTGGATATGAGTTCTAACATCATTTAATTCCCTGTGATTGATCTCTTTAATCATCCTTGAGAGGACTAGAAACTAATATTTTAAAGAATCATAATCCATGTGATTGTACATTTCACACTGTGTGGGGGAAATAATGCATTTATTTATTAATGAAATTAAATTTTTTAGGTGGTTACCAATATTGATTTATCATTTTATTATAACATGGTATTATTATGGGTTGTTTTTAAAGATAATCCACTCTAGTGGATTGAAATTTTTTATTTTGCGTTTTCAATACACACACAAAGAGATTACCGAAAAGATACAAGGAATTTGGGCTGTAAATGAAAAAAGGGGGAGAAAAGAACAATAGTATCTATGGTTACTTACATTGGTCCCTTTAAATAGTGCCAATATTTGTTTCCACCGAATTTACCATACATGTATAAGCGCATGTTGTAGTATATGTAGGTGTCGATTCCACATGGACTGAAAAGTAAACCAATAGAAATAATGATTTTATCGCTAGGTTGATATGAAGTGGGAACCTTTTTGTATTTATTTGATTTTAAAAACTCACGACATCATAAAAAAACAAAAAAAAAACAAATTGACATGATCAAAAATTAGTTAAAGATGATGGCCCTGTCCTAGGTCATTGTTAGGAAATGAATGAATGTAATTTTTTTCTAATTAAATTTCCATCCACTAGTTTAATATATATTTAATCATTGAGATAGATCCACAATATTATTATATGATTTTATCCTTACACAATTAAAAGGATAATGACCAATTAACTTATAGGATCAATTTTATAATCACTCTATAGAATTGGATTTTACTATTACTCAAAATGCATAGTCATTAAAATTTAGGAAGACAAAGAAAAAGATAAGTCAAAGAGAGGAACTCTTATAATAATTAACAATTTAAAGTTTCTATGATCATAAACTAACATTCAATCCACCACATAAAACTACATAGCTTCAATACATAAAATATTTTACCCCATCAATGTTGTTTATTCAATAGAAGTGGGATGTCAAATAAATGAAGCAGGATTGAATAAGTTAAAACATATAAATAAAAATCACACTAAAATTGTGTGAAGTGTTTCCCAAAATATGATTTGAATAGAATAATTATGTAAGGAAATAGGATCCCCATGGTATGAAAAATGTAATTATAAATTAATATTAACAATAAGAAAAACATTTTTTAATAAAAATGTGAACAAAAAACATGCATGGGATAAAATGAACACGTGATTACCAAATAAAATCATCACAATACAATCGAATGAAAAACATATATGATAATTAACTTCTCAATAAGATCATAATATAGGAATACTTAGAGACTTATGTTGACCACCAACTATAAATTCTATCCACATTAATTAAGTGAGTAAAAATGGGGGTGATTATAAAATAAATTTGATGTTTCAATGTTGATGAAAAAAATATGACCATATTCACCCCCCAACTTATAATGAAAACAACCCATTATAGATGGAATAACCAATAGTTGTTTTTGAAAACATAAATCATTTCACTGGTGTCTTATATCATCTATCAAAATTTCATTACAATTGGTTTAGTGGTTAGGTTGTTTTTTTTCAAAATAGAGGGATGACATTATGGTATTGCAAATATGGCCCTCAATTTAATAATAATTATTGACTACCAGGATAATCATGAAAAATATAGAAATAGATCCAAGCATAGATTAATGAAATTATCCAATAAGTTTATATTTCAATAGAAAAAATTATACATTCAATGGTCTTTAATTATTGGCCCTGTAATTTTTCATCGGCTTAAGCCCCATCATGCTTTGTCCAAGAATTTATGTGTTCATTACCGAAGATCCCCAACATCCTTTTCCATTCATCCATCATTAATAAAAGATAAAATATTACAGTAAAATGTATCTATCATATCCCATCATTTTAAATAAAAATCATTAATATCATTTATTCCAAAAGTAGATGTTTAGTTGGCCCCCAGTTGAAACTGTAAACATTAATTGATCAATGATTTAAAAAAGATCAATTTATTAATTGGTATAAAATTTGTGTTTATGGACATTGAAACACAATAATAATAAACTATAAAAAATTAATGTTAGCCTATTTTACTGGCCAATCTGTTATTATGAATAATAACTATTGTCAAAATGTATCACCACATTAAAGAGAAAATCTATTTTAATAAGTTAAATAATTGATAATAATACAAAAAAATATTGTAGTAAATATTAGTAGATTATTAATTTAATCCATAATAACAATATATTTAAAATATTATTTTCTTTTATCAAATTTATCATTAGTAATCCATATATTATATTTAATATTACCTAAAATTAAATGTGGTCACCTCCCCTCTTTTATAAAAAGGAACCACCTTTTCTCAATTACATACATATTTTTCCACTCCATATCAACCATTTCCTACCCAAATATATAAAAACTATCAATCTCTATATCCTAGAGGATCTTTTCCCACTACAAAACTAACCTAATAATGGTAAAGTAGTAATCCAATAAATGTCTTCCAATGATTTGGTACAATTATTTAATGAGTGATTCATGTTTATTTAAGCATCCACAACCTAAAAATAATAAATATAAAAGAAATATTTTTATTTAAATATCTTATATATAAGAAAATCATCTTATGATATGTTTATAATCCATTTTACTCTCATATTTGATCATTTGGAAAACTAAAACATCACATGTGCATACGTGCAGACTACCTCCGCCATGAAGAAATGTGTTTTTTCATTAATGGATCATATAACTTCTTAAAATAAAGGAAAAATAAGTATGTATGATATTAAATAAACAAATATTATTCTATATATTTAATTCATTAACTTAGTTCTAATACTACCATCCAATGTAAAATGATATTATTTCTCCTTAATACACGTGAACTACAATCTTCTTGAAGAAATGCGATTTATATTTCATGTACACCAAAAATATATGGCCGTAAGGATAGAACTTGAAAATAATTGTAATTTTTATAATTTATTTATAATTATTTAAAAGTGAAATATTATATATTTTTTAATTTTCCACCAACTAGAATAATTAAAATCCATTCATGATTTTGCATGAAATACCATCTCAAGAATATAATGTGGTTCATTATTCATGGACACCAAAAATGGATAAAATAAATAGTGTATATGATGTTTAATTATAATAATAATAACATTATTATCATTATTTAGTTAATAGAACCATGAACCCTTTTACCATAACCAATGAAACAATTATAGATTGGTGTTATAAACGGAATTCCCATAAAAATGCAATGTAAACATAATAATTTTAGTAAAAAAATAAAACATATTAATAAATGGAATAATGAAAATGAAATGAATAGGAAAATATATCATTAGAAATTATAAAATTAATACAATTTTATTACATAGGATGGAATATATAGAAAAAAGGAGTTAGAACTCAAGGTAATATATTTTCCTTTGAAACACTATTGTAAATGTTATGAACAAATTCTCCTCTATAAAAATATTAATTAAAATGATTAAATAATTTTCATTTTTATAAATAAAATGTGTATAAATTTAATTATTATAATTTATTAAATTATTTTTAATTGATTTGAAATTAAAGTTTTCAATGTATTTTATATGTTCTTATTTTGAATTTTTAGAATAATGAAAAAATATTTTTTAGAATGTTAATGTAGTGTCATACCTATCCATCCATTATACTTGTTGATCATTATGATTGTGTTAAAATTTAAATTTATTTGATAATGGGTACATATACATTTTTAGGGTGTTTATGATGAAAAATTAAAATATTTAAAAACAATTATCTTGATATGGCACTTTATTATTATAGATGACAATGGGTAATCCTGATATTACTCAGGACATTGTGTGAGACCAATTTATCTATCGTATGCATTGGGAAACAATTTAGAGATCCATAGAAAAAAATAACATGATAACAAGGTATGGTTATGATATGGGTTTAATTGGGAAAATGGTTTTTTTGAACTTTGTTAAAAATGATTGATCATAGTTATTGAAAAATATTCTACAACATACTTATATTATCAGTTTTTATGGAAATAATTTCATTTCATGAATTATGGAAATATTGTAACGTTTTTAAATGTGAATGGTTTTCAAAATATTCCCTAAATTACCACATAGATAAAGATGCCTTAAAAGGTTTCAAACTATTATTAATGTATTATAAAATTATTTATTTAATATATATTTGACATTAATATTTGGAATTTTTTTAATTATATGAACTTTCTTTATTGTGAAAAATCTAATTTTATTATTGAAATTTTATGTTATTCATAAGACTAATTGGAATCAATTAATTTTTATATAACGCAATGAGCATTGTTTTAATTTTTTCATGATTTTAATTTTTTTCATAGGATCCAAGGAGGATATAAAATTTAATAATGTTATTGAATTTTAATATGATAACTCATTTAAATGATTCCAATGTTTCTTGAATGAATCATGTCTGTAAATTTAAATCCTTTTTGTGGATATTTTAATATTATGGGAAAGTGTCTAATTGTTTATGCAATGTATATAAGATTTATATTTAAAAATAAAATATAAGTATCCTGATAATTTTTATATGTGAAACCCTTATAATAAATCATGATATTATGGGGTGAAAACATTATGGGGAATTATAAACAAATCATAGCACACAATAATAAAACATATCAAAACTATAAAATAACTATAAATTTGACAACAATTATTTTACCCTCATAAGAAAAAAACAAATTTTTAAAAATGGAATAAAAAATGAAACACAAAGCATTCCCCCTCATGATTTAGTCTATATCACACAACCAAGAATAAATGGGATTGTAATAAGGAAGAATGAATTCCATGAAATTCAACATAAAACTGTCAAATAATCCATACTAAAAACTCATTTTTGTATAGAATGTCATTTTAACAAAACCCTTTACATGAAAACATTTACAATGTCATTTTAACTATTTAATACATGAACCAATTTTTTATATAAACATATTTTCAAAAGAAAATGCATATAAATCCTCCCATATTAAGACCCAAGAATGGAAATATATTATTAAAAACAACATATATTTCAAAAAAAATCCACTTAAATATTTAATCTACCACTAATAATTCAAATACCATATGTACCACTTATGAATATGAAAAAAAACATAGCAGGTGAATTAGTGTTTGTTACATTTTAGATCTATGAATACGTTTTTCCTTGTATCTATCAGACCTATCCAGATCATAGTTACATATTCTATTTTCATTATCATATATAGGTATATTAAATAATATACATCCTAAAATATTATAATTTTTAAGGTTCATTACTCAATATGAGTTTCTAGACCATTATACATATAGTAATAATTAGTAAACTTAATTTACAACATGATGTGTTATAAAATATAGTTTCTTGTCTAAAAAAATTATTCTCTCACTTTTGGATCCCATTCTATAGGATGGAATATAAAAAATAAACCTATATACCTATTCTAATGAACTCCAAGTTAATAAAATCTCCATACTAGATCAATATATGGCCTTAGTAGAAATACATCACCAATTTTCAATTGTTTGTGACACTGAGAATGTATTCCATCAATGTGATTTCTATTGAATGCCTTATTTCTTATATTTTTTTCATACACTTATATTATATACAAAATAGCATGAAAAAAACCCTTATCCGTCATAATCATATTCTAATTCTATTTTATACCATGTGTGGCACAAAAAATCATTAATTAATTTAATCAAACTAGAATTCTTATTTTCATGTACTCATGCAATAATATTTTATCACATGTTCTACTTCTTCATAAGATAAAATGAATAAATTATCATTAATTTATTTCTTATTAAATTTTTATCCTAATCAACAAATTATTTCTTCTGATAATATACATTTGATACATATTTTTATGAATCTGTATCATCTGATCCCTTTTTCTCTTCTTCAAATGTTACATATTCATCATAAGATTTTGTGATTCGTGTGATACCAATTCATATTATGTTTGTCATAGAAATACAATTCTTCCAATATGATGTATTTTTTTAATTTTATAAACTCATCTAGGGACCATTCATCTATTATCAGTCTATCTAATACCCCTCTCTCGAATACATTGACTAAAATGAGAATTATTGTTATGATTCACGGTGTCACCATCGTATGATACTTAAATTATTCAATAACAGAGATATCAACAACCCCTCAATCAATCCTCTCACAAAAAAATCACTCCCCTTTATATAGTAAATTCTTATCAGTATGTTTAGGGAGAAGATGACAAAAAAAATTTAATTTCCCATTAAAACATGATTTCGGTGCTCGAATCACCCTTTTTTTATGACCATTAAAATGATTATTATAAAAGATTATATAACATATTAAATGGATGTTTTTCATAAACATAGACTCCAATGAACCCTTAAAACATTCTCAAATCTCATCATGAATCATTATCATTTATTCATTAATGTCTTCAATGTACATATCAACATTTCCACAATTAATTTCACTAAAAAGTATTTTACAGTTATTCAAATCATCATATGGTACATCATCATAAGAACTTATCTGACCATTAATTATTCATGTAGATTCCACCATCCATTTATAGTCTATTCAGTGTTCAATGAGATTGAGATTATTCATATGATAATTCATTACTCGATTTGTGTATTTAATCTACCCATGAAAGAGTATTCAATTTATAATCAAAATTATATTCTGGAATCCGATGGGTTGCCAAATATTTTCCAGTTTATTCTAATATTATTAATCCTCATATAAATGAAGTAATTTCTATATCAAATTGCTTTATAGAAATCCATTTTATGGATTCTTAATATGTTTTCTAATGTATATGTTTCATTCTACAAGATGATATCTCTTGGTAAATTATATCTAATGCCTTTTCCTGGAAACGAATTTCTGATGAACATCACTCACAATCCAATGTCTAATAATATTATATTGAGACTTCTATTTTATTCAATGATGTTCATAAACTTATTTTTGATCATTCATTCACTTGAAAACCTCTGTGTAATTACATTAACATGTCTACTCTATATAATTAATATTTTTATACCTATAATTAGTAATTCCTAAAAATAATTTTTTGGCTTCACAAATGTTATTCTATCTAATGAACTTAAAAATGTTCATCTATATTATATTTTTATTCTTCCCCACAATATTTTCGTTCAGTTAGATTTGTCCAGAATAACATTATCATATCAAATAAATACTAATTATTTTGTTATTATTATTTTTTAGGAAACTATTCACTAGTTGGAGTAGCTTCAACAAGTGATGCCACCTCTTTCTTTCAAAAAACATTTGATAGAATCTTGATTCCCTTTATATAAATATTTATTAAGCACATTGAAGATCAACGAAGCATTGACTGAATTTTCTATAAAATATAGACTTATATTCTTTTAACAATCAACATGAATCGCCAAAATAAGTAATTTTGATATTTAATATATGAAGAACACATTACTAATCATAAAATGATATCATATTTTAGATCATTGGTTTTTGATATATTTTTGAATGTAATTAGTCAAAAGAATATTTACAAAATTCATATGATTTCCAATGTTCATTCATATTTTTTATATGCCCTTATTTAGAATATTTAAACAACATTTTTCATTACTTACAACTTTCTTCATCTCCCACATGACCCATATTTACTATAACAGTATTCATTTGATGAGAAACTATCATGATGTTGAAGATAATCATGTGGAATCATTTATTTTCAATCAATAATAGATTTTTCTTATTCCTCATCCATCCCTCATTTATTATCTGGATAATATTTCCAATAACTAACATATCATTAGAGACATTGGTGTCCTTCTTTGTGTCTCTATATGGTTTCTTCTGAGTTACATTAAATTTATTAAATATTTTGAAAGACTAAGTCTTATTAATTTTATTTGATTTAGAATACAAATATATATTACATATATTTCGTAATATCATTATAGGAGAATTGATATTTGAAATATACATATACATACTTTCAAGGGTTCTACCTTATTTGTGTACTCCATTCTATGGTCTTATTTCATTATTTTATTTTGGTACATGAACATATTAACATGAAAAAATATTGTGACCACCATTGTTTCATACATTTAATATTGTTTCAATGACAATAACTATATTTGAGTTGTATAAACTATTATTAATAAAATAATATGGCTTCTTTATCTCTGGATTTCCCCCACATAAAATGGGTTTTCTTTTTTCTTGTATCATTAGGGGAATTATATAAATAATCCAATGCATAATGATTAAATCTATTGAAACAACAATATTGACCCACAAAACATGATAAACTTATATTTACTACATGATTTTTTTGGTTTTATTAAAAACATTTTATGCTCTTTGCTGGTAACAACATCCATACATCAACTATTATCCAACAAGACATGGTGGAATAACTGTTATCATTTTTTTCTATATAATTTTTTTACCCTATATTGTTCGTGGAATTTTCTTTTGATGACACCATCTAAAATGGAAGGGATGGTACCTATTTCTTCATGTTTTCAAATATATCATTAGAAATGTTTAGATATTATAGTAACCTGTTGGAGTATATTTATCATCATATTACACTAATGAGAATTGAATTCAAGTAGAAATATTTTCCTTATTTTTCAATCACTCTAAATGTGCCTTTTAAAGACTAACTAATTTGGATACTATCTCTAGGCACGTAACATTAATGATGTTATATTAATCCTCAGGATTTCCCATCATAACTTACCAAGACTTATTTATTATGTTAACTTCTTTATCATGATTCAAAGAATTGTTTTGAAAAAATGATTCATGTTCCTTGTTCTTCATATAAATCACTTCTAATTTAAAATAATTTTCCACAATGTTATTTATCATTATTTCTTTAGGTCAATAAATATTTCCATCAATAGTATTCCCAACTCCATGTTTCTCATAAACTCATTTTAGGAAATTTGTCTCAATTTTTGAGGATCTTATTTCATGATCCAATTTTCTATTTTAAATGTCTCTAATATTCATGGAGAAAATTATACATTCAAGAATATTCCAATAAATAGCCTTATCCATGTAATTTGATTCTAATTTTAACTAGGTATTTCATCTTACATACATTAAAATATTCCATAAAAAAGAGAATATTTCTATGGGACTAAAAAATTGAATAAATTTTAATATAAAAACTCATATATCATGAGCATTTATATATACATATATTCAAAAATACCTATTTTAGGATTATTCCATGATGATAGTTTGTACATGAATGTTAAATTACCACATTGTTGCCTGACTTCCTTGATTAATCTATTGTATGAATATTGAACATTTACATAGAGGAAATTTCAACAATATGTTATTCACTTTCCTGGACAAAAATATCTTATTTATTATGATGGATTATAGAGTCTAAATTATCAGCATCCACTGGGATTAATCGAGAAAACTTATTCATCTCTATTTTATTATTATTATTCATATCTCCCATTGTATTATTTGTAATATAATTTAATTCTAATACAAAAAATCCTTCATGAAAAAAATAATTCATTATAAAATAGGAATCTATATAAAATATTTAAAAGACAATAACCTTCAATATAGAGAACCAAAAATAGGTGACCATTGTTCTAATATCAGTTATAATAAACACTTTGGTATATGATCCAAACTGATATGGGGGTGGTGTGATATGGTGTCGGTGATTTAATGGGCCAATAATAAATTTGTATCCCATCACCACTTAGACATATATAGTTATTTATTCCCTTATTTTATTTTATTTGTCACATCTAATAATATGTAATCATGAAATTTATGGGAGAAAAAAATATATAAGGTTCACTACTCAATAACTGTAGTCCATCCATTCCATGTATAGTGTTGACCAGTACAAATACAATCTAATATAAAGTGACACCAAATAGTGTTTCTTAGCTGGAAAAAATTCTTCATCAAACCACAGTTCCTTAAAAATTAATTTTGAAGATTAAAAATAATTCTAAATTTATTGTCTAGTTATTTCTAAGCACATCTATACCGGATCCTAATACTTCATGAGTAGATATTACTCATCATTATCATGTTCTATAACATACCATGAATTTATCCCTTTAATGATAATTTTATTTAATGTAGTTGGTTTTCTATGTTCTCCAACATATTATCATACATTATATATAGTGGTCATGTAAATATCGTTCTTCATTTTTTTTGTATGAAATGTAATGCACATAAACTTATTTCTCTTCATATAAATAAAAAAATCCATTTCCAATCAACGATACATGAATTATTCGTCACATATTCTCTTTATTCACTATAATAATTTGAATATAACTCATAAAATGTTTTTATTCCACCATTTGAAATCTATCCTCTTGATTATTTATCAGAATACTATTTGTTCTATTCAAGATCAGATTATAATAGTTACTTTGATCCCTTCCTCTCAATTTTTTCCAATACAAATTCCTCACAAACATCAAGGACTCATCTGATCTGTCCTATGATTTTCTATCTAATATAGTTTTTTTATAATATATTTCTATCTAATTTAACCATCTAATCTCGGGAACCATCATCTAGTACCAATATATTCTATTTATCTCTATATGATATTATAACCCAAAATATAAATAATCTAATGTTTCATTGGTGAAAAATCACTATGAAATTTTGTTTTTTAATAATTATTATTTCAAAAACCCATTAACCATACTTTTCATTATTCACAAACTTTGATTTATATTAGAATGGATTCAATACAAATGTATTGATAAGTGTGAGTAGAAATAGGAATTCCGAACTCAAAATATGAATTTACTGATCAAATAATTCATCATTTGAAAAAAAATAAACCAACGAAATGATAGAATTCAAAAAAAACAAAAAATACTTGGAAATTTTACAAAAACATCAGAGTTAATGACCCCTCACACTTCATAAAATATCATCATGAATCATGTTCCTTGCTTCATGAATATTGATTCCCTGAATGTAAATATCTAAAAATATATATGTAATGTATTTTCAAAAATATTATTTTTATTTTAATATTTATTAAATAATTCTTCATAGGTACTTATCTTTTAGGTAATTATTTATGAGAACACCTATATATGACAATACCGAATTTGGTGTTGCTTCAAAATGAATGTATTCATCATAAAGTTCGTCATTGGATGACTCTATTTGATCTACCATTGAAACTCTATTCAACATACATTCATAAGGAACATCCTCCATTTGATGGTTTCCAATATATTTTTCTATCATTCTATATCAAATAATCCCTCTAAAATATAAACTTTTTTCTATATTTGGGGACCTCATAAATCCTTGTTTGATGAATTTGTAATACACATTCTAATGTGTTTATAAAAATCTATCAGATGAATCCTCTAAAATAATTATATTATATTATATTTCTAAGAAATATATTTTGGAAGAACATCACATAAAAACCTCCATTGAATGACATGATACGAATTCTTTTTCATGTTATAACATCATTGAAGAGCTTCTATCTTATGCCTTCACATTGAAAAATACTTCCAATGGTCTTATATGATTCCACAATCTGTTTACATTTTTATGAAAATATGTTTGATCAATAAATACCGTATTTTTTTTTGAATTCATAAATATTATTCATCCTAATAAAGAAGATTTTTTTTTGTCTACATTAATTTTTTTAATTCTTATTCATATAATCATTATTTAGTGGAATCTGTCCAAAAAAACGTTTTATATGATCAAATCAATCTACTCAACATAGTCAAAAAAACTATAAGGAAACATTAATCTGGTAGTATTAGCTCAACCAAGGAAAAAAATATCCTTACTACAAAATCCATTATCTAGATTATCAAATACCTCTTTATAACCATGATGTTATGTACCTTTAATATAAAAAATGCATCATTTGATTTTCCCCTTTTTATAGAGGATTTATATTTTCCAACTATCAAAACTAATCATAGGAATAAGGCCTTGTAATATTAAATCAATGAAGAACATATCACCAATAATTAATTGCTATCATTTTTATAATCATTCATTATTTGATTAATTTATATATGAAATCCTCCATAAAATTGATTACTTCTTTTGTATTATCAAACTAGTTATTTCACATCACTATAATTACCCTATAATCAATCATAGACATAAGTTTTCTTATCTAGTCATTATCCAATCATATTATCCTTATTATCACAGAATTTTATGTTAATTCCTCACTATATGATCTTATCCATCTCAATTTCTTATCTTCCTTTATCCATTATCTCATCAAAATATTTCAGCTAGAAACATCATCAGGTAAATCCTTATGGAATCCATAAAATATTTATACCAAATATGATTCTCCAAATATCTAGGAACATGTAATAGATTCCATGAACAAATCAACAATCATCATAATTACAATAAATCATTAAAAATTAATCAGACAGAAATACATTTAACTTCATCTAAGACAAGAAATATAATATAACTTGTAAAAACCTTTTTTCTATAAAAGTTGTTGATATTTTATAATAAATTGCGTGAAATTACTTTGTATCAACTTCTTAAAATATATACAAATCAATTAAATTGTTTAAATCCATTGTTAAAACATGTAAAAAATCTAATATAGACAATATTATGTCATCAAAATATGTTTTTTAAATAGGGGAAATCCATGAAAATTATTTAACACCTTTTACATCACATGGATTCTCACTCTAACTGACATAAAATGATTCATATAATTAATATTTATTGATTTAATTTAGCAAAAAAATCATTTTGAACTACCATAAATCAAATTCCATAAAATTTAATGAATAATAATAAAGACTCGACCTTAATCATAGGGGAATCATATTATGAAATAATGAAATTCATTTCTTCGACTAGAAACATCAAAAACGATCATAAGAGATGGTTGAACCCTCCTAGAAACAAAAAACTAAAATTTGGACAACACTAACCATGGGATTCATCCTCTATAGACTCTATGGTTAAATAGGAAGAATGGAACATAGGGAAAATAGATGGAAATATGAAAGAGATAGAGAACATGACCTTTAAAAAATTATTTGATGACAAAATAAATATAAAATAATCAAAAATCTACCATTAATTGTATATAGAGAAACATGATCAACATGGAGTGATTCCAATGGTTTTTATTTGAAATACAGATGAAATTGGAGGAGCACCCAAAATAATATCTATATCATGTCAAATGACCCCAAAATGAGCAAGTCGCATAGTTCACATTCATTGTCTACCAGATGACGTGGTAAACATGTGATCATCAATATCAAAAAATGTAGAGTTTTTTGGTGTGTTGAAACATGGAAAAAAATTATTTTACAATAAAAACATTAAAATATATTAAATTACTATCGAAACACCATAAACTCAATGAATAACATATTCTTATAATTATATATAGGAATGTGATAGGGTGGGAGAAATAATTCCCCTTATAATTAAACATTCTTCCTCATGAAATTATTGATTATATTTATGACTATTAGAATGAGGACTATGATGATATTAGTTATCTTAAGGCATGATGGAGGGGTTTAACAAGTTATTTTTTTATGAATGAGAATCCAATGAACCCAACAACCCTCTAAACATAGAGTATAAATAAATTAATACAATTGCATATCTCCAAGAACAAATCATCCACAACCTAATCACATGAAAACATTAGGCACTAGAAACACATCATAAGTCTACCCACAACATTAAATTTATCTAAAACGGTGAATCAACAATGATACAACACTTTACCAAGAATCTTTTAGAGGAACACATATTCAATAATCCCCCCATTTCCATAAACCAAAATAAATTATTGTAATACCGACCCAAGCTCCAATGAAAGAAAAACCTATATGGGACTAAAAATCCATAACTATAAACCACCATCAAGATAAAAACATGATCTATTTATATCATCAAACAAACAACACATGATGATTTTCAAACAAGGGGCCCCAATCAGGTAAAAATACTATAATGAAGATCTATGAACTCAATATCAAAACACTATCTCACGGAAAACAATCTAGGATGATATTAAGACCAACATATCCTAAAAACCCTATATAAATGGTATTCCTAGTCATTGAAGCTCTGATACAACATTTCCCAAAATTATTCACTGTTAATAAAATTATAAAAACATATATAACACAATAAAAAATACATGAAAATAAAATAAAATCATGAAACCCAAAGAACCTTAATCTAAAACCATATATAAGTATCTAATTAAAAAATCTATTATACCAACCAAAAGAAATCCCATGATTTTTTCCCACACTACCCAATATATTAAAAAAATCTCTTTCACTAACTCAACATACATAATATATTAAAAGGGGAATTCTAAATAGACTAAATGAATATTATTATGGATTTAAAGTGAAATATATTTAAATAACCACATGATGCATATTGGATATATAGAAGAATCTCTAGATTGGTCATCAAATATAAAATAAACTATAAAAAATACCTTATATTTATAAAATGATCTTATAAACCCTTCCCTATTAAGAAAATATATGTATTTTAATCTTAATAAATACTGGAATCCACCAGTCAATATAGATTTTTAGTCTGTCTATAAAATCATTCATTAAATATACGAAAAAAATAATGGATATCCAAAAGGAAAACATGAAGAATGGAATTTCCACATTTCTCTAAATACATATCTATGATGAATCATCTTTATAATATGAAACATGAACATAAATTTATTCATGATTCATAAATAAAATTACAAAACATCAATATCAACCAAATTACAAAGAATATTTTATTAAACTAAATATTGAAACCATTACATTAAAAAAATTATTCTTTTTAAAAAACAACAGATCAATTCAAACCCAACAATTTCTCATAATTCTTGTTTTAATTATGGATTTTTTTGGATTACCACATCTCAATAACAGATTCCCAATTCCTATTGAACCTTCTTACATTTTATTTTTAATTTTAAATTTAAATATATATACATATATATATATATATATAATTTATTTAAGTATAATTTTCTCTATGAAACCATTATAGTAATTATATTCCCTATATTTCATAATTTTCACTAAAGAAATCATTCTAATGCCAAAACAGTTTTCCCAAATTTCCTTCCAAAATTTGTGACGAAAAAAAATCATTGCATCAAAATCCTATCACAGTCACATCAATGATGAATAAAAAACATACTACCCTTTAAAATCTTCTTTTCCAATGAAAACCAAAATTAAAAAACATATAAAAAATTTCATAAAAAGATAAAAATATTGAAAACATCAATATTATCTAGACACAATATTATTATTCACCAATACCTAATAAAAACAATATTATCTATCATCAATCCATTGGTGAAAACAATTTGGATATTTCTAAAAGGAATGGGCTGTAAAAATAATTACAAAAGAGAAACAATATTTTTCATGGTTTGGGGAAACAATATGGTAAATAATGTTTGAATCATGTTATTATCTCTCTAAATATTGATAAACCATTTTTCACAGGCACTACATCATTAACCAAACATAGAGGGATAACTGTGTAACTATGGGTTATTCCCCAATTATACTTATGAAAGAAAATATGATCCATAAATTCACTATGATACATTTTAATCATTAAAATTTCATCATAAAACATAGAATTTGATAAAATGTACTAAAATTAACCAAATTTCAATAACAAATTCCCCAATAGCACATGGAAACATGGGTTTCATTATAAAATGTGTTAATCATGAACCTAGTAATTATATACATATCGATTCATAAAAATGCATATAGTATCCAATCAATCCGAACACACTTCAAATAAAAATAGTTAATTCCAAGAACTGAGTTCCAGTTTTAAGAACCTTGGTTTTATTTACATTTATATTTAATTGTTTTTGGATGAATCCTAAAATGTAACATTTTTAATCCATTCATTATCACCAATGGGTATTCCTTATCCCCATGGATTCACAACTACTTAAGGGGAATCATGAGACGTTTTGGGGTAATTATCACCCCCTTAAATAATTAATGATTAATTCAATTATGATGTAACTAAAATAACCATCCAACATGTTACACATATTGACTATGTTATAAAAATATCACATAATAAATTAATCAAGATCACATAAATTTATAAAATAAATAAGCTATAAGAAATCATTCTTAATATAAGGATATCACAAAATTTTAATAAAACCAAATAGCAGCAACCATCTCCATGTAACCCCATGTACATTATCCATGTCTCAATCCATATATTAGAAAACGAACCCAATCTCCCAACCAATGGGATTGATATATCAAAAAAAAGAAACCATAAGTGATCGAAAAACCGAATGGTTTATGTAGGGTTATAATAAAACAATGATGATTAGGATCGTCCCATGTATTATGTCCAATAATATCAGAAGATATTTTATTTTATGGTAGGTTAAAATAATGTTATAAATTAATTCTTTAAAAATGATATTTCCAAAAAATATATATTGGGATTGTTTTCAATATATTTAAAAACCATTTTTATTTAAATCATTCCAATTTAAAAATAATTTTTTAATTCCATTAATTCTCTTAAAAGTTCTCATTCCAAAATTTTCATTCAATTCACGTTCAAATAAAATTTCAAAAAACACATTGAAAATAATTTATTTTATGTTTTAGAAAATCAACATAAATAATATAATTACTATCATAGGACCATTCCATCTATGATATAATATAATGAATCCAAAAACCAAATAATATTAGGGGATAATATTAGTTAATAAAAATATTGGATATATTGAAAGGGAAATAACCAGTCTTATGTCATCTAATATATTGAAATATTGATAAATCATAAACATGGATGATAATCGACATATTATACTCCTCAAAAAACTTTATAAGGGGCCATAAGTGAAACTAGAACCACCTCCATATGACTCTATCTTGTAGAAAACTAGGGGAAATTTATTCCCCAAGGAGGGAGAAAGTCTCCTAGAAGTTAATATTGGGATTGTACATTAATTTATCATAATATGCATCTCATCCTTATAAATACAATTTTATGGTTGAATAATAAAACAAAACAGAGGTGATAAAAAATATACTTAACAATAATTTCATATATCGAAACAATACAATTACCTAACAATATATTACTGCATAAACCATTGCATGAAACTAACCCCTTTATTACATTTTCATATGAAATAAAACCCAATATATACACCTGAGCTAGAATATATAAAACAAACTGAATAAAAAAGGATATCCCATTAGACCCTCATAAACACCATTAAATTCAATATAAATATACCAAAAGGAACTTAATAAAAACTCATCATGGGATATCATTTCCTTTTTCCTATCCAATGAAATTCATTTCAATAAATACTTTTAAATAAAAATTTAGAAACCACATTAAAAAATATAAATATTATATCTTATTATTTATTTGATTATTTATTGAAAGACTAAAAAATTTTCCCTCGTTCAAAATAAGACCAAAACTGGGTAAAATATTTGTAAAAAATTAAAAGCTTTTTAAAAACTGTTGAAATATTTCCTTCAACAAATGAAAAAACCACTATAAAACTAGAGAGGTCACTGAACACTATTTAATACCATTTATATGATGTGGATACTTAGTTGAAAACACATAAATGTTTTTATAAAATGACATATATTATTATAAATTAGTCAATGTTTTTTAAACTATCATTAGTCAAATTAAATTTCATTTAAAAATGTTATTAAAAAAATGATGTGATGAATTGAGGAATCATGTTGTGACAACATGGAAATCATATCCATCGATGAATACCAAAACTTAAAATGTAATATAAGATTCAGAACCTCAGAAACAAATAAAACCCCAAAAAACAACCTTAAACATGGCATTCATCCCCCAGGGAATATAGGGTTATGGAGTGATAATGATTCACTGTAAAAACTAAGGAATAGAAGAATGAAAAGGATATTAAAGAACCTGCATACAGCTTTTATGAAAAAAATAGTATGAAAAAAACTAATATCAACTATGGAATGTTTATAGAGTGAGAGGAATAGCTATAAGAGGAACCTGTGGTCTTGGGTTCGAAACATGGAATCCAATGGTATATCCCCAAAATTAAAATAAAACAAATTATATATATTTTAAAAAGCATAGTATGTCACACAATTTACTCACATGATTTACCAAACCATATGGTTACTATGTAAAGACTATTGTAAAAAACTGTAGTGGTCACATAGTTTACTCTAAACTATTAGTCAAATTTCTTTTTCCAAATCATGAAGAAGTAGAAATGATTCCAAATTTAAAAATTTGGGCACTAAAACACCTCAAACTAAATGATAAATTTCAAAATATAAATATATATATGAAACTAAATTTTATGGTTCCATATAATATCCCAACATTACAACCATAACAATCGCCAATACATATATAAAAATAATATTAAAAGTAATATGTAATTAAATTATTAATATAATTATGATTATAATCAATATCCATATTAATGGAAAATTATACTATTAATTATTATTTAAATTATTAACTAATATTATTAATGATATAATTAATGTTATCATTTGCCATGGTCTGGGAGGGGGAATAAAAAAATAAAATGAAAATCTATTTTAACCTATAACATGCTAAGGGATACTTGACCCTGATACCACCCATAGATCCTTTAGAGATGAAACTTGTATGTTTCATCCATGGGGGGTTAATAATACAATTACAAATATAAATAAAACAAGTTAATATTAATAATACTATAAAAAAAATAATTTCATACATTTTATTAATAATAATTAATCATCATAATAATTATTTTCTATAATATTCATATTATTATATATATAATTAATTTCCAATAATCATATTTTATATTATATTTTCAATTACTAATTATATTAAAATTTATATTAATAATAAAATTATTTATTAATAGTTATTTATATTATTAAATATTTTATATTAATTATATTATTAATCAAATTATTTGTTAGTAATAAAATTATTATTTATTAATTATATTACCAGTGATTATTATTATTATTAATTATTAATTATCATATTTTTTATTTTAATAATATTGTAAATTTAATTTTTTATAAATAATTAATAATTATTTTTTTTATTTTTTTTATTATGAAGAGTTACGGGAGAATCTCTCAATTTGATTTGGTAGAGATTAGTGATATTGGGTGATGGGTATGGATTTAGAGTTTGTATTTATTCCATATTATTTGTTTATTTGTCTCTTAAGGAAGAAAAAATCCTTTACGAATGTTTTCGATGAATGTTTGGGGCATGCGGTCCTACGGCGAGGGAATCACATTTTTACTTCTCTTGTAGTAACAAAAACGTTAGTTTATTTTACTGTTACTCATCCCCTATCCTGAGAGACATGTCAGTTATAGATTTTTATTTAACTCTTATTCAGGTTTGGAACCCTCAGAAATTATTTTATAGAATGGATATTTGGAATTTGTTGAAGAAAACTATAAATTTTTTAGGGACCAAATTTAATTTTTCAGACACACCATTAACATGTGATTTTATAAACAATGAAGCTCCAATTCATGGAATCTATAATAAATTATGATATGACTTCTTCATGTTGGTGTATTTGATGTTTTGAGAATCATTTCATTTCGTATCGGTTTTTTCTCACCATTTATCGTTCAAATGATTTAAAATAAAGATCTTATGAATTTTGTTATATCTCCCTTATGAAAAGTACCTTGATATTCCAAGACTAGAATCCATGGTTTTATTAGGATCAGGTTGATAACTCATTGACCCAATTATGGATCAATATAGAGGCTTGATTTTTAGCGCCCTATTATACATTGTGATGTTTCCTTCTTTGTGGGTACCCCATCATGTTTATCAATGACAATAATATTGCTTGTTTTGGGAAGTTTTCATGAATTATTTTTTTCTTTGGTCTCTTCACTCCTCTAATTGAAACCATTTATTTATTCAGTGATGAAATCATGTTTTTATTATCTATCATGTATGAGCTTGTGCCAATTTTTTTATCAATTGATTCATCACTGGGAATGTAGATGAAATGTCTTCTAGGTGATGGAAGTATTAAAACAATACAAAACTATTCAATTTATTTTAGAGTTGTTATTTTAAAACCCCCTTAGTGAAATCCTGAAATACTATGATATAAGGGATTTTTATGGTTTATATTAGTGGTAACATGGACACAGAACGTGATCAGGAGGGCCATGTAATGTTGATTAGAAAAAATCACAATATAAATGGATCTAGGGAACATAAGAATATGGATCTATGGGGGTAATATAACAATGTAGTATGGAGGTGACATAATGATGTAGGGGGTGGGGTGGCTGGTATGGTATGGTATTCTATTTGGATTTACCTCCCCAATCCTCATTTGAAAACTGCCTATGATGGATAAAATGTCACACTAGAAGAAACTGGTGATGATCATTATATGATGGGGAACTCTCTTAAGGTAAATTTTTATGATACTCATGAAGTGGATCTAGGTTCTAGAATATATTTTGATGTAAAGGGGACATCATATATTGAATAGGATTAAAATAATATGGATGTGTAGAAATATTTCTTCTGATCAAAAGATTCCCATAAAGGGATAAATAAAATTGATTTTTTTGCATTTCAAAACTCTTATGTAAGAATGATCAATCTACCAAAAAATGGCACGATTACAACAGCTACTAGTTCTTCCTTAGGAAAACCTGATTGTTATTGATTAGAGCTCACATGTGTGAATCATGTGATCCCCATCAAAATAGGATACTAAATGGTTCACGAAATTACTAATAAGGAGGAACTATAGATTTATTTAACTTTATTCATGCCTCTTGAACCTTTGAATGATACCATTTTAGTTATTGATTATTCATACCATACTAGACCAATAATCATCAGTAACCTTATTATTGATCTGGTCTCTAAATAGGGACATGCGTGAAAACAGTTTTAGTAGACTCTCCCCCTAGATGCAAGTTTATATTAAACTATATTGAGGTATTTATATGAATATAATCCTCTCTGGATAAGTTGTGTTTGAAATTTTGGATACACTTGGATTAACAGAGGATCAAAATTGAAAAGAAAATATTGGCCTCTACCCTATCAATTCAACAAAGGGAATACAAGGTTGTTGCAACAAATGATGATTTAAGAAAACCATACCAATTGATAGATACCCATATATAGTTATGAAATAACTTCTTTTCAATGGTAAAAAACATCTTAGTTTAACTAAGTATACCTTAATGGGTCTGGGAAGGCTAGTAGGAAAAATCATGGAACCACTAATTTTCTAAAATCTTATTTTGAATCAAAATTATATTATCCCTCAATCATAATATACAAAATTAATGATGTCACCAGTTGTTGTTATATAATTATAATGTATTATAACTCATATGTGAAGGATCACCAACAACAAAATGATCATTGTGACACCTCAATTCTGATATTTGACCATGAGAAAAAGATGTTTGGCCAATCAAAGAAGGATACAACTGAATGTCCCTTGGTGGACGAAGACATCATAGATATATTTTATGATTATTTAGGGGATGAAAAAATTACATCATGATATATTCCACAGTAGAGGAGAGGTAGACACCAATCTAATCTATGTGGATATTGGAGTCAGGCCACTCAACATAAGAAGAGATGAATAAGTCATGTGTACTCTATGAGCATTGTGTTTGTTTTCTTTTATACAGGTACCATGTATTATAAGGATCCATCATTAAACATTATATAATATCATGTTTCGGTGAATAAATTTAATTTTTTAAAATTTCAGTTTTTTTTAGTATTATAGTTTTATAGAATTGGGCTATAATTCATACATAACAATAGAAGTATTACAATATAAACACTTATAATCAATATAAAATTTTTAACAATTTTTTTTAAAATAAAAAATTGTTTCCCTTAATGATCAATGATCACGATTTTTCCCTTTTAGCTATTTCATTTCACTATTCTCCCTTAGATCCAATGAAAAAAATTTAAATAAATGTTATGATCAAAAAAATATTAGGAAGGGACCACCAAAGATAGAAAACTATTAGTCTTATTAAAACATAAAACCAATGAAAATTTACTTATAATGTAATAATTTTCACCATTTTGTAGTAGTAAATACATTATATTGAAAATAAATTTATTGATTGAAATTTATGTATTCATATGATCACCATAAAAATATTACTAATTAATAACGTAAAATGTTATATTGGGACATAATTATACTTCTCATTCATATAAATGTAATAACCATGTGGTCAATATCCATACATGTCACTCTTAAAAACGGAATAACCAAAAGGCCAACTTCATAGGCCAATTATTTAGAGAGATATGACATGCCAAATCATTATTAGTTTATTACTGAACCACCTGTCGTTGGACTATCACGTAACTACCCATCTAATTTCCAAGTACCATAATATAAACAAAACACATAAAAGATTTAAATTTAAAACATGTCACTATTAAAATTAATTTTTCAATCATAAGAAAATATCTAATATTTTTGAAATAAAAAATATATTTTAAAAATCAATTTAAACATTTATATATATATTTTAATCATATCCTAGTGTCTCATACAACTTTGAAATATTTAATTCTAATGACCCATGAAAGAATAACATCTAACAAAACATTAAATAATAAGAGAATAAACAAATTCATGATATTAAATGTAAAAGGATATGTATATACACATCATAAAAGAAGGTTGATTTATGACACCTGAATATGTCTCAATGAAATGGGATTAGAAATATGTCTATTTTCTTTATTCTAATTCATTACGTATTTACTTTATCTTGTTTTTATTTTGAAAATATCCCTTTCATGACAAATTAAGATTAGTAAGTGTGATGTTTTTTCTTAAACCATGATCTTTAGAAATTGGGTAAGAATTATGGGCTGATTTTTTGGAAAATATTTTTAAATCAAATAGTTTTTTAATATTGAAGAGAAGATAATTGTAAGTAACATTCTTAAATTATAGTGGAGTGAACTCTGAGAATTTTTCAAAAAATTAAAATATTAAAAAAATTGTTATAATATATATCAATCCAAACTAATTTATTTTAATCATTGAAAGATGATGGATCTATATAAATTCATCTAAGTAGTTTTAGACATGTTCTAACTATTTTGTAATCCTTATCATTTGGCTTTAACCCTTATTTATCACAATTAAGTATTACCACAAAAACATAGATGTTTACCCATTAATGGTAAATATCATTACTATAAATTACCAAAATGACCATAACTAAAACAGTAGAAAAAGTTTCAACCCAGTCCTAATTAGTTGACAAAATGTTATATCTTTATAGATTTTATATCATTTTAGAAAATTATATTAATTTTATAATATCCTTAATGACAATTTTGAGACAATTCATTATTCACACTTTTATAAAAATTAACACAACAAAAAAATTCTAAAATATTAATGTTAAACATAAATAATATATAATATATATCAAAAAATGTCATGGAAGAAATTAATTATCTAATATTTTATTTATTTTAATATTTTTAATATAATTTATTTGAAATTTATATGGATTAAATGATTACTTAATCAACATTAAGTATGAAATTATGATAATTGATTCAGTCCAAAAAATTAAAAATAAATTATCATGATGAATATTATAATTATATATTTATAAATACTATTCATCATTGAAGATACTTTCTGAATGATCCATTATTTGAAATTTATATTTTATTAAAAACATAAATACGACAATTATAAAATGTCTATAAAATAAAAAACTATATGAGGTTTAATTTCATCAAAGGTGCTCCAATGGGTCATAAAATAGTTCAAAGGATTATTATTGTCAAATATATCCCATGAATTAAAATTTGGAAATGTGTTAGGGTAATTTTATAATATATATAATATTATTTTTATCCTTACATATTTTATTTAGACTTAACTGTGGTAACCGGAATTACTAAAATTACTATTCATATTGGATAAAATTAATGGGGAAATAATTTATATATCTAGAACACTGGATTACAAAAATGAAATCTAGTTTTTAAATTTTATAACATTTAATATTATATCATTAATTTAGAATGAATCTCATTGACAGGATAATAAAGTAGTTTTTAACGTCAAAATGTTCAAAAATTGATATTTTTATGTGAAAATTTAATATAAATATTATATAAATGAAATTATGTTTATTAAAATATGTATTTTTAATATAATTATACTTATAAAACTATTTTAAAATAATTTATCTATTTAATGAAATTATTTGATATTGTTGTTTTTATTTAAAATGTAATATTTTTTTGTATTAAACAAACAAATAAAACCACTTAGTAAAATAAAAAAATTCATCTAAATTCAATTTTGATATTATAATTTCAGAAAATATGATTATTTTTTCAAAAAATATTTTTAAAAGTTTCAAAATTTATATTTTAAACATGATCTTCATAAAAGGGAAGTAAATAATATTTTTAGTAAAAGAAATTTTTTTAGAGAAATGTTGATATATCATAATATTATGCCTATATAATCTTTTAGATAAATATCAAATCATTGTATAAATGAGTGTAAAAATATTCTATCATTAAATATATTTTTACATATTTCCTCCATTTTGGAAATTAATAACTCTCTATGTTATTGAATTATTAAATAAATATGGATATCATTTGATCCTGTAATTCTTAGATTCCCATGATGCCTCTTGAAAAATATAAATTTTACATAAAACATTGACCAGATGATGAACTATATTTCAAAATAAAATATCCTTATGTTCATGAAACTAAAGTGTTTTTTCCTCATAAGTATGATTGTCTTCCTACTGAATCCTTAATGAAGTCTAATTTATTACCCATTAAATTCAGAATTCCTTTCCAAAATTTGAATTTGAACCTTAGATCATAGTCTTATGTAGTGGATAGAGGCACTCCATTTAAATTTACTATGACTATTAGATATAATCAAGAATTTTTATCTAAATTCATTTTATCTTGAATTCGTAGGAAATGTGATGATTTAGGGAATCGATGAAAAAAACACAAATCAAATTATTACAATGAGAAATAATTGGAAATATTACCGAAAAATCCATTGATATATAATTTCATTTCTCTATAGTACTAAAAATTTTGGAAGCATAGCATTATATAAATATCATTATTCAATAACCTGCTAAAAATTCAAAAACTTCTAGTAAATTTAGATATATCTCCTTTAATTACACCGCACCAGTAATACTCTTGACGGTATCAATACATATTAGGGCTGCCCAGATGAATAGAAAATGGAGAAATGTGACCTTTTTTCAGAAACACTTTCTTCTAATGGGAATCTAAAGTCACATATAATCTTTTTAAAATTGTAAAAAAACCAGATTTATCAATATTAATATTTTGAAACCAACGCTCATTAGTGGATTGTACCTTTTAATTTCATGAAAGATCTAACATATGATATCTCTTAATTATTTGTAAAAATATTTACTACACTAAAACCAGAAACAAATAGTGTATATACCTATCTTGAAAACTTCAATGAATAATACATTAACATCATTAAAAAAATATTGATATACTAAACATAATATGCATAACATAGAAATAATTTCTAAACTCAAAGCATCAACCCAATTATTTGATTTATAATTATTGAAATGAATAATCCTATTATAATCACTGATTATTTCTATCCATCCCCTTTATATCATGTCCAATTTATTCTATGTGAATATATACATAAAACTAATGAGATAAATATAAATTTCTTACTAAACTCAATAAAAACAATTCCTTTAATTTTTTTACTTAAAAAATATAAAATATACTTATAAATCATGTGAAATTTAACATAACTCATGATGTTTCAACAATATGGAATCCTAATAAATTACCTTATCATTCTTCATTTGGATAAAAACATGTCATTCCAATGAAAAGTCACTATAAATAAAAATTCCATCATTTCAGCAAGGCATGGCCAAAACTAGATCATTTACTTCAATTATTTTCATTTCCTGGATAGAATCACAACATTAGTTTTTTCATGGTAAACATAACTCCCATACATGTTAAGATAATTAGTGGGATATATAATTGAGAAATATTTAAAACAGACGCTTGATAATAACTCACTAATCTAAGAAAAATAAAAGCACTTTGAAATTGGTAGGTATTATACACACTTCAACAACTTTTTTTAGAAGGGTCAAAAATTATTACATCATTAGAAATGATATATCCATGGAATAAAATTTTCTTCATCAAAAATTAACTCGTCTAAAAAAATACATATTGGTTCATTTATATTAATGTTTAAAAAAATCATTAGTTTCCTTTCATGCTCATCATGCCATTTCGAATATACGTAAATATCATCTATAAACACAACCACTATGTGATCAAAAAAATTATGTAATAAATTATTCATAGGAATCATAAATATTGTTGGTAGATTATATAACCATAAGGAAAAAACAAAAAAAATTCGCATATTTCATCTAAAATATTATCTTTAGAGTTTAATCCTCCTTCTCCTTCAGTGGATGGAACCTGAACATAAAATCAATCTTTGAAAAAACTGATCGCCCTTATTTTGAAAAAAAATCATCAATATCATGAAATTGATAATTTTTATTAATATTTATGTTATTAAAGGATCAATAATCTGTGAAAACTCTTATTTATCTATATATATTTTTCAAAAATAATATAGGAGCACCCCATGATGAAGTGTTATGATAAATGTACCCTCTATCAAGATTATTTTCCAACTCTTTTTTCAGTTCTAGTAGTTCTACTTGAGAAATTTCCAAAGGGGATTTACATATAGTCTTAGAATCTATAACTAAAAAAATAATAAATTCAAATTCAGGATCTAGAAAAAACTAAAAAATTCATCCAGAAAAAAATAATAATTATATTCATTCACTACGGAGATGTTACTAATCAAAAAAATTTCCATCTTTTCAAGAATATGATCTAGATAACATCCACTACCATCAATATTCAATATCTGAGGCTCATTTTATTTTTTCAGAGGTATGAAATCATTGAGTAGAATTTATTATCATTTCAATATATTTTAAAACGAGGAACTGAAATCTAATCCATACCAAAAAATAAATCAAACTCTAATATGGGATGTTAAATAAGATTTAAAGGGAATTCCATGCCACTAATAAAAATACAGTGATTCATAATAATATTAATTTCTTAAATACAACCACCTGAACTTTTATGAAAATATCTATATCACATTAATTAGGATATATTTTAAATTTAATTGAATAATTCTATGAAATGAATGAACATGAAGCTCCACAATCGAAAAAAGTATTGGAATAATTCTAATAAACCATTAACATACTCTTTACCACATCATTTGATGACCAAAATCATCTATAGAAGTAATAAAATATTTTAACACGCCATTTTTATTTCAATCATTCTAGTGTCCGCAAAGGGGTAAAAAAATTGGACACACATTGTAATGTTTTCCTTACTAATTACAAATAAAGAAAATTACTGTTATTTTTTCATTGGGTTCCTAGTCAACTCCATTTTAGTCACAATACAAATGGAGAATCATGAAACATAATACGAAATTCCCAAACATTGAAATAAATTATCATAGATTCCTTTTACCACACTTCCCCCAATATGAGAAAATATTTTTCATAACTCGAAATTGTATTGATGAATGCTTTCCCATTTCATATGAACATCAAGTTTTCTTTTTCTTATTTTTGTTGAAAAATGATCCTAATAAAATTAAATTTCCACCATCTCAGCATATCGAACAAGTTTCTAAAATCATTTTAATTCAATTAAATCTAATTCCTTTTTTTATATTTGCATCAATATTGAGTAATGCCAATTTTTCTTACAATCAAGATCCCAAAAAAAATTTGTCATACCTTTCCAAATGGTTGATATTTACTACATTTGAAAGAAATAAATACTCATTATTTTGTCTCACTTCAAAAAACAATTCCCATCCCAATTCGAATAACCATAGGGAAATATTCCTCAAATAAAATAATCGTGAATTCAACCCATTCTATGGAATCAAAATATTAATTTTATTTAATATTCTTAACCATTGACCACCATCGATCAGATTCACTTTCAAAATGATAATTAAAATAGTTACATTTTTAAAATATGAACATCCCATGACATAAAATATATTTTCATGAGATTTAATCAATCTATTAGTTAGAACGGTGTAAGATGTTCCTTTGAAGGATGAGGGAAGTTATATCCTAAAATGATCAACTATCATAATTTTCTTCTTTGGTAGACCTAGTTCCCCTTATTCATGGAAACCACCCAAATTTTCAGAAAGTGTAAACTGAGCCATTACTGTAAAAACAGTTGAGTTTCATTTCCAAAATTCAATGTATTTTTATTTGAAGGGTATTTTCCTCTTGGTGCCTTCTTCCATCCACATCCTAGTTTTTTCTAGAGGAAAAATAATAAGATTGATAATTTAGACAAATCAACATAGTAATATTGAAATTAAATTACATTTTAACTTGATCATAATGTAATATCATTCAAGGTAATCCCCTAAATATTACCAGGGCCTCTATATGTATATATTCTGACAACTGATTCCAATTACAAGGCTCTAGACGTAAACATTACATAATCATGAGATTTAGTAACATCATATCTTTTTTTCTCATTGAGTATTGTTATAGGATTATATTTTTAAATAAATAGGTTATAATTATACAAAAATAATCATTTATTACAACTTATAAGCTTTTACTCAATATCCATTTCTTTTAAAAATAAAAAACATTTTCAAAATGAAACGTTATTTTGTTTCCTGATCATCATCAAACATATCCCTTGATCTGATCTGTGCCTCAATTAAGCCATAAATCATATGAAAAATATTTTAAAACATGGGATGTAAGAAATATTCCTATGAGGTACAGAAAGGAGGAAAACTTTTAGTCTTTGGATAACATTCAAACCGATGAAATTATTTTCACAACGTATTACTTTTCAGACTTATGAAGTTATAATCACATTTCAAACAAAATTATCTAAATTTATACCATTTTTATAATATTATGATAATCAAAATATCCATATAAATAATATAAATCACAAAAATGTGTCTTATGAAATAATTATACTTGTCATTATTATGAATGGATAAATCATGATATCAACTTCTATACATTTCAATCGTGAAAATGGAATAACCAAATGGTCAAATTGTACAACCAATTCAATGGACTTTTATAATAGAACTACCTGTAAGGAGTATATCACATAACAACACATCATTTTTTATCACGAAACCTCTCTTAAAATGAGAAATTATTATTACATAGTCAAACCATATAAAAGCTTTCAATTTTCAACATGCCACTATTAAAATTATATTTTCAATCAAAATAAAATATTTCACTTGATCAAGATAATTAGTACATTTTCAAAACTAATTTTTAACATTTGTAATGTGGGGTTTTAGGTAATGTGTTCCAAACTGGTGTGAAACATTTGATAATTAAGCCTCAAGAAACAATAACATCTAATAAAAAATTAATGAAAAATAGAATATATAAATTCGAGGTATTAAATTTCAAGGGGGACATATTATAACATCATAAAATAATAAGGTGTATAACATCAAAATATGTATGAATGAGAGGTGACTGGGACAATAACTCTTACAATGATTCTTATTCATCTTATTTTTACATAATCTTCTTTTTTCATCGTACAATATCCTTTTCTTAACACCATACCACCAATAAGGTTTGTGTTTTTTCAATAAATAGATTTATATAATGATGAGAGGTATTTTAGTAATGGATATGTGTAGAGATTACCCAAACCAAATAAGATTGTAAAAGTGAATAAAGAAGAATAAGAGTAACCCATTTATAGGATAGGGAAGGGGAAAACATGGAATTCTAAAAATTCTTCAATTTGTATAAATTAAATTTCTATTCCAAATAGATCCAAAATGAATTATATCAAATATATGATAATTTTGTGTCGAAATACATTCATCTAAGAAAATATAGACATGATTTAATCATTTTTTAGTACTTTTATTTTGACATTAACCCGTGTTTCACTCCTTTAACTCTTATTGTGACAAATAGTTTTTTTCCTCTTTAAAGGTTAATATAGTAAATAAAAAATTTCAAACAGACCGTAAATGAAGAATGACTAATATTTTAATCCATAACTCAATAATTTGAATTAATTTTTCGATTATTAAAAAATTTATATCATTTCATTTAATTTTAATTGTTTTTAAATATTATTAATGTAAATTTTGATAATATTCATTGTTTTTTATTAATAAAAATCAAAGCAGTATGCTAAATTTGAAGCAAGAATTTTTATACATCATCATCCTGTAAAAATTACCTAAAAAATTCCTAGATGACATTAATTATATCAATATTTTATTTGGATATTTTTAATATCATTTATTATATTCTTATAATAATTAGATAATTAATAAATCATCACTATGTAATCTATCAATTTATTTATTTATATCAAAAAAATAAAGAACAAATTACCATGATCAATATAATGATTTTAGAGTATAAAGGTATATATATAGTATATGATACGTTCTGAATAACCCTAGATTATAAATGTTATAATTATTGAAAAAATATGTAATAAATCATTGTATTTTCGTTAAAATATAATATTATAAGCTGAATAAATTCATGAATGATTCTATAAGAGGTCATCAAATTGGGTCAATTGTTATTTTGGTTGATTATAACTCATCCAATAAAATTAGGAAACGTTTTGGGAAATTTTATAATATTTTTAATGTAACAACCCAAGTACGTACTGAATAATAGATATTTTTATCTATGTATATTTATGAATTATATAGTGTTTTAGAGGCTTAAAATGAGAATAAATCCAATCTTAAGCATGGAATAAACTAATATTTTTAAAACATTGTTTTTCTGGCTTTTGATGGAAAACCATTTTTTAAATCTAACTTTTGACAATTTTATAAGCTCTATTTTTGAAAATAAACTTATTATTTATTATTGGGACATTGAAATTTACATTGGATAATTTTTTGGTATTTTTCTGACAATGTTCATTTTTTAATAAATAGTGAAAAATGCTGCATTTTACATCAAAACTTCGTTTTCATCTAATTAAATTATATGGTTATATTATATTTTTAATTGGTCTTAGAGTTTAATTATAGTATTTATTTACCATTTAATACAATGGTGGTCATTAAGATTAATTTCACATTGGAATTGGACATAAACAAGTGCCAAACATTTCATAGATATTGTTTCTAAAAAACCCACTAATTGTTTTGACAACTAGAATTATTTTTAAATTAATTATTGAATTTTATGTTTTTGTAATTTGGTAAAATGTATTACATATTTGGAATCAGAGGGTCCAAATTACATAATAAAGCCTTTTTTGTTTTTGGACAATATGAATTGTAACGAAGATAATTATCTTTAACTATTTTGATTAACTAGTAATCGGGTAGTTAAGGATTATAAAATAATATCATAATAATAAAAAATAACACCAATATCTGTCCTAATGCTACTTTTTGTGTCATGGCCAACAATGGGATGCCTTGTCCCAAAATTGGGGACCCCATGGAATCACTTTTGTGTGATAATGACTTTTTATCTTTCTATTTTTAAAGAATGTTAAATATAACAAAGAATGTATCACCTGAGTAAAACATTTTTAATTTTGTCTACATAAATGATATATTGAACTAAAAATAATCATGGGAAATAAAAAAATATTTCCTACATCACATTATTTTTTTATAATTTTTAGACATTAAATAAATTAAATTATTTATGACATCATAATGATGCAGCGATTACCTCATTAATGAACGATTTAAATAAATTGAAACTATAATGTAAACTCTAAGACTTAAACTTGTCAAAGACTTATTGGGTGAGTATATTTCGAACCTTTATCACCTTATCCTAGAAATACATCAATGTGGGACCTATAAAACCTGAAAATCATTTGAAAATAAAGTAACATTTTATACCTTTTGAAGAGTTCCCCTCCTCCTCTCTTATAAGAGGCCCCCACCTCTAACTCCTTACCCACACTTCTCAAGCCATTGAATCGGCCAATCTATGCTCATTTTACCTCTCCGCATCCTTCAATTCATCCTAGAATCCTTACCTTAGGCAGAAATCTCTTCAAGAAACCCTTTTGGTGCTAACCAATAAAAGTTACCCGATTTAAATGTAAAGACTTCTCTAATGTTCTTTTGTTTTATTTTTTTTCTCCAACCACCTAAAATATTTTTATTCATTTCTTTTGTAACAAAACCAATATTTTCAATATACTAGGATTTTTTTATAAGAATTATTCTATCTACACTTACACACACCTACATCTAATGGATAAAGAACATACTGTTTCCGTGGATGTCAAATTTCTGCCTCACGAAACAATGATTGTTCAATATTCTTATAATATCTTCAAAGGGGGTCATTAAGATGTCACTATATTTATATATGATGTATAATATGTTTATTTTTTCCTTAATCATCTTTATTTTTCATTTATGGCAAATCATTATGGCTTCCATTATGGACAAACGCGATATCTTCATTTTAGGAAGTGCGGACCACTGCCCCCTCAAATTGATTTGATTTGTTAATGCCATATGTGGGACGTATAAAGGATGGAAGTGATGATATTATATATGATATTATAATGGAATTATAATATACCTTTATTTCATTATGATTCTATTCCATAAGATATGAAATAGAAATGAAAGTTGAGTTCATGCGTACGTACGGCTTACCGTCTCCATGAAAGGTGCATTTCATTTCTTACCCCTAAATGTTATGTAATATAGTAAATGTATGTATATACTGGATATATATGACATATATGATATCTAAATCGTGAATATAATTATGGATATAATTGATATTTTACAACATGAACAACTTGTAATTATAAAGAGTTTATTTTTGACTCAAGTACCGATGATCGACAAAACGACCATTATTAACTTAAATAATTACATAGTGTTCATAACATGGTAATAAGAGATATAAAAGGAATAATGAACTAGAAAAAAGTTCTTAAGAATGTACAAATTAACTCATGTTTATTATTCGTTACATTAAAGAACGATCGAGTCAAGTCTGACCCAAGGTAAGGGACTTCCTCTCAATCTCCTTTAATTGAGGCATATTTCGTTTTATACACAACTTTATTTTATATGGCATATAAACCCCTTTTACTTTTATGTTTATTCCAAAGGAATATTTTATATAATAAGTGTTTACTAAACGACATAAGAGAATGTTTTTTTGTCGTACGTATGCGGTGACAATGACTTCTCTGCCGCTGTGACCATTATTTGACATTTGGCTTCCTCTACAAGCCATAAACATTTTAAAAAAAAAATAAAAAAAAATAAATACCATGTTTTACTTTACTTTTATTTTGGTATTGCAAATGGTTTTCATAATGTTTTTATATTAATTTGTTGTATTGATATCCTGTGATTGAAAAGTAGAAATGTTATGTTTCCTTTATGAATGTTTTATGTGATATGATTATGTTATGGTTCTTGGGAATTTTTATGAAGACAGGTGGTTCCGTGATAAACTATGTGTGGGTTAGCCCGATATAGCTCTCCAATGCATTGGGTAACATGAAGGGGATAATGATAAGGTTTTTCCGAAGAGATTTAAGGAATATACTGTGATGGGTATTCCAAACGTAACCATGAGTGTTACTCTCTATGTAAGAATGTTATGAATCCCTCAATATACCTTTATGTCTTATGATTTCTATCATTTATACATGATTTGATGAGTTATGTTAAAATGATTATGTTTTATGAGGAAAGTATGATTTCATACATGGACTAATGTTTTTATTTTGTACTTTTATATCCCTTACTGATCTTTTTATGCTCATCCTGTGTTTTTGAAATTTTTTTCACAGGTCAAGGGAAAGGTACATGATGTGATGATAGGGTCAATGAATTTTCATGAAAGAATCCATGTTTTATTTTAAATATGTTTCCGTTGATGGGAAAAATTAGTACTATATTTTATATAACCACTTTGTTTAAATGTGGAATGTAATGCATGATTTATGATCTAATTCTCTAAAACTATAAACCTGAAAAGATCCTCAATGTGTAATCTTGTAATAAGTCAAGATTAAGTAATGTTTAAGGCTGGGGCATTATATTTGGTATCAGAGGTCGGTTTAGATAACTTTAGGAGATAGAATTCTATTAAGTGATTATCCAAAAATATGTTTTTTATGGCCAAATTGAAATGATATAGAATTTGAAGATTACCATGATTCTTCATCTAAGACATGTTTGTTCAGAATGGTTTTCTGCATAGGAAACAGGGAAGCAGTTCTAGGAAGGCATACAGAAGGAAATTACCTTCCGAATCAGCATCCTTAGATGGTTAGAATTGGAACTGAACATTTTGTTGTAGTAATGGCGCAGTTGACTCAAGCGATAAATTTTAGTGGTATCCATGCACGAGATCATCCAGATCAACTTCAGAGGAACACGTCAGTGGTGGAACATATCATGAGGCAACATCCCCCATCATTCAGATGATCATCTGACCCTGTGCTAGCTGAAGGGTGGATTAATGCACTAGAGAATATTTTTGATCTCATGGGGTGTTCAGACAATCAAAAGGATATTCTTGCTATTTACCGTTTGGAGGGTGAAGCAGATCAATGGTGATTGATGGTTAAAAATATTAGGGACACTGATGAGATTGATGCTCTCGACTGGGATAAATTCAAAGTAATGTTTCTTGAGAAGTATTTTCCTATGGCTATTTGAGTTAGGATGGAAAGAAATTCCTGGAATTTAGGCCAGAAGAAGACTCAGTGGCTACCTATGAAGAAAGGTTCACTCGGTTGGAATGGTATGCTCAAATTTTATATGAGACTTTGATAGTAAAATCATTCGTTATTTACTCAGGATTAAAACCAAAATATCGAAGGGCATCAGCTTCTTGTGAGTTCAATAGTTATGAAAAGCTTTTTCGATGAGCTGAGAAGGTGGAAATGGAGTTTTCTGATGATCAAGTGTTCTATAACAACCACCAGAAGAAGAGACCGAGGTGGAAGGAGAAAGGAAAGAATTCTTCAAAAAGGTCCGACGGTAAGAAAATTAGGTTTCCAGTTTGTGATAAATGTGGTAAAAGGCATGCTGGGGAATGTCTTATGAATTCTAGAATGTGTTACCGATGCAGAAAGATAAGACATAATGCTAGTGATTGCACTGAAAAAGATCAGTGTGACGGTAAGAAAAAATTTAATTTACAGTTAGTGAAATGTTTAAAGTGCACTGAGATGGGTTAATATGGAAACAAGTGTCGGAAAAAGAGCTCTATTGATGGGAATCAATTAGACTACAAACAGAATCGGGTGGTGAAATCCTTTTCAACTACTTCAGTAGATGTCAGGCCATCAAATGAAGTGGTATCAGGTACTTTGTTTGTTTTTTCAGATTATACTAGCGTGTTGTTTGATTCGGGGTCTACACATTCTTTCATCTATGAAAAATTTTCAATTAAAATGAGAATACCATCTCAAGAAATGACTCATGAACATGTGGTAAAAACACCAAGGTGAAATGTTGAGGCAAAATAAATTTATAAGAATCTTCATATCCTTATCTGTGGAAATAACCTACTTGAAAACCTTATTGTTTTACCTCTAGTAGAGTTTTATGTTATCCTGGGTATGGATTGGCTCTCTATTTACCATGCTAAGATTGACTGTAGAGGTAAAGAATTTTGTTTTCAGAAAGACTTTTAGTTTGTGCACAAGAATGAACCCTTACCCTCGATAACATATCAAGAGGCTGATAAACTTGTAAAAGATGGAAATTAATGTTACCTTGCATATATCGTTGAAAACAAGGGAACTGTTCAGATTAATGAAGTGTCAGTGGTAAATGAGTATCCTGATGGTTTACCAGATGAGTTTCCTGAAATAATACCAGATCGGGAAGTTGAATTTACCTTTGACTTAGTTCCTGATGCTAAGCTAATTTCAAGACCCCCTTATCAAATAGCTCAAATTGAACTTTTAGAGTTGAAGGAGCAATTGCAAGATTTATTAGAGAAAGGTTTCATTCGACCTAGCACACCACCATGGGGTGATCCTGTTTTATTTTTTAAAAAGAAAGATGGTTCAATGAGACTTTGCATTGATTATAGATTCCTGAATAACATCACTTTTAAAACAAATATCCTTTTCCTCAAATCGATGATTTGTTTGATCAGCTCCAGGGAGCTCAGTTTTTTTAAAAGATTGACCTGAGATCAGGGTACCATCACTTGAAGGTAAATAAAGAAGATATTCCGAAGACCACATTTTGTACAATATATGGCCATTTTGAATTTGAAGTAATGCCTTTTGGGTTAACCAATTCACCTACTATATTCATGGACCTTATAAATATAATTTTCCATGAGTTCTTGGATAAGTTTTTGGTTGTTATCATTGATGATATTTTGGTGTTTTCTAAAAGTAAAGAGGGGCATGAAATACATTTAAGGGTTATTTTTCAAACCTTAAAAGAAAATAAATTGTATGGGAAATTCAACAAGTGTGAGTTTTGGTTGCATCAAATTTGTTTCCTTCGTCACATTGTTTCTAAAGACGGGATAAGTATTGATCCTATAAAAACAATGGTTGTTGAAGAATCGATAACACACACAAATGTAACTGAGATTTGTAGCTTTCTTGGTTTGGAAAGCTATTACCGAAGGTTTGTTAGAAATTTTTCACAGTTTTCAAGTCCAATGACTGAGCTTACTCAGAAGGGTGTAAAGTTTATCTAGACAATAGAATGTGATGATTGTTTTCAGGAATTGAAAAGAAGATTGGTGAATGCTCCAGTTTTGGAACTACCTTCTAGTAATGGTAAGTTTTTTATCTACAATGATGCTTCATTGAAAGGAATTGGTTGTAACCTAATGCAAAATGATCAGTTAATTTCTTATGCTTCACGTTAGTTGAATAATCATGAGGTAAATTACCCTACACATGACTTGGAATTAGCTGTTATTTTTTTCGATTAAAAAATTTGGAGGCATCATTTGTATGGAGTAAAGTGTGAAATATATACCGATCACAAAAATTTAATGTATATATTCACTCAGAATGAATTGAACATGAGACATAGGAGATGGCTAGAATTAATAAAGGATTATGATTTTACAATTCATTGCCATCTGGGAAAAGAAAATAATGTGGATGATGCATTGAGTCGAAAAAGTAATGCTTAATTAACAATGTTTTGTTTGGGATGTGATACTTTAGTTAAGGATTTGATGAACTTTGGAATAGTCGTTGTTGGTGCAGGATGTTCTTCTATTTCGTTTCTGGTATCATTGAAATTTTCTCTATCAGAGAGAATTTGGCAAGCACAGAAGCAAGACAGCGAGTTGCAGAAAAAGGTAGAGCTAGTTCAGAAGGGTATGTTACCTGAATTGAACATTGATAATGATTATGTTTTGAGATTTGGGAAGAGATTGTGTGTGCTGTGTGATTCACAATTGAAGAAAGAGTTGTTATGTGAAGCTCATAGTTCTCCGTTTTCAGTTCATCTATGAAGTACTAAGATGTATAGAGATCTTCAAGAGTATTACTGGTGGGATGGAATGAAAAGATACATTGCTGATTATACTGTGAAGTGTTTGACTTTTCAACAGGTTAATGTAGAGTGTCAGTTACCAAAAGGGATACTTCATACATTACCAGTGACATAGTGGAAATGGGAAAATATATTCATGGACTTATTTGTGGGATTGCCGAATACACCTCGAGGTAATATTGCAATCTGGGTTATTGTTGATCGCTTGACTGAATCTGCTCATTTTATTGCTATATGAGATACTTTTTCCCTATATCAACTTTCCCGTTTGTATCTTAAAGAGATTGTCAGGTTACATGGAGTTCCTCTCTCCATTGTATCTGACTGTGATCCCAGGTTCACATATAACTTTTGGAAAGGCCTTCAGAAGTCGTTGGGTACTGAATTAAATTTTAGTACAGATTTTCATCCTCATTCAGATGGGCAGTCAAGACGAACAATTCAGACTTTTGAGGATATTCTACGAACTTGTTCAATGGATTATCAGGGATGTTGGGACCAACTTCTTTCTTTTTTTGAGTTTTCTTATAATAACAGTTTTCATTCCAGTATACAGATGGCACTATTTGAGGAATTATATGGGAAGAGGTGTCGAACACCAGCTTTTTGGGATGATGTAGGTGAAATAAAGTTGATGGGACTATAATTGGTAGAAGAGTTGGCTGTAAATGTTCAGCTGATACAGAAACACATGAGAACAGCTCAGAGTAGGCAGAAGAGTTATGCAGACAACAAGAGGAAGGATCTCTCTTTTGAGGTAGGTGATCATGTTTTTCTCAAAGTTTCACCATGGAGAAGTGTGATGTTATTTGATAAGAAAGGAAAGCTGAGTCCAAGGTTTATTAGACCATATGTAATTATGGAGAGAGTTGGATCAGTTTCATACCATGTGGATTTATCTCCGAGTTTATCTCAGCTACACAATGTTTTTCATGTTTCAATGTTAAGGAAGTACATGCCAGATCCATCTCATTTTTTGAGTCCAGAGGTAGTTCAGCTTGAAAAGAATCTATCTTATGAGGAACAACCGGTCTAGATTCTTGACCATAGGGAGAAAGTGTTTTAGAATAAGGTGATTCATCATGTAAAGTTTTTTTGTAAAACCCACATGAGTGAAGAGGCAACATGGGAAATTGAAAATGCAATGAGGAATAAATAACCCCACTTATTCGTTAAGTAAATAATAAGTGGGGACGCAATTTTCTAAAGGGGGGAAGGATGTAAAATCCCAAGTATGTATTGAATAATAGTTATTTTTATCTTTTTATATTTATGAATTAGATACTATTTTAGAGGCTTAGAATGAGAATAAATCCAATCATAAGCATGGAATATACTAATATTTTTAAAAGATTGTTTTACTGCTTTTTGATGGCAAACCATTTTCTAAATCGAAATTTTGAAAATTTTATTAGATCTATTTGTCAAAATAAACTTATTATTTATGATTGTGAAATTGAAATTTACATTGTATAAATTTCTGGCATTTTTCTAACAATGTTTATTTTTTAATGAATAGTGAAAAATACTACATTTTACATCAAAACTGCTTCTTCATCTAATTTATATATATGGTTAGATTATCTTTTTAATTGATCTTAAAGTGTTATTAGAATATTTCTTTAACATTTAATCCAATATTGGTCATTAGGATTAATTTCACTTTGTAATTGTGCATAAACAAGTGCCAAACTTTTCATAGATATTGTTTCTAAAAACCCCACTATTTGTTTTTAACAACGGGAATTATTTTTAAATTAATTATTGAAATTTCTGTGTTTGGAATTTGGTAAAATGTATTACATATTTGGAATCAGAGGGTCCAAATTATGTGATCAAGACACCTTTGTTTTTGGACATTATGAATAGTAACGACGGTAATTATCTTTAATTATCTTGATTAACTAGTAATCGAGTAGTTAAGGATAATAAAATAATATCATAATAATAACAAATGACCCAAATATGTGTCCTAATGCTACTGATTGTGTCATGGCCGACCATGGGATTCCTTGTGCCAAAATTGGGGACCCCATGGAATCACATTTGCGTGATAATGACTTTTTATCTTTTTATTTTTAAAGAGAGTTAAATATAACAAAGAATATATCACCTGAGTAAAAAATTTTAATTTTTCCTAAATAAATGATATATTGGACTATAAATAGTCATTTGAAAGATAAAAATATTTCATACATCATAGAATTTTTTTAATAATTTTTAGAGATTAAATAAATTAAATTATTTATGACATCATGATGATGCAGCGATTAACTCATTAATGAACGATTTAAATAAAATGAAACGAAAATGTAAAATATAAGACATAAACGTGTCAAAGACCTATTGGATGAGTATATTTCTAACCCTTATCACCTTATCCTCGAAATAAATCAATTTGGGACCTTTAAAATCCAAAACTCATTTGAAAATAAAGTAGCATTTTATACCTTTCCAGGAGTGCCCCTCCTCTCCTATTATAAAAGGCCCCCACCTCTACCTCTTTACCCACACTTCTCAAGCCATTGGATCATCCAATATCTGCTCATGTAATCTCTCCACATCCCTATATTCATCTTAGAAGCCTTTACATAGGCAGAAATCTCTTCAAGAAACCCTTTTGGTTCTAACCAAGAGGAGTTACCCGATTTAAAGGTAAAGACTTCTCTAAAGTTCTTTTGTTTTATTTTTCTTCTCCAACCCCATAAACACTTTTTATTCATTTCATTTGTAACAACAAAAGTTTTTTAAATATACTAGGATGTTGTTTTAAGAATTATTCAACCTACACTTACACACACCTACAACTAATGGTTAAAGAACATACTGTTTCTATGGATGGCGAATTTCTGCCTCATGAAACGATGATTGTTCAATAATCTTATAACACCTTCAAAGGTGGCCATTAAGATGTCAATATGTTTATATATGATATATAATATGTTTTATTTTTCTTTAAGAATATGTATTTTTCATTTATGGAATACCCTTATGGTTTCCATTATGGGTAAACGCAATATCTTCATTTTAGTAAGTGCGGACTACCGCCCCCTCAAAGTGATTTGATTCATTAATGCCATATGTGGGATGTATAAAGGATGGAATTAATGATATAATATATGATATTATACTGGAATTATAATATAACATTATGTCATTATAATTCCATTCCATAAAATATGAAATAGAAATGAAAGCAGCGTTCATTCGTACGTACGGCTTACCATCTCCATGAACGGTGCATTTCATTTCTTAACTCTAAATGTTATGTAATATTGTAAATTCATGTATATAATGGATATATATGATATATATGATATCTTAATCATGAATATAATTCAGTATATAATGGATAATTTTCCACATGAACAACTTGTAATTATAAAGAATTTATTTTTTACTCATGTACCAATGATCGACAAAACAACCATTATTAACTTAAATAATTACATAGTGTTCATAACATGGTAATAAGTGATATAAAAGGAATAATGAACATGAAAAAGCTTCTTAAGAAAGTATAAATTAACAAAAGTTTATTATTCAGGATGTTAATTAACGGTCGAGTCAAGTCGGACCCGAGGTAAGGGACTTCGTGTCAATCTCCTTTCATTGGGGCATATTTTGTTTTATACACAACATTCTTTTATATGGTGTAAAAACCCCTTTGACTTTTACGTTTATTCAAAAGGAATATTTTTTATACGAAGCGTTTACTAAATGACAAAAGGGAATGTTTTTTTGTCGTACATATGTGGTGACAACGACTTCTCTACCGCCGTGACCATTATTTGAGCGTCGGCTTCCTCTAAAAGCCGTAACCATTTTTAAAAAAAAAGAAAAAAATAAATACCATGTTTTACTTTTCTTTTCTTTTGGTATTGAAAATTGTTTTCATAATGTTTTTATATCAATGTGTTCTATTGATATATTGTGATTGAAAAGTGGAAATGTTATGTTTCCTTTATGCATGTTTTTTGTGATATGATTATGTTATGGTTCGTGGGCATTGATATGAAGACGGGTGGTTCTATGATAAAATAAGGGCATGTGATCCCGATATAGCTCTCCAATGAATTGGGTAACGTGAAGGGATTAAACGTTATGGTTTCCCCGATGAGAGTTAGGGAATATACAATAATGGGTATTCCAAACGTAACCATGAGGGTTACTCCCTACATAAGAATGTTAAGAATACCTCATGTTACCTTTATGTATTATGATTTCTATGATTTATTCATGATTTGATGAGGTATGTTAAAATTATTATGTTTTATGAGTAAAGTATGATTTCATACATGGAATAATGTTTTCATTTCGTACTTTTATATCCCAAATTGAGATTTTTAGGCTCATCCCTTGTTTTTAAAATGTTTTTCATAGGTCAAGGGAAAGGTACATGATGTGATGATAGGGTCAAGGAAGTGTCAATAAAGAATCCATGTTTTATTTTAAATATGTTTTCGTTGATGGGAAAAATGATTACTGTATTTTATGTAACCACTTTTTTCAAATGTGGAATGTAATTCATGATTTATGATCTAATTCTCTAAAACTCTAAACCCGAAAAGATCATCAATGTGTAATCTTGTAATAACTTAAGATTAAGTAATTTTTAAGGCTGGGGCCTTATAATTAATATTATTTTTAAACATAATTACTTGATTTATCCTTAAAGATGGAAACAAGTATTTACAAAAACTATTATTTATATTGTCTAAAAAAGGGAACTAATTATTAAATATATAACTTTTGGTTAAATATATGGAATCAATATTTAAAAATTTAATACACATATGTGACTAAAATAAATATAAAATTAATCCCCATGACATTTTGAGCAAGAGAGTTTAAATGTAAAAACATTCAACTATTTAGATGTTTTTATAGTCGAATTCAATATAAAAAAATAACAAAAAAAACTTAATTGGATTAACGTTATATTATTTTTATAATGTTAAATTAAAAGAAATATAAAATATAATTTAAATATATAAGAAAATAAGTAAAATTTTTAGTTTTTAATTAAAATACCGGGTATAAACTATTCATTATAAATTAAACTCTTTAGATAAACATAAAAAGATAAACCAAATTAAATTTTGTTTATGAATAAATCAAAAAATAAGTTTAGTTTTAAAAAAAATTATAACAGTTCCAAATTTTAGTTTTAAAATAGTTATGCCTGAAAAAGGCCATAAAACTACTTTTTAGAAAAATTGAGTTTTTAGGAGTATAACAATATTTATTCTTATATTAAGCCTATATAATCTATTGTATTATTTTAAAATTAAAAAAATGAGTTTAAAATAATTATATCATTACATGGGTTTTTACATGTATTATCCCAACATGATATCTCTTGTATGTTTATTTTTTATAATAAATTCTCAATTCGATGATTTTGGTCTCTAAATCCATAGTTCTACCATATTATATATTTTTAATGAATAATTTATTTATTATGTATTAATAATGATTATTAATTATACTATTAATTATTGTTATTATTAATATAAATAATTATTACTTATATAAATAAATATATTTTACTTTTATTTTATTTTTTTTAATTAGTAAATTATATTTTAAGTAATTAATTATTAATTATCATATTAATTCTATTAATATTTTTTAATTATTAACTATATTATTTATTGTAAATAAATATTTCAATAAAAAATTATATTATTAACTATTAATTTATTTTATAATTTATAATAGTAATTATAATAATTATTAATACAATTTTATTTTAATTGGTTGTATTTTATTATATATTATTTATTATGTATTTTACTATGGTCATTGTCATAGGTTTTATGTCTGTATGGAAAAATTTTATTGGATTGGACACCTTAACACACTTGTTTAAATACATCAATAAAATTTGAAACCTCTTATTGAGAAATTTTAGGGACACCAGAAAATAGATTGGAGTGTTTTATGATTACAAATATAAAAAATAATTCAACACGGGTTCTCCCATGATTTCATATCTATTTGTGGCTATTTACTTCGGATTTTATCATTACACACATGTTTTACTATATTAAATCTTGAAAGGCATGTGTATGAGATTCTTGGAATATTGTAATTATGAATTATGAGGAAATAATTCATACATTTAAAAAAACTATGATCTTTTATTAGTGCTTTCATAGCCATCTAATTCAATTATTGTGGGTTTGACTCCATGACACATGATTATAAAGACATTAATATATTTTAAAACAATATATTGAGTTATTTCATGCACACCACACATCATTAAGACGTTTTTAACTCATTCACATCATTCTTAATTTGATATTAGTTTTCCATGATTTCTTATCAATCAAAGGTCATTTTATTTAGTTATGACCATTATATGTTCATCGTAGAGTTTTAAAACACTAAAAATGTGTTTATATACGTCATGAGAAAAAATATAAAATGAATTGAAACTAAGTCATTTCCTACATTTCTAAATCAAATATGCGGTGGATTTACTATTATTTCAAGGAAATTTGATGCTGTTTTTATTTGTTTTTCACTATTCTACATGTTTTAATGAATTTAATATATTTTAAAACTCATTATTGTGTAATTTCTAGAACACCACACAACATATAGATGTGTTTAACGCTCTAATATGTTAAAAATAATTCAGCTATGTGTTTAATATGAACTTTCATTAATATATGTTTATTTTCAATATTTTTGAGCATTAAACAAATGATTTTGTGTTTTAGAAGACTAAAACAATGTTTATAGGTATCATGGGGAAACTATAACTCAGATTAAAATTAATATGGCTCCTTCTATTTTATAAATAAAACCACCATCATTTTCCATATGAATTAAAATAAATCTAATTTCATTTTCTTAGCATTGATCCACTGACACACTTTTTCAAATTCTTTGATATCATTTAATTAAGCTAGTCAAATAATTTTGAGCACACCACATGTACTATATGAGTTATTTCTACTTTTATAAATAAAAAATAATTCAATAGTGTGTTTTTTTGTGATTTAAAATTAATTTTATATCTTTCCATGCTGTTTTGACCATTAAACATATCTTTTAGTGTTTTTAATCACTAAAAATTTAATTATAAGAATACTAAAATTTCCATAACATGGATTGTGTTGTTGTATATTACTATATATAAAAATTAAATCAATGGTAATTTACCTATGATTTCATGTCTATATGAAGTACTGAACTTGGTTTTGACCCCCAAAAAATAATTTTTTAAATAATTTGATATCATTAAAAATTTTATATTTAGTTATTCCGATTACAAAACACATCATATATACATATTGTATTATTATACCAAACAATAATAATTAAATGGTGGTTTTTTATGATTCCACATAAATTTATGTTAATTTTCTTTTTTTATTGTTTTATTCTCATTATAATGTTTTGTAAAAAATAAAAACACACCTTTTCAAAATCTATCATTTAAAAATAATTATTGATTCACATATGAAGTTTTGAATTTACATCAACAAGATGATTTTTACCAATGAAAATATCCTTAGAGATCGAGTCTGTTAACTTCAAATATAGAGGCTATTTTCATTTTCTATTTTCCACATCCACTAATCTTTTTTCCTATAACATTTATTCTTTTTAACTTTTTCATTCAGAATTGAAATTTTTCTCTATTCATATTTTTTGATGACATTTCTCAAACCCCAACTAGGTGTATAAATATATGATGATGACACACTACAAAATAAAGATGACGGGGCAATCCTAGAATCCAACTCCCATACATGCCTAAGATGCGCATTCCCTATAATTATTGCAACTGTATCATTCCGGGAAACATTTAGCGATTGTGAAGGGTTTGCGTCCCATATTTCTTGAATTTTAACCTATTTATAAAACAATATTAAAAATCATTAATTTTAAATTATCTAATACTCATAATACATTATATTTAATAAACTATTCATTACTATTTCATGTTATTTCATTACTATAAAAGAATAATAAGGTTAAAAAACACTTACAAATAGATTTCTTAACTATAATTAAGTAGGTACACATACAAGGATAAATTGACACCAATATAACTAAAAAACACCATTTGATCAATGTAGTTGAATCCATTTAATTTTGTATAAGGATTCATTTTTATTGTATTTTATTTTATATTATTATGTTTTTATAGTAATGTAATAACATTACACAAAAATGCAATGTACGTACTCCAATGATTCTGGTATGTTAAATTAAAAAACTACCATTATGTATCCTATAAACATTATTCCACTTCTCTATATGAAAAATTGGGTGACCAAATTAATTAAACATTATATAAAGATTCAAGCTAGAAAAAAACCATAGTTATTATAATATAACATAAAGAATAATAGGTAAAATACAACCACTATTATAGGTTCCTATAATAACTCTGAAACATAGTGATACAAGGAATGTAATGTTTATCATGATTCACTATATTTTTCTTATATAATAATTACAAAAAATATCAATATTAACCAAAATAATAATTTTATTATAGGTATGATATTATAATACTTTAAAATATGCAATTACATCAGGATATTATTCTTTGTTAACATTAAAAAATATTCCATTTTTCAATTGAAACACCTTTAGGAACATTATCATAAAATTTTCAATAGTTTGTAGAAGTGTCATTAAAAAATTTTCATAATCTGTGTTCAATGTCTGTAAAATTATTTCCCATATATTTCAGGGTCTATGGGTTTTAAATTGATTTTGGGACATAAAAATGATAAAATATATTGAAATAAAAAAATATTACACCTTTTAGATATGTTAATAATTTTACAAATTCCTATTAAATTAGTTATTAATTTATTTTAAATTAATATGAACATTACATGCTTATCATACAGATTATTTTTACATGTTGTGGGAATGTGAATCCAATATTTATAATTAATTAGAAACCCCACAATCATGTAATAATTGTTTCAAATATTCAATCCATACAGCCTTGTTGAACCCTTGGTAGGAAATATTCTTATACTTCATAAGGAAGGTTCCAGTGACTTCCTTAATTAAATATCATACAGAACAATCTCACCATCTTTATCATCAAACACATATTGATATATTGAAAAAAATGAAACCCAAAATCACTAGAGACTTGAAATATTTATTTAAATGTATTATAAAAGGCCTTTTTTATGATAATGATTTCTTTGGATGGAGTTCCTGATTTTTGGATAATTATGTTCAATATTTTACAAATTGTCATTTATAATTTAGTTATTATTATCTATGTGATTGATATTTTTAATTTTTCCATGGATAAATTTGGAGAATTAAAATATTGATTAGTTTGTTATATGTATTTTTTATCTACAATTCAATATTATTTATTCCTTATCTACTTATAATAAAATCCTTTTTATGGTTTCCCATGATGATATTATCAAATAAAACATTATTCTTTTTTACATTCCATATGATATAATTTACTGATCATTGAATGATCATCAATGATGAAAGAACTATTCTCATGTAATGTTTTAGTTTTTAAATAACATCTCGAAATAATTTCTATTTCTATTATCCCGTGACTACAAATCTAATGTATGCTTTAATTTAAAATCAATTGTTTCTAATAGAAAAGATAGAGTGGAAATATCAGCTTTATTTTTGAAACCCATGACCAGAAATCAATAGTTCTTAGTCTAATTACCACATGACCATAGGCATAAATCACCATATTTTAGTGTCTTAAAACATGTATAGATTCTATAATTTGGTTCACGAGGAGACAATAAAACAAATTATTGTAAAAAATAATTGATAAATACTGAAACTTGAAAGTGTTTAAAATAAGTGTTTATAAATACCAAAACATATATTATCTGTAAGACATATTGGTGAAATAAAAAGTGTTTAAAGTAAATATAAAATGAATAGGAAGTGATAACCCACTAGAATGATCACATATAAATGAATTATAATTATAAAATTATGAAAGGTTCTCTACCCAACTCTAAGACACACCTCATCCTAATATCCAGACAAAGAGTGATTTATCACATGAAAAGATCAACAGTCAGTCTCATCCAAAATAGTAACTGCATCCACTAATGGATTCATAGAACCGAATTGGAATTTATACCTTAGAAGATTTTGAGTATGAATTTATTTGGATTTACCAATGTTTTCCAGAACCTAACATTTAAATGAAGTGTATTTTCATGTGATAATCACAACAAAATGTTAACATTAAATACACAACATGTTCATGAATAATGTGTATTCACAGAATAAAATCAAAGAAACAAAAATGCATATCATGACCAGTTTTGACCATAACATGAAACAATTGACCATGAAAACACATTCTTAGGCTCCACATTGTATGAAATTTCAACCAGAAACATGACACAACTACCATTAATTGGATAGTCCAAAAATATATTTGTCACATCTCGGTGGAAGGGATCATCTATATAAATCCAATCCAATGTCGAAATAATTCCTATTAGGGGTTATTCTATAATTTTATGAATGTCATAATGTCTCTAAAAATATTTCTCCTTGATTTGATAGTGTGAATACATGTTTCGATAATATACGTGGAATGAGTTATCCATGTACATGATAACCTATTTTTGTCACAACCCTCATTGGGAAATTATCATCATTTGTCAACCTGCATGATCATCTAAAAGTTAAAAGGAATATCATATACAATAGAAGGTATGAAATTATAGATCAAACATCATTTAGAGCCATGTATGATTCATAACCATAAAAAATATTCAACTGATTGAACAAAATGTATTAGTAGGATGGTTCTACAAATGCTCAAACCATGTTTTTAAATATGAGTAATTAGTCTCATTGGATACACATGCATTCCACATGAGATCAATATCAACATGGTTATCATGGAACACATAAGAAAAAATAAGGTATCCAATATCAAATGTGGTATCACTAGCTACACATATACAAATAAGTGAGCAGAATTCAGAAATGTTTCTCATTGGCTACACATTAACTCACATTAGATTAATATCAATAATGGGTTACATAGGGTACACACAAACACACATGTGATAAATATATTATCCATTGGTGGGTGATATCAATATAGTGTACAAGGGATTTTTTTGGCCATTTAAAATTATTTTGTTACTTTTTGAAAAAATATTTTAATTTTTAAAGACCTAGTTATCATTGACCAATTAAGAATTTCGTGATGTTCATAGCATAATTATAAATCAAGGTTCATTCTACCAAAGTGGAAAACATAATTTCACATTCATAATAAACAAATTATAACACTATAGGTTATGGAATTTGGTACCACCAACAATAATTGAAATCCAAATCCCATCTCACTAAGAATTGAAAATTTTACTAAGTGGACTAAGCCCATTAGACCACCACTGTTACCCAAAAGGTTCTAGTATATGTCATAAAAATTCCAGAATAACTTTTTAAAACTAAATTTTATTTATGTAAATGAGTAATGTAAAACATTTAACCAAATTTAAAATGAATAATTTCTGAAAGTCTCACTAGATATCATCACCAAGCGAGTACCATGACCAACCAATAATAATTTTTTTTATTACAATTACCACATTATTTTCAGAGAAATCACAATAATGTGATTAATGAAAATTTATTAAATTTGAAAAAGAATATTTAGAATAATTAATCCATTCCATGTACCATATATTCAATGTCATCAATTAGTGTTTAGCACATCCTATTTCACTCCTAAATCCAAGCATGAAAAATTCTAAAATAAATTTCATGATACACTGGATGGTACAATTTATTTCAACCAAAAACCATAGAATGGATCAATAAGAGAAGTTCATATTATGAAATTTCTAGAACTTTAACATTTACATAATAATGTTATGTCCTTTATCTTATATGAGTGAAATATCCATTTTAAATGGTTGATTTCACGATACATTAGTGGAATAAGGGAAATTTTAAAAAACTGAAATGATTGAAATCAAAAATAAAAAATGGAAAAGAATATACAATAAGGGAGGAATAAGATCCTTCATTCTAATGTCATTGATTAATATATAGAGTCATGTGAATAATTGGAGAAACTTGGGTGTGGAGTTCTATTATATCCCTATTATATGCATCATATTCTAGTAAAAGAAAAGTGTGCCATGCCGCTCATTACTGATAACCATTTAGATATAAATATTCACGTCATTGAGAGTTTATTCATAAAAATATTTTATAGGAAGTCAAATATTCTAAATTTTCAACATCTTAATAAATATCGTACCACACCTTGAACCTGGTTCACATCTTGAATATGATTTTAATGACATATATGGGTTTTTTCTATAGTTTTAGTATCCCAAGTCACATGACCAATACATTTGTGGCCTATTCAAAAAATAAGTCATCCTCAAAGACGTGAGCCCAATCCTAGAACTCCCTCTTAGGTTTTCAAATATCTTATATCCTCATTCTGATTCATATTTCTAGAAAAAAAAATCCAAAAAAACTGAAAATTTATGTTTTTATATTAGTTTCTTTCCCCTAATGATTTCATATATAAAATACCAAATGGTTTAAGTGTTGTGAAAAAATATGTTTTCATTTAAGAATGGGATACTAAAAACAATATTAGATTTTAATATATCTTATAATTTTTCACATGAACAATAAGTTTACTAAATTTTCTATGTAATGTAATTTTTCTTGTATGATGTATATGAATTTTAGGATCACCATTCAAGATTGTTTTAAAATGATATTAAAAAGAATAAATGATGATAACTTGGATGAAAATTTACTAATGAGTGTTCTGTATGAAATATTTTCGGTCTAGGGTGTTTCTATTCTTTTATCATTTGTACGTATGTATATTCTCGATGTCCCTATCTGGTTTTTTATAATGATGTCTATTAGGATACACAAGTAGATCATTCTAAATTTTCATCCCATGATAATGAATCATAGAGGAATCATCGTTGAAATTTTTAGAAAAAAATATTATATAATTATAAGGAATCCATTTCTGGTTAGGTGATATTTTCATAATAGGATAACTTATATAATCCCATTATCCTGATCTATGATTTAAGGGAGTAATTAGTTCCACAATCTGTTTTTATGTTGTGAGGTGCTACAAGAAATTGGTTTTTCTTATTCCTCGTGGATCATGAGGAGTAATTTTTATATGATATTTTATTCAACAAATTATAGGCCACATTTATTTTATCCAATGAAGGTAGTTTGTCACCAGATATTCATACTCTCCTTTTATGGAGATCTAGTGAGAATGTGTTTTTTATTCAATATATTAATTGATTATATTATTCTACTGATCTTATATTATATGAATAGTATAAATATAGAAATTTCAATAAGTTCTTACATACAATGATCTAGACGTATGTCACCCCATTCCCACTGTTGAGGGACCATGAGGCCTTGGAGAAGGAAATAGTAAAGAATAAGATGATATCTTCCACCTGACCATCATTCGAGTAAATTCATCATTAACATAGACGGACCAGAGAAGTGGTAATTAGTTCCCAGTATCCTTGAATATTATTTATTATATAATTAAGAGTCAGTTTTGTAATTCTATATCCTAATTCACTTTGGTTAGTTGTTCATCAACCCCAATTGAATGTTCAGTAATTTTTTAGTTTTCCTAAAGTGGTCATGAATATTATAGAAATGAGTTCAACGACATTATTTTTTGTCTCATGAAGATTTGATAAAAATAAAATTTTAAAAATTATAAATATATCATTATGGATAGAATAGAAGCAATGTTCAATATAATATGATTACTATAGATGGGGCTAGATTTGTAGAGGATATCCTAGTGATTCCACTTTTTCTCATAGATAGAGATATTTTCATCATCATAGAGGGGATATCAATCATGAATGAATAGTTCATGGAACTATATTTGGGTAGATTCATTTTTAAATTTTCCATCATTTGTTGATCCAAACATTATATAAGGTATTATCTTCTTATATTCATCGGTAATTAATGTCTGGGTTAATTCTATAGCTACACACCCTTTCATTATAGCCACACTAGTCCATGCATTAGCATATGATGTGGAGAGGCTTCTAGTTCCATTATAACATACTATTATAGATATATATTGAGATAAATTATATGATCTAGATAGATATTGTGAGTTAATTTTAGGGTTGAATATATCATTGGGATATTTCTTATATTGATTGGATGAAACCATACGAAATAAACAACAAAATGAAGTGGTTGTATACATTATAAGATATTGGGGATTTATTCTAGTGAAGAGATATATTTTATGATGGAAATAGAGACAATTCTATATTTATTAGTGAGAGAGACCATTGGATGGGTTGGTTGTATATCAATTCATAACCATTCTTGTTGGCCTAGATTATGTTGAGTTTAGTAAAGTATTAGTAGCTAGAATTTGATGTGATTGTAGAAGAGTTCCTTGTTGTGTTTTTTAATGATCTGGTGATGTTACCCTTTGATATAAGATCACATTTTGGATAGAGTTGTTGTAGGTTGTAACCCTAATACTGATGTCTATATATAAGACAATGTTGTTATTATTGATAGAGCAGTGATCAAAGATTTAATATCTTATTTTTAGAGTTATTAAGAAAACTATTTAATCATAATGGGATTATATGGTCCTAATTATATAGAAGATGAATAGAATAATTTTGATATGCATTGATTATCATATCTTGAATTATGTGATGGTGAAGGATTTTTATCACCTTCCATGGATTAATAATCTATTAAATCAAATAAAGAAAACTAGCTAGATCTTAATGATCATATTATGGTCAATATATAATAATTTTTGTAAATGATAAAGATATTCTAAAGGATATATGTAGATATTTTATATATATTATGAGTTAATTTTGATTCAATATAATTTCAAAACTACCTTTGTAAGAACCCGGTTTTTGATATAAAAAGACATGGAATTTTCTTGATGTTATTCCAGAGCAGCTCCTTCAGACGGCGTGCGATTTCGAGCCCTGATCTGGCTGGAATTAAATTTTCAGTGCATTCACACTGGACATGCCAAATAAATTGGATAAATTCTAAATGGTAATTTATATTAGAAATCGGAGCATACGGATGAGTCCAAAATGGGGGTTTTACCCTAGGAACGACATAGAACATGTCGGCATGGGATGTTGGGACCCCTTGCCTGTTACCGGAATGTTAAACGGTTAAATAAAATAATTAATTTATTCGTTTAATGGTTAAATGCAGGTATCTCTTAAACGGTTTCGTATATTGGAAAATAGAGGGAACCATAGAGTTCGGAGCATTCTGTTTAGCCTAGAAGGGGTGTAATTTTAGCGGGCATGACCCTTCAATGGAAAATGGCCACATGGGAGTTTTCGTAATTTAGCGGCCTCAGACGTTAAGTTTTATAACATTTGAACGGAGACATGGATTAAAATTATAAGACCACCATTGTGCTCGAGAGGTGGTTTTTACCCTAGGGGAGGCTTAATTTTGACCGCGTCGGAGGTTTCGGAAGCAGGTTTTTTTGGGAGGAATTCTTTAATAATAACTTAAATTCTATTTATGTTTATTTTTTCCTCCCATCTCTCTCATTTCCCCTTGGAACATCCCCCTAGATAAACCCCATCACCCTCAACCTCCTGTCCTCTGTCTCCCACCACCTCCCTCCTTTGACCAAGGCGGCATCGAGTGGCAGGTGCGGTAGCGGCACGTGCGGCGAAGCTCCGGGCATGCCAAACAAGGTAGGACCGTGCGTTTACATTTTTAATTCCCACACCCACTCCAATCTCAATTTTTAGTATCATATAGCTTTTTTATCTTCGATCGAAGCCCATAAATGAGTATTATTCATTCCGAGCTTCCCAACGCACCTCTCAGATTTAAATTTGGAGTCACGAGGAGTCTGTGGCTTCAAGTCGAAGTTAGCGGGGTTTTTTTGGTGGTTCCGGTGGCGGCGCTCTGGGCTCCAGGTGGTGGGAGACAGGCTCTGGCATCAGGCGGCAGGCGGCGTGATGTGGCCAGGTGACATCGGGCGAGCGCGGTGGCCGAGCGAGCTGCGGACGACAGCGAGCGTGGGGAAGGGGGGTTCCTCCGGGCGAGCTCGGGGGCGCCAGCGAGGCGCGGAGACCAGGCCGACCAGCTTTGTCGGCCGGTGTGCAGTGGGAAAACCGGGTTCCTCATGACCCCAAATGGTAGGCAAGGACCAGCGAGATGCGGGTCCTGTGGATGTGGAGCCAGACCGGCTCTAGCCAGTCTAGGCAAGGCAGTCGGCCCGCGTGAACCGCAGGCCGGTTCAGGCATGGTGGGCCGGACGAACCGGCCCGACCCACCTGTCCTCATCCGTTAAAAAAATTAAACACCTATAAAACGCAATCCAGGGTTTGTTTCACATTCTGTCTGTGGAAACGCGTTCCTGGCATCGAGACGAACATTTTAAGATGGTTTTGGGTGTTTTAACACCCGAGATGGGGCCTCGGTGGAGCGACACATACGTTAAGTGGCTTAGCGCTTTTCCTGAGATCCTTGTTTTGAGCAGCGCAGACGCATCCAATGTCTATTTTGAGCACCGTCAGCAGAGTTGTGACCCTGGCTTCAAGATGACTCTTTCTAAGGGTTTTTTGGGCATTGAAGATGGAGTTGAGGTTTGGGCCCCACAGCCCATCATTTAAGCTGCGTGCAGCGCTTCACAACTTTTTCATCGGATGTCCATTCGGGGCGTGCGAGCAGTCGTTTCTGAGTGTTTTTATGAGGGAATTGAAATGGTGTAAGCCACCCGCTTTAATTCTGCTCACTGGTGCGGGCCCCATGAGGGCCCTTTTGGGAGTTGGTGTGATTTCCAGTTTTATCACCGGGTGTCCGTTTTGGACAAGTGAATAGTCAATATTGTGTACTTTTTTGAAAGGATTACAACAGTGCGATCCGTTCGTTGCAATTCAGGACATAAATGTGGGTCCCATGCAGCAATGCTCATGTTTAGTATGTTGGAACACATATTTTTTTTCCGTATATCCATTTCAATCAAGTGAGAAGCCAATTTGACGTGTTTTCCTGAAGGGATCATAATGTTGTGATGTTCTTGATTGTTTTTGGAACCGAGGCTCAGGACCACGGGACGCCGACTGGGCGTAATGTAGTGTTGAACGACTTCTACATCAGATTTCGATTGGAGGCAGGTAAATATTCGTTCTCGCATGTTTTTCTGAAAGTATTACAATGGTAAGTTCTTTTTGGATTTGTGAAATCTCTATTGGGGTCTCTTTTAAATGTAGAAGTTGTAAGCTGCTCTAGTGGTGGTTCGCCCTACTATGTTTGTAGCGGACCCTTGGCGTGTGATCGCATGCACTCTCGTGTGAGTGAAGTAATGCTTGAAGAGATGTAGTTGGCCATGCCTGAGCCGATGTGTTGGAAAGTTAGAGTTGTTACGTTTATTCCCTTCGCGTTGATGTTGGGTGCCATGTGCATGATAACCTTTGGGCTGAAAACGTGTTATACTCTGGGAGTATACATGAACGCTTGGAGATACATTTGGTTTTTTGTACCTAATAACGTTTGTGTGCTTCGTTGGATTTGACATGGGGCCACACGTCATGTGGGCCCCATGTGCATGTAATGTTCTGCTTTTCATACCATTGACCTCTTGTGATGTAGAGGGTCCCTCTATTCTAATTTTTTTGACCATCCCGATTGAGTTTCCCCCTTGTTCTATTCTCGATTGTTGGCCAGTAGGGTTGAGTGGTTTCCCCAGGTTCTTTTCTAGATGGTTTGTCCAGCAGAGATGGTTTGGTTCCTCTGTTACTTCAGCTGTGAGGGATTTCAGTACCATGCCCCTTTCAATGGGTTGCGGCATCGTTTACGACTATGTGTGCTCAAATAGCATGGATGTTTTTTCCATTTTCTGGGATGAGTTATCTTAGTCCACTTTGATTGTGACTTAGCAGATTGGACCATGATCGCCTTGAGAGGTCGTGGAGTTTCCCCCGCCCTTCGTGTTCCGTCATAGAGTTCATGTGGATTCGGTGTGACCAACACATTACACGGGCACCGATCCTCTACCCAGGAGGTTGTTTCCAGTAGGACTGGCCAGGAAGTTGTTTCCAGAAGTGGTGTCCATTTGTTCCATCTAGCAGGGATGGCTAGTGAGGTACCATCCAGCAGGGATGGCCAGTGGGTTACTATTCAGCAGGGATGGCTAGAGCGGTTCTGGGTTTACCTCTATCAGGGCTGGGAAGTGGTCCCCGATTCCGGGTTTACCTCCAGATGGGCTGGGAAGTGGTCCCCGATGACGGTTCTGAGCCTCCCTCTAGTGGATTACCCTTTTATGGGACTGGGGATTGGAACTCGTCAATGACTTTAGCCGGGTCTCCCTCTAGTGGATTACCCTTCTACATGACTGAGCAGTGTGACACCCGTCGAATTTTTCCGGGTCTCCCTCCAGTGGGAACTCGTCGACTTCCAGGGATTACCCTCCAGTGGGGCTGGGAAAGGGGTCGTCTGTTGACTTTTAGGAGACCTCTCAACTATGAGGAACTAATGAGGTGTGGTTTTACGTTCCCCAAAACTCTCAAGTACGAGGGGCTCATTCCACACCGAGACGTGTCCTTGATACGTGACCTAAAACCATGCAGGCGAGTCAGCACCGGCCAAAGTGGATAGTGTCAAGGTTTGGTGATTTGTGCCCCTTGACATTCAATTCGGGGTAGACATGCTGGATGCTGGGCATAGATGGTATTTACATTTGGGACTGTTTGCTACAAACATTAATTGGTTGAGCTACGGTATGGACATCCCCTTTTGACCTTGTCTGGGCTTCTTGATTGAGCACATGCCTATGTATATACCTTATTCCAGTACCCACTTCTTGGGTTTTGGTTACTCTCCTTCCAGGAGAGGTGAAGATGCGTGGGGTATGCCACACGATTTCTGTGTCCAGCTTCTCATGGTTTGACGAGTCTACACCCCTACAATATGCAGCGAAGACATGACGAGAAGTTTATCTTCTCATCGTTTCTAGCTCCTTGTGTTTGGACGAGTCTACTCCCTTCCTCTTGTTGGGTAGAGCTATACTCTTTACTGCACTCTCAGTTTAACTCCTTTAATTCTCCCTTTTCGATTTACTGATCACCTCTACAGTACATACTTTATTTCTCCCTCGAGCCATCGGGGCATCCTACTGAGTATTTTTATACTCACCCCTGTTTGGGCTTTTCCCACACTTGGTGTGCCCTTGCAGACGACAGAAAGTTGGATAGAGACTTCAGTATATATTAAGAGATCGGGATCATGGACTACATACAGTGGTCAAAGTCGGGTTCCAGGTGGGGGGCCCTTCCAGTGGTTTTTCTTTTGATTACATGTTTCCGGGTTGTGGCACCTTTTCAGGTTGTGCGTGTGTTTTCCCCTTTTCTTGTTCAGTTTATATTCAGCACTTGCTTTGTACTGCTTAGAGGTCGATGCAAATTGTGTTTTATTTATATCATTTGGTACTTTACACTCTCTCTCTTTTTTTTAATCTGCCCTATTTCATTGAGTGGGATCTGTGTGTCCGTACAGGTACTCAGGAAAAGTCCTCCCTGAGTTGTTTAGCCTTCGCTGCTGGTCACTAGCCCCTGACCTATGGAGGTTGGCTTGGGAGAGTTGTGGCTCGAGCCTGGGTAGGGTCAGATCGTGACAAAGTGGTATCAGGTGTATGTTCATTCCTTGGGACATTGTTTGGATGTCCCTATAAAGGAAATGGTTGGGATTTAGAGAAATGGTGTCAACGTGTCTCGAGAGTGGCTCTCCGGCCAGGGAGTCCAGTGATGATGCGGCGACCGACGTATCTATTCACCAAGACCTTGATAACACGCTTGTCGAATCAGAATGTTGAGACACTCATTGCAGGGAAAATTAGTTTGTGCATAACATAGTACTGAGTCTTTGATTTTCCTTTGTGAGTAGGATTTTCATCATTGTTGTTGTTGTGATATACTTATATTCTAATCTTATCGCATCACTCCTTGATAATATTCAGGATGTCTCCGTGAAGGCAGCCATCTAGGATACTAGCTTTCATTATTTATGATGACCATGTGAGCTACGAGGCCATAGTTCAGGACCCATCATGCGAGTCCCTTTCTCTAGGTGGGCCAGTAGCAGCACCCCCACCTGGTGAGCAGCTGAAATCTTCAGTAGAGAAGATTGAGCTTGAGCGTAGGTTGAGCGAGCTCTGTGAGTTCCAATGGCAGAGACCGTTGTGGATCAGTGGTGATCCAGACCCTCAGGTAGTAGAGGTTTGGCTCGAGATAGTATTCTTCCTGTTCAGGCCTATGTAGACTCTGACAGATCTTATGGTGACTTTGGCATCCATCCTTTTTCACGGAGCATCTTGGTGTTGGTGGAGTCTGGTGACTCAGTTTCTTGACGATTCATCACTTTCGTGGGGCGACTTTCAGTTATTGTTTCATGAAGTGTTTTCCTCTCCTCCTAACACTTCGTTCGGATTCAAGAGCTCCAGTAGTTTCAGCAGGGAGGGATGACGGTGGCCGAGTACACGACTAGTTTTGAAGACCGTGCACGTTTTTACCCATACATGGTCCAAGAAGACAACTTCCGAGAATGGATGATTGAGAAGGGTCTCTACAGAGAGATTCATGCTGTCATAGTAACCATGGGAATTACCACTTATTCTAGGGTGCAAATTCAGGTGCTAGTGACAGAGAGATTCCTGTCATGTTCTACTGTTGGTGGTGGCAGCCAGCTCGACCGAGCCGAGACGTCTGCTGCAGCTAGCGTGCATCGGGTGACAGGACCTCGACGAAGGTGGATTTTTGATAACTGGACTCAGGGGCACAGTCTTTCACCACAATGATGTTGTAGGTCACCAGTGCACCCAGAGAGATTTGGTGTTATGCTTGCGATGGGTGAGGTCACCTGGTGTGACACTGCCTGACCAGGTGTGCTGAGAATATCAGGCAGGCAGCAGGTGCACCATCGCAGTAGAGGCAGCACCGTTATTGGAGTAGTGCCCAAATATGCAATGTATTTAGAGGAGAGGGAGGGGCTTGAAGTGTAGGATATCATTACAAGGTCTTCCAATCACCACCAGGAGGTCCACGTCTGGCCCTGGGAGCTGACAGTTGGGACCGCGGACAACTGCAAGATTTGGATTTCTATGATCCTACAGAGCATGAGGTTATAAGAGGTACACTCTACATCTCTTCTACTTTTTTTAGTAGAATTATTAGGATCTGTGTGTGGAATGCTCTTCTCCATGCTCCATGTTTGAGTTGTTACTAGGGTGGTGTGGGGCGTTAGTGTAATCATGTGTTGGTAAGGTATAAGGCATGGAACCATTCTCCTTAGTCCTTGGTGGAGAATCCTTCGCCTTTCGAGTGTTTCATAGAGTCATGGTTGTGAGACATCGACTGTGAAATCATCCGTGACCAAATATCCTTGGTTGTCACACTATATGGATATTCTAAAAGAGGTATTCACTGTGATTTGTCCCAGCTGCAAACGGTGATTCCAGTCATGACGTGCGACGTAGAGGTTCGACCAGGGAGGAGCTACCCCGGAGGTCCTTCGGGCCATTTGATACCGTGCGAAGGGATGGAGAGGTTCTCTACGGCCTTGCCCTAACCCCTATGTCTGGAGTGGGAGTACGACGTCTCCCACGTGACTCACATGAGAAGAAGTGTGCATGCACCTATGCACGTCCTCAGCAAGGGAAGACCCCACATGAGTGGACCAAATCCTTTGGTCTGTGTGAGGTGGCGCATAACTGTACAAGAGTTCTTCTGGGTACGGAAGATCCAGGTGAGAGCTTAGTACCCTGAGTTTTTTCTTGCTTTTGCTTTTAGGGGATGAAAATATTGGAGGGAATGATGTAAGAACACATTTTTTCTCTAAAAATAATTTGTAATTTTCTTGATTTTTTCCAAAGCAGCGCCTTCAGACGGCGTAGGATTTTGAGACCCGCTATGACCGGAATTAAATTTTCAGTGCGTTCACACTAGGAATAAATAATAAATGGTATAACTGCTAAAAGGTGATTTAGATAATAAATCGGAGTGTACTGATGGGTCTGAAATGGTGTGTTTACCCTAGGAATGATATAGAACATGTCTATGTGGGACGTTGGGACCCCTCGCCCGTTACCGAAACGTTAAATAGATAAATAAAATAATTAATTTTTTCGTTTAACGGTTAAATACAGTTATATCATAAACAGTTGCTCAAATTGGAAATATGAGGGCACAGTTGAGTCCGTAGCATGCCGTTTACCCTATAAGTGGTGTAATTTTAGTGGGTGCAGCCCTTCGTTGGAAAATAGCCCCAGGGGAGTTTTCATAATTTAGCGGCCGCGGATGTTATGTTTTATAATTTTTTGAATGGAGACTTGGATTAAAATTGTGATACCTCCATTTGACTTGGGAGGTGGTTTTTACCCTAGGGGAGGATTAATCATGACCATGCCAGAGGTTTCAGAAACAGTTCTTTTTGGGAGGAAATCCATAATAAAAACATAAATTCTATTTAAGTTTATTTTTTCCTCCCATCTCTCTCATTTCACCTTGGCACCTCCCCCTGGCGAAACCCCCTCACCCTCAACCTCCTCTCCTCTTCCAGCCCCCTCCACCTTCCTTCTCCGTTTAAGGCGGCATCATGCGGCGGGTGTGGTATTGGCATGTGCGCTGAAGCTCCGGGTAACACAAAACAAGGTAGGACAGTGCGTTTACATTTTTAATTACCACACCCACTTCGATCTCAATTTTTAGCATCATATTTCTATTTAATCTTCGAGAAAACCCATAAATGAGTAGTATACATTTTGAGCTTCCCAACCCACCTATAGGATTTAAATTTGGAGTCACTAGGAGTCAGTGACTGCAAGTCAAGGTTAGTTGGTTTTTTTTGGGTGTTCCGGCGGCGATCCGGCGTGCAGAAGCCATAGCAGGCGGCAGGCAGTAGTGCTCCGAGCTCTAGGCGGTGGGCGGAGGGCACCGGCTTTAGGTAGAAGGTGGCGTGATGTGTCCGGGAGATGGATGGAGAGTGCGGTGGTCAGGCGAGCTATGGGTGACGGTGAGCATGGGGTAGGCGGTTCTTCCGGGCATGCACAGGGGCGCCGACAAGGCGCGGAGACCAGGCCAACCAGCTCGGCCGGTCGGCGTGTAGGGGGAATACCAGGGTCCTCATGACCTCAGATGGCAGGCAAGGACCCATGATATGCGGGTCCTATAGATGTGGAGCCGGACTGGCTCCAGCAGGTCCGGGCGAGGTGGTCGGCCCACGTGAACCTCGGGCTGGTTCAGGGATGGTGGGTCGGCCGAACTGGCCCGACCCACCTTTCTTCGTCCATTAAAAAAAATAAATGCCTCTAAAATGAAAACCAGGGGTCAGATTCACATGACGTCTGTACAAACACATTCCTGGCATCGACAAGAACTTTTTTAGATGGTTTCAGGTGTTTTAGATCCTTAGATGGGGTCCTCTGTGGAGCGATGCATACGTTAAGTGGCTTAGCGCTTTTCCTGAGATCCTTGTTTTGAGCGGCGCGGACACATGATATGTTTGTTTTGAGTGATGTCAACGGAGTTGTGACCCTGGAATCAAGATGATGTTTTCCAAGTGGTTTCCGAGCATTGAAGCTAGAGTTGGGGCATGGGCCCCACTGTGTGTCTTTTAAGATGCGTGCAGTGCTTCACAACTTTTTCATCGGACGTCCATTAGGAGTGTGCGAGCAGTCATTTCTGAGTGTTTTTTTGGGTGCATTGCAATGGTGTAATCCGCCGACTTTAATTTTGCAAACTGGTGTGGGCCCCAAGAGGGCCATTTTTGGAGTTGACGGTGATTTCTAGCTTTATCACCGGGTTTCTGTTTTAGGTAAGTGAATAGTCAATATTTTGTACTATTTTGAGAGAATCACAATGGTGTAATCCATTCTTTGTGCTTCAGTACCGAAATGCGGGACCCAGGCAACACCGCTCATGTTCGGTATGTCGAAACACATCTTTTTCTCCGGATATCCATTGCACTCAAGTGAGAAGTCAATTTGACAAGTTTTCCTAAGTGGATCACAATGGTGCGATGTGCTTGACTGTTTTTGGAACCGAGGCTCGGGACCATGGGACGTCATTTGGGCGTAATGCAGTGTTGATCGACTTGTACATCATATTTTTGTTGGTGGGGGTTAAATAATCATTCTCGCATGTTTTTCTACAAGGATTACAACGGTACAATCTGTTTTGATGTTTGGAGTCTCTTCTGGGATCTCTATTAAACACAGAAGCAAGTATGGTTCTTCGGTGGTGGTTCATCCTACTATGTTTGTAGCAGACCCTTGGCGTGTGATTGCATGCACTCCCGTTTGAGTGACGTAATTCTTGAAGAGATTTAGTTGGTCGTTCCGGAGCCGATGAGTTGGAAAGTTGGCGTTGTTATGTTTACACCTTTCATGTTGACATTGTGTGACGTGTGCACTATAGCCTTTGGGATGAAAACATGGTATTCTCTGGGAATATATAGGAACACTTGGATGTACATTTGGTATTTTTTACATGAGAACGTTTGTGTGCTTGGTTGGAGTTGACTTGGGGCTACATGTCGTATGGTCCCCATGTGCGTGGCGTGTTCTACTTTGCATACCCTTGACCTCTTGCGACGTAGAGGGTCCTTATGTTCTCTTTATTTTGACAAGAAGAGTTGAGTTTTCCCCTAGTTCTATTCTCAATTGTTGACCTGCAGGGTTGAGTGGTTTCCCCTGGTTCTTCTCTCGTTGGTTTGGCAGGAAGAGATGGTTTGGTTCCTCTGTTTCTTCATCTGTGAGGGGTTTCAGTACCGTGCCCCTTTCACCGGACTGTGACACCATTTACGACTACGTGTTCTCGTACAACATGGGTGGTTTCCCACTTTTTGGGAGGAGTTGTCTTAGTCCGCTTCGATAGTGACTCAGTGGATTGTAGTGTGATTTCCCTGAGAGGTCGGGAAGTTTTTCCCATCCCTTCGTGTTCCGTGATAGAGTTCCTGTTGAATCGATGTGACTAACACATTACGCGGGAACCAATCCTCTACCCCGGATGTTTTTCCAGCTATTCTATCCATGTGGTTGTTTCTAGCAGGGGTGGCCAGTTGTACCATCCAGTAGGGATGACAAGTACTGTACAATCTAATAGGGATGGCCAGTGGGTTACCATCCAGCAGGGATGGCCAGCATTGTAACATTCAGTGGGGATGTCCAGAGCGGTTCCAGGTTTACCTCCATCGCGGCTTGGAAGTGGTCCCCGATGACGGTTCCGAGCCTCCCGCCAGTGGAGTACCCTTTTACAGGACTTGGAGTTGGGACTCGTTGAAGACTTTAGCCGAGACTTCCCCTATTGGATTACCCTTTTCTGGGACTGGGCAGTGTGGCACCTGTCGACTTTTGCCAGGTCTCCCTCCAGTGGGAACCCGTCGACTTCCAGGGATTACCCTCCAGTGGGGCTGGGCAGGGGGTCTCCTATCGACTTTGAGGAGACCTCTCGACTACAGGGTAGTGACAAGGTGTGGTATGACGTTCCCTAGAACTCTCAAGTACGAGGGGTGCTTTCCCCACTGAGACACATTTTTTAGATGTGACCAAAAACTGTGTGGGAGACTCAGTGGCGCCCAAAGAGGATAGTGTAATGGTTTAGTGATTTGAGTCCCTTGACTTGAAGTTCGGGGTAGACATGCGGAATGTTGGGAATCTATGGTGTTTACTTCATGAACTATTGGCTACTCACTTGGGCTGAGCTACGGGATGGAGATCCCCTTATGATCTTGTTTGGGATTCTTGATTTAGAATACACTTATGTATATACCTTGTTCTAGTACCCACTTCTTTGGTTTTGGTTACTCTCTTTACAGGAGTGGCGAAGATGCGTAGGGTATGCCACATGCTTTCCGGGTCTAGCTTCTCATGGTTGGATGAGTCTACGCTTCTTCTTTAGGTAGTTATGACTCAACGAGAAGTTCATCTAATCCCTGTTTCTTGCTCCTTGTGTTTGAAAGAGTCTACTACATTCCTCTTATTGGGTTCAGATGTACTCTTTACTACACTCTCGGTTGTACTCCTTTACTTCTCCCCGTTCGATCTACTGCTCACCTCTTCAGTACCTCCTTTGTTGCTCCCCCAAGCCTTCGAGGAATCCTTCTGATTATTTTTATACTAACCCCTTCTTGGGATTTTCCCACACCTGGTGTGCCCTTTAAGGTGATGGACCGGTGGATCGTGACTTCAGATGATCTTAGGAGATCATGAGCTTGGGACATCTACAGTGGTTGGAGTCAGGTTCCGGGTGGGGGACCCTTCTAGTTATTTTTCTTTTGTTTACCTTTTTCTAGGTTGTGGAAACTTTTCTGGTTGGGCGCGTGTTTTCCAAATTTATTTTTCAGTTTACCTTCAGAACTTGATTTGTAGTGTTTAGAGGTCGATGCACTTTAGGGTTTATTTATTTCAGTAGTACATTACTCTATCTCTTTTACTATGCACTATTTCATTGAGTGGGATGCGTGTGTGTGTGTATAGGTACTCAAGCAAAGGCCTCCTCGAGTTGTTTAGCCTTCGACCCTTATCGCTAGCCCATGGCCTATGTAGGCGGGTATGGGGTAGTTGTAGCTTGAGCCCGGGTAGGGTCGGGTCGTGACATCCTATGGTAGGTTCTTGGGAATATTTAATTCTATATTAAATGAATTTGTATACCAGTTCATAGTGGTTTTCATTGATACAATACATGTGTATTTTGATTAAGAAGACGTCAATATATAGATCATATTAGTATTTTTGGGTATTATTGATTATCATCATCTATTAATAATGTATTCATTTTTTTTTGTGGCTCTGAGGTCCATTTCTTGGATTTTTTTTTCTCATCACAGATTAGAAGTATATCCTTCAATAGTAAATGTTATTTTTAGTACCCCAAAATATTTTTATAGAAGTGTATATATTACATGTTATTTAAAAAAATTATAAGAAGTTCATAACTGACTTCTATTTGATGTTGAGTCCTTGTATAGCCTTGGACGAGAAGAATTACTATAACAAATAGACTTACTAGGGATTTAATATTTTTATTATTTAAAAATAAGAAGATGAGTGATAATGTACTTTTTTTCATGGTTTTTGAGTTCAGTTTAAGTTTTACTAGGGTTATTCACATAAAAAATTGGGTTTTATTCTAATGAATCAAATATTAGTAATGATATGGTTATTGGATTCTTGTAGTTTTGTTTTCACTGAAGATGTTACAACATCACCTCAATATTGAATGGTTTTTAGTCATAAAAAATGACAGGATCATGATATATATTCTCATTGAATGATTCCAGAATTTATAAATAGTGGTTCATGGAAGTAATATATGATTATGACTTCATGATTTCTTATATACCAGGTCAGGGGAATTTTCTGGTTGATGCATGTGGAATAAATTCTATTCATGATGTTGTGATTGTTTCAAGGGATTATTCGATATTGATGGAATATCTATACATAATGAACGTTTATATTGTAGATATTAACTGTATATATTGTCACTAATATATTTTTGTATACTAATATTTGGTTTAGTATGTAACGGACCCTTAGTTGGTATATTTTTTTGCTGGAGTTTTGGAAATATCGATTCATTTGTTATGATATACCTAAGGGGTGGTCTATGGAAAATACATATTGGGTATTTTATTTTGGGATTATATTTATTCCATTGATTATATGTGATATAGTTCTTAGTGAATTCCACAATTTAGCATTTTCAGTACATCCAGCAGATGATAAGAAGTACCATTTCATAAAAGATCTATTTTTTTGTCCATGGTTGATGATTTCCCTTATAGAGTTTTTTAACTCAGTTTTTGGTGTTCCATAGGTTGTAAATGAGAATTGTGATCCCAATGGGTTAATTTAGACATTCTATGTCTTTCACAATAAGAGGTCGGACATATCATTAAATATCATCACCAATTTACCTTTTGTTTAGGGATGACATGATTCACTTTGGGTAATTTTAAATTTATTGATAAATTCATCTCACTTATTTAATTTTTCAGAGTGAATGTAATTAAATTTTTATTATTTTTGTATCTATGAGAGATAGTGAGGATCCCTAGTGTTCTGAATATAATCATATTTGATGGGAATCCACGTTTCCCCTCCAACGATTAGAGATGTATTTGTCAGGACTTTCCCTCTCATTTATTCAATAAGATGAAAATTCATTCATAAAAATGGTCATATATATACAATTTCACTTAAATTGTATTTAATTTTATGTATTGATATTATAGATTTTATAGCTTTTTGGGTGAGGATCGTACCCTTATTTTGGTTTTCATATAGTAATTGTTGTCACACCCTAATTGGTGATTCCCTTTTAAAATAATTTTGTGGGTAAAGTTATAGATCTATATTGTGTTGTATTCTTGTTTGAGATTATATGATTCATGGAATAGAAATGTTGAAAATTTTGATTGAGATCGTTTAGGTTATTCATGTGTAGATTAAAATAGACACAAATTTAAAAAAGTACTATGATGATGATAGAAAGACGCCCTTGTGGTATGATATTATAGATAACATTTTCACAAAATTATCATCTCATCAATGATTGTGGATATCCATTAATGTGAGTAATATTTTTCTCACGTTTTTTAGTTCTCTCATGGTCTTTAGAATCTTGGAGACATTTTAAATTACAGAAAACGACCCTTATACTGCATAGATCATACCATATACCAATGGTTATACACCATTTTTATAATCCACATAACTATTGGTATAATCCACATAACTGTAAGTATACCCAATAATAATTCTTCTATTAAATGTGAGGATTGAGAGAATCAATATATGGATATACAAATGGTTTATTTTGAAAAAACTGGTATTGATCAAGATAAGATTTGAACACCCATGTTTTGACATAATATGTGGGTATACATATATACAGAATCTTCAGGAAACTATGTGTATTGAGTCCTATAAAATTGTAATGTATACCAATGTTACGTAGAGACATTAGTATACATTCTAATTATCCCTACTAAATAAATCTTTCCAGCAGCTCATTAGAAAACTGAAAATAAATTAAAAACCAAAATACACATTTAATGCATTTAAAATATAATATATTTATCATTTAAAAATTTGGTAAAAAATAGTTTTCAAACAATTACATTTCTATAAACTACATTTTATGTTCAAAAAATCAATTGGTTTTTGTAATGGGTCAGTAAGAAAACATATATCATAACTGTTAACAAAAAGAATGATGGGACCAATATGTCCCTCATCACTAATGGTGTTATCATAATTAACACTATAAATACCATCAACATTGTCTCATAGAGAACCAACATCATCTAATTTAGCATCATCATTATCACCATCAATACAATGAGTATGATCACCTTAAACACCGCCATGCCCATCATTGATAAAACTTGGTGTATCAAATAAAGAGATATTTTTTCCACAAATAAATCTAAAATATTATGAACCTCTTATAGACGTTATAGATATATAACCATCATATTTTTCATGAACTATTTCTTGACCAGTTTACTTCTTTCAAGGACATTATATCAATTTTATGGAATGAACTAATTATACATGATAATTTTTAGCTCAGTGTGGTTAGAACATTGAGATGTTCATGAGGAGGGATAATACACAGTGTTGATGATTATTTTCCTAGTTCAAAATTAGAGTTTTCCCTCATTATTATGACATATTAAATGTTTCAAATAATCATTTCTACAAAACATGTCATCTTATATATCATCAAGGTCCTATAATGAATAGTATTGAAAATATAAAAAAGGTATCTAATTATGAATAATGTATCAGGATTTGAAATATCAATAAGAAATCATGCAATAATTTCTTCTGTATTTTCATTTATAGCACTTCCATACTTTTTTCTCCACTTCATAGAAATTAATTTTTGTTTTCATACATGGAAATTAATGAAAAATGTCACTTACTAAAAAAATTGATTATTATAATAGTACGTTATTGAATAATAAAAAATTTTATCTCCAAACCATAGAAAATTTAATTTTGAATATATATGCAATTAATAATCTACAAACATCATGTCAAAACCTTCCCACATTATATTAAATTATATTTTTGTTTCAAAATGTTGTATTAACATTTATCATCACATTATATTATGATGAAAGGGAGTTAATCTACATGTGATTATTTGAAATTAATGATCATATAAGAACTATGGATAATGATAACGCTATGTTAGATTAATAATATTGTTACAAGATCATTCCAAAGAAACAATTTGATGAAGCATAGGATCTCATCACAAAATATAATTAAATAAAATGTTAGTTATGTATGGAATCCCAAAAATGTAGAATAATATAACATGATCATATACTATAATTAATAATTTAAACCATATCATTTGGATGCATGGATTATATTGATCATTTCATCCCAATTATGAACTCAGTAGAAAATATTATATAATAAAAAATATAAAACCATATCAGTTAACTGCATTGTCTCTATCCATAAATATCCATAATGTTGTGAAACTGTACAATGTCATATAAAAACCACATATCAATTAGTATTTTTAGTTATTTTTTAGGTTTTACAATTCCAATTAAAAAAAATTATTCTCTAATGACATAATACAATTATTGTGTGATGATATATACTTTTAACTAGTTTTAATGCATGATCAAATGAATTTTGTAATAGTTTTATATTTTATCATATATTATTTTATATTAGTGATCACCAATTTTATGTATTGGATTATTTTTCAACACCTACACACCGTAATGAAATTTATGCATTCAAAATCATATGTATCATAATTTTTTTGTTGGAAATGATCACAAATTCCACTAATTATACTATTGAATCATCATTAGAAAAGTTGAACAAATGAATGTGATTATACAATCCATTTAGTGAAAGCCTATTCTATATAAAATTGTCGATTATTAGAGTTTTTTTAGTAAAAAATGTATCAATTATAATAATGGTTGAAATTATATAATCATGTCCTTTTGAATGAAATATTTCTTGCACCTTTTTCTGAAAAATACAAATCAATTGGAATTATAATTAAAATACACTATTTAATTGGAATTATTTGACTACATCCCATTGATACTTGAAAATACATGTAATGATATCTTAAAATATCATTAAATGATCACTTGTTTAGATAGTAAAAATGTACATAAATGCAATCATCCATGTTAATGAAATAAAATGTTCAACTCTTAAGGGGTAGAAATCATGGGAATGTGATGAAAAATAAATATCATATAATTATTTAGAAATATTTATAGGCTATAATGAATTGATTTTGTTTGTATTATATTAACACATTCTTATATTTCCTTGTTTATATTAGGTATGTATATTGGGGGGTGTTGGTTGATGATTAAAAAATTTATAATGGGGGGTAAACTTATATAAGCATAAATATTTTGATGGGATTGTAGAAATGTGTGTAGTAATAAATTATTTCTTGAAAAATTCGTTTTTATCCAAAAAAGTACTGAATCTAGAGTGGTATAAATTTTTTGATTATTTATCAACATATTTGAAAATTATTGTTACTAAATATTATTTTATACATTTGGTTTTACCTAGAAGAATTGGGGTGATGAGCTATAGGATCATAAATAAAAAAGGTTGTTTGTTATTAATTGTTTCAATTATTTCAAGGTGAATTGAAAAATTGTAAAAGAAGTGGAAGTTATTTAAATAAAATAAAAATATATACCCCTAAAAACACCATTTTATTTCTTATCAATAAAAGAGAGATAAAAAATGGTGGATTACACATGTATAGAAGTTTATTTGTTTGAGGGTATTTTTAAATAATAAAATGGTCATATTAAAAATCACATGATTGATGGATGTATTTTTGGTCAATAAGAATGATTAAATTTATATAACTGATTATTTTAATATATGTGGAAGAAGATAATGGATTGGAAGTGTGAGGAGGATCCAATGCTTGTTGAATATGGAATGGGGTTCCAAGGAAATGTTTCACTATACATAATGAATATTAAATTTGGGTAGACCTGTATTGGGATAAAAAATGTAACGAGGAATGAATTTTTAGTTTTTGGGCATTTATATATGTATATTACCTCTATAGTAAACAAATTAGTATTTTTATTAGGAATTATAATGACATAGAAACAATATTTCATAAAAAAGCTAGTACAACCACATAGGTAACTAAGGCATCAAAATAACACCAGAAAACCAATGATGTTATTAGTCAGCCTCAATCCATCTAAGATGAGTATAGAGGGTGACTAGACCGAACATGGTTTAGTGTTGGTTTTGAGATGCGAAGAGTTATTAGACTTATCTTTTTTGTAGTCCGTTAAATAAAAATAGGGGGAACCATCACTATATAGATTTTAAGGAGTCTATTATGGAGAGTGGTTTACTATATGAAAGTTTCCTCCTAAGGTAATTTCTAATATAGGATACAATTTATCAAATAAATTTCTTTTTTAATATTTCATGTGTGAGGGAATTTTGAAATTATACAAAGATTTTAAAACATATATTAAGGCTAAAAAACTATTTATTCTAATAATTCAGGTTTCAAAGGAAAATATTTATAAAATATGGTAATGTTATTTGAGGATAATAGTACAATAATATCACTGGTGGATAATAGAATTTATAAATATGATAGATCCAAAAATTATTGACAATATATTTTTTAGAAAATATAAAAAAATATAGTTTTGAAATTTATATGAAATAATCACACTAAATAATAAAAAATTATATATAGTTCACCTACTGAAATGTTTTAAATTTGGGATTCTGGAACACGATTATTGGGATTATTATTCAGTATTTTATAAAATATAAAATATTCTATTTTTGTTTACTCTCAATATGAAAAATCATGAATCCTATCTAATATATAGATAACCCTATATTTTAACTTCATCAAATAAATCCATCTTAATTGGGTAATAAATTAAATATTGATTATGTTTCTATTCATATAAAATTACTTAAAGCCACTAATTTACTGGTATTTTAGTAAACCAAAATGTGTGTATTTACATCCAATCATCCATCTTTTTTATGATTTTTTTCGATGCATCTATAAAATTAATTAGAATTAAATTTTCAATAGATACCATTAAATAATAAGAATACAATAAAAACATTAATCTTCCAATATATGAAATTTTCAAGGGATTGTGTTGTTAGAATGTTGGGGAATATCGGTATACACTATAACTGAAATCAAACTCTAATATTACAACTAGATAATAAAACATTTTTAAAATATCACCAATAATCCCAAATTTCCATTATTCATTCCACCATATGAGATTTACATCTGTGAAAATTAAACTATTGTAGATATGAACATGTTAATTCATATAAATACAATAGTAATATATAAAAACTGTTATCAAATATTCATAGACATATATAGAACTATGAATTAATATTTATTTCATTACTGATATCACTCCATGAGATTGGTTTAACATAAATGAAGTCACTATATATGGATAATGTTTCTATAAATCTTCAACATTGTTTGGAATTTCTATCTAACAATTTATTTCATTCATTGGAATCTAATTTTTTTTATGATTCTATAAATCAAACATACTCATGATACCATGTCATTTATTAAATGTACACACTGAATAATATAAAAAATGAAAATAATTAATTAATTCAAAGATAATTGGAAAAAATGATGTGATATAATTTATCAGACTTGTAAAAAAAATATAACGTCAGGTTATCATTAGGATATGACGGATTCATGGGATAACATAGATTTGTAGCCATTGAATGATGTTCTTGTTACAATGAATGCACCATGATATCTATATATAGTGAAGTTTAAAGAGAGGGAACACAATATTCGTATCTTAGATGGACAGTAGGAAATAGGGGCAAGACAGTCATTATAGGATAAGGATAGAAGGGTTGGGGATACATATTATGATTTGGATATGGTATATGTGTGAGTATCCCAAGATTTATAATGGAAATGGTATAATATATAGATCAGAAATAATATTATGATGGAGGCATAGGTTGGATCATCCATAGATGCTCATAAAGGGGAGGAAAATTTGTGACAGTTGGAATGTCCACAAGCGGGAAAGGGTTTGGACAGATATAAAAGGTGCTCTATGTAGCTCCTAGAGAACCCCCTCTTTGTACCATACTAGTAGGATGATGAGATATAAACACCAGTTCATATGAATTTCCTTAAAAAAATTTATAAATATTTATAATATATCTTGAAATATAATGCATAATAAGAATATTTCAAATATTATAAGAACAGTGGGAGCTATTTGAGGAATACCATTTTCCTATAGTTGTCAACCATTATAAAATTAGATCATCCTTCTAAATTCTTTATTAACATTCATAATATTCATAATAATGAAATGAAAAATTTTTATAAAGTGTTTTCAGAAATTATTCATCCAACTAATAAGTCAATCGAGACATAAACAATATCAAAACATATATTAGAAACTATAATTTAAAACCATGATATACATGTTTTAAAAAACCATTTTAAAACATCTTTCAAACCTGGTTTTCATAAGTGAAATAAATATAATTACATTCAATGAAAAAATTAAAAAAATTATTGGTTCAAGTAAAATATAAATTAATTTACTTAATGTAGTACAGAACTAAGAAACCAACATCCATGTAAATGTATTGAACTTTGATCACATATGGTTTATTTAATATATTACCCACCACAATAGGAGGTTCATTATATATTATCACAATTAGACAACATGAGTTATCAAATAAAATATTTTGGTCAACCCTAATGATGGAATCAATTGAATAAATTTTTTCCCCACCATAATGAACAATATTCCTCAGGATTACTATAATAATTAACACCATCATAATTTATTATATGGTCATTCACATAAAACACTTTATTTTCAACTGATTCCAAAATATATGGTTCACCGATGTCCAAGAAACGATTCATGTTAATAACTATGAATCTATAGTAATCAGAAAATGTACCAAGTCAAACAATTGAAAAAAAAATTAAATTCCATAATAGTGACTCGAACACGAGAGTATTAATCCATTTAAAATATGTTCCCAGTAAGTCCATAACAAGACATATATTCAAATCACGACCTAATATATAATTCACTAACTTAATAATCTATTATTTTTGTTAACATAACACCATAATTATATGTTATGATATTCACAAAATTATTAGTTATAAAATATTTATTTTCCATTGAATAATAATGATTAAATATGACAAATAAATGAATTCAAAGGAATAGATAATGCTCTTAATTTTTTATAGAAATAGTAAATAAAAAAACTCAATAAATGAAATTTATATGTATAAAAAAGTAAAATTAATATCTATATTTTTTGTAAATTAATTTAATGGTCATATAATTGTTTTCTAACAGGATAGACTCTCTTTGAAATTTATAGTGTCTCTCAATAAAATAGGAATATATAGATTCACTACAATTATTAATTTTTATGTTATCTATAAAAAATGATTATAAATTTATTTGGTATTCTTCAAATGACATATTATGAGATAAAATATAAATATTCAAATTATAAACATCATATACAAATAAAAAATCATAGTTAGACAATACTGTGTGATGTTCCATATAAATCTATTTAAGGCTCAATGATTCCATTGTATATGACCAAGGAATTCCACATTTCCGGTAATGATATGGAAATAATCTCAATTTCCTTATACATCTCATCATCATTTCTCAATGGACTTTTGCATCTTATTCTATCATTATAAAAATACATTGATAAAAAATGCAGACATTTTTTATCCACATAACATCTCATAACAAAACATTTACAATAAATCATGTTTTTAACATAAGATGCCATTGATGAACAATTTAATTTATTTGGATAAATCCAAAAAAACCTGTCCACCATGAATAGTTTCATTTGAATTATGGACAATTGCATAATGTATTCTAGTTAAAAATGATCGATGAAAACTTTTCTACAACTCAATAAAATTTATTGGTTACTCTAACTTCATGTTTATGAAGAAAGAAATAGAATAAACATAGCATAAAGGGATCTATAAAAATAGAACAAGATAAAAAAATTTATCCATAAATAATTAGATTTTAAATTCCAGATTTATATTGGAATCAATTCGTGATGAAGGATGCTATGATCATATTTTTTAGGGATTTTTATTTCAAATCTATTTTTTGACTGATTTTTGTTTTTATTTTTTTGGAATAACCATCAGGTACCTTGAAATTATCATATATTTATAGAAGTGAATTTTTTCATAAAGGAATCATCATATTAAAATCACATGGAATTTTCTATTTATTTCAACCGATACGTACACGATGTGGTTCGTGTCAAATAACCCAATCCAACAAGTTCCATAAAGAACATAATATATATATCATCATCCCCTTTATATATAAAATAATTTATTGTAGGATTTGACATTTATTGGACTTGATTTGAGTTATGTCTAATTAATGGTGTAAATTTATTGACAAACATAAAAACTAAAAAAAGATATTTTTATTTTTTTAATTGTAACGGTATTCTATTTCAACACTCTTCCAATTTATAAATTTTATATTACAATCAGTTGATGAAAAATGACAACCATAAATTCATTATGTATGATAGTTCATGAAATATGTTTTTTTTGTTCAATGTCATCAATATTAGAAACAATCTGTTAATTTTTATAATATTGTTTATTGATTTTATATAATCATTGATTCCCCATGAAAGTGATACTTCAATGATATTTATGTGTTCTAGATGATGTGTTATTTATAAAAATAATACATGAAGTTATTCCATTTTTTCCCTAACCTAGAATCACTCCATAAGATGATAAATCATATAAAGTCCATTGAATCGAATTATACGTATGAACTATATTATATAAATATAAATCGAATGTGCGCATAGCCATGCCCAAAAGATGTATTGAATCATTTTTTGAAGGTTTGTATTTGACATCTATATCATTCCCAAAATCATAAGGTAATGATATTATCAATCTCAACAAAGTTATAAAAAAATCATTCACATCCAAAAATGATGACTAGAAACATGAAAAAACAGTATATGTGTTGGGATACGTATTAATCTAAAAAAAATAGAATGAAACCATTATAAGATAGCCCCATTTAAAAATTGTGCACCTTATGTGTAAAATCTAGATGTTGTCAATAAAATATATTCCTTAAAAATCTGTCATGAGGATAAAAAAACTCTACATTATTTTAATTTCCCTTTGAATCATTCCATCTCATATTGGTAGATATTTCAACAAACATTTAGATATTTTGAAACCTATGAAAGAATGAAATGTGAAAAACAACATTTTATTGAACATAATATGGTGTTACATCTACATTAACATTCTATGAAGATGTAAAAAAATTTACTTCCATTATGTTCTTCAATTTCCAACAAAAATTAACTAGAATTTTTTATTCGAGAATATATTTTATTAGTATAAAATACATGATGGTTAATTAAAATAAATTCCATATAATTATTTCATAGAATATGAATACCACCTACAATAATTTCCAAGAAAAAGATATGAATATATTCAATGGGGGTATTATAAATTATATACATGATTTATCAATGATATAAAATCATTATAAATAAATAATAGTTCATTTTAGTACATTCATGATATAAAAGAGTTATTTCATCATCCACTATAGTTTTCAATCTCTCTCTACATAAAAATATTCATTAATTTTCTTTTAATTATTGATATTACTATCTTCATTGAATTAGATACTGTATTTATAAATATGATACACAAATGAAAACCAATCAAATATAAATTTTATTCATAAAACAACACTCTTCACATTAATGAAAAGTATAACATCGTCTCATCCCTCCATTGTGAGAAATAACATGATTGTTTTTTATTTATAGCTGTTTTATATGGTAACTAACTTCTTCCAAACATTACGATGGTCTTCCAATGCATTTATAACATGGGAATATAATAAACCTCTATCAAAAGAATTTTTGAATTAATAATCAATAAAATTATCTTACTTATTTTGAAACTCAGATGAAATATGATGAGTATGATATATGCATCATATGTCCATTATATTACAGGATAAAAGTTTATATTATAATAAAAAATGAAAAAAATAAATATAAAATTCAATAAAACCAATTTTATTATTGCTTTTGTCAATGTTTCGATGTTGACTTAAAAAACAATGAACATGAAAAATAACATATGCAATAAGTTATGATGAAAAAAAATAAATGAAAAAAGTACAAGACATGGATTGGGGATCAACTGTTACACAACACTATTCAATACGTATTTATTTATGAAATATTAATTTTAAAACATCCATGTTTTGAATATTTAATTTATAAAATTATATAAAATTGTCTTTATGAAAGAAAAATTCAATGAAGAATAAAAAAAGTTCACACCCAACATCAAAAAACAAGAATTTTGTTATAAAAATATTATTAAATTTATATTATAATTGATATAATTATATGTAATAAACCAATATTAATATCATTTAAACTATTATTTATTAAAAAACAAAAAATACATCAAATATCTACTAAAAGGATATATATGTTGTATGTTATATGATATATAAAATTAACATAAACTTATTCATGAATAACCAATCATATTTAAGCGGAATGAAAAAAATGAAACCCTTGTCTTCATCCATATAACTGAATAATTTCAAATAATCATCCACTAACTGTAATAGTAACATTCAACTACCAACCTCATTGTAAATTATGTTTTTATACACATTTAGAGTGCATAAATTGTGAAAAAAGATAATTTATATAATGAGTACAATAAATTCCTCATTAATAACCATTATAATATAATAAATTATATATTTTAATTAAATAATTAAGTGAATAAATTTTTTAGTGTTCAGTAAAACAAATATTATCATCAATGAAGGCATCTCATACATCTCTTTGAATACCAAAATGTTATCCACATTGAGAAAATAAATGCCAATATGTTTCTTATTTTTAATTATATATGGACATATAGTTTAATTAACATTAATTTATGATGAGTCAAGGAGACTTGTAAATAGAATATAAATGAGGATAATGAAATATAATAAGACAAGGATAAAATGTTTATTCATATAGAAACATCTTTGTGTTCAATAGAAATTAGAATTTAAAATAAAACATCACCTTATAGGAAATAAAGATGATTATAAAAAATTAAATTAACTATTAAATTACACTACATATAAAAAGATAGTGAATATAAATACTAGATTAATTAATTATCAAAAATAACATTATGATTTAAAAAAGTCACCAAAAATAATAATGTACAATCAAATTATCTGAGTAAAAATAAAATAAATGTAGATGTATCAAGAGAATATCTATTAATAATATTTCCCAATAAAGACCATGGGAATGTACCAAAATAGGTATGTTTGGGGATAATTAAATTTATTTTAGATGATAATTTCCTTGTGCTATATTTCCATGGCACAACCCTGGATACATAGATCATTTTATATGAGGGTTCCATATCATTTTGGTGTATTTAAATTGGGTAAATGTGTCTTGATGGTCCAACATAAATGGTACAACCACATCACAAAATTACTTATGCCATTATAGTTAAAACACCTCTTTGTAATACAAATAATAAATTAATCATATCAAATCCAATTTTACATAGATGACTAACAATGTTTATATCCTAAGTTCCCACCAATGTATTTATTTTATCTCAAACATATTATTATATATAATCGAAGGGAAAATAATATCCCCCTAGTAAATTTAAAAAACATATTTCTACATTAATGAATTATGTAATCAGTTAATATATAAATAAAATGATGGCTTTAAGTAAAATTAGTGGATACCAAAATTAATTTTCCCATAAAATATATATATATATATATATATTAATTTAATTATGAAAAATTAATGATAATAAATATAAATAAACATTTTCTCAAATAATTGCCTTGAATAAGATCATAATAGTAACTTGGTTAGGTTTTGATACAAATTTAATGATGAAAAAATACTTAGAAGGAGAGAATAAGGAATAAAAATACACCAATATGATGTTCGTTAAGATCGAAATCAACAAATTCATAAATAAGGGTAGAATGTTGTAGGTCGTGAGACGGAGATTCGCTCTTGGCTGAATGACATTATGGATCATGAATTAGGATGGAAGGGGGTGTCCGAGGGTTATGTTGAGACCCAATACTGACTATTTATTATAAATATTATTATAGGTTGGAATAAAACAATATGTTGTAAAACATTTTGGTATAGAAATATTAATACAAATGGATAATAAAAAAATATTGAGGTAGATTAAAGCCATGAACTCTATACCAATTGTGTGTATGAAAATTTTGATTATATGAACATGGATATCCATATTTTCTATTAGTGATAGAAGAATAAGATTCATGATATGGTTCATGGAGCATCAATTCATCAGTATTGTCATGATAATTCCCACATTATTAATTATGTTTATTTGGAAGATGAATATGATGTGAACAACGATGAATGTTTTATTGAGATTTAGATAGGTAGGATATAAAACTACCTGATATTTTCATTCCATTGGATTGTGTCCCATTGATTCATTATGGATTGGAAAAGATAACTATAGAATGATAATTATAAAGTACGACTCAACGTACTATGTTATTAATAGATATATTTTATTTTGATTAAATGTTTGACTCATATTGATTTTTGAGGTGATTGTGATAATTGTATTATGTTCTATTTCCTAAATTAATGTCTTCTATAATCTTATTATGGATATTTTATGAGTGTTATTTCATGGGTAGGGTGATTCATACCCTTTTCCACTACATAAATGGTGTTTTTCATCTGTATGATCTTAATTATTTGATATGTATTTCATGTAAGGGAATAAAATATTTGATTCACATATATTTGTGTTTCATAGGATATTGAGTTCATGATATGGAGTTTTGAGATTTTTCGAGGTGTAATTCTGTGTTTTGGATCTATAGGAACCAAAAAACACATGGGGCTAGTTTTGTTATAGGTTTAGGACTATCTTGTGTTGGTATTTTGGCCTTAGGATCTATCTCATGTAGTTCATGGTAAACCTAGTGTGTGAAATTACCATATTGAGGTGAAATATGTTTTATGAATCTTCTTATAAAATATAGGGAGGGGAGAAATAATTATGTCTTTGGTTTCATTTTTCTATAATTATCTTATAGGAAATAAGGAAAGATAAAATGACTATTTTGTTGTTCATAGTGACACTGTATTGATTCATGGGTGAGATGAACTGGAATGATAGAAATTGAGATCATGTTCTGTTCATTCAATGGTATATTCAATAGTGGGATGTAATTGTAATGGGTAATTTCACTTTGTTTTGGGTGGATTCTAGGGTGTAAATGGATTACGGTTACAAGTGTGTTCAATCTACTAACACATTTTGATAATGGTTGAACATATTCGAAATGTGTGAAAAGAACATTGAGAAGGTTGGTAGATATCCATTTTTATTTCTGGGGGTTCTATATTTTCCTTGATTATATACACTAAAATTGTGTTTGGGGTCACTATTGAAGGGTGAAGGTATATAAGGTCTTTTCTATAATTATTTTCTAGTAGGTTACTCATTGTTTTACTTCATCATCATTCAAGAGAATTGTAGTTTACACCTTGAACAAATTTGTTATTTTCAATAATCTTATATTGTATCTGTTGCTTGAAATTCTTGTGGATAAATTTATCTATTTCTAGAATGTAATCATACACTAAAACTTTGTCTTTTACATATTATCTTCCATAAAAGTGGTTATAGTATTATGTTTCTATTGATTTTTTTAGTATTGGAGAATGATTGATTATTGTACATTGTGTTTTAATTCTTATATTGTTTATATCATGGTTGGTGGTGGTTAATTACATGATTCATTTTTCTACTATAGTATTGATTGATTATTTAGATTGATGTTGAGGATTCATAAAATTCTTTTTATTTATGTTTCAAGTTGTATTGTAATTCATAATATTATATGATTAAATGTTTGTGATTGACTGTAATTGAAACAATTAACCCGATGTTGGGAAATCTTTTCACTCCAATGGTTTATTTGATTGGTTATTATTATTATTAATTTTTGATTGTTTCCTCATGCTATTTTCATGATATATTGGCCTACTATTATTGTGATTATTGTAGTTATAGATTATATTTGGTATTCATAACATTTGAATAACAATGTAAATCATGAACGAAAAATTTAATAATGAATGGTCCATATGAATTGAACTTATCATATTTCATAAATTGGTTTCCGTGAAATGTGTTTCAATGTGTATGTTCATTGGTAAATTATATAAATTCGTAGTCATTGATTCTTAGTTTTCTATTTATTATAACCTAATCATATTGAACCACATAATTCCAAATGGTAAGGCATGATATTTTTTTCTAGAAACAACTTTATAATAATTTATTTAATATTTTCCAAGATTTATATATGTTGTATACTTCGTTGTTATTACACTGGTTACTTCTTGAGTTTTTTGTATATAAAATAGGTTACTAGGAATATTTTATTCCATATAATGATTGATATATTACTATATATTTTTCTGAAAAAAGGTAGGGATATATTATTTTGAAATGGAAGGCCCATTTTCTCTTTGTAATGTATGTGGTTAGATGTATATAGTTAAAGAACAATTTGAAACAAATCGAAACCTAGTATCTCCTATTTTCTTATGTGTGGTGGATTCAAGAATGGGGGTAATGTTTTTTCCTCAAGGTATTTGGATTATAAATATTATTTGTTAATTTTATTAGTTTAATTATGATGTAGGATGTTTTTAATCTTTGGGCACATCACATCCTTGAGATTGTTTTTCTTTCAAGTCACAAAATACCATTGATTATAGATTGCTAAATGAATTTTAAATAACATGATTCATGTGATTAATGATGATCAAAATGAGAATTTTTTCAGATAATGAATCATTAATTGATAAGTATATTTTTTGAGGTGATGATTCAAGTAATTGGTTGAAATCTATAATTGGAATTTTAAAATATGGAATCGAATATAGAATTACGTGTGTATGAAATTTTAAATAAGAAGTGAAAAAGGTTTGAATAATGTAAATATTTAATGTTAAATTAGTTTATGATTCATCGTGATGAAATTTGAAAATGCTATAAATAGTTTTGAATTTTATATATTTTCATTGAGATGGATGTTTATTTTTCATGAGGGATGTTAGATATAGATGGAGTCTTGGGTATTATAGATCCCCTAGAATGGTTTTATATTATAAGAACCTTATAATCTACTATTTTTTACCCTCCAAATAGTTATTATTAGTATAGTTGAAACCTATAATGTTATTGGGTTATATGTGTTTTCCCCAATATTTTCGATGATGAGGATATGGACGGATAATAAATATCAAATCCAATTATCACTTCCGTATAACAAAATTTTTGTATGTATATCAGGGTTATGATATAATAAAATATTGGGTATCTAATCATATAGGATATGATATGTCTATATTTTATCATACATTTATATGAAGGATACAATTAATGGAGGTTATTAAACACGCAAATATTCCCCACATAATAGAAAAGGTTACTAAAAGTGTAATTACGAATGAGATTTAATGGATTTATCTATAGTTCATGGTTATACAAGATGAAATGGAATTCATTATAACTATTTTTTTCTGATTGGTTGTAGGATATGATATAAAAAATATGGTTGAATATTTTATGGCGTACATATGTTGTATGTTGATATATGGTTTCTAAGGGTGGGGGGGGGGTAAAGATATCTTATATGTGATATGGTAGTATCATTATTTATGATTTTTTTTGTGGGTGACTAGTTCATTAGAATAGTATATTCATGGAACCTTATATATATATTAATGTTTTTGAAAATTTTTACCTATATTTTTGTGTTATATCGGGGAGGGATACATCAGGAAGTGTGAGATATAGTACTAGACATAGTTAATATGTTGATTTCAGTTGGTTGTGAATAACAATTTTGTAATATTCATTCATATTTTTTATAGGGATTTTGTGGGGGATCCTAGTAATTATTCTTATATTCTAACCCATATATATTTATATGAAAATATTTATTTGATTTTTGGGTTTGAGCGGTGATGCATAAAAGAACTTGTTCTCCTTTTAATCACAATATTTTTATTTTTTTATCTTCATAGGAATTGTGCATGGTAGTTACCTTTATTTTCCCATTAAAATATAATTTTAGGTAGTGGTGTTGGATATTTATATACGTCATGGAGTTGATTGGGGGATAATTATTATTAAATAGATTATATTTAATGTAATTACCCTTGTTTTATAGAAATTTTTACCCTTGGTATTGTCTCAGTCCCATGGCGTGTTATGGGGTGACATAGGGGACACTCAATTCTCCATTGTTTTCTTAAATGGGTTACCAAGGGATGGGGGATCATGAAACAGTATTTTTTTAGGATTGTTAGGTTCATTGAAGCACTCATTTTTGCATTCTCATTTATTGTAAGGGGACATAAATTATTTTGATGTTTTTCATGAATATTTTGATATTTTCAAATGTCGTTTATATTTTTTTGCGATGTAATGAAAAGAAAAAAGTGTCCTTGAATATGATTGAAAATGTTTCTATGAAAAGTTTATAATGTTATTGGATTACACGAAGAGGATGAATTTTTAAAAAAAATACTACATAAAAAAGGTCACCATTGAATATACATTACATATTCATGGATAATAAAAAGCTTACATACTAGAATACAAACATGTATTATAATTCAATAATGTATGTAATAGAAATCATAGTAATTACATAGTGGAATATCTAAAAATTAGATCAATACATATGGGTTTTGATAAATATATATTATGAAGAACATGAAATGTGTCCACTTTAATATATTAAAGAACGTAGGATGATATATAAGAGTATGTATAAAAATAATTCACGAGTTTAACATCATAATTTATAAACACCATTTTATAATTAAATTATTAAGTGTTTTGGGATGTTTTTTTAAAAAGGATTAACAATATTTGTACAAATATGCAGGAAATTGGGTCAATGTAATGGTAAGATGGTTTTTTAGTTGTTATGGTAATGAAATAACTATTTTTCCTTAAATATGTAAATGAAACCACTTTTTTTGAAGGAATAAATAAAGCTAAAATGGATTATTGAGTAGTTTTTTATTGTTATATATCTTATTTTAATGGATATGTATGAATAAGAAGTTTTATATATGGATTTAATAAAGGTAAGAAAGGATTAAATTGAGAAATATAATGTTATCTATCTACTTTTAGGGGCTACTTAAGTGTATGATTAGAGTTGCGTAATTGTATGACTCTATTTTCAATTGATAAATAATGGTAAACCCTGTATATATGCTATTAAAGATGGTAAGGACCTATTTTTATGGGAATCCCAAGGATAAATACTTATTTATTTAGGCTATATAAGGGTAACCAATGAGTTCTGTAAGGGTAGCCGTGGGTTTTAAAAGGCTAGGTAATAGTACCTTAGTTTTATGTAAGGTTAAGCTAGAATTATTATACACTATATAAATGTATCCTAAATATGTTTAAGGTAATATTCTTAGTTTCTATAGGATTCATAAGGGTAATAATTAGTTATTTAAACATATTACAACTTTTACATAAGGGTATTAATAAGCTTTTAATGATTTTTTATGGGTAACCATACCAAGGTAAGGGTATATATTGATTAAAGAATTGTGTAAGGGTAATAATCACTAAACTCTTGTAAAAACTATGATATATATGAGTTTATAACAAGTTAACCATAAAACTATTCTCTTTTTTTGGAATAATAATTTAAAAAACATTTATTTACAATTCATTTTCCCCATAATACATCTGTAACTAATTTTTGAATTCATTTAAATCCTAAATTTATCTTAATTGTTTATATTGACTCATTTAAATGTTGTAATCAATTTATAAGTGACTATAATGATTAATAATTAATAATTAAATCAATGGGAAATTAAATGGTGAATTTAATTTCCCAATCTTAATCGTGAAAACCATCACACAGTTAGCCTTTTTTAAAAATTACTCAAACCTTTTGCTTCCCAGTTTTGGTATTATATTTACATTATAGAGTTAATATGTTCCTCTATGAAATATATATGACATTTTTTTCAATAAATATGATTTTCCTTTTAGGTACTAGGTGTTGATGAACCCTCACCCACTATCACATATTCTCTATGTAGTGTTTGAAAGGGTTAATTATGGTGGTATAGTTTTTTTTATGAAAACTATAAAAAATAAATCTAGAGGAACTAAAAGAAAATTTTTTGAAAAATAATAATCAATAAATAATGAAATAATGATTAATAATAATTATCACACATAACCTGAATTATTCTGTAGATATATATTATTATTTATTTGGAAATTTTAAATATTATATGAGAATGAAACTTTTGAGAACATGATTTCTCCTAAATGAATAATTTAACAATATTCAAAAAGTGAATGTTTTATCAATTGAGGAATTATAATTATTCTTAAAATTAATAGGAATTATCATGTTTATTAGAATGATTTTTGGAATGTGTGTAGCTCAGTGAGAAACCTGCTTATAATACTTGATCACATGAGGTGTTTGAGTCTTTGGGGACATGAACTCTTCCTTTGTTTCACATATATGGAATTAACTAATGATGATAATTATTAACATGAAATGAATTTTTTTTTTGAAATTTTAATCTTGAATCTCATGTTATCCTCCTAAGAAATCGAGATAAGAATATAGGATTTTCATTGTTGATATCCCTATAGAGTATGTGTTAGGAATGAGATTGATATGAATTAGATTATCCCTTCTAGAGGGATGTAACGCCCCGACCCCAGCTACCCAGAGTCGGTGCATTACTTCGTAACATTGGCATGATCAGAAAAGATCAAGTCTCGAAAGACCGATTAGTTTAGTAGCCTTGGAAACACTAGATACAGTCATAAGTCTTACATTACATCATAAAGTGAAAAACTAATAACAATGTCTTCATAGTCCACACTCATATCCTCTTCTGACTATCCCTGCAGGTCATTCATAAAATACTTCTTCACATCCTGGAAAATATTAAAACATTGAAAGGGGTGAGCTCAGATGCTCAGTAAGGATAACAATATTGCAGAAGCTTTCAGAAATAAACATTAACATTTAAGGCAATGTATAACTAAAACAAAAGCCTTTTAAACCTGAAGTTCAACATAATATGGCAAAAGTAAAATGAGATAATTCCATTCACTTCTTCACATGGATATTCTACTGGACGAATAATCACATTAAATATCAATAACCACTTTCATAATGATGGAATGCATAATGCCATACTATCATAACCACGTAGTCGAGGCCTCGTGCCAAGACCACAAATAAGATTTTGTCAAGGCCTTGTGCCAAGACACTAGTTTGTCTCATGAGACCTACTGATGCATCGAGGAGCTATAGCGGGCTCCACCCGTCACTTATTTAGTCCAATGCATTCCTCATATGAACAGGTTTAAACACATCATAAACCATAAAATAATCACATAAAATATGCATAAAGGAAACATAACATTTCCACATTTCAATCACATGATATCAATACAACACATTGATATAATAAAAACTCTTTCAAAACAATTTTCAATACCAAAATAAAAGAAAATTAAAACTTGATATTTATTTTTCATTTTTTAAAAAATGTATGGCTTGTAGAGGAAGCCGAAAACCAAATAATGGTCACGGCGGCGGAGAAGTCGTTGTCGCCGCATATGTATGGAAAGAAAAACATTTACTTTTTGTCGTTTAGTAAAGCGCTTCATATAAAAAAGATTCCTTTTGAATAAATGTAAAAGTCAAAGGGGTTTATACACCGTATAAAAGAAAGTTGTGTATAAAACCAAATATGCCTCAATGAAAAGAGATTGAGACGAAGTCCTTAAAAAGATCATTTTTAAAATAAAATAGATATATTATGTGTATTCACTATAGGTACACATAAAGAAAGTAAAAATACAAAATAGGACATAATAATATCATGACATAATTTGAAAGTAGGAGATTAACCCAAAGAATGGATGTTGGGTTAAGAAATTCCCTTACCTCTTGTCTGACTTGACTCAACCGTTCTTTAACCTCCTGAATAATAAACTAGAGTTAATATATACCTTATTAAGAACCATTTTCAAGTTAATTATCCTTATTATATCACTTATTACAATGATATTAACATTATGTAATTATTTAAGTTAATAACTGTTGTTTTGTCGATCTCTGGTACTTGAGTCAACAATAAACTTCTTATAATTACAAGTTGTTCATGTGGTAGAATATCCATTATATCCAGAATTAAATTCATGATTTATATGTCATATATATCTTATATATCCAGTATATACATTCATTTATAATATTACGTGACATTTAGAGGTAAGAAATGAAATGCACCGTTCATGGAGACGGTAAGCCGTACGTACGCATGAACGCTAATTTCATTTCAATTTCATATTTAATGGAAGTAAATCATAATGATATAAATGTATAATATAATTCCAGTATAATATAGGCTATAATACCATTTACTCCATCCTTTATACATCCCACATATGGCATTAATGATTCAAATCACTTTGAGGGGGCGGTAGTCTGCACTTTCTAAAATGAAATTATCGCGTTTTACCCATAATGGAAATCATAAAGTATGCCATAAATGAGAAATACAGAAGAATAAGTAAAACATAAACATATTATATATCATATATAAAAATAGTGACATCTTAATGGCCACCTTTGAAGGTGTTATATGAGTGTTGAACAATCATCGTTTCGTGAGGCAGAAATTCGCCATCCACAGAAACTATATGTTCTTTAACCATTATATGTAGGTGTGTGTAAGTGTAGCTCGAATCCTTCTTATAAAAACATCCTAGTATATTTAGGATACTGTTTTTGTTACAAAACAAATGAATAAAAAGAGTTTAGGGGGTTGGAGAAGAAAAATAAAACAAAACAACATTAGAGAAGACATTACCTCAAAATCGGGTAACTCTTTTTGATTTGAGCCAAAGGCTTCCTTGGGAAGAGTTCTGCCCAAAGTGAGGCTTATAGGAGTAAGAGGGGGAAGTTGGGAGAGTATTTGGGCAGAGTTTGGCCGAGCCAAATGGCTTGAAGGTGTGAATAAGGTGGGAGAGGTGGGGGCCTTTTATAATTGGAGAGGAGGGGCACTTTTGGAATGATTGAAATGTTACATTATTTCACAATGCCTTTCGGATTCTAAAGGTCCCACACTTATATAATTCGACGCTAAGGTGATAAGGGTTCGAAATATATCCATCCAATAGTCTTTGGACAAGTGTAAGCCTTGGATTTTGCATTATCGTTTCATTTTATTAAAATCGTTAAATAATGAGGTCATCGCTGCATCATATTGATGTCATAAATAATTAAATTTATTTAATGTATAAAAATTATAAAAAAAATACTATGATGTATTAAATCTTTTTAGCTTTCTAATGAATATTTATACTCAAAATTTGGACTTGTGTAACCCCACTTAAAAACTGTTTTAGTAAAATAACTCATGTTTGTGTCAATTTAATTTTAACATTAAATAAATATATATTAATGTCATTTTCCAACTAAAGTGGCTCCATGGGGTCCCCAAGTTGACCCATGGGTTGTCTTGGTCGTCCAGGACTCATCCAATAGGAGTAGTACATGTTTCATGCTCATCTCATATTATTAAAACATTATTTGTACCTTAAACTACACCAATTACCTCTAATCACGATTAAGATCTTAAAAGTTACTATTCACCAAAAATTATGTTAATCTCATTGAACCAAATTTTACTTCTTAATGAAAACCATGTATGTCAGAGTTTTGAAAATAAAATCACAGAAGTGGTAATATTTCATTTAAACGAAAAATCAGTTATTTAACTACCACTTAGTGGTTTCACTATTCATCAAAAATTGAAGTTTTTCAGAACAATGCCAAAATTTCACCCTAAGCTATAATTGATATTCCGAATTCAAAAATGATGTCTATTTTACAAAATTCCAAACATATAAATTTCATTAATTAATTTTATAATTAATTCATGTTGTCACAACAAATAGCGTGTTTTAAGAAACAATTTATATCAAAAGATTGGCAATTGTTTATATCCAATTTCAATGTTAAATTAATTATAATGACCATCATTGGATAAAATGGTAAAAATATATTCTAATTATACTTTAAAACCACTAAATAGTATAATTTATCACTATAAATTATTTTGATTAAAAAAGTTGTTTTAAGTAATTTTCACTATTCATAAAAAATTGGAAGTTCTCAGAAAATTACAAAAAATTCAACTTTGGATAATTTCGATATTACGAATACAAAAATGAAGTCCATTTTGAAATATAAAATTTCTATAATTTTAAAAAGTGGTTATTACTATTCATAATGGCTACATTGATTAGTTGCAGTGTGTTAGAACTCGATGTTGCGCACAATGCAAGCTATTACATTATTGAATTAGAAGCGTATCATGGATGCTCGGGGTGTTACATTCTCCCCTCCTTCAATAAATTGCGTCCTCGCAATTTGAAATTTTTCTTTGTAAATAAAAGGATGAAAAGAGAAAATACCTTTGTGGAAAACCCACATCGGAATTAATATTAATAAAATTTAGCCTTAATAAGAGGGGAAGGGAAATAAAAAAGTCACCACCCAATTATGATCTCGATTAGGAGAACATTGTTGGCAATTAAAGACATATGATTAGAGGAAAAACGTAAATATTTGTAGGGAGTGATTGAGGTCATCAATCACAATCAACTGTCAAATTGAGGGCCTCAAAGACATCAATCTATGTTGATTTAAAATATCATCAGTTCAACAAGACATAAGGTATTAGGATAACACATTTTTTTGTTTTAATATCCCTTTACTAAAGTTTAAGAATTAATTTATTCATTGAATAAGAGATAGGTATATATATATTTATTCTTGACAATTAGAGTTTCAACCTTCAACTCATCTTTCACTCAAAAGGATAATAGAACTCAAAAATATTATACTTATCCTAATTGTATAAGGTTCCAAATGTTAACACATACCATTTAGATTAGTAAAATTATTTTGTAATAACCAGCAATATCCTGCAGTCCAGTGGTAGGAAATAAAGGCCTGTCGCACTATGATTGTGGGTTCGATTCCTGCAGCTTTGTCCGACGCGACGAGTTATGCCCCACCCTGTAGGTTGTCCTTTTCCTAAAACTATAGTATCATAATATTCCAAAAATAATCTTCATAAATCTTTTTAACCTTAAACAATACTATCCAAAGATAAACATAATCCACTCCAACCTTTATAGTTATCCAAAATACCTCTGTCCAGACTTTCTCTAAAAGGTCTCTTAATTCCAAAATCAATTTATCAGATTCCCCAAACAAAGTAAAGTTTCTCTTATTGTCACATACAAAAAATATAAATACCTTCATCATATTAAAACCTTACTGAAATCAACAAGTACTACAGTACAATCCATATATATATATCACATTATTCTAATAACTAGAATATAATCCATGAGTCCAAAAGCACTAATACATTAGTTATTCTGCTTCAACTGTAGTAACAGTATAAGATTGTCCTTGATCCCTTGGCCTTTTCTGAGGTAAGTTTCCCTGACGCTTAGGGCATTCATTTGCATAATGCCCCATTTCCCTACAATTGTAGCATTCAACTTTGACAGCCTCTTTCTTTCCCTTGCAATCACGAGCCTGGTGACCCTTTTTCCACATTTATAACAAACTCCCATTCCTTTTAGGCACGTACCAGGGTGATTCTTCCCACAATTATCACATAATGGAAAATCCTTCTTTCCCTTTTTTCCTTTATCTGTCTCTTCTTCCACCGTTCTCTTCTTCTCTTGCTTTACTTTGTTGTCATAAGTCTTAGAGAATTCCTTTTCAGTCTTGATAGCACACGAGAAAATATCTTCGTATGATGAGAAGGATTGTGATACTAAATATCGACGGAGAAATGGTTTTAACCCATCAAAGAAACGATCAATCTTACTCATTGGGTTACGTATATAATCGGCACCATGCCTCGCTAACCTTGTAAAGTTAGCCGCATACATTGCGACATTCTCATCCTCCTTCTGCCTCAGACTCATAAATTGCCTTTCCATATCTGCTCGATGGTCACGAGGAAAGTATTTTTCTAAGAAAATCTCTTTGAACTCCCTCCATTCCATATTCGATACGTCATCATCTTCCTTTGTGTTTTGAATCAGCGACCACCACTGATCGGCATCTCCATTGAGGCGGCAAACTGCCATGACAACCTTCTCCCTTTCACTACTCCCCAAGGCATGGAATATTTTCTCTAAGGAATTTATCCATTGCTCAGCTACTATAGGATTTGTACTCCCATTGAAGGTTGGTGGTTGTTGCCTCATGAAACGGTCTAGCATTGATCCTCCACATTGCGGATCAGGGTGCTCCATACGAGTAAGGTTATTATTCATAACCTGAGTGAGTTGTCCCAGTATGGTAATAAGTTGATCAGCACCAGTTGTATCTCCAGATCCACAATAATTATCTTGAGCAGGGGGGCAATCCCTACACGGAGTTCGTGCATTGATACAGTTTCCATTCCTTCCACTAGGATCCATTTCTAAACAATGGCATAAACTAGATTAGTTTATGAATCAAAATACATAATTCCATACTTGTTAAACACATTACATAAATTGAACTATTTATGGATATAATCCATAATCATAAAAAGAAATTTTTTCTTTGAGGAAGTATATACTCATAACCCTTCATAGTGGTTTGTAAATAAAATGAGAATTATCCTAAGCATATCCCCCGGGAGTGTCGTAACCAAGAGTGCAGCAAGGCCCGTTGTCGTGCACCAGTTCCCGTTCGAGTCTAGCTCAAAACGGTGTTTTCGAGTTTTACCCCTAGGTACATCTGTGCCAGAGCCGCCTCTACCTGTTCGTATCCAGACATGGATGTATTGCTCGGAAAACTCATAACATCTCTATAATACCAAAATTCTAGGAAGTTCTTCTATACTAATCCTCAAAGTCTATCTTTGGGCTATGTGCTCTAATCAGAGTTTATCTAAATCTAGCTTCCAAGGTTAGTACTAAACTGCCTCTGATACCAACTGTAACTCCCCGACCCCAGCTACCCAGAGTCGGTGCATTACTTCGTAACATTGGCATGATCACAAAAGATCATGTCTCGAAAGATCGATTAGTTTAGTAGCCTTGGAAACACTAGATACAGTCATAAGTCTTACATTACATCATAAAGTGAAAAACTAATAACAAAGTCTTCATAGTCCACACTCATATCCTCTTCTGACTATCCCTGCAGGTCATTCATAAAATACTTCTTCACATCCTGGAATATATTAAAACATTGAAAGGGGTGAGCTCAGATGCTCAGTAAGGATAACAATATTGCGGAAGCTTTCATAAATAAACATTAACATTTAAGGCAATGTATAACTAAAACAAAAGCCTTTTAAACCTGAAATTCAACATAATATGGAAAATGTAAAATGAGATAATGCCATTCACATCTTCACATGGATATTCTACTGGTCGAATATTCACATGAAATATCAATAACCACTTTCATAATGATGGAATGCATAATGCCAGACTATCATAACCACGTAGTCGAGGCCTCGTGCCAAGACCACAAATAAGATTTTTTCAAGGCCTTGTGCCAAGACACTAGTTTGTCTCATGAGACCTGCCGATGCATCGAGGAGCTATAGCAGGCTCCACCCCTCACTTATTAAGTCCAATGCATTCCTCATATGAACAGGTTTAAACACATCATAAACCATAACATAATCACATAAAATATGCATAAAGGAAACATAAAATTTCCACATTTCAATCACATGATATCAATAAAACACATTGATATAATAAAAACTCTTTCAAAACAATTTTCAATACCAAAATAAAAGAAAATTAAAACTTGATATTTATTTTTCATTTTTTTTAAAATGTATGGCTTGTAGAGGAAGCCGAAACCCAAATAATGGTCACGGTGGCAGAGAAGTCGTTGTTGCCGCATATGTATGGAAATAAATACATTCCCTTTTTGTCGTTTAGTAAAACTCTTCATATAAAAAAGATTCCTTTTGAATAAACGTAAAAGTCAAAGGGGTTTATACACCGTATAAAAGAAAGTTGTGTATAAAACCAAATATGCCTCAATGAAAGGAGATTGAGTCGAAGTCCATAAAAAGATCATTTTTAAAATAAAATAGATCTATTATGTGTATTCACTATAGGTACACATAAAGAAAGTAAAAATACAAAATAGGACATAATAATATCATGACATAATTTGAAAGTAGGAGATTAACCCAAAGAATGGATGTTGGGTTAAGAAATTCCCTTACCTCTTGTCTGACTTGACTCAACCGTTCTTTAACCTCCTGAATAATAAACTAGAGTTAATATATACCTTATTAAGAACCATTTTCAATTTCATTATCCTTATTATATCACTTATTACAATGATATGAACATTATGTAATTATTTAAGTTAATAACGGTTGTTTTGTCGATCTTTGGTACTTGAGTCAACAATAAACTTCTTATAATTACAAGTTGTTCATGTGGTAGAATATCCATTATATCCAGAATTATATTCATGATTTAGATGTCATATATATATTATATATCCAGTATATACATTCATTTATAATATTACGTAACATTTAGAGGTAAGAAATGAAATGCACCGTTCATGGAGACGGTAAGCCGTACGTACGCATGAACGCTACTTTCATTTCAATTTCATATTTAATGGAACGAAATCATAATGATATAAATGTATAATATAATTCCAGTATAATATAGGGTATAATACCATTTACTCCATCCTTTATACATCCCACATATGGCATTAACGATTCAAATCACTTTGAGGGGGCGGTAGTCCGCACTTCCTAAAATGAAATTATCGTGTTTTACCCATAATGGAAATCATAAAGTATGCCATAAATGAGAAATACAGCAGCATAAGTAAAACATAAACATATTATATATCATATATAAAAATAGTGACATCTTAATGGCCACCTTTGAAGGTGTTATATGAGTGTTGAACTATCATCGTTTCGTGAGGCAGAAATTCGCCATCCACAGAAACTGTATGTTCTTTAACCATTAGATGTAGGTGTGTGTAAGTGTAGCTCGAATCCTTCTTATAAAAACATCCTAGTATATTGAGGATACTGGTTTTGTTACAAAATAAATGAATAAAAAGAGTTTATGGGGTTGGAGAAGAAAAATAAAACAAAACAACATTAGAGAAGACATTACCTCAAAATCGGGTAACTCTTTTTGATTTGAGCCAAAAGCTTCCTTGGGAAGAGTTCTACCCAAAGTGAGGCTTCTAGGAGTAATAGGGGGAAGTTGGGAGAGTATTTGGGCAGAGTTTGGCCGATCCAAATGGCTTGAAGTTGTGAATAAGGTTGGAGAGGTGGGGGCCTTTTATAAGTGGAGAGGAGGGGCACTTTTGGAAAGATTGAAATGTTACATTATTTCACAATGCTTTTCGGATTCTAAAGGTCCCACACTTATATAATTCAAGGATAAGGTGATAAGGGTTAGAAATATATCCATCCAATAGTCTTTGGACAAGTGTAAGCCTTGGATTTTTCATTATCGTTTCATTTTATTAAAATCGTTAAATAATGAGGTCATCGCTGCATCAAATTGATGTCATAAATAATTTAATTTATTTAATGTCTAAAAATTATAAAAAAAAATACTATGATGTAGGAAATATTTTTATATTTCTAATGAATATTTATAGTCAAAATTTGTACTTGTGTAACCCCACTTAAAAATTGTTTTAGTAAAATAACTCATGTTTGTGTCAATTTAATTTTAACATTAAATAAATATATATTAATGTCATTTTCCAACTAAAGTGGCTCCATGGGGTCCCCAAGTTGACCCATGGGTTGTCTTGGTCGGCCAGGACTCATCCAATAGGAGTAGGACAAGTTTCATGCTCATCTCATATTATTAAAACATTATTTGTACATTAAACTACACTAATTACCTCTAATCGCGATTAAGAACTTAAAAGTTACTATTCACCAAAAATTATTTTAATCTCATTGAACCACATTTTACTTCTTAATGACAACCATGTATGTTAGAGTTTTGAAAATAAAATCACAGAAGTGGTAATATTTCATTTAAACAAAAAATCAGTTATTTAACTACCACTTAGTGGTTTCACTATTCATCAAAAATTGAAGTTTTTCAGAACAATGCCAAAATTTCACCCTAAGCTATAATTGATATTCCGAATTCAAAAATGATGTCTATTTTAAAAAATTCCAAAAATATAAATTGCATTAATTAATTTTATAATTAATTCCCGCTATCACAACAAATAGCGTGTTTTAAGAAACAATTTATATCAAAAGATTGGCAATTGTTTATATCCAATTTCAATGTTAAATTAATTATAATGACCACCATTGGATAAAATGGTAAAAATATATTCTAATTATACTTTAAAACCACTAAATAGTATAATTTATCACTATAAATTATTTTGATTAAAAAAGTTGTTTTATGTAATTTTCAATATTCATAAAAAATTGGAAGTTCACAGAAAATTACAAAAAATTCAACATTGGATAATTTCGATATTACAAATACAAAAATGAAGTCCATTTTGAAATATAAATTTTCTATAATTTTAAAAAGTGGTTATTACTATTCATAACGGCTACTTTGATTAGTTGCAGTGTGTTAGAACTCGATGTTGCGCAGAATGCAAGCTATTACATTATTGAATTAGAAGCGTATCATGGAAGCTCGGGGTGTTACAAGGGATGCATCGGGGTGGTTTGGAACTATCTATTAGAGGGGTATTTTCTGAGATCATTAATAGTGTTCAATCAACCATGGTTCAAAATTAGATAGATCTTGTCTCTAAGGACCATAAATAAGTTTTTAATAGTATGATATTTTATTATTGAGATATGAACCATTTTTATCATCATGGAAAAAACTTTTATATATTATGAACCAATGCTATTGGTAGTTTCAAGTGTCATACCAAGTATTATTGTCACACCATACATAATATTTTTTGTGACCACGTAGATTTCATGACTAGGGATCTGGTGTTGGCACAGGGTCTTGTGGTGGATGATTGATTAGAAAGAGTTTATGGATGAAGATGTCACATAATATATTTCAAGTGGGATGTTTTCTACAACATTTATTTTCTATATTACCCCATACATTTGATCCTTTTTTAGATTTGGATTATATAATTCTAAACCCATATTATCACTTTATAGACGCATTTAACAGTTTATAATACAACTATGAAGATTATTTTTTATTAGTAACTTGATTAACATTATATCTATATATTTATTTATCATTTTACATTTTAACCCCCCTAATGATATTAGAAATTATATTTCTGGACGTATTATTTTACATATTAGAGGTGCACATGAGATCATGTGGAAATCTGGTTCAAACCTAATGGATCAAGTCGGGGTGTTAAGAAATTTGAAATAATCACTAGGTTAACTAACTTATTTATTTGTTTTCCCTTCGATTTATTTAGGGTAGAAAAAAGATAAGAATTTGCTGAATCAATATAAATATTTATTTGACCATCAATATATAACAAACCTACGAGTTTCCATAATGTAGGGAATTAATATATTTTTTATTGTAATTTAGATTTTATTAAATTATATTTGGGTGATATAGAATTTTTGGAAATTCATGTTCATGGTAGTTGATGTATATACATGAATCATGTTAGAAATGAATGGTCATATTATATATATTGTTGTTTCTTGTATTATATATATATATAATATTATTGTACTCTTAATTAAATTATGATATCTTCTTTGGAACATTGTTCATTAAATTAATTATTTTCATTTTTTGTGTTCACATCATGTGTATATATATGTTGTAGGAATAGATGTTTAGGTGAAAGAGTGTTTGTATTGCTTTTTGGTAGTTCATTGAGGGTTATTCATTTTTCCTGTGGTAATCCTCTCAGGTTGATCCTTATTTTGAACCCTCGTGTTCCTATATTGTTCTCACTTTCCATGTATACGATATTGACTTTTTTTAATACTATTTTTCACCATGGATTATTAGGAATTTCATGAAACAAAAAATCATGTATTTCTTATGTAACTTGTTGTACCCCCTGTTGTATAAGAGGATGTAGCATGGAATGCTCCCATTTTTTCCCGAGTTTTTCAATCAATAGTTCTTCTCTTGTTGGGAATCATTCGTTTGGGGAATGTTTGGTGTGGATGATACCATATGGGAAGACTCAGAATGGTTGAGTAAGTTCATGGATTCTATCTCATGCATCTCCCATCCATCCATTTAATTAGATGAATTCAGGATATGGAGAGTTATATATGGGTCACTGATAAGATCTTCTATCATGTAATGACCCTAAAGATCAATAAGTGAATAACATTACCTTTTTTCACCATGTAATATCTATATTATGATGGGATGTCTTGTAATTGGATGGTAGATGAGAAGTGATGACTTGGGAGGCTCTCAAGTGTTAATGATTTTTTGAGGATTTATTTTCTAATGCTCTGATGCTAGATTAAGATTCAGACATCATGGAACTCTTTTATGTGATTACTATATTGTCATCATGTCTAACAAAATTTAAAATGATGACTTTTATTTATACTCACCTTAATTGGACAATGAAAAAAGGATAAAAAGTTAAATATTGGTTTGTAAAAGAGTTGAAATGAAATTTCTCAAAAATAGGAAAAAATGAAAAATATTTTAGTGTATTACGAAGTGTTAAATTTGAGAAGTGAATCATAGAAAACATACAACTAGTCATATTTTATAGATAAGTGGTCTGATATCTTCCTTCTCCAGTTAAATCAAAGTTTCCTTTTCAGAGTACAGAAATTTTATGTAAGATCAAAACATATAAAAAATTATCCCACAATCATGGTGAAGAGAATCTTTCTTGAATTATTTTATTGAACGAAACCCTTCTAAGTGTTCAAGTTTTTGGAGGGAGGTGATAATTCTCATAGAATTATACTTTTCCCTCAATACATATCATATATTTGGAAATATTTGCATCTTCACATGGTTTTTTGAGAGGGAATCATGTATACACTCATATAAGTCAATTACATGTCCTCCAAAACACACAAATACACAATAGGGTTTTGTAAATTGTGAGACTCATTAGCCTCAATGGAATCAAGGAGTGGTTGATATCAGGTATTATAGGATTTATTATCCTCTAGGAAATATTGTAGAGGGGCCTCCAACGTTTTGATGTATGACCTTGATTCATCTTTTCAATCTGTTACTCAGTTGTTACACGAGCATATTTTTAATTGATATATTTGGAATTGGTTTTTAGGGTGGATTAACTAGTCAAATACAATTTTTATATTTGGAATAATATTTTTGCATAGTGGAATGAGTTGTCTGAGAAACCTTTTTGGAGATACGTCACGAGGATGAGATGTTGAGACATTGATATTTATATAATCCTCATTTTTATAAATATATTTCTTTTAATTCATATTCCTTTTAGTGAAAATTTTAAAAATATAAATAAATTTACACAGTTACATTGAAAATAGGGTCTATGTAAGGGTAATAGGTGCTCTAATAACTGTTATATGCCTAGATAAAGGTTTTATGTGGATATATAAAGGTAAGATTTTGTTTTTTAGGGTTATATAATGATTCAAAAGTGTATTGATTAGTTTTGTAATCTTAGAGTGCTTATACTATGGGATATGAAATGTTAATACCTTGTTAATATGTTTTTCTTGATGATAATCAAGAATTTATTTTCATTACATATGGTTATCTCATTCATTTTATGTGCTGCATAAGGGTAAGGTCACAGATGCGTAAGGGAAAGGACTCATTTAATGAGGCTATTTAAAAGTAACCATTATTTATATGAATTGTGTAAGGGTATGTAAATTTTATATGTTCTAAATAAGGTTAATACTATTTTCATATGTGTTATTTAAGGATATGGTATGTGTTGTGTACGTTTAACCATATTTTTTTATCAGTGTGTAAAGGTTCATAGGCTCTACGAAATGGTAAGATGAAATTCCTATAAAATTCATCAATGTAATGTTGAGTTTCGAAAGGGAATCTATCAGGATTCCATAGGAATACTAATGGATATAATGAGATGCATAAGTGTAATCTAACAAATATATAATGTGAATCCCAATTTTATAATGATTTTATGGGGATAAGTAGACCAACATAAGGGTACGCATTGATTCATGACCTATGTAAGTGTAAGACTTACTACAATCAGATTTAAGATATGTGTTCTACAATATTTAAACCATTTCACCATTTCATAGATCCATTATTAAAAAAATTATTAAAAACGTTCGTTTACATCCCTTCATCCCCAAAAGAAATTATTAACTCGTTCTTTAGAGGTTAAAATGCATAAAATTATAGTAATTTATTTTATTGACTTGTTTAAAAGTTTTGATCCATTTATGAATTATTTTGAACACCAATAAACATAGAATAAAATAAAATAAATCTAAAATGTTATATTTTTTCCTCATTATGATGTGGTATTTTGCATAGGTAGCCTTCATAAATGAATAATCCATCCATCACCCATGCATTTGTTATATTCCTTTGAGTTTGGAAAATCCAAAAATTCTTTTACCTGTGATTTGTGAACTTTTAATCAATCAATATGAGATATTTTTATGGATTCTAGGTTTGGTATATCCCAGGCCCCCTCTCCATATTTATGGTCATAGTGTTTAATATGGATAATTTCCAATTATTATTTTTAATTTTCAATTTGATCATAAGATATTTGGTAGAATTGAATAAATGAATATTAAATGATAATAATTTTTAAATTATATATGAATGATAATTTATAGACATAATTCTTAACATGAATTGCCCTATGGAGTTACTATATTAATACTTCTGAAAATATAATTTCACATTGAAAAATAAACTATTAATAACATGATGTGGCCTAAATAGATAACTTGAAAATTACACATAATAGAGAATGTATTCTATCATGTGAAAATATTATAATTATCTAAAATATTCTATAATTAATGATATCGATAATATGGAATTATCATGTTTTTTATCTATTTGATAGAATATTTAATCACATGGGGTATTTTTATTTTATTTGGAAATAAAATATCTTGAATAAGTTCATGGAATCCACAGAAGGAGTTTTGAGCTGATGAACACATTGACATTATTTAGGTGAAATTTCATTGAAAAATCATAGAGTAATTTAAAAATTTTCTAGAGGTAGTAAATCCCAAGATTTTAACATGTTTATACAGGTTATTGTCTTGATTTTTATTGTGCATGTGAAGCCTTTGCTGAAACGTAGGTCTAATTCTTGATCATATAAGGTGTTCCTGTGTAAAGAATTTACCTATTATTATTTTTTAAATATCGGTTAGATTAATGATGGTACTTATTGACTTGATTGGTTGTTATCATCATTCTTTTTCATTTTGTGTCAGATGTGTTATCCCCATGCCCTATATATGGGCATATTGGATGGACCTTGTGGACATCTATTTAGTGTATGTGTTCGGTGTGAGGTCATCATGAATTTCACATTACATTCAAGTTGTATTAGTCTATTTTTTACATTATCTAATAGGGTGATGTTCCATGATTTATGATGGAATTTGTATCACCCCAAGACATTGTATAAAATATTATTTCGAATTAATTTATAATTATCAATATTTATCATTAAAAAAATAGAATATTTTTTTTACAAACACTACATTTGGATTACGTTATATGAAACACCAAGTTATGATTTCACATTACGCAACACCAAATTGGCTTGCGTTACACAGAACACTGAGTGTCTATGAAACATCACTTTATTATGATAATTATTTAAATGATATAGATATAATATAAGTATTCAACATTTAATATCAATACTAGAATCTAATTTCGAAATATTAGTTATAATGGTTTAAAAATAAATTGACCATACTAATAATGGAAAATATAAATTTACGTAAAGTCATTATATGTATAAAACAAATATTTTCTCAAATGAATTTATTTTATTTTCCTTTAATGAAAAAAATAAAAATATTTTTATATACTATGAGAAATTGAATTTTTTAAGATAAAAATATTTTTTTAAGATAAAAATAATTTTTTAAAATTTTAATGATAAAATAAACATCGATAAAATTTTTGTTATTTTTTTATGATGTTTCATTTTTTATGAATAGTTAAAAATACTGCATTATAGTTAAACATAGTTTTTTCATTTAAATAATTATTTTAAATTGTTTTTTTAAAGTCAAAATAGACCAATAATATATATACTAATCAAATTTAGGTCATTGTAATCATTTTTATATTGAAATTTGATATTAAAATTTATTATACATTTGAACATATCTTTTACTCACATTTTCACAACATATTTTGGATTAATGATAATCTTAACGTAGAGACATCTATGAATTGAATATGAAAAAATAAATATACATGGTTGTAATCATTATGATGTTTTTTCTAATAAGATCAACATATTCTTTTTGTGAATAGTTTGTTTACTGATTTAATTTACCAATGTTAAGGGTAAATCAGGAAATTATATGGAAAAAAATATAATATTATAAAATTAACCAAACACATGTCTCAATATCATTTTAATAGTTATTATCAACCAATAACAACTTTATTTTTAAATTATGATCCTTTTATGTAACTTGTGTTAGATTATGACATTTATTTTCATTAATTTAAAATGGAATTAATGATGGCATTACGAAATTATAATAAGTATAAATTTTTAATATTTGGTTATTTTGAATATAAATTCAACTATAAATATAAATTTAAATTATAATGAATTTATATTCATCATGGTAACTTATTTTGCGATTTTAGAGAATAAATTATTTAATTAAAAGTGTGTATAATGAGGATGTAGTAATTAGTCAATTAATTGAAATATGAAATAAACTATACTAAAATATGAATATTAATATAATTTATCATAATTAATAGAATACAAGATATTTATAGTTAACATTAGTATTTTACTCTTAAATTAATGTTTTTCGATAGAAGATATCATATTTTTAAGTTATTTTAAATCAAAATTTTTTGAACTGTATCAAAATTGACATAAATGATATTTTAAAACAAATATTATATAATTAAATGAAATAAAATTCAAAAAAAATATAAAATTTGTAATACTGACTCTAATAATTTTAAAAATTTCCTCAATAATCCATTTTGGGGTTGTTTTTCATCTTATTGTTACTATATTAACCCAAAAGTGTAAGAAATCCATGTTTTCATAGTAAAAGATAAAAGGTTTAACTAAGGGTTAAATAAAAAATATTAGGTCAATATTGTGGTAAAAACATGTTTAAAAATTATTTCATCAAGAATTTATACCGATACTCATTTTAAATTTGAATGAACTCACATGGGAGCTATTTTAAATCGAAAATCAATTTCTATTACTTTAATATTTTATGAATTTCATTATGTTCGCCTCACCTCGATTATTATAGGTCACCTCATCCTTCACTTATTCAAGTCACATTTATCCATAATGGTAAAAAAACAATATAATTTCCATCATAATAATCCTTATTAAAATTTAATAGGGTCTAGGATTTCAAAATACCAACACTAGTGTCTCAAAGTGGAGATCTAGGGGGATACCATCGATGATTAGGTAGTCATTTTATTGACTATTCAAAAAATTTATCTTTTTATACAAACTCTTCATGTATTAATTGAATTTTAAAGTAATAACTCTTGTATCGCATTCATTATTATATGTTATTATGATCAAGTAATAACAATTTTCTATCTTTTAATTATCATAACAAATGAAATTACCATGTGTGCATACGTACGACTTACCGTCTCCCACCCATGAAACAATCTATTTTTCCTCACTACATTATTTGGATTGTAATGATGATGTTTATAATGGGTATAAATAATGAATATAAAATGATATTAACTCTATATACTTAATATACCATCTAATTCATAACCTTTTTCCCATTAATATAATGATATCGTCGCTTTTTTGTACGTACGTCCTAGAATCTCCATGACGTGAAGAGATTCATCATCCACAATAAAAAGTTCATGAATTATTATAAAAAATGTATAAAATAAATAAAATTTTAATATATGAAATTAAAATTTTAATTTAATAATATAAATATATATATGTATATATATTTTATTTTCATTCATGTATTGGGTATAATAAGAAAAAAACAAAATTCATACGAACATACGACTTACTATCTCCATGATTATTGTATTGAATTTCATATATCTATATTTTATATATATCTATATACAAAAATATATTATATATAAATCATGCTTTACATTCTTTATGTTAGAAAATAATTATCAAATAATAGGATCAATAAAAACAAATCAAAACATGCCTTATAAACAAAGTGGTTAATTCATGAAACATTACTTTAGCTTGTATTTTTTAATAAACGAATAATATAAAGTCATAAATAAATCATATATGTTATTATAAATATTATTATGATCCTAATATCATTTAAAAATATTTTTAAAACCACTATACCATAGTTTTAGACACATATGGATGGAATCGGACCTAATGTAATGGATTTATATCTCGCATTTATTTCTATGGGACAGAAGACATATTCACAACTCACTTCTTCTTCATGGTGTACATTATTCCCAAAAAATTTCTTTATGAGTATTATTATGAATATTATCGTATTTTTATATCCATAATATTTTAATTGTTTCTTGGGATATATGATTTGATTGATTATAATGGTTTAATAGAAATTCACATCACTTTTTTAAAACTGCGAGATACATGTCTTTTTCACCACTCATTTATTTTATGATATGTATATAATATAATTTGATATTTTTTATCATGAATATCCTTCTTTTTCATGAAATTTTATTCTTTTTTAGATGCTATAATTTTAGGGATATTTTGATTTAAATCATCCATAATGGTATAGGGAACATTGAAATGTTTATTAATTATTTTTCGTGAGAAATGTTTTTAAAATGTCTCTTAAACTAATTTTGATGGAAATGTATTTTCAAAGTATTTATGTTTAAAAAGTATATTTTCTTGATATATGAATGGTTATTTTCTTTAATATATATTTTTAATTTTTTTCCTTGATCATTTTTTTCATAGTTGTTTCATGGGAAAATGTGTGGAAAATGTTTTATGTTTCAAAAAAAAATTATGAACAATTCATCTTCCAAATGATATGTCCAAATCCATTCCCATATTACACGACATAAATTTTTATTCATTAGTAATACAATTTATATTATTTCTTGGAATTGTTTATTTTTTATGGAATTATTTTTTAGAAACCCACATCTTTTCATAGGGTATGATTTTGACGAAATTCTAGGACCATGGGGAACCCTGAGAGCGGAGGTGTGAATCAGGGTGAAAACCTTTTTCTTTTAAAACAAAGGATCTTGTTCCCATGTTGGTAGGAACTATTAAAACTTGTATGATGGCTATGATTTTCAATGAAACATTCGCATGCAAAGATATGACACATCGATTTTTAATTGGTTCACCGCTAAGGGATACGTACAAGGAGCATATGCTAAAACGTTTCCGGTCATAACAAAATACAACATTCTTCACTAGTTATGGATTACAAAGGTTCGGGAGAAGTAAATTTTTCCCAGGCACACTACCTTTACAACTATTCAGGGATAGCTCACTACATCTCTTAGGTCACTCCCTTTGACTCACCCTGGCTCACTACTATTGGTGAAACCCCACTCAGTTCATAGACTTGAAGGTCTCATCATTATTGATAAATGAATGCATCCTCTGTTGTATGTAGTTGCTCTTTTGATGTCCAACTCTCAAATGTAAACTGATCTAACTTTGCACTGAAGGTATCAAGAAATCTTCCAGCTTCTGTGTAGCACCAAGGCAACTGATAAGCTTCAACAATACCTGGTGTACATGTCCATGCTCGGCAAGAATGTTTTAGGGACGACCCACAAGTAATAATTGGCGTGCAAGACCACCACCAACCCTTGCACGACACCCCCATCTTCAATACCAAACTTGCGCGACCCTACTCCTTTTCCACCCAAACCGATTTTGGTTCCCAATGGTCACCTATCATGAAAATACAAGCCTAGAGTGAAAGTATCACCAAACAACCTACGTGATTATGCCTTCCCCTGCTCCAAACATGCACGACACACCACCACTTGCGCGACTTCTACAGCTACGCAATGGGAGCTATGAAAATCATCTATGTCCGAAATTTATTACAAATGAAGAGGGGTGGTCCTTTATTTATAGGAAAACTGGACCCCCTGAGCGGAGGCAAGAAAGTGTCCTCACGATACACAAGTCCCGACGCTCAGCACCAACCACCATAGCCTCAGTCCTGTAACTCACCTATGCGACCACACTAATACATGCACGCCCCCATTTCCTTTTCCATATTTTCATTATCTGATCTCGACGAACATCAGTCACGCAACTTTCCAACCTTCTAGGCATCGGCGCGCAAGTCCTTTCTCGTCATGCAAGTCACTTGCGCGACCATCCCAAAACCTACATGGCCATTATCCCTTTGCCATTTTTAATGTTCCAATATTGAAAAACATATGGCACGCATGTTTCCTCTCCTTCAAGTATATGGCACGCAAGCCTCTTTTCCATAAACCCTTTTCACCATTTGTCTATTTTTCAGGCCAAAAAATTTGGAAAACATTGTAAAATGGTGCCACCTTCTATATTGTAATCTTCTTGACCTATATATGCACTTTACTGGCACACATTCTGAACATCCTCTAATGATTGACAACAAACACAAACCATACTCCAATTCATTCAATGATGACTATGGTTCCAACAATCTCCCCCTCTGGGATTGTTGGAAATCAGAAAAAAACAATAAATCCCTATCCACATGTATAACAAAAATTCAAGAATCAACTCAGCCAACACTCTAAGTCTACGTGAGCAATGCTCAGTGTAGAAAACAAGAGAGAAAGCATTAATTGTGTTCCCATGTTTTGGAATTCTCAATGACGCCCAGGTATTACATTATAAGGCCCCAGCCTTAAACCTTACTTAATCATGAGTTATTACAAGATTACACATTGAGGATCTTTTCGGGTATAGAGTTTTAGAGAATTAGATCATAAAACTTGAATTACATTCCACATATAAACAAAGTGGTTACATAAAGATAGTATTTTTCTTTCCCATCAATGGAAACATATTTAAAATAAAACATGGATTCTTTCTTGACACTTCCTTGACACTATCATCATATCATGTACCTTTCCCTTGACCAGTGAAAAACATTTCAAAAAAACATGGGATGATCATAAAAAGCTCAGTAAGGGATATAAAAATATGGAAAGGAAACATGGGTACATATATACATAATAATGAAATCATACTTTACCCATAAAACATAAGCACTTTAACATACCTCATCAAATCATGAATAAATCATAGAAATCTTAAGACATAAAGGTAACTTGAGGAATTCATAACTTTCTTACGTAGGGTGTAAACCTCTTGGTTAAGTTTGGAATACCCATCACAGTATATTCCCTAAATCTCTTCAGAGAAACCTTAACGTTTCACTCCTTCGTGTTACCCAGTGCATTGGAGAGCTATATCAGGCTCACCCGCCCTTAGTTTATCACGGAACCACCCGTCTTCATAATAATTCCCATGAACCTCAACATAATCGTATCACATAAAACATGCATAAAGGTAACATAACATTTCCACCTTTCAATCACAAGATATCAATACAGAACATTGATATAAAAACATTATGAAAACCATTTTCTATACCAAAATAAATGAAAAGTAAAACATGGTATTTATTTTTCTTAAAAAAAGGTATGGCTTTTAGAGGAAGCCGAAACTCAAATAATGGTCACAGCGGCGGAGAAGTCGTTGTTGCCGCATACGTATGACAAAAAAATTCCCTTTTGTCGTTTAGAAAATTCTTTGTATAAAAAAGATTCCTTTTGAATAAACATAAAAGTTAATGGGGTTTATACACCGTATAAAATAAGGTTTTGTATAAAACAAAATATGCCTCAATGAAATGAGATTGAGACGAAGTCCTATACCTCGGGTCCGACTTGACTCGATCGTTCTTTAATGTCCTGAATAATAAACTTGAGTTAATTTCTACTTGCTTAAGAACCTTTTTCAAGTTCATTATTCCTTTTATATCACTTATTTCCATGTCATGAACACTATGTAATTTTTTAAGTTAATAACGGTCGTTTTAACGATCATTGGTACTTGAGTCAAAAATAAACCCTTTATAATTATAAGTTTTTCATGTATCAATTATATATAGAATGTTATTCATGATGTAGATATCATATATGTCATATATATCCAGTACATGCATGCATTTATAATATTACATAATCATTTTGAGGTAAGAAATGAAATGCACCGTTCATGGAGACGGTAAGCCGTACGTACGCATGAACACTACTTTCATTTCTATTTCGTATTTTATAAAATGGAATAACAACGATATAAAGTTATATTATAATTCCAGTATAATATAATATATAATTTCATAGTTCCATCCTTTATACGTCCCACATATGGTATTTAACGAATCAAATCACTTTGAGGGAGCGGTAGTCCGCACTTCCTTAAATGAAGATATCGTGTTTACCAATAATGGAAACCATAATGTTATGCCCAAAATGAAAAATAAAGAAGCTTAATGGAAACACAAACATATTATATATCATATATAAATATATTGACATCTTAATGGCCACCTTTGAAGGTGTTAAAAGAATTTTGAACAATCATCGTTTCGGGAGGCATAAATTCACCATCCACGGAAATAGTATGTCCTTTAACCATTAGATGTAGGTGTGTGTAAGTGTATCTCTAATACTTCTTATAAAAACATCCTAGTATATTTACGATACTTGAGTTTTTACAAAAGAAATGAATAAAAAGAGGTTAGGGGGTTGGATAAGGAAAAAAAAGTGACTCAAGTGTAGACATTACCTTAAAATCGGGTAACTCCTTTTGGTTTGAGCTCAAAGGCTTCCTTAGGAAGACTTCTGCCCAAAGTGAGGCTTCAAGGAGAAATATATTGATGTGGAGAGACAAAATGAGCAGGTTTTGGATGATCCAAAGGCTTTGGAAATGTGGGTAAGAAGATAGAGGTGGGGGCCTTTTATAAGAGGAGAGGAGGGGCACTCTTGGAATTTAATGAAAAGTCACTTTATTTTAAAATGGAATTCTTATTTAAGAGTTCCCAAATTGATATAATTCTAGGATAAGGTGATAAGGGTTCGAAATATACCCACCCAATAGGTTTTTGACATGTGTAGGTCTTAGATTTTACATTATCTTTCCATTTTATTTAAATCCTTTATTAATGAGGTAATCGTTCCATCATCATGATGTCATAAATAATTTAATTTATTTGAAGTCTAAAAATTATAAAAAAAATACTATTATGTAGGAAATCGTTTTCTCTTTACAATGACTATTTATAATAAAAAATCTGACTTGTATAACCCCATGTAAAAATTGTTTTAGTAAAACTTCTCATGTTTGTGTCATTTTTTCTTTAACATTAAATAAAAAGTTATTTATGTCATTTCCCAACCAAAGTGGCTCCATGGGGTCCCCAAGTTGACCCATGGCTTGTATTGGTCGGACATGACACATCCAATAAGTGTAGTACATGTGTCAAGCTCATCAAATATTATTAAAACATTATTTTTACCTTAAACTACACTAATTACCACTAATCGCGATAAAGAACTTAAAAGTTACTATTCAACAAAAAATTATTTTAATCTCATTGAACATCATTTTACTTATTAATGAAAACCATGTATGTCTTATTTTTGAAAATAAAATAATAGAAGTGGAAAAGTTTCATTTCAATGAAAAATCAGTTTCTTTAACTACCACTTCGTGGTTTCACTATTCATCAAAAATTGAAGTTTTTTAGAAAAATACCAAAACTCCACCCTAAGTTATATTTGATATTCTGAATTCAAAAATTATGTCTATTTTACAGAATTATAATCATATAAGTCACATTAATTAATTTAATGATTAATTTCCGCTGTCATGACAAATAGCATGTTTTTTATGAAATAATAAGTATCAAAAGATTGACACTAGTTTAAGTCCAATTTCAAAGTGAAATTGATTCCAATGACAACCATTGGATTAAATGGTAAAAATATATTCTATTTTAACTTCAAAACCAATTCCAAAGATATTATAATAATATAAATAAATTAGATTAAAAAGAGGTTTCGAATTAAAATACAACATTTTCCACTATTCATTAAAAAATGAACTTTATCAGAAATATACCAAAAATTCACACAAAGTAAATTTTGATGTCCCAATCATAAATAATAATTTTATTTTGACAAAAATAGCTTATAAAATTGTCAAAAGATAAATTTGAAAAGAGTTTTCCATCAAAAGGTAGTAAAATAATCTTTTATGAATATTAGTGTATTCCATGCATAAGATTGTATTTATTTTCATTTTAAGACTCTAAAACACTATATTAAGCATTAATAGACATAGATAAAAATATCTATTATTCATTACATACTTGGAATGTTACATACTTCCCCCCTTTATAAAATTGCGTCCTGTAATTTATTTACTTTCCAAATAAATGGGTGTACTTATCCCTCATTGCATTTTCAGATTCCCATGTTGCCTCTTCCATCATGCGGTTTATCCACAAAACCTTTACCTGATTAATCACCTTATTTCGTAACACATGCTCCATGTGGTCACGAATCTAAACTGGTTGTTCCTCATAAGATAGGTTCTCTTCCAGCTGAACTACCTCTAGACTCAAAACATGAGATGGATCTGGCATATACTTTCTCAACATCGAAACGTGAAAAACATTGTGTACCTGAGATAAACTCGGAGGTAAATCCACTCGGTAAGCAACGGATCCAACTCTCTCCAGAATATCATATTGTCCAATGAACCTTGGACTCAACTTTCCTTTCTTACCAAATCTCATCACACTTTTCCATGGTGAGACTTTGAGAAAAACATGATCACCTACCTCAAAAGAGAGATCCTTCCTCCTGTTGTCCGCATAACTCTTCTGCCTACTCTGAGCTGTTCTCATGTGTTTCTGTATCAGCTGAACTTTTTCTGCCAACTCTTCTACCAATTCCGGTCCCATCAGCTTCCTTTCAACCACTTCATCCCAGAAAGCTGGAGTTCGACACCACTTCCCATATAATGCATGAAATGGTGCCATCTGTATACTGGAATGAAAACTGTTATTATAAGAAAACTCAACCAAAGAATGATGTCGGTCCCAACTTCCCTAATAGTCCATAGAACAAGCTCATAGAATATCCTCCATGGTATGAATTGTTCATTCTGACATCCCATCTGATTGCGGATGAAAAGTTGTAATAAAATTTAATTCAGAACCCAACGACTTTTAAAGGCCTTTCCAAAAGATAGAAGTGAACCTGGGATCGCAGTCAAATACAATGGAGAGAGGAACTCCATGTAACCTGACTATCTCTTTAAGATACAAACGGGAAATTTGATCTAGGGAAAAAGTATCTCGTATAGTAAGTAAATGAGCATATTTAGTCAAGCGATCAACAATAACCCAGATTGCATTATTACCTCGATATGTCTTCGGTAATCCCACAATAAAGTCCATGGATATATTCTCCCATTTCCACTCTGGCACTGGTAAAGGCTGAAGCATCCCTTTCGGTAACTGCCGCTCTGCTTTAACCTGTTGACATGTCAAACACTTCACAGTAAAATCAGCAATATCTCTTTTTATTCCATCCCACCAGTAATACTCCAGCAGATCTCTGTACATCTTAGTACTGCAAGGATGAACTGAAAACGGAGAACTACGAGCTTCACATAACAACTCTCTTTTCAACTGTGAATCACAAGGCACACACAATCTCTTCCCAAATCTCAAAACACAATCATTATAAATGTTGAATTCATGAAACTTAACTTTCTGAACCAGCTCTACCTTTTTCTGCAACTCACTGTCTTGCTTCTGTGCTTGCTTGATTCTGTCTGATAGAGAATATCTCACTGATACCTGAAACAAAACAGAAGAACACCCTGCAGCAACAACTTCTATTCCAAAGTAAATAAAATCCTTAACCAAAGGATCATGTTCCAAACTCAACATTGTTAATGAAGCATTCCTTTTTTGACTCAATGTAGCAGCCACATTATTTGATTTTCCCGGATGGTAATGAATTGTACAATCATATTCTTTTATTAATTCCAGCCATCTCTTCTGTCTCATGTTTAACTCTTTCTGAGTGAATATATACTTTAAAATTTTGCGATCAATATATGTTTCACACTTTACTCCATAAAAATGATGCCTCCAAATTTTTAAAGCGAAAACAACAACAGCTAATTCCAAATCATGTGTAGGGTAATTTACCTCATGAGTTTTCAAATATCGTGAAGCATAAGCAATTACCTAATCATTCTGCATTAGGACGCAACCAAGTCCTTTCAATGAAGCATCACTGTATATAACAAACTCACCATTCCTGGAAGGTAGTGCCAAAACTGAATCATTCACCAATCTCCTTTCCAATTCCTAAAAACAATCATCAAATTCTTCTGTCCAGATAAACTTAACACCCGTCTGAGTTAGCTTAGTCATTGGACTAGAAAACCGTGAAAAATTTCTAACAAACCTTCTGTAATAGCCTGCCAAACCAAGGAAGCTATGAATCTCAGTTACATTTGTGGGTCTTGGCCAGTCTTCCACAACATTTGTTTTTGCCGGATCAACAGTTATCCCATCTTTAGAGACAATGTGACCCAGGAAAGAAATTTGTTGCAACCAAAACTCACACTTTCTGAATTTCCCATACAATTTCTTTTCATTTAACGTTTGAAAAATAACCCTTAAATGTATTTCATGATCATCTTTACTTTTAGAAAACACCAAAATATCATCAATGAAAACCACCACAAACTTATCCAAGAACACATGGAAAATTCTATTCATTAAGTCCATGAATATAGCAGGTGCATTGGTTAGCCCAAAAGGAATTATTACAAATTCATAATGGCCATATCTTGTACGAAACGTAGTCTTCAGAACATTTGCTTCCTTTACCTTTAGCTGATGGTTCCCCGATCTCAAGTCAATCATTGAAAAATACTAAGATCCCTGGAGCTGATCAAACAAATCATCGATATGAGGCAAATGATATTTGTTCTTAATAGTGATGTTATTCAAGGAGCTATAATCAATGCAAAGTCTCATTGAACCATCTTTCTTTTTAACAAATAAAACAGGAGCACCCCATAGTGATGTGCTAGGTCGAATGAAACATTTATCTAATAAATCTTGAAATTTCTCCTTCAACTCTAAAAGTTCAATTTGAGCCATTCGATAAGGGGGTTTTGAAATTGGCTTAGCATCAGGAACTAAGTCAGTGGTAAATTCAACTTCCCGATCTGGTATTATTCCAGGAAACTCATCAGGAAAAACATCAGGATACTCATTTACCACTGGAACATATTTAATCTGAACAGTTCCTTTATTTTCAACGATGTGTGCAAGGTAACATTCATTTCTATCTTTTAAATGTTTCTCGGCCTCTTGATATGTTATCAACAGTATTGGTTCATTCTTGTACACAAACTGAAAGTCTTTCTGTAAAGAAACTTCTTTATCTCTATAGTCAATCTTAGCATGGTAAATAGAGGGCCAATCCATACCCAGGATAACATCAAACTCTACTAGAGGTATAACAATAAGGTTTGCAAGTAGGTTCTTTCCATATACAAGGATAGGAAGAATCTTATAAATTCTTTTTGCCTCAACATTTCCCCCAGGTGTTTTTACCAAAATTTCAGGAGTCATTTCTTGAGATTGTATTCCCATTTTACTAGAAAGGTTTTCATATATGAAAGAATGTGTAGACCCCGAATCAAACAACACACTGGAAAAATATGAAAAAACAAAAAAAGTACCTGATACAACTTCATTTGATGGCCTGACATATGCTGAAGTAGTTTCAAAGGATTTCACCACCCCTTTCTGCTTGTATTCTAACTGCTTCCCATCACTCAAGCTCTTTGTCGGACACTCGTTTGCATAGTGACCCATCTCATTGCACTTATAACATTTCACTAACTGTAAATCAAATTTGGTCTTACCTTCACTTTGATCCTTTTTAGTGAAATCACGAGCCATATGTCCCATCATACCACATCGGTAGCACTTTCCAGAATTCAGAACACATTCCCCAGCATGCCTTTTGCCACGTTTATCACAAACTGGAAACTTAGTTTTCTTACCATCATACTTTTTTAAAGAATTCTTACCTTTCTCCTGCCACTTCGGTCTCTTTTTCTGTTGTTTGTTATAGAACACTTGATCATCAAAAAACTCCATTTCCACCTTCTCAGCACATCGATAAAGATTTTCAGAACATTTAAACTCATGAGAAGCTAATACCCTTCGATATTTTGGCTTTAATCAGGAGTAAAAACGATTGATTTTACTATCAAGGTCTCGGATAAAATTTAGAGCATACCTTTCCAATCGAGTGAACCTTTCTTCATAGGCGGCCACTGATTCTTCCTCTTGCCTCAATTCCAAGAATATCTTTTCCATCTTATGTCGAACAGCCTTCGGAAAATACTTCTCAAGAAACATACATTTCAATTCATCTGAGTCAACCGCATCAATCTCATCGGCATCCCTGATATTTTTAACCATAGACCACCACTGATCTGCCTCACCCTCCAAATGGTAAATAAAAAGACTAACCTTTTGATTTTCTGAACACCCCATGACATCCAAAATCTTCTCCAGTGCTTTAATCCACCCTTCAGCTAGCACATGGTCAGATGATCCTCAGAATGATGGGGGATGTTGCCTCATGAAATGTTCCACCACTGACATGTTCCTCTGCGGTTGATCTGACTGATCTCGTGCATGGATACCACTACCATTTATTACTTGAGTCAACTGCGTCATTACTACAACAAACTGTTCAGTTCTAATTCCGACCATCTCAGGATGCGGATTCGGAAGGTTATTTCCTTCTGCATGCCTTCCTAGCAATGCTTCCCTATTTCCTCTGCGGAAAACCATTCTGAAGAAACATGTCTTAGATGAAGCAACATGGTAATCTTCAAATGCTATATCACTTCAATTTGACCATAAAAAAATATTTTTGGACAATCATTTAATATAATTTTAACTCCTAATGTTATCTAAACCGACCTTTGATACCAGCTATAAGTCCCCAGCCTTCAACCTTACTTAATCTTGAGTTATTACAAGATTAAACATTGAGGATTGTTTCGGGTTTAGAGTTTTGGATAATTAGATCATAAAACTTGAATTTCATTCCACATATAATCAAAGTGGTTACATAAAGATAGTATTATTCATTCCCATCAATGGAAACATATTTAAAATAAAACATGGATTCTTTCTTGACACTTCCTTGACACTATCATCATATCATGTACCTTTCCCTTGACCTGTGAAAAACATTTCAAAAAAACTTGGGATGAACATAAAAAGCTCAGTAAGGGATATAAAAATATGGAAAGGAAACATGGGTACATATATACATAAGAATGAAATCATACTTTACCCATAAAACATAAGCACTTTAACATACCTCATCAAATCATGAATAAATCATAGAAATCATAAGACATAAAGGTATCTTGAGTCATTCATAACTTTCTTACGTTGGGAGTAACCCTCTTAGTTACATTTGGAATACCCATCATAGTATATTCCCTAAATCTCTTCGGAGAAACCTTAACGTTTCACTCCTTCGCATTACCCAATGCATTGGAAAGCTATATCGGGCTCACCCTCCATTAGTTTATCATGGAACCACTCGTCTTCATAATAATGCCCAAGAACCTCAACATAATCGTATCACATAAAACATGCATAAAGGAAACATAACATTTCCACCTTTCAATCACAAGATATCAATACAACACATTGATATAATAACATTATGAAAACCATTTTCAATACCAAAATAAAATAAAATTAAAACATGGTATTTTTTTTTGTTAAAAATGGTATGGCTTGTAGAGGAAGCAGAAACTCAAATAATGGTCACAACGGCGAAGAATTCGTTATCGCCGCATACGTACGACAAAAACATTCCCTTTTGTCATTTAGTAAATGCTTCGTATAAAAAAGATTTCTTTTGAATAAACATAAATGTCAAAGAGGTTTATACACCGTATAAAAGAAGGTTGTGTATAAAACAAAATATACCTCAATGAAAGGAGATTGAGACGAAGTCCCATACCTCGGGTCCGACTTGACTCGATCGTTCTTTAATGTCCTGAATAATAAACTTGAGTTAATTTCTACTTGCTTAAGAACATTTTTCAAGTTCATTATTCCTTTTATGTCACTTATTTCCATGTCATGAAAACTATGTAATTATTTAAGTTAATAACGGTCGTTTTAAAGATCATTGGTACTTGAGTAAAAAATAAACCCTTTATAATTACAAGTTGTTCATGTATCCATTATATCCATAATGGTATTCATGATGTAGATATCATATATGTCATATATATCCAGTACATGCATGCATTTATAATATTACATAATCATTTAGAGGTAAGAAATGAAATGCACCGTTCATGGAGACGGTAAGCTGTATGTACGCATTAACACTACTTTCATTTCTATTTCGTATTTTATAGAATGGAGTCATAACGATATAAAGGTATATTATAATTCCAGTATAATATCATATATAATATCATAGTTCCATCCTTTATACGTCCCACATATGGTATTTAACTATTCCGATCACTTTGAGGGGGTGGTAGTCCGCACTTCCTTAAATGAAGATATTGCGTTTACCCATAATGGAAACCATAAAGGTATGCCCAAAATGAAAAATAAATAAGATTAATGAAAACATAAACATATTATATATCATATATAAATATAGTGACATCTTAATGTCCACCTTTTAAGGTGTTAAAAGAATGTTGAACAATCATCGTTTCGGGAGGCATAAATCCACCATCCACGGAAACAGTATGTCCTTTAACCATTAGATGTAGGTGTGTGTAAGTTTAGCTAGAGTACTTCTTATAACAACATCCTAGTATATTGAAGATACTGGAGTTGTTACAAAAGAAATGAAAAAAAAGAGTTTAGGGGGTTGGAGAAGCAAAATAAAACAAAAGGACTCAAGTGAAGACATTACCTTAAAATCGGGTAACTCCCTTTGGTTTGAGCTCAAAGGCTTCCTTGGGAAGACATATGCCCAATGTGAGGCTTCAAGGAGTAAGATAGGGATGTGGAGAGACAAAATGAGAAGGGTTTGGCCGAGCCAAATCCTTTGGAAGTGTGGGTAAGGAGGTAGAGGTGGGGGCCTTTTATAAGAGGAGAGGAGGGGCACTCTTGGAAAGTAAAGAAAAGTCACTTTATTTTAAAATGGAATTCGGATTTAAGAGGTCCCACATTGAAATAATTCGAGTATAAGGTAATAAGGGTTCGAAATATACCCACCAAATAGGCTTTGGACAAGTGTAGGTCTTAGATTTTACACTATCATTCCATTTTATTTAAATCCTTTATTAATGATGTAATTGCTGCATCATCATGATGTCATAAATAATTTAATTTATATAAAGTCTAAAAATTATAAAAAAAATACTATGATGTAGGAAATATTTTTAGATTTACAATGACTATTTATAATCAAAAATCTGACTTGTATAACCCCATGTAAATTTTTTTTAGTAAAACACTTCATGTTTGTGTTATTTTTACATTAACATTAAATAAAAAGTTATTTATGTCATTTCCCAACCAAAGTGGCTCCATGGGGTCCCCAAGTTGACGCATGGTTTGTCTTGGTCGGCCATGACACATCCAATAAGGGTAGGACATGTGTAAATCTCATCACATATTATTAAAACATTATTTTTACCTTAAACTACACTAATTACCACTTATCGCGATTAAGAACTTAATAGTTACTATTCACCAAAAAATTATTTTAATATCATTGAACCACATTTTACTTTTAATGAAAACCATGTATGTCGGATTTTTGAAAATCAAATCACAGAAGTGGCAAAGTTTCATTTAAACGAAAAATCGGTTTCTTTAACTACCACTTTGTGGTTTCACTATTCATCAAACATTGATGTTTTTCAGAAAAATACCAAAACATCACCCTAAGTTATATTTGATATTCTGAATTCAAAAATGATATCTATTTTAAAAAATTCAAATCATATAAGTCACATAAATTAATTTGATAATTAATTCCCGCTGTCATGACAAATAGCGTGTTTTTTATGAAACAATAAGTATCAAATGATTGACACTAGTTTAAGTCAAATTTCAAAGTGAAATTGATTCCAATGACCACCATTGGATTAAATGGTAAAAATATATTCTATTTTAACTTGAAAACCAATTCAAAATATTTTCTAATCATATAAATAAATTAGATTAAAAAGCGGTTTTGAATTAAAATACAACATTTTCCACTATTCATTAAAAAATGAACTTTATCGGAAAAATACCAAAAATTCACTCAAAGTAAATTTTGATGTCCAAATCATAAATAATAAGTTTATTTTGACAAAAATAGCTTATAAAATTGTCAAAATATAGATTTAAAAAGGGTTTTCCATCAAAAGGCAGTAAAACAATCTTTTAAGAATATTAGTGTATTCCATGCGTAAGATTGTATTTATTTTCATTTTAAGCCTCTAAAACACTATCTTAAGCATTAATAGACATAGATAAAAATATCTATTATTCATTACTTACTTGGGATGTTACATACATGACCAAAATTTTCCTTCTAATCCTTCTCATCCTGTTACTGACATAGATTTCACATCGTGTCACAGAAGAATTACATTCCTAAAAATTCATGAATTTATTCCTTTCTCCCCCATTTACAATAAACCCAAAGGCCGTTAATTATTTCATTGTTTAGCTCAAACCATACTCCCCCTAGATAGTATCTCCCCCACAGACCTACATCACATCGATAAACAGAAAAAAAACAGTTATCATAAATGGGGAGAGGGGTTTTACGAATCTTCCTTAAGCACTGGGTGACGGCCGAATACCAAGGTTCAACCGATGCTTCTCAAACATAGCCTCTGACATTGGCTTGGTCAGAATATCAGCCCCTTGCTCATCTGTTCCCAGATGATCTATTCTAATCATGCCTTTCTCAACCTTCGCTTTGATAAAGTGATATATTATTTCAATAAGTTTTGTATGATAATGATGAACAAGATTCTTTGTAAGATCAATTTCACTATTGTTATCACATTAAATCACCATTGGTTTTTTCACCTCATCACCAATATCTGTCAATTGTTGCTTCATCCAAAGTAGTTGAGTGCATTCCTTTATAGCAGATATATACTCAGCTTCTTCAGTACTAAGAGAAGTAATTTCTTGTTTCTTGCTCAACCATCCAACACATTTATTCCCAATGTAGAATTCTCCAACACTGGTGGACTTTCTTTCTACTACATCTCCATCCCAGTCAGCATCACAAAAATCTGATAAATCACTATCTCTTCCTACTGCAAAGTATAAGCCACAATTGTGAATACCTTGAATATACCACATGATTTTTTTTACTGATGTGATATGTTTCGCCTTTGGATTACTCTTAATGTGGAACCCTAGAATGGTTTCAAAGACAATATATGGTCTTGTCACTGTCAGGTACAGTAGGCTCCCAATTATCATCCTGTATGGAGTGGGGTCTATAGAATCTCCATCCTCATGCTTTCCAAGTTTGGTTCCAATTTCAATCGGAGTTGAGATTGTTTTGGAGTCTTTCATATTGAACGTCTTCAGCAGTTCACTTGAATACTTTTCTTGTGAAATGAAAGTGTAATCATGCATTTGAATCACCTGAATCCCTAAGAAATATGTGAGCTCTAAAATAATAGGCATCTCAAATTCAGATTTCATGTGGTTGGAAAAGTCATCCAATGAATTGTGCTTTCTACAACCAAAAATAATGTCACCAGCATAGGCTAGAACCATGAAATTATCTTTCGGAGAATTCTTCATGTATATATTGTGGTCTACTCCTCGTATTTTGAGTTTTAGCTTCTTGAGATACGAGTCCATCCAAAAATACAATTCTCATGGTGCCTTCTTCAAACCATATAGTGCTTTCTTCAGTTTGCAGAACTTAGTTTCATCAGCACCAAGAACAATACCCACAAGTTGTTCAATGTAGAATTCCTTTTTGAGAACACCATTCATGAATTCGGTCATGACATCCATTTGATATACTTAATATCCTCTTTAGAATTCAATGGCAAGGAAAAGTCTGATTGACTCCAGTCCATCCACTGGAGCAAAGGTTTCCTTAACATAAACGCCTTCAATATGGTAATATCCTTTGCATAAAAGACATTACTTGTTTCAAATAACACTTCCATGCTCATAAAAATTGTTCCTCAAGGTTAATTTTGTACCAATCACAATGTGACCTTCGGGTCTCTTGAAAATATCCCATGTCTGATTCTTTTCAATCTGATATAACTCTTCATTCATGGCATTCACCCAAGATTCATCCTTTGCGGAATCTTCAAATGAGGATGGGTCCACAACTAATAGAAATATAGATTGTGTGTTATTCCTCATCATCCTTATTTGAGTTGGTGCGTGTCTATCTCCATTTATATTAGATGGAGCAATCTCAGCTCTTTGATTTCTACTACAAGGCTCAGTTGCATTCTCTCTAGCTATAGTATCTTCTTTTGAGTCAACATCATGACGTGACTGCTGAGTGTTTTGTTCAGCTTCCTCTATTTCGGTATTTGTATTTTCTGAACGTTCACTTTCATCCTCACTCTCTATCACATAATCTTAAGAAGTCCTTGAAGCATTTGTGGTTTTCTCTTCTATTATCTTAACATCACTGCTTTCCACAATCCTTCCTAATATCTTGTTAAAGCACATTTAGGATTTGTTATTAATTGAGTATCTGAGGAAAATACCTTCTTCTATTTTTTCACCATACTTCCCTTGATTTCACTCATTGTTTCTAATGAAGCATTTACATCCAAAACACAAATGTATTTCAAAGTGGGATTTATTCCATGACACAATTCATATGGTGTCTTCTTCTCACCCATATATAGTCCTATTTGATTTTGAATATACACTACAGCTTGAACAACTTATTTCCAGTAATGTCGGAGAATACGTCTTTCAATCAGCATAGTTTGTTCCATGATGTTCACCTGTTGATTCCTACGTTCAATGACCCCGTTTGGTTGTGGAGTTCTCACAACAGCTACCTCATGTTTTATCGCATGATTCTCCAGATAACTCTCAAATCCAATGGATGAGTATTCCCCTCCATTTTCAGATCAAAAATCTTTTATAGTTCGTCCGATATCATTCTCAGCGATTCTCTGATATGTTTTCATGCAGTCAACGAATTTTTGTTTCCTGTGAATGACCATCACACATGCCATTATACTGTAATCATCTACCAAAAAGACAAAGTACCTCTCTCCATGAGATCCAACAATATATATCGGCCCACATACATATGTGTGAAAAATATCAAGAAGATGAGATACCCCATTCTTCTTTGGCTGATATGAACTGCAGACCAGTTTCCCATGAATACAAACATCACAAGACTTTTCACACTCACGCTTTAGGCTGGGAATGTCCATGACAATCCTCAATTTTGTTATTTTTATTTTATTTTTTATTGATGTTTCCTAGTCTTCGATGCCAGAATTGTTTTCCTCTGCAACAGTTATGTAACAAATATTTTCTTTACTATCAACGTGATACAAATTACATTCTATTCTACATACCTTCATAAGTGAATTTCATTTCCTTCCCACGATAGTGCATCATTTATGATTAAAAGTAAATATAAGTCTCGATTCACAGAGTTGACTCACACTGAGTATATAATGATATAGGATATCTACGTAGAGGACCTCAGTCTTCTTTAGCACTCCATTAGAAAATTCATTACATCCACTACCTTGGATTTTTAGAGCTCCATCATTACCAAATCATACTATAACATCAACCTTCCATTTGATATCTATTAACAGGCCATCATTACCAGCCATGTGAGATGAACAAGCAATGTCTAGAATCAATGTGTTGTTGATATTTTCGGATTTTAGGTCCACATATAAGAGGATGTATTTCTCAATTTTCTTCCCTTCCTTCCATGAAACATTGGATTGAGTATAGAGCACTGAGGTACTTTTCATAATCTCATATGTGTACATTGTTTCTTCATAGAGGAAGTCTTCTTCAAGAGGATAAAAACAGTTTCAAAGAGAAACACTATCTTATCAACAAGGTTTGTCTTGTTGTGAACTCCAGTATGCGGTCTCTATGTCCCTTCTATGCCTGCATTAAACAACCTTTTGACAAAAGATAGAACAACAAAAACAATATCCATAGAAATTTTTTCTTCTATAAGAATTAGGATATGAATTTTTTCTCTTATGTTGAACTCCTATATCTTCTCTATTCAGATAGATTCTTTCCTTTTTTCAATATGACATGGTATGGCCCAGATAGCCACAGAACTGACACTTCATGAGAGGAAATGACTTCTCACTTGAATTTCTCTACATACCTTATTCCTTGGGAGAATAGTTGAACTGTATGTCATTTCTGAATTTTTGAGGATAATTTTTTGTTCCCCTTTTAGTTTGAACTGAAGATTTATTTTTTAGAACTTCAGAGAATGTTTCAACATGTCCAACTTTCATCTTGTCTTTATTTTGGCTCTCTTTACATCCAGCATTTTATGTTTCTTCTTCACATCCAATTCCACTCTTTCCCATGAATGCGGGTCTCTGATCACTCATGATTTTTCCAACCCCATCTGAACCACACTTGTCTCTTCCAGTAATTCTACATATGAGAATCTTCCAAACTGTATTTTATTCTTTGATTCAATTTTAATTTATTCAGTCACAAGTTTACTCTTAAGAGTAACAACATCCTCCACATGACCCTCAACATCCTTGTTCTTTTCTTCCAGTCTAGATATGGGGTCATTCACGACCGTTCCTTGCTATTCTATTCTCAGCTTCAGATCCACTACATCATCATTTCATTCAAGGATTTTATACTGTACTTTCACAAATTCTTCCAGTTGTTCAATTTTATCTTCAAGAAGATCAACATATTCAGTTGATTCTACTACAATTGATTTCCACATATTGCATGTCTTGCCTTTTGTCTTATGATTACTAACAGCATCCTTAAGTTGCAACTCGGGATTTCCCCAAGTTTTTAACTGATTGTTTCAACCATTATCACCTGAATTTTCAATAGTGGCCATCATGGAAGCATGGATTACAGTTTTAAACTCCGGTTCTTCTTCTTCATAAAATCTATTATCATCATCTTCTTCTTCATAGGAAAAACAATTCTATAGAACTGACTTTCTAGATTTGAAGTCTCCTTTATTGAAAAACCTTTTTTGAGGCTTCTCGAAGTTTTCAGTATTGGTATCATCATCATCGATCTTTGTTAAGCACTGAGAAGCAATGTTCCTGACTTTACCATAATGAAAGCAAGCAAGAGGTAACTTCCCTTTGAATTTCCCTTTTCCCTTATGGAACTTCTTTGAAAGAAGAGAAATAATTTCTTTTTATTCGTCACCTTCACCACTACTATCTTTTGAAATTTTTCATTTATCTGTGTACTTGAATGCCATTTCCTTTCTCACACGAGTCGTAGCATCTTTTGGTTTGACTCTCATTTCATATTCTACCAAGATGCTTAGAATTTCATCTAGAGAAAGTTTCGAAAGATCTTTTTCATCAATGGATGACACATTTGCATTGTACAAGGGTGGAAGTCATCCCCATATTTTCTTGGCAATGTCAATGTCTTTTATTTCTTCTCCAATGCCCCAAATTGCTCCAACCACTTTATTAATTAGATTTAAGAAGGAGTCTATATTCTCATCAGGATACATCTTCAAATCATTGAACATATTGTGTAACAGTTTTTTTTTTCCTACTTCACTTTGTTATCTCCTTCATACATATTTTATATTTTATTCCACATGGATTTTTCATAGTTGAAAATCATCACCTTTAGATAGATCTATTCAGAAAGAGATGAAATGAGTAAATTTTGCGCTTTAGGATCTACATCAAGAATTTTTCTTGTCCGGGTCAGTCATAGCCAGACCTATTGACCAGTGACTTGTATTCCTTGCACAATAGAAAACAAAACATCCATTCCAAGAGATCTTAGATGAGATATCAGTATGCTATTCTAGATCTGAAAATTACTTCAACCAAAGAGAGGGAATCCTCTGACATTGGCTCTATGGTCCATAATGGAATGTGATAGACCAAACACCGATTAACCTCCCTTTTGTACCACTTGTAGGACCCCGGGGCACACTGAGAGGGGAGGGGTGAATCAGGGTGACATCTTTTTTATAAAACCAAGGATCTTGTTCCCTAGTTAGTAGGAACTAGTAAAACCTGTATGATGGATATGATCTGCAATAAAACATTCACATGAAAATAGATGACACAAAAACATTTACTTGGTTAACCACTAACGACTACGTCCAAGGAGCATACGCCAACATGTTTTTGGTCATACCAAATTCCACTTTTCATTACTAGTTATGGATTACAAAGGTTCGAGAGAATTTAATATGTCCCAGGCACACTGCCTCTATAACTATTCATGGGTAGAACATTGTGTCCCTCGGGTCACTCTCGTTGACTCCCCCTGGCTCACTGTCGTTGGTGAATTCCCACTCAGTTAAAGATGTAAAGTTTTCCTCGTCATTTCTAAATGAATGCATCCACTATTGTATTTTGATGCTCTGTTGAAGTCCAAATCTCACATGTAAACTGATATCACATTGCACCAAAGGTATCGAGAAATCTTCTAGCATCTGTGTAGCTCCATGACGACTGACAGGCTTCGACAATACCTGGTGTGTCGGTCTAAGCCCGATGCGCATGATTCAGGGATGACATGCATGTTATAACTGGCTAACAAGTTCACCTCCAACACTTGCGTGAATCCACCTTCATCAATAACAAACTTGCACAACCCTACTCCTTTTCTACCCATAACGATTTTGGTGCCCAATGGTCACCCGTCACGCAACTCCAAGCTTGGTACACAGGTATCACCAAACAACCTGCGTGACTATACCTTCCCCAGCTCCAAACTTGCACGACACACCACCACATGTGTGACTTCTACACCTGCACAATGGGATCTATGAAAATTCTCTAATTATGAACTTCATTACAAATGAATAGGTGTGGTCCTCTATTTATAAGCAGACTAGACCCCCTGAGTAGAGGCGCGCAAGTGTCCTCACGGTGCGCAAGTCCCTGTTTGAAGCTCCAACAACCCTAGCCTATGTCATGAAACTCACCTACACAACCACACCAATAATTGTGCGACCCTATTTCCTTTGAATTATTTTGATTCTCTGATCTCGAAGAACAACAGGAGCACAACATTCCAACCTCCTAGGAATCGGCGCGCAATTCCTTTCTCGACATGCAAGTCACTAGTGCGACCAGCCCAAAACCTGCACCGACCTTATCCCTTTTCCATTTTTCCATGATCTGATCTTGAAAAACATATTGCGTGAATGTTTCCTCTCCTTCAAGTACACGGCGCTCAAGTCTCTTTCCAAAAACACATTTCTCCATTTGTCAATCATTCAGTCCCAGAAATTTGGCAAACACTGGAAAATAGTGCCACCTTCAATACTATAATCTTCTTAACCTGTATGAGCACTTTACTGGCACACATTATGAAATTACTATGAGGATTGACAACAAACACAAACCATACTCCAATTCATTCAAATATGACCATGGTTCTAATAGAAATGATTATGAAAAATACATCTTTTATTTTTGTTACTATATGATTACATGTTTACCATACTTATTTCATTTCATCTATTATGATATGATTGTTTATGATATTGTGTAACATGTGTGTATGATTTTATTTAGAAATGAGTTTCAACTATATCTCCCACCAATTCATTGTCTATAGATTTATATCTCATGAGATAGACATAAGGGACCATGTCCACTATGATTGTTCTGGGAGTGATCCCGGACTACCAAGATAGATTGTGATTCAAACCCATACAACAAAAATGGACATGGAATTGAACCATTTAATATAATGAAATAAATTATATATTATTTGTTTTCGTCCATAGATCCATGTTTTATTCCTATGTTATGCTTCCTTGGATCATGTTCATTATTTCCTTGTGATCCATGTATTATGAACTAAAAATAATTATGCGATGATTATTGGTAATGATTTTTTATATGTGGGTTATAATATTATATTCTAATGATCATATTCTCTTAACCTCATACTGATGAATATGTTTTCATATATCCCCATTTTATATTTACAGAGCATCTAATCTCACCCAGTTTTATGATTTATTTCACCCATGTTATGAAGATATGTACTATGTTTCATTTGTATAAGATGGTTAAAATCCAAGAAGATCCTAGTGGGAGATAATGTATCTCACTTATTTAGAATTGTTTATGATTCCGTTTTTACAAATTAACTACCATAATATAGTATATTGGAATTTTTTTTGTAATATATTAATTAGTCATCAAAATTAATGTAATGTAAATGCATGAAAAAGAGGGTCGATATAGTGTTCTTTCCAACCTATTGACGATGGATGTAGATCCATTATCAGACGACCCCATATATTTTTTATATGTGTACATTAAATTTGTTTTATATATATACCATGTTTAAATTCATGTAATTAAATTTATATCTTATGAACTGACGTTAAGGGATGTTGATAATGTCTTATTGAGTCTTGTAGTCACACCATACTCTACTATTTTAGTGTTCTTATAGTTTTCACGAATTTGGATCTAATGAAGTGTAAGGGTCATGTGGTGGAATTTGAGAAGATATAGTAGGTGGATATAGTTTTTTTATATGGAGTTAATGTTGGATTTCTATGGATGTATTTATTTATTCTATTTAAAATATTTTTAGACAAATTTTTTTATATTTGTTTTATAAATCTATAATTATATATAATTACTAAATCAGATGGTTTAATTTGGTATGATGTTACTCTAATGTTTATTTTTTATTCAGAAAATCTTGGTTTATTTCATATTACTTCAATTATTTATCCTATAACCTGAGAATAAGGATTTATTTTCTCCAGTGATAGGCTTAATTCCCCATAATTATTCATCCACCTCTTGTATATAAGGATGTGTGCATGAGGTTATATGGTACTCTAGTTCAGACTCGATTGATCTGGTCGTGGTGTTAAGATATGGAATTAGAGCACCATATTCACAATCCTATTTCTTTTCATTACATTTTCGTGGGACGGGTTAGATATTAGAGATAATGGTTGTGAATTAAGTATGGGATTTTTGTCCGTGTGTGATCAGAATTGTATAATAGACCTCCATGTTTCTATAAATTTGTGATGTTTTTATTTTTAATATTTCAATTGATTAAATTTACATTTCATGATACAGATGAGATTGATATGATTATTTAAGTAATTTTATTTTTGTCATCAATCATATGAGGCATATAAGTTTACAGTATATATATACATATTTCTTTTATTAGCTATATTTAATAAAATTTGATTCATGATGTATGGTTGATTTTTAATGTGGAACATTATTCCATGTGTAATATATTTTAACTGGTTATAGTTTTTATTGAGATTATTTATATGGTTCTAAAAATATTCATGAAATGGATTGATTTTTTTGGGAAGGGTTTAGGGGGTTATCTCATATTCTTTTTTGTAACATATTATGGTGAACCTTGTTGTGAAACCTTTTATGATATTTTTCTTTCTGGTTTCCTTATTTAGTATCTTGGTTTCACTCTCTATTTGTATTATATGAGGTGTAATGGAAGTTTTACGAAATACCACCTCATTGAATTATTATATATCTATTTTTACCCCAATCATATTGGTGGTTGTAGCTAAGAACACTCCCTTAGATTACCCAGTGGGTCATGATATAGAACTATTCCAACCGATAATCTTTTAAATAGTTCATGTCTATGGTGGAGGATCCCACTGGGGTGGGAGAAAAATTTTCTATTATGCTCGCAACATTCTGATTCATCATCACACATCATTCTAGAAAAAATGGTGTCATTTAGATAATAGAGGTATTGAGACAAGTCATTTAGAGTATATTTCAACTAGTAGAGACCTAAAAGACTGGAATGTGAATCTTGTGATATTTATGCTTGAAGGATCAAGTGGATGATGGTGGGTTGTAATTATTTAGGATGGTACATGGGAATAAATGAAATTAGAGACATTCAATGATATCATTTATTACATTTAATTTCTTATGAAATAGTTCTATATCACGATCAATTGTTATTGGATCTCCAATAGTGGTTGATGAAACTGTCCTCCTATTAAACTTGTATCAATGAGATGATTAATTTATCTCATATTAAATTAGTAAAACAAGGATTGGATGGTCATGATGAATAAATAATTACTTTTCATAGAGATTAAATTACATTTCATGCACTTTTATCTCATGACCTATGTTGTAGTTTTTGAAAAATCCCAGATTATAGAAAATGGGATATAGGGAGACAAGTATTCCTGTATTCATCTTCATTTGAGTGAAATAATTGATTCCTTATACATATATGTTGAGTATCCCTTCTCTATTATATTTCCATATTCATTCTCCTTGAATTGGTAGTACAATTTGGAGGATAGACACCTGGGTGAAGGTCAAAATTTTAAATAGGGAAAACATTTTTCACCAATTCTATGGGAAGAGAATCTTATTAGTCTTATAACTATGTGAGGGTAGTGAAATAATCCCAAGATCATAACATATTTGTACAATAATAGAAAATAATATGGAATGAAGGATCATATTAAATGGTTTTTTGTTTGGTATTTGAGGAATCTCTCAACTACATCTGAAACAGGGTCACACTAGCTTGGGAAGACTCCGCTGGTGTTAGAAAACATGATGAATCATGACCCTCTGGGGTTTCATGGAGTGGTGGATGAAATGGTATATGTAGTTTATCAGGATATAGTAGATTGTTTTAAGGGACCTTTCATAGTCCTAGGTATGATCATGATTTGTCTTCTCTATCTATTTAGTAGTTGTTACAAGAGATTTTTCATTCTCATATACAGATGTGGATGATGGTTTGGATTGACTAGTAAAATTATCTCGTTATCTTCTATATAATTTCAAAGAATAGGGTCTTGATTTCTCTATGAATCGGAGTTATATATACTTATTAATTATGTGATGTTGATATATGGGGATAATTCTTACACATTTATTAATATAAAACCTCTTTTTCTTAAGTTAATAATACTTTTAGTAAAACTTTTTAAAAAGATAACATATTTTTTACTCTTACATAGGACAATGTGTCATTGTAATATAAAAGGGTTTCTATAACTTATGTACGTTTTTATAAGACATTCTGATGGATATATATAGGCACCCTCCAATTTGGAAGGGTTACATAAAGATAAAATGGGGTCACGATGAGTTTTATAAGGGTATATTTTATTCTACTGGATTTCTAAGGGGGATACATATTGAATATGGAATTATTTAAGGTATATAATAATACATACAAATAATAAAAGGCCATCCCCATGAATAAAGGGATAAAAAATTATAAGGCCCATGTTGTGTAAGGGTAAGACCCTACATCATAAGGATATATAAAGGTAATCCTTGTATATATGTTCCATATAATAGTAATTTCCTATTTGTATGGGCTGAAAAATTGTATGAACGTGTGTGTCAAGGATGTGTAAGGGTATGATTTGAGTTGTGTATGGTTATATTAGGGATTTCAATGGTTAGGTAGGGGTATCATGGCACTATGTAATTGCATGATGGAATTCCAATACACTATAAAGAGTAACATGGGGTTGTGTAAGGATATATTGCTAGTATCAAAAGGGTAGTTAATGGTATAAATAAGTTGAAAAGGGTTGTGTAACATGTATATAATGGAATGAAATTGTTTTTAATGGTGTTATAATTGAAAATGTAGTTGCATAAGGTTATTTCAATACAATGGAATAATGTAAGGGTAAGATTCCCCACCAATACATAAGATCTATGGACTACATAAGAGGAAAACCATAGTACCATTACAAAACACCTTTTTTGGGAATATACATTAAAAACCTAATTTTACATTATTTTGTTCTAGTAACACATTTATAACATATTTTTGGCTACATTAAAAGCATAAAATCATGGGAATTGGTTCTGTTGAATCATTTAATTATTTTAATCATCTTATTAAGGATTATATGTGATCATTAATTATAAATATCTTTACAGGAAAATTAAATGGTGAAGTTAATTTGCAATTATTAATATTGGAAACCATTATGTGAATAACCTTCTCAAAATAATACATCAACCTTATCCTACCCTTGGTATTTATAATACATAATGTTTTTGTTTTATATAAATTCCATTATGTGATATATATGAAGCATTAGTTGATTAAAATGAGATCTTTTTATGTGATCCAGATGTGGTTGAACCCTTACCCCATCACCTATATTCTTTTTGTAGTGTTTGAAAAGGGTAATATATATTTATTATTTTCCCACATTAATTTGAAAGAAATATTTCAATATTAATTTAAACAAAGTTTCCATAAAACATAATAATGTTGAAATGATCTATGAATAATAAAAAAAATAATCAGCATACTTTAAATAGATTATTCTAGAGAGATAAAAAAAATTCATGTGAAAATATAATTATTGTGGGAGAAAGAAACTATTAAGAACATTCAATGGAGTAAATGTATAAATTGGAAAATATTAAATAAAGATAATGTGTTATCAAATATGGAATTATATTGTTTCACTAAAATGGTACTGAATATTCATGAATGATAATAAGTAATTATCATATATATTTTGTATTTTATAGGAGATATTATCTAGTATCACATGTGGTGTATTTATTTAATTTGAAAACGAATATGGAATTGGTTCTAGGAATCCTTAGAGAGATGTTTCAGCTAATGAAAAGATGGACATGATCCAAGTGACATTTTATTAATATTCCATCGAATTCATCATTAACATGCTTGATGTATCAAATCCATTTAAATTATCATAATGTTTAAATAAGGTATTGGTATTATTTTTTGTTTTCCTCTGTATCAATGTGTGAGAACTACAATAACCCAGTCCTAAATTATATAGAAACTGCATCAATTTTGTAGAATTCTTAAAATATTACAAAAATATACTACAAAAGACCTTGTAATTTGTTTTCATTTGGAAACATGAAAACATTAAAACTGGCACAAACATGATCTAAATTATCTCCCACCAGGTTCATCAAGACTAGCACCATTATTAGACACATAATATTTCAACAACACTTTCCTAACCTGGGGAAGGAAACATAAAAATGGTTGATCCCAGATTCCCAATATGGTAAAATAGCGATCATATGTAAGCATAAACTTGAGAATAGGTGTATGAGAACACGATCAAAACATTATAAGATCATACCCTACAATTGAAATATCAAAAAAATGTATCATATAATAAGTAATGATAGTTCATAATACATAAATAAAATTTAAATAATGAAAAATCCATGAAATCAAAATATCTAACGAAATCCTTGAATTTTGGAAGACACATAAGAATATAAAATGATTTCTGTAGTATCCAAGTCCCACGAACCAACCCAAATCATACCTGAATCAATCACACAATCTGATCCATGAAAAGGCCCAAGAGGCGTTCCCGATCCTCTTGGGTTGGTGACAAGTTCCCGTGAATCAACAGAGAAAAAAGGAATGATTTTTCCCACAAAATAATAAGTAATGAAGAAGGAAATTCATGATAAAAAAAGTAAAGAAACAACACAAAAAATAAACAACGCAAACAATAAAACATTAACCTAATCACAACCGAAAATCCTCATGACCCCGTGAGTCAATCCATAATCCACAAACAACTCTCACCCATGGAGAACAAGAAATAATCGAAACTGTAATAAAAAATTAATATATGAAAAAAATATAGGCACGAGTATTAAAACAAAAAAGGTCTGACCAACAATTTGTTTGCCAGGTACTAACATTAAATAAAGAATTTACAAATTCCATATTGGAACTACAATTTATAAAAGTAATATTTCCAAAATATTTTACTTTAAATAAAAGTAAAATCTATTTCCTTTATTCATTTTCAAAATTAGATTCCTTTAAGTAGTTCAAAAAGCATTTACAAAGGGAAAGTGATGTTTATTTTTATAATTCCACAAAAAATAATGAAACACATTCATTTGAATCCCATTTTTAGAAAACTACTCAAAACTATACCACCACATTCCATGAATAACAATATATAATAAAGAACAATGAGTAATAACATAGAAATGGATATTTAGTTATACATAAAAGAATCATATTCATCAGTCCCTACAATAGAAATCCAATAGTCATGGGATGAACCTAGGATCTCATGAATAATATAGAAATTATTATACATAACACTCATCTCTAAGGGATTCCCTACTCAATGACATCATAAATACATAATGCTCAATTTTCACCCTACCTGGCCTCATCGAGGGCCCGAATCCCATTGCAATAATAAAAATCAACCCCCTACTATGGGCCACTAGCTAGTTCACATGGCCTGTGGGTGCATGGATGGAGGGTGATGTAGTAGCTGAGGAGAGGGAGAGGAGAGGGGAGATGTCTGCTATTGTTATGGGAGAAGAAAGAAAGAGAAAAAATGAAATTATAAAGTAAAATAAAACAAAAAAAGATGAACAAAATAAAAAATTAATCTATTAAGAAATATTATTTACCATTATAATAATACTACATAAAATAATAATAAAAAATATAAAAATGAAAAAAATAATAGCCACAATGACTATAGTTATTTCATAATAATAATATAATATTAAAATTATTCATTAAGGTTTTTTTCATTCATAATAATAATAATATTAATAACATTTTTAATAATTGTGATAATATTAAAAAAACCATTTATTCATAATAATAATAATCATCATCATCATTCAATTATTAATAGTAATAATTTTAATAAAAATTTTAATAAAAGTATTAAAAATTAATAACTAAAAAAATTTAATATTAAAAATAATACTATTATCCGTAAGAATAATAAATTTGTTACTATTATTAAAACACACATTTGTTATACATTATTTTTAATACACATTTTAACTTTATTTAATTCCTCATTTAAAATTTTAATTTATCTTTGAAAATAGGGAAGGTTGAATGATTATGGAACTGTGCCTTACCAAAGTGCCTCGTACCACTATGTTCAAATCAAAGGAATTATTATAACCACTAAATTTTTTAAGAAAGGTTGCCCCAAACCCTGACCTGATTCAGAACTAAGGTAGAAATGACACATTGGTGTGAAAAATATCCCCACTATAATTCTTTCCACCCCCATAAATCCAATAAACATCTATACCCAATGATGATCCTCTTTAAGTTTCACCCAACAAAAAAAATTTAAACACATCTGGTTGATTGATCCATACAGACACAAAACTCAGATGACAAACAACACATCCTCAAAACATGAACACCTTAACCACCACAACATAGAACTTAGACCACCCATTTCAATGGAGGGATGAATGAACATAAACCACCACTAACATTCATTCCTATAATAACATTCCAACAAAACTATTCGGTGTTTTCGAATACCAACATTTACTCATGATGAATAATATATAATAATGTGGTTCTGCATAAGACCACTGAACACAAAAACAATACCTGAAAAAAAAATAGTGAAACTAACATAGGGATAAATAAATGGACTCCCCACCATAATTATTGGGCTAATACTAACTCACATTAGGTGTAACATTGTGAGACCCACTGTCGGTCTTCCCACCATAAGAACTAGTGGGATTAACTAAACATGAAAATGTCCCTCACGGACCAAAAACCCCAACCACGAGGGAGAAGAAGGGAATGTACCAACAGAGAGAGAATAAAAAAACCTCCATCACTATATCAACAACATTTAGCCCTACGAAGAACAAAAACCTTACCACACTAAGGACAAATATTAAACCAAGTCCCTTGTTATACCACTACTGTTCTCCTGACTACATGACAACTTTACTCTAGAACCAATGGCTGGAGATCTGATGATTGAAGCATCTCCTACATCGTATTGAGGCTTCATAATTTCCTAAAAAAAACTCACAAACCATAATTTAACATACAATATACATTTAAAATAATTTTTTTAAATAGGTTCGACAAAAACCATTATTACAACTGGAGGAAATGAAACACCACAAAATGCTACAAGAGAAGACCACAGTATCTTGGGAACAATACATAGGGAAAACCAAAAACGGATCCCAAACATTGTAATACACCTATTTACAGGATGAGATGACCTTGGAAGATCCCGGTATGGTTTTAACGCACTTCATGTGAACACCTCGAAATAATCTCTACAACAGACCCAGACACCTACATGTGTGGTAGTGTCTCAGAGTACTCAGGAACATTGGATTCTTGTGACCCTTATTACCACACTAGTGACAGATTAGGAAATTGAATTATCAAGAATTTTACCGGATGTCGGGTAGCATGCTAATTCATTTTTTAGAGACACAAGCATCTGGTCGATTCCCATTCTTCATTTCATTATCCATTTTAATGCTTCCCATGGTTAGAGGAGGATTCTCCATCCCAAAACCTCTTACTAACACTTCTTCATCATGAAAGGATTGTCTGAATACTTACTAGAATAAGGATAGAGTGAGAACTTATACATTACACTATATTTCATGCTAGATCCTGAACTCAAATTGTTGAGCCATCTCGTTATCATTTTCAAAAAACCATTGGTCATACAGAACTAAGTCTAAGTAGTATCGATAGAATTCCAATACCAATCCAACACCCTAATGAAGAAAAAAGAACTCCATCTTCTTCATCATCGTCATCAACTCATAGAATTATTTTTGGATAAAATTAGACATTATAAACTCTTATGAGAGATCTTATCAAGGATTTCTTCAAGGAACATACTTCCACCATTTCTAGGATGGACCTTCACGCATAAATTTATCCAACTTCACCTTCAATGACTCAGGTGGCGTGAGAAAGTAGAAGTTCCTCTCAATCATCCAAGACCACTCCTCCACCTCATGAGTATCTTATTGACCATAAAATAAGGAAGAGTTACAAATTGGAAACTAAATGTTGCGGTCTATAGGTTGATCAATATGAGTGTCTCCAAATAATGCACCAGCTGAAGATGCACCTTTTGGATCCATAATAACATTATAGGGGAAGGAACTATGAAACATGGAAATAATCTGATGGGTCAAAAAATGGTCGTTAACATTTTAAATTAAACATTTAATAATTTCAAAATAGGATTTTTAATTCAACTTTCTAAATGAAGGAAGACTCTAACTATCCACATTTGGGAAACTACTATCAGTAGGTGACTCAGACACATGGTTGGAAGCCATATACCTGTCATGCCACCACCATAGAGAGAAGTCTATAGAAATGTCCCAATATCCACATGGAATAACAGGCCTTGAGGGCTCTTGGAGATAATTTCCCAACATCATTTTCATTTCCCATCATAAAATAATTCACACGAATCAAAGAACACCAACAAGTCTGGGCATCTCCTGGTAACCTGGGGTTTAGAATGAACATGGGTTCATGTAGTCCATATCATTCCTACACCTTGGGCCCAAAAACCCTACTCCTTCTACCATGATAACCCTAATCAACAAATGTAGATCTACGACCATGGTTTACTAAAGGGACAACCTGATCTGGTATCATTTGGTCACGAACCAACCTCGTTCGACCCTGAATCGGTCACCCGATCCGATCTGTGGCAAGGTATGAGAGTTATTACTGGTCATCCTTGGGCATTGAAAAGTTCCAGGGCATCAAGAAAGAACAATTGGGAGTGATTTTTCCCAATGGAAATAAATAAAGAATGGGAAAAGGTTGAACAATGAAAATTAAATAAATGACACAAAAATGAAATAACGCCAAACAACAACACTCTATCATGATCAAAACCAAAACTCCTTATGACTCAGAGAGTCACTCTCCAATCTAAAACCAACTCTAAACAACGGAAAAAATCTCATCTCAAAACTGAAACAAAAAAATACTGTAGGAATGAGTATTAAAACACAGTAGGAGTCCTCAACAATCTATTCCTAATGAACTGCCATTAAATAAATAATTTACAAATGTAAATTTTAAACTACAGTTTATAAAAGAATGATTTCCCAAATAAAATACTTCAAATAAAATCATCAAACATTTCCCTTATTAATTTTTAAAATTCGATTCCTCTCATAACTGAAAATATCATTTACAATTTGAAATTTATGTTTTGATTTTTATATTTTCTCAAATAGAATAAAACACATTCATTTGAAATATATTTTCAGAAAAATAGTCAAAACTATCCCACCATATTCCAAGAAGAACCAAATAAAAGAAGGAATAATAGTAATCACACCACAATGGAAATGTAGGAATATATTCAAGCATCATTGTCATCACTAAAATCAAAAAAAAAATCTAATAGACATGGGCCGAACCTTGGAGCTCATGAATGATATATAACGTATTATACATGTGACTCATCCCAAAGACATTCCTTACTTAATGAAGTCATACTTCTCTAACACATACCATCTACCTACCTAGCCTAGTCGAGGGGCCCAATCCCATTGCAATAATAACATAACATCACCTTGCCATGGGCCACTAGCGAGTGTGTGATCTAGACTATTCCAGCAATCATTCACATAAAATTCACGTACTATACCAAGTTTCCATGTTGTGTACAAAATTATAATATGGGTGACCCAACAGTTTAGATCAAGGAACAAATCATTATGAAAAAAAATTACACAAAATAACTCATACAATTGACCTACATAAAGAGATCTCCCCTGAATCACGCCCAATAAGTGTTTTCAAATTTATTTATTTATTTAAAGTGTTATATGGGACTTAACAAACCATTGAACAAAACCTATTTTCAGAAGAACCTACACAGAACACTTTTAAATAAAAAATCATCATATACAGCAATTTAATAAAAAAATCACCATTTCATGACTAAGAAACAATTATAAAGGCCAATGATGTATTTTTTCAACACATAGTATGAACATTTAATAAATATTTTCAGAACATTCTAGCATAAAGTAAAAAATACTCTATTTCCCAATAAAAATTTATTATAAAACTAATTGTTTAATATTATTTAACATTTATTTAAAATAAATTAAATATCAAAAAATTAAAAAATTATAAATAAAATGGAAATTACGGGGGGAGACCTACATCGACTTAAAGTCAGAAGTAGATGAAACGACATGACTCGCACATGTCACTAAGAACGCACGGGCTGATGACAGTAATATCATGAAATTACTTTCCCAACACCTAGAATAAATCTTAAAAACAATTACAAACATAGAGACACTGACTTAAAATAATCCAAACGAATATTGATTGAAAATCCCATATTGGCTCTGGTGCAAGATAAACAGAACGAACCCAATCCACTTGCCTTAAATGGTTGTATTTCCTTGTGTTCCTAATAGAGAAAAAGGTGTGTGGATGGTCGGTAGAACAATGGTGGCATGGGAGGTGCAAAACTGATCATCAGTCCATAGAAGGCCATTGTGGTGCTATAGGGCCCTAGAGAAGCCGCTGGCACATGGGGGGGGGAGCGATCAGGAAGGGCGCTCGGACGGAGGGCACCTGAATAGTGGGTCTGCGGTAGCTAGATGGTGCTGGTAGGAGCTGGAGGCAGTGCTGTAGGGCGCCAGAAGGAGGATAAGGTGGAAAGTATGGAAAAGGAGAGGAGAGTGGGAAGGGAAGAGTGGCAGCATGTAGGGAGGGAGATAATAGATTGGATATGTCCTCTACGACTAGGAGAAATAAAATAAAGACAAAAAAATAAAATAAAAAAAGAAAAGAAATGAAAATAAATTAAAATAATAAAACATTAATCTATAATAGATATATTATTGAAAATTGTTTTAATATTACATATTATAAAAATAAAACAATTATATAAATTATTTAATCAATAATCTTAATAACAATAATTCTTTAATAATTATATTATAATATTAAAATAATTTATTGATGTTTAATTAATTCTTAATAATACTAATATTAAAAAATTTAATAATTATGATAATATTAACAAAAACATTGATAATAATTATAATCATCATCATCATACTATTATTAATATTATTAATTTTAGTAACAATTTTAAAAACATTAAAAAAATTAATAACTAAACAAATTTCATTAATAAAAAAATTACTATTATACGCAATAATATTAAATTTTTTATTATGTGTTAATGACACATTTGTTTTACATTATTTTTAACACATATATTGAATTCGTTTAATTATTATTTTAAAATTTTGATTTATTTTTCAAACCGGGTATGTTGCACAGTCTTTGAACCGTGCCCAGCCCATGCACACGGAACTGCTAAGCCCAAAGCACACATCTTTAAATAAAAATTAAAAAAATTAACCAAGGACTTCCCCAATCCTCAACTCGAGCCAAAAATAAGGCCGAAATGAAACCTTTGTGTAACACCAAGGAATCACTTACATGGACATAATGGTTTTTTGGGATAACTTAACATACCATCATGGTATTCAATGTTCAATCCCATGACCATTGTAGTATTTAAGGAGCACTCTAATGGAAATATTCATAGTCTAGGTTCACTCCCAAGAACATCATATTATTTCTCATTAGATATAAAAATTTTCCATAATTATTGGAGGTAGATATAGGTACCACCCCTATCATTTTTAAATCATACATTCATGTTCCTAAGGTCTTCAAAAATAATATCATAACTCATGAAATAAAATGGGTGTCATAAACATGTAATATTATCATAAATAGTTGAAAAAGATAGATTTTTTAGTCATTTATTCAATGAATAACCCATTAACTGAAAAGTGATTCATAAAAATAGAACTCGTGAAATAGAATTCGATTTCAAATTCATCATTACATAAAAAATTTAACCATTCATCGAAGGAATATGAATTGAATCGTTAGATGATTTCCCCAAGGGTATGATAACATTAATAGATGTTATTTGAGGTGGAAATAATTTTGAGATATATTTTAGAAATATTTCATGATTAAAATAGCCTCTCTACATTGGAATATTCTTTTTAAAATTTAATTTTTTTTGAATATTTATATTTAAAATAATCATAACATTTTATAATGAAATTTTGAAAAAAAAATTAAACCCATTTTCCTTGAAAATATATGTATAATTCTTGAAAACAATTGTAAAACCATTTTCCATGAAAACCTATAAGATAATCATGATGAAATTTTTAAAAAACATTTTTCTTGAAAAAACATAAAAGAATAATGAAAATGTTTTAAAAACATTTAATAGAAAATACATTTGAAACATATATAAATATCTTTAAATTGTTTTGAAAAACATTTTATTTTAAAATAACGTGAAATTAAATAGATAATTTATTGAGTATGTTTTTAAAACTATTACTTGGAAAATATATATAAAATTTTAAATAACTCTTTAAAAAAGTTTAAAACCTTTTCGGAAAACATAGTTTTGAAAGAAGATATATTTCCGGCCGAAAGGGGAAAAAAATTTAATTTTTATAGAATAATGATTTAGTTATATTATGTACCAAAGAGTGAATAAATGATAATAATTAATGAATATATCATTTAAAATAATAGGAGAATATAATTAATGAGTTTACTTCATATATGGATTATCATATTTCATCAATTAAAGCGTACTCATAAACAATATCAATAAATGATGAGATTATTTCAATAAAATATTACCACTTCTTATCATTGAATCGTACTCCCCACGTAAAAAAATTAAATTAAATAATTCCTAAAATAATATTAAAATTAAGAAGATTAGTTATATACATGTCAATTATAAGAATATACACCTTGTCAAAGAATATAGGTTCATAACAAAAACATGTGTCTCAAAGAAGGAAAATTGAGAAAAAATTAACCTACTGATTTGGTAAATATTTAAATATAAACCCCCCTGAAATAATTATCATATAATGGACATGTAAATAAACATAAATTTAATAATAATAATCAAATAATATATTTATGTCCAGTATATTCATCACGAAAAAAGAGGGGTGAACGTTACTTGTATCTCCCTGATATAAAAATTAAATAAAATTCCTTTACGCTGTGTATTGAAACTCATTACACTAATGTTAACCTACTATATAATAAATATATGTCTATTATACATCTATTAAAGAAAATTATTGTTATATATATTATCATATATGGTTCGATTATTTCTTATTTATTACAATCTTGTTAATAATTTAATTTTAACATTACACTTCAGGTAATCATCTCTTTTTTTTTTCATGTATCTTAATTTGTTATATATTTGTCCTTATACATATATAATGATTTATAGAAAGTAAAAAAATTGATATTAATATAATGAATATTCCTTATTTTTAACAAAATTAATATATATAATATATTAGTATGAAATGGAACCCACCGTTTATGGTGACAGTAGGCCATACATATGCATAAAAATTGTTACCATTTTTTATCATATTAAAAGAATAAAATAATATTAAATTTGTGTATTTATGTAATTAGTTATATTAAATTTGAATTATTATGTCACATATACTTTATAACTTCTCTAGACACATCCTTAATACATTCCATGTAGTAATGATTGAATAACATCACATTGATTGGGAGGTAGTCCACACTTTAACAACTGAAATTATAATATTTACACAAAATGGGAAATATAATGATATGTGTTTCCAAATAAATATATAATATTAAATAAATATTTTATAACATATATATACAATATATTATTTTCAATCATAATTTGCAAATATTAAATGGGGTAAATAAAAAATGAACAATAATCATTTCCTGAGGCTGTAGTTCATCATTCACATAAAGATTATATTTGTTTCTCATTAGATGTAAGTGTAAATGTAAGTCTATATAAGTTTAGGTTGAACCATTAGTATAATAAAATATAATTATACTTAGGATAATGGATTCATTATATAAATATTGATATTTTATAGTTGAGTGGGTGGATAAAGAAAAAAAAATCTTCAAGAAAGATGTTACAACATGTTTGTGAAACTTCTTTTTGTTTGCAGCAAATGGATTCAAAGAACTTCATTATTATCGAAGTTTGGATCCAACAACAATGTCATGGGTGTTGGGATCTGTATTGATCAGATCTTGGAATACCCTATGTGGTTTTAGATGTGTGAGTAAGTGGGAGGGAATGATGGCTTTTCAATGTGGAGGATGCGTGGTAATCTTTTAAATTCAGAAAGGTATACATTAATGGGAAGTATACGTTACCTAATCTTTCTAAAAAATGGGAAATAATGGTTTAAATGGGATTCATTGTATACACAAATATAAAAAACACCTAAATAAGTTCATTTTTATAATTCTATTCCTTGATGTCGATGTTTCCCCAATTATATCATTTTGGTTTCTTGTTAAAGATTATAGTATTCAAAAAATTTAATTTAATGATTAATAATAAATTAAAGTGTCAATTTTTGGAAAACAATATTTCCACTGAATTATAATATTTATAAATAATTTTAAAAAATTAAACTCTTTTAGAAATTAAAATTAAAAAAGTGCATGTGATGCAAAATAACATGACATTAATGATGATTTTTGTAACATCCTGAGTCCGGAGCCCCTCCACTGGTGCCCCGTACCTGGCTCGCCACATGACCTCAAGCACATTTCACTAAACGCCAGAGGATGCCTACAAGCAGCGAGGGCCTTGTTGAGTCGGTGGGGAAACTATTCCCTCATTCGGTCAGGTATACAAGGTAAGAAAACAACAACCAACAACAGAAGCAGTAAACAGCATGCATACCAACAGAAACCAATAGCGGAAGTAATGTAAATATATAGCTATGATGACAATGATGCAGCAGGTACTAGTACCTACAGAAAACAGAAAACACAACAATTTGATGAAATACAACTAAAACCAAGTGAAAAAGAAAACAATGTAAGCTCCTCAGCATCGCGAGCCACGGCTCGGTCCCATGCTCCCTAGCTCCTGCTACAGTCAAGATCCTGAAGTAGAAGGGCGCTTTCCCTTATCTATACCTACAGCAACATAGTCTGCTTGGGCCCAAAATCATGGCCCAAACAGGGTGTGAGATACAATCCCAGTAAGCAATCACCCAAATATTTGTGCCTAACAGTCAATGAATACATGGAAGTAACAAAACAAGAAGCAGTAAACAGAAAAGCACAAGAAACTACAATTCACAGTTCTAGAAAACAAAGTGCACAAGTAAACAGCCAACAACAAAAGAAGAAACAGGTAACCCTCTAGGTAGATCTCATATTCTAACCCTTATGGTTAAACCTCTATGTACTAGCAACCCTCTAGGAGGAACACACAATCTCACCCCTCTGTTTTATCTACGTAATTAAGCAAACTCTTTGGGTAAGCACTCACTGTCAATTCCCCCTATAGTCTCGTATCGTGCTAAAGGATCTCTTGGGAAGCACTCAACGTCAATTCCCCCATGTGGCTCGTGTCATAGTTAAAGACACTCTGGAGAAGCCCTTCCGTCAATTCTCCCTTTGGTCTCGCATCTTGATTAAAAAGACACTCTAGAGAAGCCCTTCCATCAATTCTCCCTTTGGTCTACTAATCTAGCTTCTCACAGTCCCGAGTATAACTAAACATGCTCAGTGCGTGTATATCATCCAAGTAAACCTCAAGAACTTCTCGGCTATCAACTAAGGCTCAACAACAATACTAAAACAACAGTCCAAAATCCTACAAATAGGCATGGCAAAGAAAACTGAGCACAAGAAAATACTCTAATCACAACAATTATCTTCTACTAAAGTATTCAGGCAAAGCAGGCAAGCAGTAATGAAAAAAAAGGAAACATGCAATAAACCGTTCAAGGGTATTGGTTGAATTTGCACATGTTACTCATCAAAATTCAACAGAAAGTTACAAACCACCTACCTTGATCCGAGGAGATCAATATATGTGAACCTCGACAACAGATTCCCCTTGGAACGACATAGATCGCTGGGATTCCAATGCAACTGACCGTGCTCGAATCGGATAACGGACAGCGTGGCGGGAATCCATCGATGATCCGATTGTACGGTCACTCTCGGATGGTCCAAAACTGAAGAAGAAGATGAATACGGGGGTTAGACGCGACCCCGGTCTGTTTAATGAAAAAAAATGAAAGTACACGATGTGTACTTTTGGAGTACAAGGTGTGTACTTTAAATTTTCCGTACTCCAAAAAACCGGCCTCCACCTCAGCCTTACACACCATGTGTGTGGCCCGGACATGTCTAGCAAACGACGTGTACTCAGAAAGTACACGACGTGTACTTTAGAAATTTCAAGAAAATTCATTTTTTATCAAAAACTCCATAAAAAGGAAAAACGTACATGAAAAGAGATCTGGGTTCTCAAAAAATTCCCCCCTTAAAGAAATTCATCCCCGAATTTCCCTAAGGAGGTGGAGAAGGAGAAACCCTGAAAATCTCCAGCCACTGTGATCGTACATCGGTTTCCCTCTCCCAGGTCTTGTCCTATACTCGCCCGTGCTTCCATAGCACTCGTACCAGAGAAACAGACCACCCGCGGAGAACATTCGTACTACGATCACAATCCGGATAGGATGCTCCTCGAACGACGCATCTGATTCATGCTCGACTTCCTCGGGCTGAAAGACATGAGATGGGTCTAAAAAGTAGCGTCGGAGCTGAGAGACCTGGAAGACGTCATGCATGGCCTGATATCGCTGAGGTAGCTGCAACCGATAGGCGACCGGCCCCACTCTCTCCAAGACCTCAAACGGCCCGAGGTACCATGGTGAAAACTTACCCTATCTCATAATCCTTTTGTGTCCCAACCTTGGTGCAACACGTAGGAAGACATGATCACTGACCTCAAACTCCAGATGTCATCTCCGATGATTAGCATAAGACTTCTGCCGAGACTGCGTTGTAGCCATCCTCTTCCGAATCAGCTCTATCTACTCTGAAGTCTCCTATACAAGACGAGGTCCCAGCAAAGCTGCCTCTCCTGCCTCCAGCCAGCATAAGGGTGATCAGCATGGCCTACCGTACAAAGCCTCGCATGGAGCCACCTGAATGGTCGCCTGGAAACTGTTATTGTAGGAGAACTCCACCAGAGGAATATGCTTCTCCCAAGAACCGCCAAAGTCAAGGATACAAGATCGGAGCATATCCTCAAGCACATGGATCGTGCACTCGGACTGGCCATCAGTCTGGGGATGATATTTTGTACTCAAAAGTACCTACGTACCCAAGGCCTTCTGAAGTCCCTTCTAAAGACGAGAGGTAAAGATCGCATCTCTGTCTCAAATAATAGAGCGCGGAACTCCACGAAGACGAACGATCTCTCTGATGTAAAGTCGTCCCAGATCATCGACACTGAAGGTCTCCGTGATCGGCAAGAAGTGAGAAGCCTTCATAAGTCTATCGACGAAAACCCAAATAGCATCGTTTCCTAGAGGTGATCTAGGAAACCCGGTCACGAAGTCCATTGAAACAGCGTTCCACATCCACTCCGGAATGGGAAACTGCTGTAAAAGGCCTGCTGGTCGTTGATGCTCTGCTTTCACCTTGTGACAAGTAGAACATCTCAAGACAAAACCAGCAATATCCTTCTTCAAACATGGCCACCAGTATTGGTGTTGAAGGTCCTGATACATCTTGGTGATGTTGGGATGAACTGCCCAAACTGAGGAATGGAAATCCTGCATCAGTTCCTCGCGTATGTCTGCTGGCACCCATACACGGCCCTGGAAGCGCATGAAATTATCCTCACCCACTATCCAACCAGGAAGAGGGTATCCTCCTGACACACTCTCTCGCAGGACTAAGACTTCTGAGTCTGATAGCTACCTCATCCATACCCGATCAAGTAGCGTGGAGGTAACAGCTACAGAAGATATAAAAGTCTGTCCCCTTCTATTGTGAACCTCCAGATGCATCTCAGAGAACAGTTCCATCAGCTTCCACTCACTACTGGCCTCTTGAACTGCCTGAATTTGAGTTCTCATGCTCAACACATCCGCCACGGCGTTGCGCTTTCCCGGAGTATAGGCGAGCTCGACGTCAAAAGACTGAATATACTTGACTCACCTGCGCTGCCTCAGATTCAAATCATGATGTGTGAAGATATACTTGAGACTCTTGTGGTCAGTGAAAACCACAAAGTGATCTCCTAGAAGATAGTGTCTCCAACAGCGCAAGGCATGAACAATAGCTTCCAACTTTAGATCGTGTGTAGGGTAGTTCCTCTCATGTAGACTCAACTTCCGAGACCCGTACGCAACGAATCCATCTCCCTACATAAGCACAGATCCCAGCCCGATGCCCGAAGCATCACAGTAAACAGTGTAGCTCTTTCCTGGCTCGGGAATGACTAGTATCGGTGCTGACATCAACCTTCCTTTCAACTCCTAAAAGGCTGAATCACAAGAATATGACCATAAGAACTTCTCCCCCTTCTTGGCCAGACCTATCAAAGGTTCTTATAGATGAGAAAAGTCCTGAATGAAACATCTTTAGTATCCATCCAGCCCTAGGAAGCTCCGTACCTCAAAAACGTTCTTCGGATGTTCCCAGGAAACTACAGCTCTCACTTTCTCTGGGTCCACATATACTCCTGCCTCTGAGATGACGTGACCCAAGAAGTGAATCTGATCCATCCAGAAGTGGCACTTCGAGAGTTTAGCATAATGACGATGCTCTCTCAGTGTACTCAGAACGATATCATGATGTGTGGCATGGTCGCGTCGAGTGTGAGAGTACACCAAGTTATCGTCCACGAAGACCACGATGAAGGAATCAAAGAAAGGATGGAAAACTCGGATCCTCAGGGACATGAAAACTGCAGGTGCGTTCATGAGACCGAACGACATGAATGTATACTCGTATAGACCATACCTGCTTCTGAAGGCTGTTAGAGGTATATCTGAGGGTATAACGTGCAGCTGATGATAACCGGACCTCAAGTCGATCTTTGAGAACACCTGAGCTCCATGAAGCTGATCAAAGAGGCTATCAATCCACGGCAATGGATATCGATTCTTAACCATTAACTGGTTAAGCTTCCGGTAATCCACACAAAGCCGAAGGGTACCATGTGCCTTCTTCGCGAATAAAACAAGTGAACCCCAAGGAGAAGTACTGGGTCAAATGAAACCCTTAGCCTGTAGCTCCTCCAACTGCTTCTTGAGCTCATGCAACTCAGGTGTGGCCATCCTATATAGAGGAATGGACACCGGTGCCGCACCTGGCACGAGCTCAATAGAGAAGTCTACCTCACGCTCTTGAGGAAAACCCAAAAAGTCCTCTGGAAAGACATCCCTAAAGCGATCCACCACAGGAGGAAAGTTCAACTGTGGAGTCCCTTGATCATCCAGATAAAGACTAGCAATCTGGGCTATCACCCCTCCTAGCACAAGATGCTCGAGTCCTGCCTGACTCGCCCAAACGTCCCACTCACCTTTATGAAGGAAAGATTCACCTTCTGTTGAAATAAAATTGTCTCTACAGCGATAACAGTCAACGAATTCCTGGAAGGGAATCAACTAGTCCATGCTGAGAATGACATCATAGCATGTCATCTCTAGTACATAGATATCCCATAAGAAGTGATACCCTGCAACCTCGAGAGGGAACTCTCTACACTGGCGTACACTAGATGTCATCGTTCCCAAGGGTGTTTCTAGTGTCAATGAGTCAGCAGAAGAAAAGATGCAGAGTCCAAGGCTCTTCACAATAGCAACAAAGATAAAGCTATGCGTAACACCATTATTGAAAAGGTCAGAAGATAAAACTGAGGCTACTAAAATCGTACCTCGAATAGTTTAAGGGCCCGAATCCTGCTCTGGATAAGTCTGCTCCATGGCTAAAGACTGGCCCGTGTCGCGGTCCTCTGCCCCTGCATTACCACTCTGAGCTGGACCTCCCTGTTGGTGCTGGGGAACTGGTGGCTGACTGCCATGACATCGACCTCCACCTCAGCCCGAACATCCGGAAGAACTCCAGTTCCCCAACTCGTGAGAAACTGGAGGTGCTGCTCCTAAACGAGGAGTCATGAAAGAACATCGGTCACCATCCACTATTGAGAAAACCAGGCAGAACCGCTGAAGGTGACCCATCTTGCTGCAAGATCGACACTCCACGGGGTCCCTCTGGCACTACGACCTTGTGTGCCCTGTCCGGCCACACTGGTAGCATGTGACCGGGCTGCCTGATGATGTGTCTCACTTCCCTGAATCACCGCGCGTAGGCTCCCTACGGCGCTTATTGCTTTCATCTTAAAGAAATATTGCTCTGGAAGAGGAAACTCCCTGGCTCGTAGCACTAGAGTCTCTCTAATTTCACTCCGCAATCAGTGCCTGGTTGATGATGGAAGTAATGGAAGTCAGCTGGAAGATGTTCACCTGTGAGCGGATCTCTCGCCTGAGTCCATCCTCAAACTTCCTTTCCAAGAACACCCCACTCCCATTCCGAAGGGGTGTAAAACGTTGCAGCTCAGTGAAACGAGAGGAATACTCCATGATAGATAGATTACCCTGCTCTAAGCTCATGAACTCCCGGGCTCGATCAGCCCTCACGGTCTCCGTGTAGAAGTAGTCTTAGAACACGCGCTGAAACTCCTCCCAAGCCATAGCCTTCTGCTAACCCGCCTGTGAGATCACGTCCCACCACCTATTGGCGGATTCTCTGAGCTTGTAGGTGGAGAGCTTGACCCGCCTCTCTAGAGGTATCTCCAGATGCTCGAAGATAGTCAGCATGGCTTCCAGCCATGTCTCTACAGCCTGAGGTCCTCCCTCCCCTGAGAACGTGGGAGGATGCTGCTGCTGAAAGACATGTGTCAAGTCTGCCATAGACGAGGCAGGAGGCGGTGCTCCTCGGAAGTCCTGCATCATCCTCATGAAACCTTCCATGAACTGTGCATCAGCGCCCGCGACTGGTACAACAACCGGTGCCAAGGCTGGCTCGGCTAGGGGATCGACAGGAAGTCCTTCATTAGCCCTGTCTGGCGTCTGATCACTGCCTGATGACAGACGTACGACCGGAGGACATCATGGAGGCATAGCTCTGAAAGATCAAAAACACACCTTAGATCTGGAAAACAAGGATAGAGAACACAAGAGCACAAGATGGTATCAGGGGAAGAAAAACACACAAGATTGCAAAACATGACTACACGGCGTGTCTAAAACTACACCGTGTGTCTTTTGAAACCACTGACATGGGCGTGTACTCTTACCCCATATGTTGTGTACACCTCAAACTACACGGCGTGTTAACAACCACATGCGGCATGTACATGATATTATTCCCCTGCCCGAGTCTCCTGACATGGTCGACCCACATGGCCCGACTCAACCCGAGACTACACGGTGTGTTCGTAACCAACACGGTGTGCACTAGACAAGGCTTCGGTGGTACGTGTTGTTGAATACACGGCCATCTACACGACTGGTCCTTACTCGGAGTAATACAACAAAGCACGACGTGTATAGGAAAAGGAGACACCGTCCCGTATTGTTCGTGAAACGGCCGGGTACCTGGGTAGGACTACACGGCGTGTTCCCAACAAACACGGCAAGTGGAAAAGAAGGTCACGTCGGCCCGTGTTGGTCGTGACACGACCAGGTACCCAGACAGGACTACAGGGCGTGTTTCTTAAGGACACGATGTGTTCTACCGAACCTTCCCCAGCCCGTGTTGTTAGTGGCACGACCAGGTACACGGCTCTGAACTCACACGGCGTGTACGAATGGTACACGACATGTTCCCGAAGCTACTCTCACGACACTGTGTTCTGCTCACACGGTCAGTGAAACGGCCAGAAAAATACACAGCGTGTATCCAAAAACTACACGCCGTGTATTCTGGGTTTTTCTGGGAAGTAGCTCAGAAACTGCACAGAATTCCAGAAACACTAAAACAAGGGAAGAGATGCCAAATTCTGACTCGGGAGGGCCCATAACACCTCAAGAACCACTTTTTTTTGTCTTTCACTTTAAACAAGAACAAAACAAATAGTTTTCTAACACAACAGTAGAGAGTCTATCCAACAACTATCACAATAGCATGCATAATCTACACAAAGCCTATCACAATTGTATACAATCGTTAATGCACCCTAGATGGCATGGCAAGAATGCATGACATGTGATTTCTATAAGTGCATATATGATGCATGAGATGGAATACCCTCATCCCATCTGGTTACAACAGAATTAGAACTGAAATATCAAAACAATAATCGCACAAGTCATGTGAATCACTCTAGGTGAAATCAGATCAACTATAAAATCTCAGAATCAGCAACTACAATTAACGAGGCAGTATGGCTTTTCCCTGTACACGGGTTAGCTACTCCCGAACACAGCTTAATGCCATGTACCGAATCCGTCCAATCCCTGGATAAGGTCTCCAAATAGTAAATAAAGGGAAAAGAACTCCTCTGATACCACTTTGTAACATCCCGAGTCCAGAGGCCCTCCACTGGTGCCCCGTACCCGGTTCGCCACATGACCTCAAGCGCATTTTCCCGAACGCCAGAGGCTGCTGACCAGCAATGAGGGCCTTGGTGAGTCAGTTGTAAAACTATGCCCTCATTCGGTAAGGTATACAAGGTAAGAAAACAACAACAAACAACGGAAGTAGTAAACAAAATGCATACCAACATATACCTACAGCGGAAGCAATATAAATATATAGCTATGATAACAATGATGCAGCAGGTACAAGTATCTATGGAAAATAGCAAACACAAAAACGGGCTGAAATATAACTGAAACCAAGTGAAAAAGAACACAAAGTAAGATCCTCAGCATCACGAGCCACGGCTCGGTCCCATGCTCTTGAGCTCCTGGTGCAGTCACGATCCTGAAGTAGAAGGGTGTTTTACCTTATCTATACCTACAACAACATAGTCTGCTTCGACCTAAAAGCATGGCCCAAACAGGGTGTGAGATACAATCCCAGTAGGAAATTACCCAATGCTTTGTGCCTAACAGCAAATGAATACATGGAAGTGACAAAAAAATAAGTAGTAAAGAGAAATGAATAAGAAACTACAATCCACAGTTCTAGGAAACAAAGTGCACATGTAAACAGCCAGCAACAAAAGAAGAAACAGGTAACCCTCTGGGTAGCTCTCATAGTCTAACACCTATGGTTAAACCTCTAAGTACTAGCAACCCTCTGGGTGGAACACACAGTCTCACCCCTCTGGTTCTTCTACGTAATTAAGCAGACTCTCTGGGGAAGCACTCACCATCAATTCCCCCTATAGTCTCCTATCGTGCTAAAGGCTCTCTAGGGAAGCACTCAACGTCAATTCCCCTGTGGCCCGTGTCGTAGTTAAAGACACTCTGGAAAAGCACTTTTGTCAATTCTCCCATTGGTCTCGCATCGTGATTAAAAAGACACTCTGGAGAGGCCCTTCCATCAATTCTTCCTTTGGTCTACTACTCTAGTTTCTCACAGTCCCAAGTATAACTAAACATGCTCAGTGCGTGTATATCGTCCAAGTAAACCTCAAGAACTACTTGTCTATCAAATAAGGATGAAAAAAATTATAAAAGAATAGTCCACAATCCTAAAACTAGGCATGGAAAAGCAAACTGATCACAAAAAAAATAATCTAATCATAAGCAATAACCTCTACTAAAGCAATCAAGCAAAGAAGGCAAGTAGCAAGGACTAAACAGGAAACACGCAATACCTCGTTCAATGGAATTGGCGTAATTTGCACATGATACTCATAGACATTCAACAAAAAGGTACAAACCACCTACCTTGATCCGAGGAGATCGATATATGTGAACCTCGACGACAGATTCCCCTTGGAACGAAGTAGATCGCTGCGATTCCAACGCAACTGACTGTTCTCGAATCGGAGAACGGATGGCGCGGCGGGAATCCGTCGAAGATCTGGTCGTACAGTCGCTCCCAGACGGTTGAAAACTGAAGAAGAAGATGAATATCGGGGTTAGACGCAACCTCGGTACATTTAATAAAAAAAGTACACGACGTCTAATTTTGGAGTACACGGGGTGTACTTCAAATTTTCCGTACTCCGAAAAACCGGCCTCCACCTTAGCCTTACACACCGTGTGTGTTTCCCGAACACAGCCATCACACAGATTTGAGACGGGGAAAGAGTACACGGCGTGTACTCAGAAATTACACGCTCGTGTACTTCTGAAATCTCCAGAAAATTCATTTTTTCTCAAAAACTCTAGAAAAAGGAAAAACGTACCTGAAAAGAGATCCGGGTTCTTACAATTTTGGGTAACAATGTTTTTACAGTATATGAGTCAATATGTTTTTTATAAAAGATAAATTGTTCCATTAATGGACCATATTTTATATTTATTAACACATAAAAATAACTTGGCATAATGTATATTTTTATTAATTTTTTTATCATTTAATAATTTTTATTAATTGTAAAATAACAATAAAGTAAAATTAAACATTTATAATTTAATTATAAATAATTAAATATTTAAAAAATATTGGAATCCAAATTATTTAATTAAAATCATATTTTAAATTATATATTTTTCTTCAAAATTAATTAATTACAATAATTAAACTAATTATGTTGACTTTTTATATTTAGTATCACTTATTCTATTTAATTATTAACTAAATAATCAATATGTTGGAATTTCTTATTCATTTTTTGTAACTAAATCATCTCAAACTATTATTGTTATTAATTATTATAAAAGTAACATAATTAATTTTCAAGAGGATACGTATAACTACAAATATGTTTTTTTTCAGATCCTAATGTTTTATAATTATTAATGGTGGGAAATGTCCTATTTCTGTATTTTTTCCATGCTAAACATATCATATTAAGAAAGTTCCTGAAATATTTTCTCAACAAACCCTAAAAACAATATAATATTTTATATGGATAAACTATTGATATCTAATTAATTTTGTATAGGAATTGATTTCATTTTGGACCTTAATATTATGATTTAGTCCCCTGTTAAGCTTATTTTCACCTCAAACAACTTATTTCATTTTAATCACATTCACTAATATTTCATATCAAGATATTGAATTTTTTATTATTAGACCACAAATATAATATATATTACAAACATGAATTTTTGTTTTTAAAAAATAAAATTAGAGCAGTAAAAAAATGAAATTAAATGTAAATCCTATAGACTTAGATAAAGAATGGATTTTAAATTAAAAACTCTGAAAAGTTCAATACACTTTTTATAACTTATTTAAACCTAAAACTGGTTCTAATTTTATAAATTGGATTAATATATGTATAATTTATATATTATTACCTTAAAAATGAATGAAATATCATTTACTTTTAATGATTATTTAGATGATATTGATATTTTTAACTAAAATACTATTTATTTACTATTAATCAAATAATGAAGCTTCTCAGAAAAATACCAAAAATTAACTCTAAACTATTTTTTAAATTTTTGAATAAATTTATTTTTTATTTTTATAGGAAAAATATTTAAATGGTTGAAAAATTTATTTTTAACATTGGTTCTCCTTGAGAAGTTGATAAAACTGATTCTTTCATTTATCGCACTCAAACTCAGTGCTACGTGTACCAAAAACCAATCTATGAGTTTTTTGAAACAAATTATCAACATGGTGTTTCCTATAATTAATTAAAAACATAGTTTATTTAGATGTATATATAAAAAAGGATATATATTGTGATGTGTCAAATAAAATAAATTTAAAAAATTCATTTTTTTCAAAAAAAAACTCAAGATGATACAATATGACCTCTATAAAGAGAATTTCCCCTCAAATTTATTATTGGATAAAGAAGGATTAATAAATTAATGTTATGTTCATAGAAACCAACATAATAAATATGAACACTAAAATATTTTAAAAAAAAGGGAATGTTAGAACCATAACAATTACCCAAATAAACTCCCAACTAGATTCCCGTATATGAAAACATAGGTGGGAAGTTGAAACATGGGCATTGAAGAGAAATCAAACCACAATGTTCAGATTGAGAGTGATAGATAACATGGTTATAAGAATGTTAACAATCATAATTCGAGAAATTTATTATAATCTAATGGGACATTTGATTCATCAGAAACGAATATACATGGATATCATTTTTGGTTTCAAAATACTTTTTCCTAAATTTAATGATTATAATTTAAAAGATATACTTACATGATTTCAAGAAAATATTACCCATCTTTGTTCCTTGACCATATTCCACTTGATCTCTCACTCTATTAAATGAAGGTGAATTTATCATTCTTAAAGCATTAACATATCAGGATATCCATGATAATTCATCCCATCTGTTTTCTTCTACAATCTACAAAATGTGGTAAGAACTTATTTTCTAATATACATGAAGCCAAATGTGGTGAGATAAAAATTTAATCTCACAAACTTCACATGATGACTAACATAGAGTTTCTATACATGGATAACCCTATTACCTATCTAGAAGATTTATATACAACCCATTATAATGAAAGTCATGAATGTAGCTTAACTTTGACTCCTTATATATCAAAAATAGCTAGATTGTCACATTCCAAACAATCGAATACCTATATCATGTATTCTTTTAAAAAATGAAATTGAATAAATTCCCATAAATCATTAATGAAAACACGCATCTTTCCAAATTCCAATGTACATTGAATATATTCATTAATTTGAAAATTTATCTAAACATCGTCAATGATAACATAACCAATTATCAACAAGTCCATAATTAGTACCATGGCTTTCAGTACAATGAAATTTACTTATTCATATACCACATATCATTATTGAAATATCATTATCTTAACATGAGAAATATATTATGGTTAATCTTCCTGTAGTCAAAATATCACCTTGTCATTAAATAACATTTGAAGTCTATAAGAAATAATCAACATTATCTTTTAGATCCATAGAAAACACATAAACTGGAAAATTAATGTATGTTTCACCATTCATATTACATATTTCATGAATCCAAATACATATAAACGTTGATTATTCCACTTAATCTATAATTCATCAGAACACTACCTCATCCTATTATTTAATACCACATTCCTTTAAAATTTTATATGTAGTCTCATCGTCATCAGAATCATAACCATTACTCATACCAAATTGCTCATTTTATTTTGAAAATTTCCAAATGGGGAATTTATTTTCACAGTAACCAGTCATTCCATGCATAAAACATTTAACAATCGATGATGTCATAGGAAGGCCAAAATTCTCATTGGCATCATTAATGGAACTCTTAATTTACCCTTTGCAGTCACTTGATTTTTGTCATTCTTTTCCAGAGAAAAACACCATCTTGGTCTTATATCAAATTCACATAGTTTATTCTACCCAAATTAATTACACAAATAGTGTTTAATATTATTTCCTAAATTGTTTAAATTACTCATAATTTTTGTAAACTCCTTCTCTCTATTACATAGTGAGTTTGATAGTTGGTAAAGGAACACATTGTTAATCATGTTCCATGAAAACTGATTTGGCATTAAAAAAAATACTTCAATTCATTGACATTCCCACTTAACTATTAATCATATGAATTTCTGTAATGTTAAACATGAACCCAATTCCTTTTGGTTCCCGCAATTAACAAAAATAGAATACATTGAGTAAGAAACAATTATTTTAATGAGGAACAAGTTAATCATGAAAGTTCCCTTATGTAATGTCAATGTTATGAATCCTTCTTTAATATATGACCCTATAGGTTAATCCGAGGATAAGAATATACAATTTAGATTTAAATCCTTCATAATGGATAATTAAGGGATTTTGAATTACTTAAGAATTTCCCATTGGAGTTTCAATCTTTGTGTGTATCAAGGCCCTTTGTCTTGTAGTTGGTTACGCTGATTCAGGTTGAAAAACGTTTTTGGAGTTTTTAATCATATGTACATTTGTGCTCGAGCCACATACAGTTGTTGTATCCATATAGTGATGTATTTCTTGGAATCCAATCTCCATATCCTCTAAAATTCCTATAAATTTTCCTAAATGTTAGCTAATCCTTAGAGTCATCCATAGACATATACTGTGAAATATACCATGGGATCCCATTATAGATTTCTCATCCTAGTTTCCAATAATCGAATTAACATTTACTATGATACAAACTATAATGAACCATTTTATAACTTATATGGAAATTACATCACTTTTACGAAATACATAATACATTACAAGAACAGACACTAGATACTATATCAGTTTGGTACCTTTGAAAACATGGAAACATAAACACTAGTAAAAAGTTATGCTACATTATCTCTTACTAGGTTCTTCATGAATAACACCCTACATTTACACATTGTACATAATAAATATATTCATAACCATAGGAAGGAAGCCCAAAAATGGGTGAGCTCATAATCTTTATATTAGTAAACATGGGAAAATTGTATGAATAAATATGATAATATGGGTATGAGAATGTGATAAAATCATTATACGATCATACACTACAAATCAAATATCATAAACATGAATCGTGGTATAAGGACCCAACCATATTACATTACATGGTCTTGAATTTAGTAAAAAAATAACATCCTTTTACATTAAGTATAATTTCATGTTTAGATATTTATACATTTGGTACATAATACATTCATAAAATTAGACATTATTAAAGAGTGGATACCATAAAAACTGTATTTATTTATAGCAAAATATATATCGTTTCACGAAAAAAGTGATTTCATTGAAAAATCATAAAACATTGAACATGGAATCCTTATTTTTCATACACATCCTTATAACCATTTTACATCATTTAAAAACATGGAATATGAAAATAAAGATATTATGGTATATAAAAAGAAGGAAGGATCACATTAGTCCATGAATACATGTAACGTATGAAATCATTTTCAAAAGGTAAACTTGTCAACCATATATACTAACATTGTGAAAAACGATATTTCCACAAGATTACCCAAATTAATAACAACATAAATATAACTATAATGGTATCTTGGAGAATTACTTACATAATTTTGATACCCTCTCGACAACCTTATATTTTGTAACCCTCACGGCTACCTTACAATTTGTGTAACCATCGCCGTTACCCTTGGAGTAACCATACGGCCGAACTCCAACTTACACATATCCAATGAATTAGATTAAGGTATAATTCCCACAATACATCATAAACAATTCCCAAGAAGCATAACATGATCTCACAATATGAATAATTTCATAAGAATTTTTCTATTGAATTTTTTAAAACATAATTTTAAAAGAGGATTTTAAAAGAAAATTACCTTAAAAATATAATATAATTGAATCGAGTATTAATATAGTGTATGGAACATGTATATAAATTATAAATACACATAATTAAGAATAATATAAACAAAACCAATTAAAAAATTAAGATTAATACCATAATTTTTAACCCAAATAAAGGAAATCTGGTTAAGAATTCCCTTACCTCGGGTTTTTCATACTTTAAACTCAATTAAAACTCATGTATAATGGTTAAAATAGTTTTATTAATATGTTATAGAAACATATCCATATTTATAATACCTTATAATTTCATTTAATTTAATCATTTCACCATTTTATTGTTTGTATTTTATTACCTGCATTATTTTGGGTGCGTTCTTTATATGTTTTCCATGATCGGTTCATGATGTATGATATTTTCAATTGGAAGTGAAACATCAGAATTGTAATGGAGTGTGACTTATATATTTTTTGAACCATAAATTATACCCTTTATCATTTATAATTCTTAGATGATGATTATTCATAAGTTAAAACATTATTGATATTTGTTTAGGTCATTTTGGCGATTCTTCGATCATAATCAACTCATTTTGTTTAATAAATTAATAACATGTGGGAAAATTGATTCTAGATCCTTATATAATATATAATACCTAAATTATAATATTGTTCGACAATAAAAATGATTTCATGATCAGTATTTAAGAAAGTAAATGAAATTAAAATCACATAGCCCACAATATCGATAAATCGACACATCTCGGACGGTGTTTAGATTTTTTAAATAAGTGGGAGAGGAGAAAAAATATAATGATGAATATTCCATAAACATGATGAGATATATAATATATAAGATAATGGATCATTAATGACTCTTGGATTAGGTGAGATGAGGATTGAAAAAAAATAATGAATCTCAAAATAAATGAAAAGTTGAGAAATCCATTATGAAAATTTGGTGTCCTAATAGTGTCACATAACATAGCATAGAAAATTTTGATGGGAGAATAGGGGTATCCCATAATTCTTACATAATATGGGAATTAAGGGTAATATATAATGACATATCCCAACATAATCCAATGGATATTAAAAATAATAACATAAAATGAAATAAAAGAAAGAAAAAAAGAGGATGTTTACCTCTTGATCGCTTCTCCCTGAGATCCTTCTTAAGGCCATTGGTTTTGAACTTTTGGTGAGACCAACAGCTATAGGACATCATAAAGATTCATGTGAGGGGTATTAGGAAGAACCTAGGTAAGGCTCAAGTCTTGAGAGGTGTGGGAGGAAGAGGGAAATGTGGTTGGAATTTATAGTGGAGGAGATGGGGTATTTTTCATTCTTTTAATCATTATTACAATATTTCTCCTCATGACTATAAATAATGTTAATTCATGTGATCCAAAATAGTAATAATGGCATGTGAGTTACACCAAAGTGGTCTTAAATTACATATGATGTCATAAATAGTATATTTAACTGGTAATTTTAATATACGGTATTTTACTGTATTTCACTATTCATCAAATATTATAGAATTTCATAAAATTCCCAAAAATTCAATCGTACCATTTTTGATGTGTATAATTTTAAAATGAAATCCATTTTTTTAACTAATTTTCTACATATTATTAATTTAATTTTTAAATAAAATAATCCTTTATTCCAAAATAAACAAAATAAATCATATAACTACTTTTATATCACATTGAAAAAAATAACCAAGATGACATTATCTTAAATCATTAAGAAAATAAAATATTAATACAATTTACTATTCGTTATAGTCAGATTACTATTAATACTACTATTTATAAGGGTATGTATCTATTCATCAAGAATCTTGTTAGTTGCATTATACTGAAGATAACATACCGATAAAAATTATAGATGACTATTTATTTAAATTCAAAACATTGAAGTGGAAAAATTATGATTAAAGGAGACTTATTAAAATCTAACGAAAAAAATATTAACACATTTCAATTTACTTTTTGAAAACCATGGGGTGTTACATTATCCCCACCTTTTGGAAATAGTTTCCTTGTAATTTTATTTACTTATTAATCATGGGAGGGTATTTTTTCTCATTGCATTTTCAGACACCCATGTTGCTTCTTCAACCACGTGGTTTCTCCAAAAAACCATTACATAGTGAATTACCTTATTCTACAATACATGTTCCTATCGATTGTCAATATGAACTGGTTTCTCTTCATAGGAAACATTCTCTTCAATATGAACTACTTCTGGGATTAAAACCTGAGTTGAATCTGCCATATACATCCTCAACATCGCAACATGGAAAACATTTTGTACCTAAGACAAACTCTGAAGAAAAGTTGCTCAATATTCAACTGGTCTAAATTTCTACAAGATTTCAAAAGGAATAATAAACCGTGTACATAGATTTCCATTCTTACCAAAACACATCAGACATTTCCAAGGATATATTTTAAAGAAATCATGGACACCTACCATGAAAGGTAAGTCTTTCCTTTTTTATCTACATAACATTTATTCCTTCTTTCAGCTGTCACCATGTGCTACTGGATCATCTTCACATCCTCACCAATGTTCTCTTTTAATTCTGTCTCCATCAACTTTCTTTCACTGAATTTATACCAAAACACTGGAGTCCAACACCACTTCCCAAAAAATGCCTCAAAATGTGTCATCTGTATACTTGAATGAAAACTGTTATTATATGAAAACTCAAATGAAGATAGATATTGATCCCAAAATCCCTGATAGTCCATTGAAAAAACTCAAAGCATATCCTCTAAAGCCTAAATAGTTCATTCTAACTTCCCATCAGATTGATGATGAAAAGTTATACTGAAATTTAATTTTGTTCCCAACGACTTCTGAATTCCCTCTTAAAAGTTAGATTTGAATCTAAGATCCCAATCAGATACAATGGAAATAGGAATTCCATGTAACATAAAAATCTCATTGAGGTACAGTCGAGGTTGTTGATCCCAATACATTGTTTCTTTAATATAATTAAAATATGAAGATCTTATCAGCTGATCAACAATAGAAAACATCCAATTATTACCTATATATTTCTTAGATAGTCTCAACACAATTTACATGACCACATTCACCCATTTACACTCTGGCACTGGAAAAGGATGAACCATATCTTTTGGTAACTAGTGCTCTGCTTTACCATATTGACATGTCAAACATTTCATGGTAAACTCATTAATATATATTTTTATTCCATCCCACCAACAATACTCCCGAAGGTCTCTGTACGTCTTTGTACTGCTACGATGAACAAAAAATTGGGAACTATGAGCTTCACACAAAAAATATTTTTTAACTGAGAATCACAAGGCACACACAACCTTTTTACAAATCATATCACATGGTCTTTTTCAAGATTAAATTCTGGAAACATGTCCTTTTTAACCAATTATAACTTTTTCTATAGCTCAAGATCTTCCTTCTGTGCTTTCTTAATTCTGGAAGACCACAATGACTGCACTGGAATCTAAAACAAAACAGATGTATTTCCTTCACCAAAAACATCTTATCCAAAATTAATCAAATAATTAATCTATAGATCATGTCTCAAATGTAACATGGTTAATGATGCATGATGTTTTCAACTCAAGGAATACACCTCATTTTTTTGCTTTTCCCATATAGTAATTGATCATGAAATAATAATGAATTATCTGTTAAAGCCATTTTCTCAGCCTCCTGTTTATTCATTCTTAGTGAATATATACTTCAAACTTTTATGGTCAGTATATATTTGACATTTAGCTCTATATAAATGATGCCTCGACATTTTCAAATAATAAACCACAAATTCAAATTCAAAATCATGTGTGTGAAAATTTAACTCGTGAGTTTTTTGTTTTTTTGAAGCATAATAAATTACCTGATCATTCGACATCAGAACACAACCAAGTCCCTTTAATGAAGCAGCAATGCATATGAAAAACTCACCATTTCGGGAAGTCAAGGACAAAACTAGATCATTCAAAAATCTCTTATTCAGTTCCTGGAAACAAACAACACATTCTTCTATCCATATAAATTTAACCCCTTTTCATGTTATCTTAGTTATTGGGAAAGATAACTGGTTAATGTACTTAACAAACCACGAGCAATAACTTTCTATTCCTGGAAAACTGCGAATCACTATAACATTTTTAGGTCTTTTACATTCATCAACAACTTTTGGTTTTGTGTGATCAAATATTATTCAATCCTTATTAACGATGTTCCCAATAGATGAAATTTTTTAGAACCATAAATCACACTTGATAAATTTTCCATACAGTTTATTTTCCATTAAGGTTTTTAAAACAACCCTTGGATGTTTCTCAGGCTCTTATTTATTTTTAAAAAATAACAGAATGTCATCAACAAACACAAACACGAACATATCCATAATCTCATGAAATATTATATTCAGAAGACTCCTGAATACAGAAGGTGCATTAGTTAACCCCAATGTCATAACATCGAATTCATAAAGCCCATATATAGTACGAAATGTTATTTTTGGGATGTCATCTTCCTTCAAATTCACCTGATGGTATCTAGATCTCATGTAAATCTTTGAAATGTACTTATCTTCTTAGAGATAATCTAAAATTTCATCGAAGTGAGTAAAAGGATACTTATTTTTAATAGTGATGTTATTCAAACATCTATAATCAATGAAAATTATAATGGAACCATATTTATTTTTAATGAACAAATCAGGAGAACCCCATGGGGAAGTGCTAGGATAAATGAAGCCTTTAACAAGAAAATCCTCCAACTATTTTTTTATTCAAGAAGTTCTGTTTTAGACATATGAAATGGGGGTTTTGAAATTGCCTTACCATCAGGAACTAAGTCAATTGTGAATTTGAATTCCCGATCAGGTATGACACTGGGTAAATCATCAAGAAAAACATCAATGTATTAATTTAACACTAACAAATCATTAATTTACAAAGATCCCTTGTTTTCAACAATATGAGCCAGATAACATTCATTTCCCTCTTTCAAATAGTTTCTCTACTTCCTGATATGTTATTCATTGTATTAGTTTGTTATTGTATAGAAATTGAAACTCTTTCTGGAAAAAAACTTCTTCATTTCTACAGTCAATCTTATCATGATAAACACTAAGCCGGTCCATTCCAAGAATAACATAAAACTCGTCTAAGGAAAAAAAACACGGTTTGAAGGTAATTTCTTTATACATACCACAATATAAAGATTCATATAATTCAAATATGCCATAATATTTCCCCCTGGTGTTTTATAAACAAGTTCCAAACTCATTTTTGAGGTGATATTTCCAATTTACCAAGAAAATTCTTAGAAATGAAGGAATCTATACACCCCGTATCGAACAAAACATTAGCAAAATCTAATTAAAAAAACAATGTACCTAATAATACTTCATTGGATTACTCTTCATCTACTGATGTAGTCATAATGGATATCACTACACCTTTCTTATTATAGTATGGATTCATTTCATCATTCAAATATCTCTTTGGGAAGGCATTTTCATAATGACCCATCTCCCCACATTTAAAACACATTACATATTTATTATTAGGATTAGTCTTAGGGTCATTTTCATTACAATCTCAGGCCATATGTCCAAACTTAACACATCAAAAAAACTTATTAAATTTTATATAACATTCCACATGGTGTTTCTTGCCACACTTTTCACAAACTTGAAACTGGATTTTCTTACAATCAGATTACATGGTTTATTCTTACCCATCAATTTCCATCTAGATATATTCTTCTCCTTATTTCCAAAATGAACATGATCATCAGCAAACTCTATCTCTACCCTATTAGAACACCAAAAATGTTTCTATTGAATTTTGAATTCCTGGGAGGCCAATGCCCATCGATACCTAGGATCAATCCTGAGTAAAAGTAGTTGATTTTACTATCAAGATATAAAATAAGATTTTGAGCATACCTCTCCAATCCGGTGATGTTTGATTCATACACAGCCACTGAATCCTTTTCATTTTTCTTCAATTCAAATAATTCCTTCTCCATACTATGTCTCACCACCTTAGGTAAATATTTTTCAGGGAAAATACCTAAATTCATTCCACACTAAGTAATCAGTATCCTTTTTATCCCTATTATTCATTACAATTGACCACCACTAAAAAACTTCACCCTAAAAATGATAAATGGGAATAGTTTCCTTTTGATTATCTGAACGACACATTACATCAAATATCATTTAAAGGGATTTAATCTGCCTTTCAGTCGATAATAGGTCAGAAGATTGATTGAATGTAGAAGGGTGTTTTCTCGGAAAATGTTCCACTATTGTCATGATATGTTGTGGTAACTCTTGTCGTTCTCATGAATGGATTACAACAAAATTTATTTCCTATTTTAGTTGAGCCATTACTTTCACAAACTTCCCACTTCCAATCAATACCAATTTGGGTTTCATATTCAAAAGGATTTCATTCTGTCGGCAACTCTCCTCTTCACCTTTCCTCTTTCTTCTGCGGAGAAACATTCTAAACAAACATATCTTAGTTGAAGAAACATGGTAATATTTAAATGTTATAACATTTCAAATTAACCATAGAGTAAAAAACATTTATGGTATTCTATTAACACCAACCTAAACCATGATGTTATTTAATCCATCATTTGATACCAACTATAATTACCCAACCATGTCAAAATACATAATATTGAATTTAGTCGACAAATCACATACTTCTAAATTAAGGATATTTTCATGCTTAGATCATTAGAGCATTGGGAGATAATAAATTCACCAAATTAAACATTATTATAGAGTGGATAGCATAAAAATAGTATTCATTTCTTGAAAAATATGAAACATTTCAAATAAAGCATGATTTATTTGACAAATATTATAACATTTAACTTAGCTTCCTTCATTGTCATACAAATCTTTATAACATGGGGTAATCAATTCAAAAATTGGGATGAGAAAAAAAATCTCAGTAAGGGATATAAAAATAAGTAAGGGGAACATTAGTTTATTAATATTTGTAACGTATGAAATCATTTTCAAAAGATATAGTTATCACCCATATATACATACTTTTTGAAACATGAGATTTCTACAAGATTACCACATACATAAAAGAATAAATATAACCATAGAGGTATATTTGGGCATTAAATATATAATATTTTTAACCCTCTCAGCTACCTTATAATTTTTAACCCTCCCAGCTACCTTACAATTTTTGTAACCATCGCCGTTACCCTTGAACTAACTGTACGGCCGAACTCCAACATACACATACCCAATAAATTAAAGGGAGATTTTCCCCCAAACCATCATTATAGACAATAAACAGGAACCATAACATGATCATACAACATGAATAATTGTATAAAAACATTTATTTTGAATTTTGTAAAATAGAATGTTAAAAGAGTATTTTAATAGAAAAACCACTTAGAAATATCATATAATTGAATAAAGACATAATAGAGTGAATTAAATATGTATATAAACTATATATAATCATAAATAATAATAATATAAACAAAATCTGACCCAAAAATAATTTTTATACATCATAAATATCAACGTAGTAGTTTAACCCAATGAATGGAAATTGGGTTACGAATTCCATTACCTTTGGTTTTCCTTACTTAAAAATCATGTAAACATCTTGAATAATGGTTATAAAAGAGTTTTTAATTTATTAAAGAAACATATCCATCTTTATAATACCTTATAATATCATTTCATTGCAACATTTCACCCTTTAACTGATAGTATTTTTTTCCTTACACTGTTTTGGGTGTGTTCTTTACATGTTTTCCATGATCAATTCATGATGGATGTTGTTGTCAATGCGAAGTGAAACTCTAGAATTGTAATAGAGTGGTATTTAAATATTTCAAGAACAATAAATTATACAATTTATCACTTTTAATTCTTACATGATTATTATTATTAAGTTTAAAGTGTAATCATATTTGTTTATGTTATTTGGGTGATTCTTCTATCAAAAACTACTCATTTTGTTTTATAAATTAATAACATGAGTGAAAAATGATTCTATAACTTTATATAATATATAATAAATAAATTATAATATTATTAAACCACAAATATTGTTTCATGACTAGTCTTGGAAAAATTAAATGAAATTGAAATCACATCATCCACTATGTCGGTAAATCGACTCATCCTAGACGGTGTTTAAATTTCATGAAAAAGTGGGAGAGGATATAGAATATAATGGGGTTATTAAATAAAAATGATGAAATTAATAATATTTATGATATTGTATCATTCATGCCTCGTGGGTTAGGGGTGGTGAGGAAGGAAAAAATGTAATTTCGAAAAAAAGTTGAAAATTCCATTATGAAAGTTTGGAAACCTAACGACATCACTTAAAAGTATATAGATTTTTTGTATTAGAGAAAAGGGTTATATCATCATTCTCAGATAATATGTGCAGTAACAGTAATATAGAATGAAATATCCCAACATATGTTATTGGAAATTAAAATGAACAACATAAAATGAATGAAAAGGAAGAAATCAAAAGATGATGTTTACCTCTGGATCTTTTCTCCTTGAGATCTTTCGTTAGGCCTTGGTTTTTGGCATTTTGGTGAGAACAGATGATCTAGGACGTGGGGTAGAGTCTTGTGAGTATTATTGGGAAGAATATAGGTAAGTCTCAAAGCTAAAGAGATGTGGTAGGAATATGGAAAGGGGGTCGTATTTATTTGGGAGGAGAGGGGGTATTTTTTATTATTTTAATCATTTTTATAATATTTTTTCTCTAGACTATGAATAATCATAATTAATGTGACCCCAAATAGTAATAATGGAATGTGAGTTCTAAAAACGTTTTCTTACATCACTTATGAGGACATAAATATGGTATTTATCTTATAGTTTGAATATACAGTATTTTACCGTATTTCACTATTGCTAAAAAATTATAGAATTTCTTAAAATTCCATAAAATTCACCCCTATAATTTTTTTGAAATGTATAACTCAAAAATTAGCTCCATTTTTTGAAAATAATTATCTAAATCTTATTAATATAATTTTTATAGAAAATTATTCTTTATTCAAATATAAAGAACACTAATTCTATAACTGCATTTATATCACATTGAAAAATTCACCAAGATGTCATTACCAAAAATCCTTAAAAAAATATTAATAAAATTTACTATTATTTAGGGTCATATTACTATTCATATTAAAATTAATAAGGGTATGTAACTATTCACAAAAAAAATCTTGTCTTTTCCATTAGACACTAAATAACATATCAATAACAATTGTAGATGATTGTCTGTTTAAATTCAAAACATAGAAGAGAAAAAATTATATTTAAATTCTTGTTATGAAAATCTAAATAATAAAATGTTTCATTAATTTATTTTTATTTTTAGAATCCATGGGGTGATACATTTGGAATAAAGCCTGAAATTCATAAGACATGAATCATAAGGAAATTAAAAACATATTCATTGATAGAATAACATAGTAATAAAACATAGAATTGTGGAAGATAAATAATCATATAAAATTATTTCCATAATATATTTGTAATCCCTTCTAAATAAATATTTGTAGTATGGGTTCATTTCTCAAACAATCTAGGTAGTTATGGTATACTCCCACGACCATCTTTATAGTATGATTTCAGTCCACATACCATCTTGGTAGTCATGGTTCATTCACATGTCTATATTAATAGTATGAGTTCACACCTTATACCATCAAGGTAGTCATGGTTACCTCCCATATACATATTAATAGTAAATTATAACTCTAAGGTCCATCATAGTAATAATGGTTCACTCAAAATGATATAATAGTCTATCTACTGAGATATAAATCATTACCCAATTCAATAGGGGGTGATATATATCCTACACATCTCATAATTAAATCATACATATAAGTACCAGGAGATAGTAAAAAATAATATCATAACCTATGAAATGAAATAGGTGTGATAAACATCTAATAATATCATAACCAGTAAAAAAATATATGTTTCATAATAATTTCATCAGATCATAAACAATAAAAATAATACTTCTTCATAATCAAATAACCTATGAAATATAAATTTATTTCATAAACATATATCTCATGGAAGAGAAGTAGATTTTGTAAATAATAATTTTATAAAAGTATAAAAAATTCATATAATGAATAAAAATGGATTCCTTGGATCAATTCCAATAATGTCCTGAGTAAAATTAATGGTTTCTATCATATATGGGAAATAATTTTGAAATAACTTTTAGAAACATTTATTGGGGTTAACAGACTTTTTTATTTGAAAAATGTTTTCAAAACATAAAAACATTTGTGAACTGAATTTTTGGAAAATAAACATGAAAACATATAATATAATATTCAAAAAAATTTGAGAACGATTTTTCTTGGAATTTTATAAAATATTCATGAAAACATTTGTAAAATAAATTTATTGAAACCCCCAAAAAATAATGAAAAGGTTTTAAAAACCATTTCACTGAAAGTAATTCGAAACAATATAATAATTTATTTTATAACTATTTTAAAACTATAAAATTGATAATAATTTTAATTATTATAATGAAATATTGAGATTATTTTTAAATCTTTTTTACAAAACATTATTTTGATAGAACACTGATTTCCTACTGAATCGATAAATATAGTTTGTTTTTTTATAAAAAATTGTCTTATATATCATATGTAACAAACCATGGAATAATTGTAATAATAAATTAATATATCGTGAAAAATAATATTATAATATAATTCATAATTTTTCTTGATATATGTATTATAATACCCATCAATTAAAGCATAATTATAAAAATTATCGATAAATGATTAAATTTTTTCAATAAACTCTTACCATTTGGTAACATTGAATCATACACCCCATGTATGAAAATTAAATTACATGGATCATAAAATACCATGAATTGGAATGAGATTTATGATATAGTATTTCAATTTTATTCATATAAACCTTGGTAAAAATTCTAGTTTCATTTCACAATATTTATGTCAAAGAAAAAAAATTGAGACAAAATTGATTTATTGATTTGGAATCTTTTGAAACAATCAACCAATGAAATAATGATAATATAATGTACATGAATTTTTTTGTAAATTTATTAAAAATAATCATATAATACATTCATGGGTATTATATACACCACGAAAAATAAACGAGTGGTGAACATGACATATATCTCATAGATTTAAAAAGTGAGATGAAATTCCAATACCTTGTGTCTTGAATCTCAACATACTCATTATAACCTCCAGTATAATAAATATAAGTTTATTATAAATATATCATAGAACCATATTATTATATCAAATTTCATATCTAGTTTTATTAGGTTCTAATATTACTTGAATGTTAACAATATCTTGTTCAGGTTATGCTACGTCTACTATTCAATTTGTTTTTCCAATGTTTCTTAATTTGATATATATTTGGTACTTATACATATATAATGACTTCAGTAATGTATAATATGATATAAATATCATTTATATTCAGTTCATATTTATTATATTAATATATTAAATATAATTTTATGAAATGGAATACACCATTCCTGGAGATGGTATGCCATACCAACCCATGAACGTTGTATCGACATTATTATCATATTGGAAGAAAGAAATAAAGATACAAGTTTATATATTTTTATATAATATAATTATAGTTGAATAAATATTTCATAAATATCATATAATATCAATAAACACATCCTTAATACCTTCCATGGTGTGTGTGAACGAATCAAGTCGTTTTGATGGGGGTGGTAGTCCACACATCCTCAAACGAATTTATCATATTAAAATAAATATTAATTATAAAGTTATCTGTTTTATAATAATTAAAAAGTATTAAATAATAAATAAGTACCATATATATCATATATAGACTTTTGTTCAAAAATTACCTGCATCTATGAAAATGGGTAATTGAAAAATGAGCAATCATTATTTTGTGAGGCGGTAGTTCGTTGTACACGTAAACAGTATGTTCGTTTTCCATTACATGGATGTGTTTGGAAGTTTAGGTTTAATCCACAGTATAATAACATATAAATATAATTGGGTACATGTTTTATTATATAATTGGAGTATAAGTAGATATAAGGGGGTGGAGAAATAAATAAAATAAAGGAGCTTGATGAATGATGTTACTTCTTCTTCTGTTAACTTATATTGGTTTTCACCGAAGGGATTAGATAGAATAATTTCTACCCAAAGGGAGGCATCGAGGTGTTTTATAGGGATTTTGGAAAGGTTATTTGTATGACATTGTCTGAACCATGTTTTGAGAGATATGAAGAAGTTTGCGGAGAGGAGGCCTTTTTAGAGTAGAGGAGTAGCACTCTTGTAAAAACAAAAATGTATACATTAATTTATGTATAATTTATCTATTTTTACTATAAAATGAAAAATAATTATTTATAGGTGATTCATGGTCATCCAAAATCTACACCACACAAAAAATGAGTGTATTTTTTAATTTTTAATTTTTTTCGATATTTCTGCAATTTTACCATTTTGGGTTTTTTATTAAATTATCAATTATTCTATAAAAAGAAATTAAAAACATAAGACTAAATAAATTTGTGATGTATAAAAAATATACTAACTGAATTATAATAATGGTATCTAATTTACAAAATAAATATGTACTGTCTGTTGGAAATTAATTTTAAAACAAACGCATGTAACGCACAAAAACACAAGTTTAAACGAGACATTGCTGACAATATTTTTACTCTATATGGTTCAATATATTAACTATAAAAGATAAATTTTTCTATTAATTAATTATATTTTATATTTTTTAAAACCTAATAATATCTTGGTATAATATAGGATTTTTATTGATTTAAATCATTTACTAAATAATCATTTACTATAAAATAACAATAATGTCAATTTTGATATTATTTTTTTATTTTTATTTCAATAAATATAAAAACAATATTAGAATCCCAATATATTATGTTAAAATATTTTGACATGATATATTCATAAAAAAATAATTACTAGTAACAATTAAACTATTTTAATTAAATATTAATATTTATAGTATAATTTATTTTAGTTAAATATTAAATAAATAATCACAATGTGGGAGTAATTAAAAATTTTATGTATCTAAATCAAATATTAATTTCATTGATAGGTAATTATTATAAAGAAAATTCATTTAAATTTGAAATGGATATGTATGATAAAAAATATGTTGTTTTTTACATATCACAATGTTTTAAAAATGTTATTGTTGAGGAAAGATCTCTTTTTTTCTTTTTCCTTACTTAACATATCATATAAGGAACCATAATAAAATATTATCCCAATAAACCTTAAAATTATATCTATGGGGGAATATGGTAGAAATATTTGTATCAAAATTTTTTTGGACATGTTTCTAAGTCAGTTTATTCCCATAATATTAATGTTTAGTCGCTTGTTAATTCTAATTTCACAATAATCATGATAATTAATTTTAAACTCATTAAATAATTTTTTTCCTATATAAATATTTAGTTGATATTATTAGAATAGAAATATTATAGTGATTACAATCATGTATTCAAATTTTTTAAATTTCATATCACAGAAATAGGGGAATTATGTTTAATGCAAATCCTGTAGATGTGGTGAGAATGTTAAATTGTTATGTAAAGTACTCTAAAATGTCTCAAGAGGTTTTTTTACATCCAATTTCAATAAAAAAATGATCCAAATAAACTAAATTGGATTAATATATTTATAATCTATCTATTATGACATTATTAATAAAATATATATATAATTTAATTTTATTAATTATTTAAATGAAATGGAAAATTTTATCAAAATAAATGTATTTTTCATTATTCATCAAAAATAGAACATTATCATAAAAAATTCCAAAAAAACACTATAATATAATATTTACTTGATTAATTAAAAAAATTATTTTGAAAAATAAAATTTAAAAATATCTCAATTTTTTTTTAACATTGGTACACCACTAAAAGGTGGTAAAACATGGTCTTGCATGCAACATATGATAACTATGTATAGTTTTTACTATAGGAAAGTGAATTTTATTCGTAAAATACACGATAAACATGGTTTTCTATATAACATAAGGAAAAAAACATTTCTATTATATGTATATATATAATACACTATATATTGTGATACATCAAATGAAAATTACTAAATTTATATGAATCAAATTTACAAAACATCAGGGTGTTACAAAACCTATGTTTGATGGTTGATCACATGAAGAGTGTGTATGTGAATCCTTGATTTTATCATGTTTTTCAGTCATAGTGATTGAACTAATGTTGATATTTAATTTTTTGGATTGACTTTTTTGATCTATAATTTTCAGCTTGTATTGTATTTGTTGTTCCGATGTTATTTAGATGGGAATTATTGGAGAGCCTTGTAGACATACATTAAGACAATGTTTTTTGTCATATAAACATGAATTTGGTTATCCATTCAACAGGGATGTGTCATCGATGTTTGTTAAGATCTATTAGAGCATATGTGTCTATATTAGAGATGGTTTTCCTTCTAACAATCTATCAAATAAGGTAGATCTAGTTTTCATGAACCCAATATATGTGTTGTACATTTATAATATTCGTTAAATTTTTAATGTTTACAGAATTCACTTGTATATTTTATAAACTAATGTAAAGAGTAGTTGGTGGTTTCCTACTAAGTCTTTTAATCACACCCTATATTATAATTTCCTTGTTATTATAGATTTCAGGAATAAAGCTATAGTGAAGTGAAAGGGCCCTATGGTTGATAGTTGACTAGTGGATGAACGAGGATGAATAAATTTTTGGATATATTTTGAGAGGTAAAATCCATCTATATTTATTTTAAATATTTTCATGATACATAATGTCCTTTTTTTCATTGGTTTATATATCTGGCATGCCATATTATTACTAAATGGGTTGCTATTATTATGTATGCTAATACTGTAATGGTATTTTTTATTCATTGCATATTTTTTAGTTATTGCATTTATTTATATTATGAAATTATAATAAGGTTTTTCACTCAGAAATAATGTTCTTAGGAGATTTCATCCATTTGGCATCATTTTTTTTACGGAGAGGCATGAATGAAGACATGTGGTACTTCGGTTAGAAACATGTTGTTTTGGGAAGAGTCGTACAAATGGGTATCAGATCACTGAGATGAATTACAATATTCATCATTATTCATTGTATTGGGATACGGTAGATAGGAAATAAGATGGTTAGGAAATAGAAATGTTAATTGTGTTGGTGTATCATTAGCACTATATAATGTTCCTTTATGTTTCAATAATATTGTGAATTTTTTAATTTTTTTGATATTCTCGTTGATGAAATTTTCGTTCTGTAGTGTACAAGATGTTGACATACTAATTTATTATATTTTATGTGATTTCATGTGTGATGTTTGGAACACATGTTTACATTCCATATATAATTTTTCATTAATTAGATAGATCCGAATGATTTAGATTGTTGATAAAATTTTGATATGTCTTTTGGTGTATTATTTAATGAATTATTTATTTGACCTTGATTTATTTTATTCTTGAATGATTATATGAGGCTATGTAAAACATGTATCTAATTGAGTCTTGAAATGGGTCATAGGTTGTTCATACTAGTTTATTATGTGTTCTTGATGGTTTCCTCTTAGGTTCAACCATTTTTTAAGCCTTGTGTGCATGAATAGTTTTTGGGTCCATTTTTTTATAATATTATCTTTTATAAATATTGGAATTCTCTAGGGATTTTTCCTAATTTCATGACTTTAATCCTCATAAATTTATAGTTCAACCAATTAATATATTTTTCATACATTAGGAAGTTGTTGATCTTAATACCATAGTCGTTCCAGTGGGTCACGCTATAGAACATTTATAGTTAGGGTTCGTTCGACTGGTACCTGTTCAGGGTAGAGGGGACTCTAGGGGAGGGATGACAATGGTCTATTATGCAATCTAATTCTATATCCATCATCCCAAATCCGTCCAATTCACTATAGGCCCTCAAAACACTAATGAATAAATAAGGGTCACTGAGAGAATCTTCAACAATGTAGAGACCCAGTATGATTGTAATGTAAATCATACAAAAATTTTGTTTCAAGGAACATATGGATAATGGTGGGATGTAGTTATTCAAGATGGAATAGAAGGATTATTTTCATAGGAATCATATAAAGAAATCTGTTTTTCATTGAGTTTTTTTTTCAAATGACCTAATTCTAGATATGTCATGTCACATTCAAGTGGGGCTTATACAGCGACTCCCCTAGGGTGAATCCAATGGGCCAAGGGATGGTGAATTTCAAAGAGTATGAATATAACTTACCTATGAGGCGTTTCCTATGTGCCTTTACACATGAAAACCTCTACAGGCCCACAAATTCTAAAATGTAAAAACTACTAAGGAAAAAAATGAATGCATAAAGATAAACCCAACCAATAGATTGCAATATATGGTACGGTGCAGAACATAAACTGTTCCAGAATACAAGGCCACCAAAAAAAGAGTCTACAAACTAAAAAATAAAACTTGTAAGAAATAATGTTGGTACTCAGACTACTGGTCATAGACATAAGAATACCTCAACCTGAAGGAAACTCCCAAATAAATGTCATGTCCTGGTCTGCCATGGATTCCATCAAAAGGGAACTCTTCTTCACAAGACACAAAACGTGTGGGAAAATCCCATGCATAGGTGAGTCTAACAATATTCAGTAGGGGACCGTGAAAACAACAAAGCAATACACAAAGTAGATGTACAGTCATCTCTTCATAGTATATAACTAATAAACATATAACAATAGAAATACATATAAATATACTTGAAACCTAGACCCAGACTCTAGAGGTTACTTAAAAAGACTGCAAACCCGCACTAGAGATTCAATTATGTGATTCTATGAAGCACTCATCTGGGAGAACACACTCCATGAGTTTAATACCTTCGATGATGTCCGTCCAAGAAGTACGGTTCATTAGTAAAATTCATGAGAGAGATAGATGCACTGATATGTATGAAGAGAGAATAGATACACTCATTCTAGGATAACAATTTCATGAGTGGGAAAAGATCATTATTTAGACATTATGATCATTTCCATGGCCTTGGTGGATAACATGACTTGTTTTTATTCACCAGCTATGTAGAGGATCGATGTCCTGTAGGATTAGTCATGTCGATACATGACTCTACCCAGTTTCAATAATTGGTAGAGGATTTTGCTCTGGGCCTTTTGGATGGATCCTGACTCTATCTAGAAATTCCAACTGAAGGTAACATACTCCTCTAGATGGAGATGATACATGATCTCTAGGGTAATGAAAAAAAGGGGCACTAACCCAAAGAGAACATTTACAAGGAATAATTTAAAAGAATATCAAGCCATGTATAGAAAGCTACACGATGTGTAGAAATGTCACACACCATTTCCTATGAACCCGAGTACTTCTTGTGTACAATGAACTATTTTTAAGGAAAGTCGTGTAGAAGGAGTTATAAATGATGTGTAAGATTGTGGAATGCTATATTCCTTTATCCTAGGGAGACTCTATGTATTCCGGTCATGTGATTGTACACGACTTCAACTCGTGTATCCCATACCATGTACCAGTACATGGGGTGGTCCGTGTATCTGTACATGTCAGGCCATGTGGTGGATTACATGTCATGTATGGCACCCTGTGTCTGGTTATCACCCAAGATACACATTGAGTCCACATAAGAACCCACATGTCTTGTGGAAATTGTAACATTCCATGTTAGAGCTTCCCATCTGCGGGAACATCAGTCACTGCTAGGTGGGGCCCATATGCAATGTCCTACTAGGAGAACTCCATGTTTTTAACCTTGTGTAGTGCGGAAACCCTAGACTCTACCATACTGGTCCCCCACAATATGTTCTTCGAGATGCATTCCATGTTTATCACGATTTTTCCGAATTTATTTTCTTTTGTCCCACACCTCAGGGGATCCTCTGATCTTTAATCCAACCGTCTAATCAGTTCTAAAAACCATTTCTTAGGTTTTCCCGACACCCCAAGGTCATTTCTATTGGTTTCGAGTTACTGATCAGCCCCGAAAACAAGTCTCGATGCACCCGCATTAAGAATGCTTGATGAAGGATTTTTCCCAAACAATGTGGATGTGTACACCACCATCATTTTCAGACCTCTGTTAGGTCATCATGATGCAAGATTTATAATATTGGATCATTCCATTTAAAAATTGATGTCAAAAAATCCATTTTTATTATCCCCATGAAGAATGTGGAGAACACTGGGTAAATAGGGGAAGAAGAAATCCACAAAATGATGTTTATGAATGATCCTACACATCCATTCATCGTAGTGTTGATCGATTCATGTTAAAAGGATTGAATGGGGAAAATCAAATTAATTCAAATTAATCAGGGATCAATTTCCAAAAAATAAACCCGATAAAAACCCTTTGCACGAACAAACTGTCCTCTAGTAGACCTATTTGTTGGTAGATCTTCATTAATTATTTCAAATATAAGTAGGGGAAAGAGGAATCGAAATAAGAAATCCTACCACAATCATGAATTATGAGAGTGATTGATAACTAGTCTGGCTTAAATTTCATTACTCAGCAATCCACATGTCATCGTTCATCATGATCCATCATGAATTATCCAAAGGTGGATCCTCTCTAAATCTCTAGAAGACTCCATGGAGTTTTCCATCGTTATGATCCTGTCCATGGGCTCCTACCTATTTAAAAAATAATCTTGACTGAATTATGGAAACATGTAAAATAAAATTTGTTATTAAATTATTTTATATCCTTTAGTAATTAAAAAAAAATCCTGCAAATGACCCAAACTTGTAAATGTTAGGACCCACCAATGGTATGGATGCTACTCGGAATTCAATGATTCCAGTGGATTTTATATCCAAGAACCAATTTAAATTTTATATTTATTTTTCTATAAAAGTTATTGTGTTCTCTATTTAGAGATTAAATTATTTCAAATATTTATTCTTGGAACCATGGGCCTCATAATCCGATTCCATCTCAAGGCCTCGTCTACTAATAATTCCATAAAATGTTTAAAAATAATACATTCAAAATCTGTGACATTACATTACCCTAACCATTGGGGTTTTACGTCACCAAAAATCAAAATGAAGAGGCTACTAAAACTGATTTGGGTACTGCACAAGAATCTGAGCCTCCCACACCCACATACATTCCTAAAGATTCTTGTGCAACCACCAGACACACCCCAAGGGAATCTGTCACCCACAACAGATCCGCTCATGTTGATCGTTGATCGTTACTATGTACTCTAGGAACATTTCTCCATCCTTGATGTCTATCTCACAGTAGTCGATGATGTGTCATGGGTGATGCACGTACCTCTTCAGTTGTGACACATGGAATGCATCATGTACATGGTGAAACCGAACCATTAGATTAAGGTGGTACCCACCACGCCAACTTAACGTAGTACCTGATAAGGGTTGATGATCCTCAGAGAAAACAAGAAAACCCAAAAAAATATATGTAACCATCGTCGCGGTGAGACCCGAAGGAATACATGGCCCCCTCCTTGAACTCCAGAGGAATCCATCTTCTATCAGCATAGGTCTTTTTCTGTATTTGTTCAGTATTAATCTACTCTTGGATGATCTGCAACTTCTTTGTAAAAGCTTGCAATAATACTGGATCCAAGAGTGCATACTCTATGGGGTCGGTCTAGAAAAGTAGTGAATTGCAGACTCCCCCATATAATTCCTCAAACCATGTCATACTGATGGTGGAGAGGTAGATTTTTTTGTACGCAAACTCTTTCTATGGTAGGTGGTCCTAACAACTACGACGAAAATCCATGATCTCAGCCTGCAACATATCCTCCATAACATGAACGGTTCTCTCTGTCTGGAAATCTGTATGGTATGAAATATTGTGATCATGCATAGATGATTCCCAAAATCCAATTTCAATCACATCCACAATCAAGATTTGAAATTATCATCCGAATCTGTGAGTATAATTGAAAGGATTACATGAATCTGAAATATATCCTACAAATAGTTGCATCCCAAGCTCTCTACAGAACTCTACTCCCTGATAGCTAGGAAGTGAAGCAACTTGGTGAGTTGGTCAATGATCACCTAGATGGAATTGTGTTACTTGGATGCTAATTTTATGCTCATCACGAAGTACATCAATTTTCTAAACCACTTTAACTCCGGCAATTCTAGGGGGTGAGCTAACCTAGAAGATATCAGGTGCACAGACATCACCTACTGGCACGTATGACATTGATAAATTAACTTTGGTACATCCTTCTTCATACACAGCCACCAAAACTGATGCTAAAGATCCTGGTAAATTTTTCCTTCTCCAGGATGTACTGCCAAGAGAGATTTATGAAAATCCCTCAGAACCCCCTCTTACAACACCACTAGTAAAAATATTCTTCTTCTACAAAGTACTTCATTCCCCCCACCTTAAGAATATCTAGCAGATGCATGTCATGTAGATAACTAACCACATAAAGTCTCACAGTCCACATCCCCTACATATGACTCCCTGACCCATTCTAAAAATGGAGGGGTGAAAACAATTAATTGGAGACAAGATGAATCATCTATACCCATGAAGTATAATTGTAGTGAGGTCAACTACTCTGACACCTAACTTAGTAGTTGTGAACTCAATATCTTGTTGATAGTATATTCCACAATGTTCCCCTTCCCAGTAATATTGAAAATCTCAAAGTCATAATCCTAGAGGAAATCATTCCATCACCTCTGCCTCATATTCAGATCCTTTTGTGAGAAGATTTACTTGAGGCTCTTATGGTCAGAGTAGTTAATAAACCATTCACCCATCAGGTAGTGTTTCTACATATTCAATTCGAAGAAAATCTCCACCAACTAATGATCCTGGGTCAAATTGTTCTTCTCATGTAGCCTTAGATGGCGCAAACCATATGTAATGACAAACTATCTCTGCATCATGATACACCTAATCCTAGTCCCAGACGCATCATTGAAAACTATGCACACGACACCCTCTTCTCAAAAACTCATGATTAGTGTGATCTCCAAACTCTACCTCAACTTTTGTAAATCCTTCTTTCAATTCTATATCCATATAAAAGGCTACCCCTCTCGGGACAATGCTATTATCAGTTCTGATATCTAGGTGAAATCAGGGATATGTCTCTGGTAGTATCCTTCCAACCCAAGGAATATCCGCATCTATGTAAAAATCCATAGTGGATCCAATTATAACATTGTCTCATCCATGTATAGGTTAACTATTACTACATATTCTGAGGTAACATGTCCCGGAATGTGGACCTCATGTATCATGAACGGGAACATCGGGATTTTCCCATAATGATGGTTCTCTATGAGAAAGTATCTATCCATCCGCTTGTGTCTCAAGTGTTCCTCCTCAGATGCATAGTATGAAAATATGTCATCGATAAATACCAGTACGAATCGGTCTATGTACAGCTGGAAGATCCAGTTCATCAGTCCCATGAACACAATGGGGGAGTTTGTCACACCGAAAGGCATCAACAAGTACACATAGTGACCATAGTTCCATATGAAATCCCTCTTTGTTATATTGTTATCCCATACTCTTAACTGGTTGTAACCCAGTAAGAGATCAACATTCGAGAACCATTTCACCCCTCTCAACTAATCTAAGAGGTCATCACTATTTGGTATGGGATACATGTTATTCACAATTTACTGATTCAGGCATCGGTAATCCACACACAACCTCAAACACTTCTCTTCCTTCTTGAAAAAAACAAGGGTTTCCTAGGGTGAAACACTGGATCTTAAAAATCCCTTAATATAGAAATCATCCAACTGCACCCTCAGCTCACACATCACCATTGGAGAGATCTGATATGCTAGTGAGGATATCAACACCATCTCACTATGAAAGTAAATCCATTAGTCTATCTCTTAGCGGGGAGGTAATCCTATAACATCTTCTGGAATGTCATCCTCTTACTCCACCACTACTGAAGGGAACTGAAATTTCACGACATCAGCTGGTCCAAGGGTAAGGCTAACCAACTCCAGATTGATCAGCTGCACCATTCTATGCAGTATACCAGTCTATACTATCTGTGATTTCTTTTCACCAATAAAGTAAAACCGCATTGTGTCACAGCAGAAACACCACACACTTCACCTAAAGAATCCAATCTGGGCATGAACCTATGATAACCAATCCATACTAATGATGATGTAATAAGGCTTCGATGATTCCACTGAGAGGACCAAACAGAAACTCTCACCACAAAGGGAATGATCAAGTTTTCTTAAAAAATGTGTGATCATTGAGTCTCCTCCCATAGGTGTCTCTAATTTTAAGGGTCGAGTCAACAAACTCTACCAGAATATCAAGGTTTCGCACAAGACATGTGTTGAGGAATGAATGAAAGGAACTTGTGTTTATGTGTACGGAAACTAAGGTAGAAAAGACACATATCATACCATAGATCATCTTTGGAGTCCCTAATTTATTCTCCTCAACCTCATGCCCTATCCCCACCCATATCCCCAAGCTCCCTATGCCAAGCGTAGACCTCATGGGGTGGTGTAGGAAGTAGATAAAAGAGTCTCACATTCAACACTCCCTACTCCTCTACCATGTCTGCCACCTGGCGGGTTTACCTGATACAGTATCTACCTCTTCCTCGATGAAACTCCTCCCTATCAGTATCATGAAGATTTGGTCAATCTCTACCAAGATTTCCTCTATTATTACATGAGTATGATCACCTCTATCTAGGTTGGATGGATATAGTCTTAGATCCCTAGTAGATCAATCCCCTATCCATGGTTCTCCTATGACGTTACCCACATCCCAAACCCCGTTCCCAATGCTAGTTCCCTGTTTCTGAGGTCTCTACACCTATATGTGTACTGGTAAATTCCAATGGCTCCCTCTTCTAGACCAAGAATCTCTCGACCAACAAAGCTTGATCGATAACTCCTGTATAAGTCAAAATTAAAAGAGGCATGCCAGTAGTATGGATTTCATATCTTAGACCTTTCTCGAAGGTCTATTCTGTGAAGTACTAATCCAAACCATGTCCATCGAGTGCCTAGAGAGGTTGGTCAACCATGATGAGTAGTCAACCACCATCAAACTGACCTACTAGAGCTGAAGAAGCTCATGGATACATACTACTCTCAGCATAATCTGAGATAACTCCTCCCTAATGAATAGCACAAACTCCTTCCATGAATGAGTATTCCTTATCATGAGTATGTTTGTTTAACCTCCACCATCGTCCCACTAATCCTTGAATATGTCTTGTTCCTAGGACCACCAACTTGTCCTTTGGTGTCCTCACTAGATAGAAAACACTGTTAACAACCTCATGCCTGTACTCCGCCGCCTGAGGGATGGGCTTGCATCAGAAACTGAGGGGTCTATATCTTTGAAACTCATGATGTAATCTCATCCTTCACTCCTCATATATCGGCACTGTAGGTACAACGTGCTTCTCCACAAGTGGTGGTATAGTAGGTGCACCACCAAGAGGTAATACCTGGGGAACTGGACCCTGAATCAAATATTCACCACTGAGGGGGTCAACCTCCTGATCGAGCTGAAAAATCCTAGTAGGTATGCATCACATAGGCATCCTGTATTGAAACATGATGTAACATGGTAAAGAGAATTTCTCAATAGATGACATAGAAGGACATGGATAAAAAAACCCATCCTATAAGATGAACTTACCATTATTTTTTTCCTTAGAACTAATGTTTCCATATACCAAGTTTAAAGGCAGTTAATCTGATTCTTGGAGCATGAATAAGTCTACTGCCCACCCCAACACTAGTGTCTATGGACAAAAAGAGAGATCAAAACACGTAACATTTTGGTCCCAACCAATCATAGATAATCTTGGTCCAAAGGTATAACTGAACACCAATGATACCACCCTGTCACAACCTATCCTAACGAGGCATGTTCTGTGACTCCCCATGACAGCCTCCAATGGGGCATGGGTTGGTGACAAGCACTGAGTAGGAAGATCACTAACATGGGAGGCATTTCTATTGTTCATGTACACAAACACACCTTTATAGGCCCATAAATAATGAAACGAAAAAACCACTATGGAAGAAAATGAATGCATCTAATTAAACCCAACCAGTAGGGTAAAACATAATGTAAAATTGGATAGAATACAAGACCACCAAAACAAAATGTCTAAAATCATCAAATTCTAACATAAAGGAAATAATGTAGGTAATTGGACTGCTACTCCTAGACATAGGAACACCTCTTCTTGAAGGAAACTAACAATGCTTGGTCTGATTCTTTTCCACCCTTGACTCTGTCAAATGGAAGCTAATCCACACAAGACACAACACATGTGAAAAAATCTTGTGTAGTGGTGTGTATAACAATACTCTATAGGGGACCATGATAACCACCAATAAATAAAAAAATTAAAGTTACAATCAGATCTAAATATTATATTTCTACAAATCATATAACAAGAGAAACACATGCAGATATAATTAAAACCCAAAACCATAATCTAGAGGTTATTCATAACTCATTCATACCCACACTAATGATTTAGTTCGACGATTCCATGAATCAGTTGACTGAGAGAACTCACTGCACATGTCTAATTGCTCAGATGACTTATGTATGAGAAGTACTATTCATGGTGAAAAGTAATTAGAGAGATAGATGAACTAATAGATCTGAAAAGATAATAAATACACTTGTTATGTGATAACACACTCATTAGTGGGAATAGATAATGATACACTAATGAGTATAATTTCCAGGGCCTTGGAAAATACCATGACTCATCCATTTTTACTTCCTATATAAGGGAACAATATCCTGTTGGATTGGTCACCTTGATACCTGACTCTACCTAGGGTCAAGAATGTGAATATTATCTCCCTTAGGGACTCTTAAAGGGATTCCTACACTATCAAGAAAGTCTAAATGAAGGGATCATAATCATGTGGATGTAAATAATTTCTGACCACCATGGGAATAAGAAAAAAGGGAAAATAACCAAAATAGAACATGTCCAAGGAATGGTGGAAAATAAGATCCTTCCATGTACATAAAGGGACATGACAGGTACAAATGTCAAACAATGTGTCCCATGACCTAAGATACTACTCGTGTACAACAGGCCATGTTGAAGGAATTTCATGTAGTTTGAGGTATACACAATATGTAAGAGCATGACATGTCGTGTTCTATTATCTGGGGAAAACTACGTGTATGATGTCCATGTGCCTGTACATGGATTAAACTCGTGTATCATAGACCATGTACCAGTACACGGGGTGGTCATTGAATCTAACCGGGTCTCTCCTTATGGTGGATTATATGCTGTGTACTTTTCCCTATGTCCATGTATCTATCAAGATACACACAGATTCTATGTAAGAACCCATAAGCTGTGTGACAATGGTCACATGTCATGTTAGTGATTCCTGTACTACATAACACTAGATGCCATATGGCAGGGCCAACACACCATGTACTCCAGGGAGCACACAATGTTCTTCACCACATGGAGCGTGGAAACCCCAATACATGTCATGATGGTCCCAAAAGACATGTTCTTCTAGATACACACCATTTTTATAACATGTTTCAAGAAATTTTTTTCTTCATCATCGTGCCTCGTGTGCTCCTATGATCATTTATTAGGCCCTATGATCGCTTAATTTTTTTTGGTTCAAGGTATCCCCAACACTGTAAATCTATTTATATTTGTTTTTGTCCACAAATCATCCCTGGGAACAAGTCACTATCCACCCGTATGCAGAATTATTGAAGTAAGATTTATCTAGAACCAAGTAGATTCATCCTTTACTGTCATCATCACTCCTTAGTTAAGTATTAATGATGCTAGATCTACAATTTGGGATAGTTTCATTTTGAAATAGATTCATAATGATCCATTTTCTCATCCCATGAATAATGTGAAGAACGTAGGGTAAAAAGGGGAAGATGAAATACACACACTGAATTGGAGGAATGAACCTCAGATATCATTTGTCACGGTGTTGATCATATCCCATTAGAAGAATAAAATGAGTAAAATCAAATTAATTAAAATTAAACATTTATCAATTCTCCCAAAATAAACCCAATAAAAACCATACAACAAGAAAAAAAGATCCGTGGGTCAACCTGTTCATGGGTTTATCAGCGTACATCACTTCAAATCAGTGAATAGGTAAAGAGGGGTCAAAATTATAACCACTAAGTCAACCATCAATGATGATGGAGTTCAATCGTCGGGTGGGATTTGATGTTTTTACACAATGATCAACGTGTCTCCGTTCATCGACATTGATCAAGAATTTTCCTATAGTGGATCCTATCCAAATCACTAGTGGATTCTAGTGAGTTTTTCATGGTTATGAGCTGAACCATAGTATTGTTCTTATTTTAAAAAAATATGTGTCACTACATTGTGGAAATTTTTAAAATAAAATAAAATATTAGTTTATAATATTTCTTTTAAAACATCCGAAAACTAAATCCATATACTAACCTAGTCTAGTAAATGTTAGGACCCACTTAAGGTATAGTCACTTTTGTAAACACAATGGTTCCCTCAGATTTCTGCTTTAGTAACCCATTAAAATGTTATTCTACTTTTTTGTGAAAACTAATTGTGTATTCTATTTATAGTTTAAATTAGGTCATAAATTTATTCCAGGAAACCTAGGCCACTGAATCTCAGGTCTTCGCAAGGCCTTTTCTTTTAATAATTCCAAATAATATTTAATAATAATATATGGAAAATCTGGGACATTACAAGATCATTTAGTTCACATAGGGGATGATATTAGTGCATGATAATTAATCATTATTCAGGATAATGATTTGTTTTCCCCTACTTTTTTGGGGACTAATTTGAAGATTTACAAGAATACTTACATTGGTATTTTCTGAACACATAAATTATATTTACCGAACTTTTATTTGATGAACTATGTTTTAGTGATTCACAATGCACTAATGATATAGAATTTTATAGAATAAGATAATTTTTGTAGTCTACATTTTTCTGTTAGTTGACTTATTGGTACACTCTACAATGGTTTCTTAATTTCCTTTTATATGAATATGAAGAGGAATCCAGAATATGGATGTTAGTATGGAGAATAGTATTTAATGAAGATCTAATAATTTTGACACCTTTTATTAAAAAAATATGCATATAGGTTTTATTACAATTGGATAAAAGAATAATTCTTCCTAGAATATATATATTCCCACATGGATTATTACCAATGTGGAAAAGATAGTATAAAAATGGATTTTTGATAATGTTGTGTTGATGTCCACATCTAAGATTATCACCTGGGCCGATTAGTTGGATAATGACACATGTTGATCAGAAAAATGGGTGACTCATGATCCTTTTGGGTTTCATAGAGATGTAGATGCCTTGGATTATACAGTTTATCATTATCCAATAAACAATGTATATTGTTCATCCGTAGCTTGAGGAACGATGTAGATTATTCGTGCCTATCTATTTCATGGTTGTTTTGGAAATACTCTTTGGTTCTAATTTTATCAAGTGGTTTCCGGTTTGGATATCGGAAAAAAATTAATTTTTTATTCTCTCTATTATTTGAGATCAATGGAATGATTTATTTGAGAATTATTTTAATTGGTAATTATCAAGGATGTTAACTCATTATAGGGGGACAATTTTGATATCATTGTATTTGTAAACCCTTTTTGGTTAAAATTTAGAAGTATTTTAATTAACATTTAAAAAAATTATACACATACACATTAAAAATAGACTATTTAAGAATCCATAGCGATTAGTTCGAGCCTATGAACACATGAACATGATTCAGTTGTAATTTAAATGATAAAACATGAATTTCTTCACCGATGGTCTTTAGGAACGAAATACCTAGTCTCTAGAGAATGATATATATGCATTAATTGATTTTTTACTGAAATTAATGTATAGCATAGTGAGAAATCTATGTGTGAGTCTTGATCTCATGAGGCGTATATGTGTATCCCTAACTTTTTATTGTGTTTTGAGCACATTTAATATACTAATAATAACAATCATTAACATGATGAGATGTTTTTTTTCATTCACTTTAATCTTTTGTATTCACTTTTGATACCCTGATATTCATATGAGAATGCATGTTGAGCCTAGAACATATCCAATTAGAGGAATTATTGCATTTGTGGTCAGTAAACATTTTACTATCCATTCACAAGTGATGTTTCAAAAAAATTTGGCCTATCTATTACAATGGGATGTTCCATGCTATAAGATGAATTTCTTTCCTGCACGGTTCATAAGTAGGTAGAGCCAATATCCAAGGACAACTCATTTTTTTAGTTGTATGATATATTTTTGTAATACATTATAAATTTTTATGCTCATAAAATTTACATCCATATCATATAAACTTATTTTAAGGGCTATTGTTGTTTCCCTACTTAGTACTTTATTCAAACTCAAGTGACAAATTTTTGAGCAATTTTAGATTTTTTTTTAATATGGATTTAGTTAAGGGTAAGGGCCTTTTTGATTGTTGAGAAAATTTTGGAGGAGGATATGGGTGTTTCTAGAAATATTTTGAGTGATAATGATGTTGATGAATATATTTATTTTCATTACCCCATACTTTTGAAAATTTTGATAATATTTTATTATATATCCAGTATTAAATATTATTGATGTATGGGATGGTATTATATTGTATGTTTCTACATTGATTGTTATATATTTTTTATTACATGTTGATATATTTTTTTCGCTACCATTATTTATCCTATTACATGATACTAAGGGTAATATATGACCACTAATGTACTTGGACACTTTCTAATAGTTGGATGATTTTTGAGTATTTTGAGGCATGTATGAGGTCATATGGAACACTAGTTAAGATATTATGGATTTGGATAGGGTGTTACAAAATGGTATCAGAGCACAATGTTTGATTACTTGTTTCTTCTCACTACCTTGGATTGGGAATGGGAACAGATTAGTTATGATTTTTGGGACATGGTTTAGGGAATTATGTTACTTTATAATCATTTTTTCATAGTGGACTCATCATTTCTATATGTGGTGAAAATTATATTTTTTTTGTTTAATGTTTCCTTTGATTAAATTCAAATTAATATATGTACATGATGTTAAAATGTTAATTTACTTGTTTATATATTCATCCATTCATTCTATTTGGGCCATTGGGTCACACTCTATAGATACCAATTTTATTCTTTACATAGGTCCCTAATAATTGGATTGCTAATGAAATCATGAAATTTAATTTCGTATATTATTCCATGCTTTATTTATTTGATATATCTGTTTCCATTTTATGAGTTTATATATTTGAATGTGAAAAAAATGTAATTAACAGACGATTGAAATGGATATTGGGCAGTGAAAGGGGTGTTAATCCATTTTCCTATGGGTTGCGTCTTATGTCAAACCATAGTGTGAACAGTTATGTTCCTATGTGGTTTTCATCTTCCTTGTTTATGAAATTGTGTTTTTTCAATATTAGCTTTCATGGATTTTTTTCATGAATTTTAGGATATATCACCTCATAGATATCTTTTGTATCGAGATTTACCCCTTTCATATAATATTAGATATTTAGGATTTCTCTCTAATTTTCTCTATCATGTTGATCTATATCACTATTTTTTTCATGGTTCATTTTAATAGTTACTAATTAGGGTGGAGAAAACAATGGGGGTTGGAAAAAATTTGTCAACATTTCTTTTACCTTATTTATCTTTTAGAGTTCATCCTTTTAGGGCATTGGAGTCTATCATGATTAATAATAATAGATACATTCCATTGAGGTAATATTCCAAATTATGGATACCCTAGAGGTTCAAAGTGTGAAAATTAAATTCATTATGCATCATGAAGTAGATAGATATCGTAGGATGTTTTGTTGTAGGAGACAATACTAGAAGAGATGACATGAGAAACACTCATGGATATCTTTTTCAAGGATCTATTTCTCAATGAAATAAATATATATCAATATCATGATTGCATGGAGATCCAGTAGGGGACGATGGAAGTGTCTAACTTTTGATCATTATTCATCGATATGATTCATTATTCTCCACTTTTTGTGGGGAATGGGGTATATATTTCTATAACACATGAGATTATTTTTCAACCATATATATAATTATAGTTCATGGTCATTGATACAATGATCTATATTGTTGTTAGTCATAATGGAATAATGATATTGTAGGCAATCAGGTAGGTTAGAGAAACATTTCTTCCACATTCTATCATTTGAGTGATATTTTTCTTATCCAGTGCAGTCATATTTTCATTTCATGAGAATATATTGAAAAATATATAATATGTATTATAGGGCAGTGGACATATGTTAGAAATGATCTATGAATTCTCATGTCCTTTTATGAGAAGAAACCCTTCTAGGTATTATTAATTTCGGATAAATGGACACTTTTACATTGACTATAACTTTTCATTCAGGACTGGTCAGTAATGTTTAAGATAAGTAATATATAAAAATTATGTTAAAGGGAATCCGGGAATAAATAAACTATGTTAAAAATAGGGCCTTATATGTAGGTTCAGACTACATAGGGGTTGGAAAACATAGTGACAAATGAGATTACAAGGAATCATGTAGTGTTGGATGGTAGGCTTATATATTTTATGAGGCTATTAAGTATAATGGTGAGATAAATTCAATAGTTTTTAGTATGATATCAATTCATATAATCTATATATTTCTGAATTAGTATAGGATAATATTGTTCATTTTTTTCAATGCAATTTTTTTTGTATTTACGAGTTAAATTCTCTTCTTATATTCAAAATAATGTTCATGATTTGTGTCCTATGTTGTTTGAACAAGATGGATTTAGATACATCTGAAGTATGGGATTTCATCATAGTAGATAACTATAACATCATCATTTTTATAAACCCCTTTTGGTTTAATTTAGTAATTATTTTTAATTAAATGCTCCAATAAAATATCTAAATATCTACCCTTATGCGGGCATGGTTTTTATGAAAAGGTTATTAGGATTTTTAGGAAATTTCGATAGGGAACAAAGGAGTTTATCATCGATTTGTTAAATATTATTATTTCATGAATGGTTATATAATGATAACATTGACATTTAATGAGTTTCAAAAGGGTAAAGAGTTTTTTTATATGGACTACTTAATGGTAAGACCATGTGTATATGGTTTTCTTAATTGCAAGAGAGAATCCCTACACTTTATATAATGAAATATTCTTAGTTTCAGGGGATATGGAATGGTAAGGTTTGAGTTTTGTGATGGTATCATATATTTACAATGGATATGTAAAGGTAATCCCAGTGTATACACACTACATAATGGTATGGTCCTATTTCTTGTAGCCACTTATGGGTAACACATTCGGTATATGGGATTCTTAAGAATAAGGATTGAGTTGTATAAGGGTATCTTCAGGTTTTTAAAGGATGCATACAGCTGAGAAGGAGATATGTAAGGGTAGGATTGAATTATAATATGTAGTTTAAAGGTAATTTGAAGTTGTGTATGGCTGTATCCCATGTTTTTTACCTCATTAATGGGTAAGACTAAGTTTCCTGAGGTTGGTGTATCATATACGTAAGGGGATGCTATTATTTTTTATGTTCTTCTACGGTTAAAAAGTGAAATATAAGGGTATGTCAATATTTTAGACAAGTGTAAGGGAAAAATCCCTATAACATATAAGAAATATATGATCTATGCAAGGGTAAAACCATATAAACCTTATAAAGATCATGTTTTGGAGAAATAATTTAATAATATTTATTTAAATTTCTTCTTCATCTAAATATTAATATACCTCAAGTTTAACCGCATTTAAATAGATAAATTATTTTAATTTATTATGAAGACTCTGTTATCGTTTCTAATCCAAATATAAAGGATTATCGATGCTCATTAATTAGATATCACATTAATGGTAAAATTAATAGTGAATTTAAATTGAATATCTTACATGTGACAACTAATAAGTGGTTGGCCCTCTAAAAATAATACCTAAAATTTATCATTCACTTCATTTAAATTCATTAATGTTCTTTTAGTCAAAAAATTCAATTATGCATGGTCTATTAAGGTTTTATCAATCAATAAAAGGTATTCTTATAGGTCAAAGACTTTCTATAATCTTCAACCTATCACCCCTATTTTGGGAGTAGTGTTTTAAATTGATAATTTCCATGGGATTTTAATATTTTCCAAATTAAAAAATGATTTATAGTGTAATTGAATAAATATTTCAAAAATTATATTAATTTTGAAATTTTAAATGAATCATTTTGACTAATTATCATGGATAACTTAGATTATTCCTAATATATAGAATATTATTTCTTGTAAAATTGTAATTTCTCATTGAGAATTAAAATGTTATGTGAAAAAAGTAGATTAAATGGATAATTAATAAATTATAAAAGTATGAGATTGTGTTATCACTTGTAGAATTATAGTGATTATCTAAAATAAAATGAAATTATAAAAATGTAAAATACATAATAATCATTTTTATTTGGTATTATCTATGAAAGTGAATCTATCATAACATGTGGTGATTGTATTTCATTTGTAAATAAAATATCAAGAATCAATTCTCAAATTACATGGAATTTATTTTGATATACAAATAAATGGATGAGTTTGGCTTATTTTTCATAAATGATCCTTGGATTTTATTAACAATGATCTTGAGGTCGGAAATCCCTTGCATTAGTGAATGTTTTATACGGATTATTTACATGATCTATGGGTTGTATTTTTAGCTCAGTGAGAAACCTATGTCTACGGATTGATCATATGTGTTATGTGTGTATGTATCACTTACATTTTCTTGTGTTTTTTTCGTTTGGAAAGTACTGATGATGATACTACATGACATTATCTGATGATATAATCTATAATTTTCATTATGTATCATATGTGTTATTATGATGTTATGTAGATGAGAATACATGTTGATACTATTAGACGTAACCATATAGGTTTTTTTATGAGATATGTAAACTTGGTATAATTTATTAATACTATAACTAATATGGTTGTTTTCCATGTATTGAGATGATTATATTTTAAACATGGTGCTGAAATAGGTAGAGTCATTTTTCTAGGACCCAACATAGGGTTTGTACATATATGATAAATGGTTATATATATATAACCTCTTTATGGTCATATAATGATCATTTAAATCTAAAAAAAGATTTTCATAGCCATTGGGGTGTCATATTGATTCATGAACTCAATCCTTACTCAGAAATATCGATGCACTTCTAAATTTCATGGGTAGCGATTTGCTGGTGGGTAATAGCCTTGTGGAAGACTATTGGACAGATGGACCCAGATGATAAAAATAGTCATGGATAGAGATCAAGTGGGACTTATACTATAGCATTTACTGACATGAATTACCTGAATCCATTGATATTTTTTTATCATTAGTTTATATATCTTGCTTGGATATTATTACTACATGGAAATATTTTAATTTGTTTGATGCTTCACTAACAGTTATTTCGTTTCAATATTTTTTTGATTAATTTTTTATAACATCCATTTGTTATCCTATGATTTGATATTGAGCTTATAGTCTCCCCACTGATGTAATTTTATGGTAACTATTAGTCATCAGAGTCTTGAAAAATTGGAAGAATGTATATGGTCATGTGGCACATAGGTTTAGAACTTTTGGTTTTTATTGGGGGCTTATAATGTATAATTGGATTATTTGGGATATATAATGGTATATTGGGGAATGGAATTTAGAAAATATACGAAGACTAAATCAGAAACAGATCATTTAGATTCATGACTTTTAATGATCAATACACAATGGTTTCTAGATAAATCATAAATCTCAATACACAAGGGTTTCTCAAAATAAATTTTAAAATTAACATATCCTCATTGTGATATCTAATGAAATTAAAGTCATACGTGGAGGATAAATAGTGTCAAAAAGGTGAGTAATGATATTTTCATCATGGTTTCCCATAATACATATGACTCCTCATGATGATATTTAATGGGGGAAACTTGAGGAAATGTTATATTTCTGCTGACATAACATTTCAGAATGTATTGATATTCAATATGGATAAATATATTTATACATCTTGATTGATCTATGATTAAATCATATATTAGTATATTATTTCATTATAATATATTGAAAATATCATAAATCAATTATCTTATACGTTTAAAATATTAACATTTGAATATAGTTAACCATTATCAAAAGATGGTGAAATTATTAGAAGAAATATTTGACTAGTTTAAATTAGAAGATTGATATTTTGGTAATATCATTTTATTTGACAATGATTCAAAATACCAGTACTACTAAAATTGGTTGGAAATTTTCTATCTAAAAAGTTTACAACTTATTGTAATGTGGGATTTAGATGATTCTATGAAGAGAGTGTGAACAATAATAACATGAAACAATGACATTGATAATCATTCTATATATCAAAATAATAGGACGATTAGGATTATTAAATTGTTCTTATTATATTACCATTATTATCTCAGTATTAGAAGTTATCAAAATTTAATAAAAATAATTAATAGTGATGTAAGGTTGTATGATATCTCTATATCATAAAATTTAAAGAATATGATGGAAAGTGCGACCTTTGATCAAGGGAAACACTATTGCTACCAAAATTTGATATGTTTATCAAAGATAATTAAAAATAATAAATAATATTGAGTAGTGAGGAAAATAATCTCATTCCTATATAATGTGAAAACAATTTTATATTTTATATAATAAGGATGATATTCATGAGATTGATTTCTATTATCCTATTATATTTAAAGACCATTTATTACTGAATTTGATATTTCATTGGTGATGCAGAGACATAGTAGTGGATAATAAAGATCATGTACAAGAGAGGGTGTTGAAGGGGAATTGATAATTGGATTGATCCAGTATAATCCTAAGCAAACCAGTTGAGAGACTGTAGTGATCATATGATATAGTTACTATTATAGGGGCTAAAAATTTATTATATCCTTCTATAATAATAAAAAATACACCCTCATAGTATATAAGGATATATTTCCCATATTCTAGAAACATAATAACATTACTTGATTATAATTTCTCTTCTCTTATAATCACATGAATAATATTGTTAATATATTTTCATTGGGCTCGACGATATCCCAATAACGAGTAGATTCCCACATTTTGGTTTAACATTTTAAAAATAACATAAGACATTGACTATTATTTTTTATAACTTTTCATGTGGTGTTGTGTTTGACGGAAAATAAATTTGATTCACACATATTTATTGAGTAATTAAATTATTTGGTAATAGGGAAATCTATAAATGAATATGTATTTAGTAAAAATGATCACCTTGATTCCCCTATAAAATAATGACTATACATTCACATTGGGCTTTATAGATAGTTTTAGAGATTATATAGGTCTAAATAGATTATATATATTTTTTGTAGTTTTTAATGGACATTTATGAATATAATATTAGAAAAAATATTAAAAAGTATATTTGGGGTAATGTAATGTTTCAATACCTTCCAGTAGCAAATTTGGGGCTTTACTGAAAACCTTGATAAATAGGAAGACTTGAGAGTCTTATAAATTAAAAACAATTAAATATAGGAAGATGATTCCATCATAATTAAGGGGAATATAATGGGTAATTACTCTGATAAATAATCTAAAAATGATACTCTAGACAAATAATGTTCAATTTATGATGATTATGAGAGTATTAAATTAGATAAAGATCAATAACATAATATCAGGGATAATTTCATTAATTTTACCATTTAATTTTTAACATATATATTTTAATTTATCATGAAACATCATGATATAATAAAACATGTAGTAGTATATGTAAACTATAAACAAAAAAGAACTAGGAGAATATATTTTAATGTCAGACTCACTCCACAATGAAATGAAAGGCATAGATATGTCTATAATCATCTTTAAAAAATTTATTGGAACATATTTTTTACTCAAGATATTTACAATCATTTAGGAGAGTATGAATTCACTTGAATATAATCATAAATCTCTCCTTTATGTTAATAATATGAAATTTGAGATCAATAATAAATTTGTAATTTAGATTAAAAATTAATTTCATGGGAATTTTCACGATGATAGTTTTTTTTAGATAAATAGAAAATGGGATGAAAAAAATATTATATTATATCTTTGATGATCATATCCTTAACATGAATATTCTAGAACTACAAATCCAAATGATCAATCTAGTAGGGACATATACTATGAGTACACAATATAATGAGAAAATATACCCTTCCATATATTTTTATGAAATTATTACATTTCCTAAAACACTCTTATTTTTAAATGGAAAATATTGAGATCATTTAATAAAATATATACTACAAGCCATTGGAAATAGTTAACCCATATCCCATAAAGTGTTACATGTATTGATGTTTTTTAAATTATATGTGTTGGATATTATTACAAATAATTATTTATAGGGGTAAAAAAATTAAATTAAATCATCCAAAATATCAAGGATGGATGTGAAAAAAATGAAATTATAGTATATTTCTTAATAAATTAAAAATAAGTGGTATTTTCACAAAAATAATTTAACTACATCAATCCTAGCTAGATTGTGACCAAGTTTATGAGAATATGATTTATTGGTACCATTTTTGTTATGAGAGTTTTGGGAATAAAGAACATAACAATGTGAAAAATATATAAATTTATAATTTTTTTATATGGCCAATATTAATGAGGATAAAATAATAGAAGTCTAACTGTTGAAAATAAAATTTAACTCATCACACTAGGAGAAACTTTGTGGGTCTTGTGGGATTATGTAGAAATTTATGTTTTCAAGGACAATGTGATGAGGATTTTTCATATGAAGAAACCATATATAAATAATGGGATATTGAAGATAGATTATACATATGTAATGATAATAATTTAATGAAAAGAAATCAAACCCCTGTGGTATAATCAAAAGAATAATTTTTATCAACATGAAAAAAAGATGAATCATGAGAAGGTTGAAAAACACTGGAAAATGAGATGTTTAAAAATGATAGAGCCCGAGGATTGTGATGTCAAGAATATGGTGGGGGGTTTAATCATGGTTGATAATATATTAGGATTTATTGATATAATCTCATAGTAAGTATTGATATTATGTATGAACGCTCCCCACATTTCCATTTTTCAATGCAGATATTTTATTTTAAACAACAGAAAAAAATTTCACAATGTTCAACCACAATGTGAGAACCAAATTTTTATTGGGTTGAATCCAATTTATTCACATATTTTTAAATTTTATATATTGTCAATACATGTTTCCTTTGAAATTTTTAACATTAAACCATGATTTAAATCCCCAGACTAGAGTGTTTATAATTAATATTATACTAAATCTTATCAGTTTGTAATTTTTCACACTCATTAATGATTTTTTAACCCCAATATATTCTTCTACTATAGTACTTACACATCATCCATTTTATACTTTGGTAAATTGAATCTAGGGTCTCAATATTGTACATTCAATCAAATAAATATAGATACATAAATCAACTTTCATGGATCTTCTTCTCATGATATTCTCAATAAATTGACACAATATAGATTTTCGTAAATTTATTTGATAATTTTTTGTTTAATTATTCTCCAATCCGAAGATCATCTCAATGATCAATAATATATTTTATACATTTTGAATTTTTCCTAAAATATATCACACCATTTTATAAACACCACTTACCTTGAAAAAGTTATAATTTTAAATATCTAAACTTTAAAGGTTTAGTTTGAATTCTTGTAAAAAATATTCTAATATCTCAATCCCATGTAAAATCACACAAATAAAATTGTTTCAACATAAATATTAAATTCATTATAAAAACGAAGAAATAATAATGAAATCATATTCTTCACCATTGATATTTTTCCATCTATATCAATATCTTGAATGTTATTTTTGATAGAAAATATTAAAATAATTATAAATTTATTTAAATTGTACTTGTATAATAATTATATAGCTATATTTTGTAGATATTAATTGATCCTCTTAATCAGTCATACCCAAACAATATTTTATGTATACATGAATTACAAAATAATGTTGTATTTTAACTTGTATAAAATTATATTTATTTACTATTTTTATCAACATAGTTTCTTAGTTATTGTAGAATAGATAAAGTATAGAAAATTTTGTGATTATATTGAACTGACCATCGAAATTCTAAAACCAAAATCAATAACACATATTAACAACCAATAGGGATACTAATATTAATTCTAATTATGTTTTTATGATATTCCATTTTATATAAATTTTTACATTATTAAATATACCACATGTGTCTTCAAAAAATTGATTCCATATTTACAATTAACTCTACTTTTTTCATTCATAATTATATAATTGAATCATCAGTTATACGCAAAATCTAATAGTTAATCAACTTATCTGTTATGCATCTCCACTAATATTTATCCTTATATCAATTTTAAACACGACCATTAATTTATATGTATCTTCTCAATATATGAACACTTCTGTCAATATCATCTAGACATGATTACTCTCTTGGCATGACATTATCTTCACATTCATTCCATATTCTAGTAACCATGAATGTTTTTCTGTAGATCCTAGTTATATCATTAATAAATACAAAAATCTACCTTTTCCTCAATGATCCCTCATCTAATAGTAACTTCAAAATTAATATTTTTTGTTTATCTATTATTCTAAACATAGTTTCAGTTATGTTCAACATCACATTCTAATGACATAATATTAGAACATTCATGATACTTGGTGTTCATGAATTCCTTCTACCAAAATACTCATTATGACATCCTATGTGTATTGCATCTATATGTAATGCATTAATGTATGAAATATTTTTTATATAAGTCACATTCATAAATAGAATTATCATATTACTATCTCTTCATCTAAATCATTACCTCTGAATAAATTTTGATATTATCATCTACCTTTTAAAAATAAAACATATATCCATTCCCCCATAAAGATATTTCATGTCAATCAAATTATTCAAGGTTCATTAAATACACCTTCATTTTTTAAAAAATTATATTTCATAGGTTTAAAAAAACTTTCACTCACCATCAAAATTTGTAGAATCTTAATATAATGGAAAATTTTCTTCATATGTATTTGTGTGATAATAATTAATCTAGAGATAATCACACTACCTAATCATAATACACTTTATAGGAATTTATTACCATATTTATCGTATAGGAAATATTTTCAACCACCATCCAATGATATAGAATATCACCAAATCATCAGGTAAATGAATTCTTTATATTCTCATAAAAATGGTTTATCTTGTATATTTTATTTCAGTATATGGTGTCTATATCTTTATTCATCTCACACACCTATTTTGTATGGAATTCATATTCACAATGTCTATATTTTTATATAATATTTATTTTACTATATTATATTGAAACATGGGTACACAAATATATTATTTTCAATTCTTGCAGTCACTTTTTTTATTTTTTTTGAAACAATAATGTATTTATATTCCACCTCTATTAAAGAATGTGTTGTTATAACTATTACTTATATTGATGGATTCATATATTCTCTCACATTTGGTAAATTTGTATCCCAATATATAGGATCTATTTATATTGAATATCAATTTGTGATCTTCATCATTCATCATGATTATGATTTATTAGAAACTAACATCCCTATGATAATGATGATGATTATTGGTTCTTTAGTACTAGACATTTTTACATTCAAGAGATTTCTTCAACGTTATCATAACATATAACATCCATATTCAATTAAAACTATTGTATTCTATTGTTAATTAGGTTCAATTGACATATTAATGAAATTATTTTTTAGAGTAATTTGAAAAATCATAAATTTGTTTATATTCTATATTTCCATATTCTAGAAACTTTTTTCAAAAAAAAATTAAATTTTTAGTTCTTTGCATCAATAAATACTTATGGATACGTTTTGATAATATTATTTATAAGAATTAATCCCTTATTCATTAATAAAACACACCACACATACCTCCATTTCATCTATTCTACGAGATTTAAATTTTTTATAATAATCATTCAAAATTTTCATTGTCCTATTCCTATAATAGAATAAAAATATATCATATTCCTCTTTGGATGGTTGAATCATTCAAATTATGTAATACATACATACTAACATTCATATAAAAAATATAAAAAATTATTTTATATTAACATAATATTTTATATTTTTATATGTGATTGAAAACATATATGGAACATAATCATCATTATCCAACAGGAACATCAGTCTTCCCCCTATAGGAATGTTGACAATACTAAATTATCCATTAATTCACTATGTTTTATTATTGCCTTATTTAATAATAAACTCAATGTATTTTATTTTGAGATATTTATTTTATCTAATTTTATTTATATTAATTTTAATCCCCATACATACATCTTAGAGTGAGGGAGTGACTTTCATCACTCATTTTCTTATCCTACCCTTTTATGTCACTAAATTGAATTTAAAAAATGAATTTCATGATATAAGGATGACATAAATTTTATAAAATAAATAATCCATGTACCAAGTAATTATATGGATATATGTCCCATATAATGTTCACAAATCAAGTGTGAATAACTCGGGATTAGTGTAATCAATGAAAATTACCAGGGGATGAAAATTTTTATAAGAAATTATTTCAGGGATAAATTCATCAGATTTTTAATCAACTTAAATTTCTACACCCATCACATCAAAAATATTGATAATTTTCAAACATAAAATATTCGTATTCCCCCCTTTCAAAATATTTTTTTTTCTATATAAATTTTAAAAAAAATTATATTTAAATTGTTTTTTTTTGAATTGGATAATATAAAAACTATTCCATGTACATGAGAATAACTTATTTTCTACATATTCTCAAAATATTGAAGTTCATCATCACTTGAAGAATCTATTCTATAGGAATATAAATGTACATTTTACTAAAACATATAATTATTATTTAAAAATCTTTGGTAATCCAGATATTTCCCCTTCATTAAAACTTTTTTAGGTCTTCAAAATTACCCGCAGTATCGATATATTATTTATTGGGGTAAAGTATACCAAAATTGTAGGACAATCAATTCTGTTCATTCATTTAAAATAACCAAAACATATTATGTAATATTGTGGTTCTTATTTTCGTTAATTTAAATAACATAAATTATTATATTATTTTCTTAACTCCGAAACTCCCTTCACTATAGCATTATTTTTCTTCATACTACCACCCTTGAAATTTTGTGGGTTATTCATAATTTAAACTACTATCAAGGAACATTAATTTTTTTTTGAGTAAAAAATACACTTCCACCAGTTGATTAATCCATAAAACCATGAAGTCATTTAAAGTATATTTATCATCTAAATAATACTGATATTTTTTCCTCAAATATAAAATATTATATTCTAATGAATTTGTGTTTGACTTATAAGATTCTCTATTGTGGCTTGACCACAGATGTACTGAAGTTGGAGTCTACTTCCATTACTTTAGAATGATTACATGAAACAAAACCCCGAGATATCGAAGAACATAGTCTCCTTAGGAAACCATACACATATATGATTCTTATATTATAATATAATACACTAATTACAACATTTTTTTTATTTTTATGAGAATTAAACTATTACAACATAGCATATCCATAAATATATTGCCTTGAAAACTTCTTGTATTCCTAGGGATGATAACAAAATAATGGTATACTGAAATGCTTAGTAAGGGTCGAGTATAGTTGAAATAAAAATGAATCAATTTGAATAGTCAATAAGGAAAGGTAATAACTAAAGACACATGACATGTAATCAATTAAATTAGAATTAAGTGTGTAAATAATATATAAATTTGGATAATTGAAAAAACATGTGCACATTTTAATTAATTGTGATTGAAATTCATCTATAGTTTATGACAAAGAAGAAATATCATGGATAATAATAGTAACTGAATTATCAATAAAATAAATTCTTAACAATTAGAATCCATATTTCATATGTAAATGGTAAATTTACCATAATTTATTTTCAAAATATGGTTTATAACATTATATGTACAAAATGATATGTTTTTATAACAATGTCTTTACTTCCATGTCCTTCCCCATGGTTGTTTATAACATACATGTTATGAATGAGAATCGTTTTTTCTTCCATTTTTTCCCATGAGAAAACCAATTCATTAAGGGGATTACAAAAATAGGTCCCAAAACATTTTCCTTAATGTACAATTAATTCCTTATATATATATATTAGTTTATTTAAATTCATAAAAAATTTCCATATCAAATATATATATTTAGTAAAAGATGTGAATTTTTCAATTTCTTCCCAGTAATGAAACTAAATATCAAGATTAAAGTAGAATATAAATTTGGAGTAAAATTCCTGAAAAATTCATATCAATCCTAAAATATTATGTTTATCATAGTGAATTATAATTTTGGAGGAAATTTGATAATGTTAATGTGATTCTTTTGAGAGAAAATTTATAATCACAAAAGAATGTGATATTGCAATGAAAACATTTACAACATGGTAATTTTAAAGTTAAAACCTCTTGGAAGAGATAGTTCATTGTGAGAATTAAAATAACAATAATTATAAGTCAAAAATTATAATAAATTATGTAGGTGAATTATAAAAACAACATATATGTGAATTTTTTTAAAATAAAAAATGAGTCTCACTAAAATATAATTTAATACAAAAACATTACTGTGTGTTTCCTTTTTGGGAGAACATATTTTAAGCTCGGGTATGTTGTTTATAAGAATGTTACTATCATATTAAATAACTATATAAAAATAATTATATCATATATGATCATATTATAATATCTTATTGTCCATTTTTTAGTATCCTTTCATTATTTTAACCATTTTGGGTGTTAATTTCTATGTTTCTTTAGTATGTTTTGTCTTATAAAATTTTATACATATTAAAAAGGTCATTATTTCATCATCTATAGAATGTAAATAATTAATGAATAAAAATATATATTCATTTTATATGTATTTATAAAAATCCACAATATTTATAGATAGGAAATAAAATTCACCGTTCATGGTGACGGTTGTCCATACATAAAAATGAATGCTATATCAATTTCATTGTAGTATTAAAATAATTAAAATTTAAATATATATTTGTAGTTTATAATTCATATTTAAAAATAATTTTATTTATTTCATATATTTATACTTTAACCATCCCATAAAACATTCCATTCATAGAATTATCGAATCGTATAGCTTGAGGAGGTGATAGTTCACATTTCCACAAACGATTTTATCATATTTACCCAAAATGAAATGAATTATGGTACGTGTTATTTAATTATTAAATAATATTTATGTAAAATTAACTATCAAATATATCATATATAAATATTTTTTTCATCATAATTCCCAACATGATAGGTGGTAATGGAATAATAAAAAATCATCGTTACATGAGGTGGTAGTCCTCTGTATGCGGGAACAATATGTTCATTACACATTTGATGGATGTGTGTGTACCATTATTGTGAAAATAAGAAAACAAAACATATTATTATTTCTAGGATACTGATGTGATTATATAAAAATTTATTAAGATTATATTTTGGGGTGGAGATGGAAATAAAATCAAAGTGATCATTGAATAATTCAACCATGTTTTCGGGTAACTGATTTTGGTTTATATCAAAATAATTACTTTTTTGTATTTCATCCAAAAGTAATAATTCAGGTATAAGGTTATTTACTTTGGGAGAATATTTTATTAGTGTTTGTGCAAGAATAGAGTCTATATATGTGTGAATAAGTGGGATGAGTGAGTACCTTTTTATACTAGAGGTGGAGTGGTGTAATTGTAATTTTTTTAAAAGTTAATTCCATCCATGCCTTTTCCATGTAAAGTGGTGCCAATAATTATCCAAATAATTAAAAATAGAGTATAGTGTAGAAATATTAATATGAAATGTGTTTTTGATAAGTGTATAGGTCATTTCGTCTCTTATGTTTTAGGTTTAATATATTATTATGTTAATTTTCATCTTAATAACTATAACTAATATTAATTACAGTCACTATTTTTGTAGTCAAAAATAATGTTGTCAATATTATATTTATAAATTATAATTATTAAAAAGATTTATTCCATTTTTACTAATTAAAATAAAATTTTGGTATAAATTAATTTAAATATAATATTAGAGATGGAAAAACAAAGAATGCTTTTTGGGTAAAAAAGTTTTAAAGATTGACGTGTTTTTGTATCAAATTTCAATGAAATATTTATTCAAATTAACTCAAGTAGTTTAATATATACAAAATTTATCTAAATAAACATTTCAACAAAACTAAAATTTTATTTAACTTCATAAATAAATTAGTCAAAATAAGAGATTTGAATTAAAATTTAGTATTTTTTATTATTCAACAAAAAATGAAACCTCTCTGGAAAATAAAAAAAATTAAAATTAAGGAAATTTTTATATTCCTATTTCAAAAATAATTTTCATTTTGGAATATAGAATTTATTAAATTTCCAAAAATGTTATTATAAATAGGTACAACATTAAAAGGACGTAAAAGTTTCATTTTTAGAAAAAATAAAATTTATAACCACATAATTAGATTTATATTTATCTTATACTGGTCAAATCTGTTGAATGAATATGAAATTATTTTTTCCAAATATAATCTATATATATATATCATTATTAACATTCAGTAATGGTAATTAATTTCATTTTTAGGATAAACCTAATTTGTAAGCATAAAAACATTTCATTTACATTCATTTATCTCTTATATTCATTTATAATAAATTTATTGCAAATGAATTCATTTTATATAGGTGTAAATGAAGTATTTTTACAAGTAAGTTATTTGTATACATAATAGAAAATTTCAATATTTAAGTTATGTCCTATTAATTTGAATGATAATGTTCTTATAATATATATTTTTTTTGGTAAAACTCGGTCTTTCATGTAACGCTTATCATAGAAGAAAATCATTTTTTCGTGCGACATAATATAACTCAGTGTAGCATGAATTTCAAGCTATATAATAAATTAATTTTTTATAATAGTAATTATATACTAATTTCTTATGATATTATATTCCCTTATCTGCTTGGTGTTTTGTTTTATACACGTTATTAAATATAATAATCTTATTTTAGAATATCAGGTCGTTATATTATCCCCTGCTTAGTTAAATTGTTGATTAATAATTTAAAATTTATCTTAACGATAATGGGTTTTATAATTGAAAATTTCATTGTTTAAATCCCACATTATAATATCATTTAATGAAATATTATCTTAATAATGGATAATGATAAGTATGAAGTTTTCATGGACTAATATACATCTAGGAATCAATGTAGGAGAACATCAGTGGAATGTGAAAATATGGGATTCAAGGAAAAGTTGGAATAATTAAATATATTGACTAAGGATATGGATAAAAAAAGTGATTGGTCAATTGATATTTTAGGGGCTCATATCCATAAATTAGCGATGATTTAAAAGACCATCAATTGAAAAAAAAATTATTCAGATAACATTTTATTTGGATAAATTTTCCTTTGATGAGTAATTATTTTAATACCTATGATTATAAGGATATATATATATATCTGAAACATTTTAGATTCATATGCATAATTATATATTTTTTTGTTCCTATATCAAATTCTATTTCATCCCTTACTTCATGAAATAAATATATAATAATTAACATTTATGAATGAAGGACTAAAAATCACTTTTATTCAATTTGTAAGTTACATTAAGATGTAGATGATCATTATGACTTTCAATAATTATATTACCAAACTAATTTTCATAATAACTAAATCCCTAAACACAAAAATTAACAATATATGTTCATTATTATTATTTAATCATTAAATTGATTAACGAAGAACAATGACATATTAACGAGGAAATTGCATAGGATGTGGTTCGAGTTAAACCCCTAACGTCATTCATTCATGATTTTAATTACCATGACCTTTATGAACAATATGGTTTGTATCCTAGAATTATTATTTTTTTCTATAACCATATAAAAATAATTTAATAAATAAATATGATTGACATACATATAATTTAATCCTCTATTATCCTTTTAACTATGGTTTTCAATAAAATCATTATAAATAAATAGTTGACCCATTTATTTCCACATAGTTCCCTCCTTAGTATATATTATATCTTTTAGAATAGGGTATTGACTTGTTTAATTCCCAAATTCCACACATTTAAGAAAACAGACGATAAATGGATCCTTAGGATGAGTATCATTTACTTCCATTATACTCTTCATTTATCATCCACAATGCATGGAACTATGTTATTCTTTTAAACACAAAAATAATTTCCCCATACTAAAGATACACATTATTTCATGAATCTATGCATATATAATTGATTATGTAAATTGGGCCATCTTCTCTCCACAAAATCTAACACTCAAGCATTTATAAACCTCCATCCTAATCATCATTGGTGAGTTTGGGAGTTGGTTCGGGAATATGTTGTTAGTAATATTGGAAAAATGATTAGGAAAAACAGTATATATTTAACATCTATAACAAAATTAATTTTTCATAGTCATCACATATTCCTTAATTTTAAATGTTATCATTACTCCTTTGGTTTCTATATATTGACTATCACTGGAAATAAAATTGTGAGTAACAATAGTCATAGTTTGAAAATTTTGTAATCAATTATAGAATATGCAAATAATGACACATTATTTCAGTATAAGACACCATAGGATTATCCTAGGTTATTCATTTTCAATATATATTCAAATAATTCATAACCTTTTGTATTGAAAAATTGAATTATCTTTTGAATATCCCCAATAAGTGTCAATGTAGGTGTGTAGTAAGGCTCATTTTCATGATTGAGTTTATGCTCGAGTCATGAAATCCACACCATTTCTGATATATTACCCCTAGGAAAATCTATTCCAAAACCACTTTAATTTTTAGTATCCCTATGGAGATGTATTTCTATTAATACGCACATAATTTATACCATACAAAAATTCTATGATGTAATTCTATACTTATAATCAAATTCTAACTCATTGTTATGTTCTCTAATATATGATTTATTAAATCATGAAAAAATTGTAGGTACTAAACATAATATTATTCCCACTAGAGTGCCTTGATCCTAAAAGGCCCTAGAGATCGTTCTTAGTACCTTTACATTTTCATGATTACGTGGTATCAAATCTTGAAGGATTTATGTGTTTTATATTCCCGGAAAACTAAATATGTACATGAGTCTTACATTATAAAAAATACACTAATTAAAACCTATTTTTTTTTCTTATTTCAAGGAAAATATTATACTATCAAAGAAAGCCTTTTCATATCACTCTATGAACAGTTTTGGGATTCATGGGAATGGAAACAAAATAAGGGTAAGCATAAAATCTTGATAAGGGTCATGTAAATCATAAGAAATAATGAATTAGTAGGACTAATCAATATGTAAAGGTAGTAATTAATGACAAATAGAATGTAATAAATAAATTTTTAAGGGAATTTGTATAAAATATGAATTGTTATATAACTAAAAAATATTCCATTTAGGTAATGGAATGAAAATAAAATACATCCATAGATAATTTCAAAGAAAATATATCATGAATGATGATAATAATAATAACTTAATTATCAACAAAAGGTAATACATAATTATTAGACAACTTGTTTCCTAGGTTCATGGTACCTTTATCATCAATAAAATAAAAAATATTTTTTATAACGTATAGGGAAAAAACCAATTAGTTTGGTTCAACCTTATATCTACTATTAGGACTATTCAATAGAGTGTTTATAACATATTGGTTATAAAGGTGAAGGGTTTCTGTAACCTAATTCCATCCCATGAGATTAACGATGAATAAATGTTATTTTATTACTAGTTCCAAAACTAATTTTTTTCATATCAAATGGATTCATCATATTTTTAATAATAAATTTATATTAATAAACAATTTACCTTATCAAATTTTTGATCTAAATAAAATACATATATTTATCCATTTTTCCCTCGTAAAAAAATTACATTCAGGGAAAAAAATATGAAAATATGGAATAATTTTTCTAATGTAATCATTTATATAATCCAATATTATCTATATCACAATGAAATATAATATTCAATGAAAAATTAATAAGTGAATGTGAGTGTTTTGTGATAATGTTAACAATCACAAAAGAATGTGATATTGAAATGATAACTTTTACCACTATTGTTTTCATGTGAAAACCCCTTGGATGATATAGTTAATTTTTATAAAAAATAACAATATATATAAGTGAATAAATATATTAAATAAAAAATGGAATGTATATAGACCACATTTAAGTGAATTTGTGTATAAGAACAATTATGTATCAATTCAATGTAAATTGAGATGAAATCCCTTACATTGTTTTTCCTTTTTGGGTGAACATAATTTACCCTCATATACAATGGTCTTAGGAATGTTATTATAAATTTATAGAAAAATATTAATATATCATATATCATATATTTTCCCCTTATAAGATATTATTACTCATTTATTAGTAAACATTCATTATTTTAACTATTTTGAGTGTTAATATCGTAGTTGCATGGGAATGTTTTGACATTTAATTTTTTGTTCCTATTTCTCAGATAATGGTTTTATAATCCCCAAAATATTATATAATATTTTATTATTATATAAATTCATTATATATTTATATTTAATAATCCGTAATATTTGGAGATATGAAATGAAATTAACTCTGCATGTAGAAGGTAGGTCGTACGTATGCAAGAACACTACATCCAATTTTTGTATTATTTAAAAAATGAAAAGAAAATTATATATTTTTATATTATAATTACAATATAATATTTATTTCATATACATAAAATATTTTTTTGAAAACCATTCCTAATATATATTCCATGTATAGCATAAATTAATAAGCCACCTTTGAGGAGGTGGTAGTTCACATTTCAACCAATAATTTTATCATATATACACAAAATGTAATGTCACGACTCGCCTTCACCAAGATGATGGAATGGAAAATATATTACTATACCCTTAATTCCTCATGATGAAGGAGAGATAATGACACCCGAGACCTATCTTCAATAGGATTCGGAGTGGTGACTAGCACAAAGGTTATATAATCACACATAAAATAGAAGGCATTATCCATTTTTATTTTGTAGGATTGGGAGATAAGATAGTAAATCCCAAAAAAACACGAAATCTATAAGTAAAAGTAAATTCAAAACAAACCATTCCGATATGCATGTTCCCCTAATAAGGTTCTAAGAAAGTTTAAGAAAGATATAAAGGAACGTTCCAAAGAAAAGAAAAACAGTAGCAACAATTGTCCCATCATCCGAGCAAGTACGGTCCTGCCGGACCCTCAATGTCCTCCTGGAAACCTAAAAGCAGTTTTATATACATAGTGTGAGCATGCAGGTATACTCACTAGGGATACCAAAAGCTATCATGCACATGTGGGGAGGAATTCTAATTCCCTGTGAGAAAAATGAGATAACCAAGGATCCTAATAAGGAAAATATCCACCCAATACTAACCATGTAACACATGCCAAATAATACAATTCAAGTAAACAAATAATAATAACAAATCGATTTTTGGGAACCCCACATCACTTTCCCATAGCTGATTGAAGAAATCATGATCATCAGAACTCTCCCGCCATTCTCATCATAGTCCCACTGCCATATCCCGCCCGCACACACACCTAGGCTACCACAACCACATATCGCCACCCAGACACACCCGTTCCACCACACACATCCCTGCACATAGACACCTCGACCATAACAAACTTATGGAACCACAACTGCAAACACCTGGGATAGAATAATTACTACCATCCCCGAAGACACATGGGCCCGAACAACTACCGGCATGCCCGAATACACCTGGGCCTTATCCCAAAGACACTTGGTAAACAACCTGCCAGCACACATATGGGCCATCCACCACACATCCCCTTCCCGAGGAATCTTGGGCTATAATGGACCTCAGGCTGTCACCGGCTTCCCATAGAATGTTAGGCTACTCAAGAAAGAGAGTAGAAAAGGAGATAACAACCATCCACTCATAGAAGTGTTCTAAAAAACACCCTCCCTCGTGAAGTGGGGTTGTTCGACAGAAAGTGATCAACATGGGTTGGGTGAGAATAAGAAACATAAGAACAAAAATAGACATGTGGGTTAAAAATCACTCTTCCCAACCTAGGGGTTCCAAAACAAGCCCATATACAAACACCCTCATTACTATTCATTAATAATAAGCACCACATCCACAACCCTGTCACCACTCATTCCCAAAAAACCATCCCCCATTTAACCCATTCTTGTTTTCATATTCAAGTTATCCCATTTAGATAATTATCCACTACCAGGAAACTAACAGGCATAGTCACAAGCCAATGAAGGAAAAACATCCAAGAAATAATTTAAGCATTCGTACTCGGTTCTCTTGTAATTCCAATACAACCACAAAGGGATCTGTGACATCCCTCAATGTACTAGAACCAAACCAAGACCCAACATACATCCCCACACTGCCTCAGATCCATAAAACATCAATTTCAAAACAACATGGGATCACATCCCCATCCATGTCACCCCACTAGCATTAAGCAGAACAACTACACCTCACCAAAATAGATATAGGGAGTTTTCAAATATAAAAATACAATTAATTTAGTCATGTATTTTGGATTGGTTAACCAGGGTGAAAACACAATTATTCTAATTCATTGGACATCTATTTAATCAACCGAGTTTACAGGATTAACTAGTTTCCATGTTACTACCATTAAATCACACAATTATCCATAAAATAGTGGTTCATTAATGTTCAATAAAGGACCACCAACGACCACAATTTTCAGTGGACATAATCCCATTAAATTCACATCATATAGGAAAATATGAAAGACTTCAACAACATTATCAAACACACTCCTTCATTCATTAAATCCATTTATTATCTTCGTTAACGTTTGGTTTCATCCATCCCCTTAGGAAACTTTATCATACGGTCCCCTCTTGATACACAGTTAGAAGAGAGGAAGGAAAAAACCCTACCTGGATGATCAACGATCGGAGTTTCTCTCCACCCGTCAAGAGTTGGGGATGCGCGACTTGCATGGGAGGAAATCTGGAGACTTCAAGAGTGAGCAGGAAAAGCTCCAGTACAGGCACACCACTAGTCTTCGGAAGGGGGGGACTCAAAACCCACTAGGGAACAGAAACAAACTAGCCAATAATGATAAATAAAAAATTCATGTGCGATAAAAAGGCAATATCCTGGAGTTACAGGATATGAATTTTTAAGGGATTCAAATCCGGATCATGGTTTCACCACATGGTTTGGTGGTTACACATGATGGAATTAATTGTTATTTAATAATTATCATCGGTGAGGGGAGGTAATAGATGATTGTTCAATGATTTAATTTAAAGTGAAAAAATGGGTTTGTTGAGGGTCTACCCACTTTTAGGGGAATTAAAATATTGTTTACATGGCTAAAAACAGTTTTAAACTACATTAAAAATATTAAAATACTCAAAAGTGGCGTTAAGGGAAAACTAGGGAAAGATATCTCAAAAAGCCCATGTGCTGCCGATCGGTGACATAGACTAAAAAAATAGAGGGGTCCGATCAACCACCTTGAATGATACCTATTAGGAGTAACCTCCTCGGCATCTAGGAACACGTCTCCCATAAGAAACCACACAAACATGTAAAGGTCATACCATCCAGTCATATGGTTGAGGGATTCCCTTCCTCTATGTTAAGATAATAAGAGCTTTGGGCAGCACTTGTTCAATCTCTTGGGTTTAATCGCATCCACCTTAATACGTCTTAATTAGGGATCAGGTTCTCCCCTTCCCATAGTCAGAAAATTTCACAATCATTCAGAGAATAAGGGAGAACAAAACATTTCATTGTTAACAGGGTCAACCACTAAATCACAAAAAAGTACTGAAAATAGCTCTAGGTAATGGGAACACATTTTATCTTCATGCTCCCAAGTACTCTCCTCAAGGTCATCGTGCCTCCACAACACATGAAACAAAGGGACTGTTCATCCATGAAGCACTTTCTCCTTTCGATCCTCAATCCTCACTATCCGTTCCATGAATGTAGAATCATCCCCTATATCTAACTCTCCCCAGTGAAGGATGTGGTATTCATCAAGTAGATACAGAATAATATGAGACACATAGAAGACGTCATGTACCCTCAGTAGTGATAGTGGTAGAACTAGCTAATAAGCCACTTCGCCAACCCATCGCAACACCTCAATGGGTCTCACTAACCTGGGTGATATCTTTCTCCCCTTTCAAAAATTTTGTTGCGCACGTTGAGGGGAAACCTTCAAGAAAACATGTTTTCCATCCTCGAAATCCATGGGCCCCTTCCTACGATCGGCATACTACTTCTTCTAAAACTAAAAATCTTTAATCCTCCAATGATCAAGTTGAACCTCCTCTATTGTGCTCTTCACTACCTATGTGCCAAGAACACCTGCCTCCCCAAGCTCAATACAACACATGGGTGAATGACACGGCTTGCTATACAGGGCTTCAAACTGTGTCATGCCGATAGTAGAGTGATAACTATTATTGTAGGAAAACTCTACTAAGGGAAAACATCATTTCCATGATCCCCCGGGGTCCAAAATACAATCTCATAGCATATCCTCCCAAATTTGGATGGTCTGCTCTATCATCCCACCTGTATGGGTTTGGAATGAAGTACTAAGGCATAGTTGGGTTCCAAAAGCATGCTGCAATCCCCTCCAGACTGATGAGGTAAACCAGGTATCACGATCCGAGACTATGGACCTCACAAATCCATGGAACCACACCACCTCATCCACGTATCTACATGCTAAGGAAAAAATTTCACTAGACTCCATGATCGCCAAGAAGTGAACTGATTTCATCAGCTGGTCCACCACTACCCAGATAGCATCACAGCCCCCCTGAACCCTGGGTAGTCCTGTGATGAAATCCATCGAGATGTCCTCATACTTCCACATGGGGACATCTAAGGGCTGCAACAAACCTCTTGGGATGCAGTGTTCATCCTTCAACTACTGACACACCATGGACCTTGCTCAAACATTGCCACTACCCATTTCAACCCGATCCACCAAAACTGTTCCCTCAGGCCTCAGTACATTTTGGAAACCGCTGGGTGTACTGATACGAGTGATTTATGAAACTCACGGAGAACACCATCACACATCGTCTCTAGGACAACCAAATTTCCTCTAAAAAGAATGTATTTCTTAACATCATCCTACCACCCATCCGGATCATTTCCTTGGTCAAAACAATAATGCATCACTTCACTCTCTATGTCTACCCGCTGAGACTCCTCCAACTGCCATAACAGAGAGGACTGCACTGTCATATAAAACAGACAACCTCTAATGCTATCCTCTATTTTATTCATGTGTAGGGTATCCAAATCCTCTATTTCCTTCAAAGAATCCAAATATTCCTAAATAGATTCCCAATGTGAATTCCTGTTGAAGGAATTATCCACAAGGTTCCCCATACCTTTAGTGTAAGAGATCTAGAAGTTGTAGTCCTGAAACAACACCACCCACCATCCTTTCCACATGTTCAGGTTCTGCTGGGTAAAGATATGTCTCAAACTCTTGTGATCTGTGAAGACCAAAAATTGATCCCCTATGCGGTAATGTTGTAAAAACATCAACACGAACACTGTTGTTGCAAGATCTAGGTCATAGGTGGCATTGTTACGCTCATGAGGACGTAATTGCCAAGACCTATAAGAGATCACTTCTCGCTGCTGGATCTGCACACACCCCAGGACAATTCCAAAAGCATCAGAAAATACAACATTCAACACCCCTTTCTCTGGAAACCTATGAAGTTGATTGTTGATCAACCTTTCCTTCAGATAGATAAAAGATTCTTGGTACTAATCACTCCACATAAAGACCAGGTCCTTTTTGGTCAAAGCTATCAACGGAGCTACAACTTGAGAGAAGTCAGGTTTGAACCTATGAAAATATGCTTCCAGACCCAGAAAAATACAAATCTATGTTACATTCTTGGGTTATTCCCAAGAAACAACCACTTTATCCTTTGAAGGATCAACTAATTCCCCTTGATGAGACACCATGTGTCCATGAAAATGAACTTATCGGATCAAGAACATGCACTTGGACAACTTCCCATAGAGATAGAGATGTTGAGGGATTACCAATACCATCCTGAGATGCTTAGTATGTTCCTCCTATGATCATGATTAGATAAAAATTTCATCATTGAAAATAATGAGGAACCAGTCCCGAAACACGTGGAAAATAATGTTCATGTGTCCCATGAACACAACATGTGCGTTTATAACACCGAATGGAATGAATAAGAACTGAAAGTGCTCATACCTGCACCTAAATGTAGTCCTCATAATAACATAGTCTTTCACTCTTAACTGGTGACACCCAGACCACATATCGATATTAGAGAACCAACCTGCTTTCCTAAGAAGGTCAAAGAGATTGGCTAACCTCGGGAGATGGTAACAGATCTTGACCATTACCTGATTCAGTCTCTGGTAGTCTATGCATAGTCTAGGAACATCGTCTCCCTTTTTCACGAACAAGAATAGAACACCCCAATCAGACATGATTGGCCATAAAAAACCCCTATTCATCATATCATCTATCTGAATCTGTAACTCTCACAACTCAGAAGGAGCCATCAGATAAGGATGTATCGATATCAGATGGGAACTAGGCTATAAGTCTATCAAAAAATCAATGTCACGTCATAGGGGTATAGTCACAACCTCCACAAGAAAAAAGTCTAGGAACAATCTACCAAATCCCAGAACATCCAACATCTTAGCATCAATGGATTCTATTGAAAGCTCGTCCAAGATAGAAAAAAGAGGCTCAACATGCCATCTCCCTACCTGACAACCCCATTTTCCAACAAAATCCACACACATTCTATCCTTATAAGAGAATATGACATTTCTTCAGAAGTAGTCGATAACAACATGCACGAAAAAAATCTAGTCTATTCCAAGGATAACATCATGTGGAACAAAATTTATCAGAAGGAGATCCCCACTAGACTGATGTGGCCCCAACATTAGTCAGCATCCTTGATAGTCATTAAACAGGCCGGTATGACCCCCAACTGGCATACACAACACCAGGGGAATGGAGAGTCCCTCATTGTCCAATATTAAGGAATGGGCTTGACTGGGTGTAACAAAGGAGTGAAAAGATATTGAATCAAACAAGGTGTATCCAAGAGTGCTAAACAAGATGATCGTACCTTAAACGACTTCCATCCTGACTAGAACTGCTACCTCTGTGGCGTGAAACTGCCTTCACCCATCTCTTCTATGGATCTATTGTTGGCTGCCTCCCCAACCATGACCTAGTTATGGTCCCTGAGGAGAACCATATGTTCTGCCTCTACATGTAATGTCTTCTCTCATAGGAAAGAGATATCGTTATCCCTGCTGTTTCTACTGAAAGGGCCTGGTTGGAAACTATTGCTGATGAGGTGGGTGATGAAAATTCCCACCCCCATTGTACTGCACTCTTTCTGGGAAATGATTTAGAAGGTTCCCACGACTTCTATAGATAAATAATATCAGTCATGGTCCTGCAAGGAATGTGCGATGAGTGGGAGATCAATACTCGAACTGCTGGGGCCATCTCACCACTAGCCGAAACCTAGAGGGCCCTGATACTGGAGTCCTACTTCTAAAGGATATCCCCATTGATGAGCCCAACTAGCTCCCCTCTTGTGGCACACCTCCAAGTGTGTGCATCCTCCCCACCACTTCATTCTTCTTTTGGACCTCCAAGTATGTAGAAAGGGTTAAGGGAGTAACATCATACTAAAGAAAAGGTTGGAGTTCCCTCTCTAATGATCTCACCCAAGACTCCTCATCTGAAAAATGGTCCAGAGAAAAATGAAGGAGATCCTTTAACATGATCCCCAACTCTCTCACTGACATGCTCCCCTATTGAAGGGAGAGCAGCTCCAGCCTATTTTCTGCCTTCATCGTGGAAGATAGGAATTATGCTTGGAATTACGTCTCAAAGTCAGTCCATGAAACATCAAGGTAGAGCATCCACCACTGACACAATTCTCACCGCATCTATCATACAGCCTGAGGAACCTAGTACACCGTCAGAGCCTGAATCAAGCTGAATGTTATCACCAGCTCCTCAATCTAGCTCTCTATAACCATTTCAGAGACGTTGTACTCTTACCTCCCAAGGGTTTTCCACTGAATGGATTGAAGGATCCTATGCCACGTTTCATCCTCCTCCCCTATATTAGTCCTCTATTGATCATCCAAAATAGCCTCCTTTTCCTCGATCACCCACACTACCTATGGTCATCGTCCGTGTGCCATAACTAAAAGGTAAAAAAGGAATTCCTATGACATAGTAGTGTAGAAGATTTAATTTAATTTTTTCGTAATCCTTTTATTTATTTAAATTCCTAGAACACCTAGAACACACAAAACACAATTTATTATGATTCATGTACCTTTCCTAGGGTCCCAACACTACCATAAGTGTATCCTCACTTGGTCATTCAGTAGGTATTGAGTCCTAGAATGGGATCACAGGGGCACTGAAATCCCATGTCTTAGACGGTCTTCGATGGCCTATTTCACACACTAATATTACATAATATTTTTTCCATACCATCCCATGAAATACTCATTATGACTAACCCATGGATCCATCCTATCTCTCAACCTCCCCTCTGATGCCATTCTGTCACGACCTGCCTTCACCATGATGAGGGAAGGGACAAAAAATGTTCATACCCTTCCTTCCTCAAGTTGAAGGAGAGATAATGACCCCAGAGACCCACTTTCAATATGTCCTAGATTGGAATCTAGAACCAAGGGTATAGAATCACATGAAAAATGTAAGGCATTGACATTTTTTATTTAGTAGGACCATGATATAAGGTAGTAAATCCTAAATAACACCAAAGATGGAAGTAAAAGTGAATCCAAAACAATATATTCCCATTTGATGGTTACAATAATTAAGTGCTAAAAATACATGAAATATTTAATGGAAAGTACCAAAGAAAATAAAAATAGTAGCAAAAATTGTCCCAATGTCTGAGCTAGTACGTTCATGCATGACCCTCGATGTCCTCCGGGAAACCTGAATGTGTATTTATATACGTAGGGTGAGCATAAAGATATACACAGTAGGGAAACCAGAAGCACTTTTTCTCAAGTGGGGAGGAATTGTAATTCCCTATGAGAAAAAGGAGATAACCAAGGTAACTAGCAAGGAAACTATCCACCCAAACCTCAGCAAGAAAACCTACCCAAATAATGCATGTAATGTAAAGTAATAGTAATAAAACATCGATGTTTGGGTACCCCTCACCAAATTTCCACTCTGTTTCGAATATATCCTATGTATCAGACCTCCCCCGCCATTCTCACTACAGTCCCACAGCCATATCCTGCCCCCAAACACACCTAGGTAACCATAACCACACATCCTCTCCCACAGACACCTGGGCCACCGTACACATCCCCACTCATAGACACCTAGTCCACAAAAAACATATGTAACCATGCACAAAAACACCTGGGCTAGAACATCTACCGCAATTCCCGATGACACCTGGTCCTGAACAACTACCACCACACCTGAAAACACATGGGCCTCATCCTGAAGAAACTTGGGAAACAACCTGCCAACACACAACTGGCTGACCACAACAATGTACATTGCCCAAAAAATCTTGGTCTATAATGGACCTCATTCTGTCATAGCCTATCCAAATAATCATTGGCTACTCGGGAAATGGATAAAAAAAGGAGCTAATAACCATCCACTCATAGGAGTGTTGGAAGATACACCCTTCCCCATGATGTGGGGTTACTCAGCACAAAGTTCCCAACTCAGTTGGGGTTCGAATTAGAAATATAAAAACTAAAATATTCATGATGGTAAACAAGAACTTATACCAAACTAGGGGTTCTAAAACCAGACCATATACAAACACTGTCATTTCTATTCATTCATAAGAATCACCACATCCACAACCATGTCACAACTCATTCTCGGAAAACAATCCCTCATTGAACCCATTCTTGTTTTCATATTCAAGTGATCCCATTTATATAATTCTACAGTACTAGGATACTAATAGGAATTTTCACAAGACAATGATGAAAAAATAGCGTAGCAACAATTTAAACAATGACAACAGGTTCTCTTGTAAAGTTACCACAACCAAAATGGGATATGTGAGATCTCTCAAATTAGTAGAACCAAACCAAGCCCCAATATACAACCCCACACGACCTCAGATACACAATCCAACAACTTCAAAACAACAGTGGATCCCATCCCCATCCATGTCACCCCACGAGCATTATAAAAAATAACTACACCTCACCAGAATAGACCAAAATAATTTTCAGTATTAAAAACACCATTAATTTATTTCCTTATTTGTATTTAGTTAACTAGGGCGACCACACAAGGATTTTTAATCATTGTGAATCCATTTAATCAACCGATTTTAAGTGATTAACCAGTCTTCATGTTACTTCCATTCAACCACATGATCATCTAGAAAATAGAGGTTCGTTAGTGCACAATAATGGGCCACCAAAGGCCATGAATTTTTGTAGACATAATCCCATTCAATTCACAACATATAAGAAAAGTTGAAAGGTTAAAATATCATTATCAAACACACCATTTCATTATATAAATCCATTGGTTATCTTTGTTACGATTTGGTATTTTCCACCCCATAGGAAACATTATCATACCCACCCCACATGATACAAAGGAAAGAGAGATGAAGGAAACCCCCTACATAGATGATCAACGATCGATGTTTCTCTCCACTTTCCAAGAACTGGGGATGCGGGACTTGCAGGGGAGGAAGTCTGAGGACTCCCAGAGTTTTTAGGAAAGGCTCTAGCATAGGTGCACCACTAGCATAGGGAATGGGGGACTCTAAACACCCCAAGGAAAGAAAAGAGACCAGCCAAGATGGATAAAGAAGGAATTCCCATGCAATAAAAAGGAAAGATCCTAGAGTTACGAGATATGAATTTTGAACGGATTTAATGGAATAACATGTTTTTACAATGTAGTTGGATGGTTAAAATGATGGAATTAATTTTTATTTAATAATTCTCATCGGAGAGCTCGTGATAATAGCTGTGTGTTAAAGAATTCCATTTAAATATACAAAAACAGGTCTATTGAGTGTCACCCCACATTTAGGGAATTTAAAACATTTCTTATGGGGATAAATATTACTTTTAACCACTTTAAAAAAAAATTTCACGACTCAAATGTGTAGTTACTGGAAACATGTGGAAAGAAAACCAAAAAGTCCCACGTGGAACCGATCAGTGACAGACCGATCAGTGTCACACCAAATGGGATCACCGATGGGTGACACAACAGTGATATCCTGCAACCGACATGATACCATTCATATCCGAACATATGTCCAAGGCATTCAAAGCACCATAATTTGGAAAAGTAAAGGACCAGGAGGGTCTGGGCCATTACATGGAAAGTAGTAAGTTACGAGTTATATAAAAATTAAATAAGTATTAATACACCATAAATATCACATATATCATATATAAACATGATTTCCATCATAATTTGGACTATCAAATGTGTGAATAGATGAACGAACAATCATTATTTCACAAGATGGTAGTCCACCAAACACACAAATGATAATTTAATTACACATTAGATGGATGTGTGTGTATGTGTAGGTCTAAAATTTAGAATAAAAAAATATCAATAAAAATAGGATACGAAGGTTATTAAATATGATTTTAATAAAAAGATTTGAGGTGTGGTTAAGGAAATAAAATGAATGTGATTGTGGATGAATTTTACCTCATTTATTAGATAAAACATTTTTGTTTATACAAAAAAACATTCTTGGTATGATTTAATACCATTGGTAGGATTATAGGATGAGGGTAGGAATGTTGGGAGATCATTTTAGTAGTTTGATGGGTGAGATTAAAGGATTTACACCTTTGAATAACTGGGCGGGGTGACTAAATTGTTTTAGTGGATGAGGAGTGACATTCATATAAATTTTTTAGAAGGAAATTACACCCATTTTTTCGAGTAATGTGGAATGAATAATTGTACTATTTAGAGAAAACGGAGGATATTCTTGAAAATGAATAGAAAATTATTTTTGGAAACGTTTCTATGTTATTTTGGAAATAAATAATAATTATCATTCCACAGATAAGCTAATTGTCCTCTTAATCATTATAATTAATTTTATTTGATCTCACCAATATTTTTTATAAAATATTTTTTATCTTATTATAAATTATGAAATAAACTAATTCTAAATATTTAACCCATTTATCCATATTCCAATAATAGAATTTGTATAAATTAATTTATATTTATTCTTGAAAACATGATGACAAAGCATGTTTTTATGGTAAAAATGTTAGAATGATTAATATATTTTTAAATCCAATATAAATTAGAAATTGATGCCAATTTCGTACCTTGATTTTATTTCAATAACATTTATCTACATATATGTGAAAAAAAAAAATTATTCATATAAGTAAATTAGAAAAAAAGATGTTTTATATTAATAATCACTATTTATATCTATTCATAAATAAGTGAAACCACACAAAAAAGTATAAATAATTCACCCTAATATATTTTTTATTTTCTAAATTAAAAAATAGTTTCTATTTTGACATATAGAAATTATAGAAGTTCCATAAATTATATTTATAATAGGATCTCTCATAAAATTCCATAAAATTTCATATTTATAAAAAATATAATTTTTAAATGTAAAAATTTATTTTATATTTTCATATTCTAATTAGATTTATTGGACGAATATAATAAATATTTTTATTGGACATATAATATATGGATTTAATTAATATAATTCAATAATTGTAATTAAACAAAATAATTAGGATAAACCAGCTTTATAATCACACAAAAATTTGGTTTATATTCAAAATTTATATTATATTCCATTATAATATATTGATTACTAGTGATTTAATATTATATTTGTGTAAACAATATATATTCATAAATTATGTTATCCTATTAAAATCCACTAATTTTAATGGTTATGATATATCGTATTATATTAAATAATATGGTTTCAGAAATTTATTGTTGATTTGTACAACTTAGTCCTTATTGTAATGAAATTCATCAATGAAACATTTCATTCCTTTAGATGAAAGAAACTTTAGTGTTGTGTACATTTCATGCTAAAGAATATATTAAATTTAACTAACATATAATTTAAATCTTAATGTCTTGGGATATTATATTCCTTTATATTCTCGATGTTTTATGTCACACACACTATTTAATACTACATTCTAATTGTAGAATTATTTGGAAATACATTCCCTTTCTGGAATAACAATTTTGTTCATTTTTGTTGGAGTGTGACCAAATTTTTCAAATGTTCCATAGAGATTATTTTTCCCATTTAATTACCCTTCATGTGTTATTCATAGATAAAATTATCTTCTCCTTAGATATTTTTTTAACCAATGCAATCAATTTTATTATTTCATGGATTGAATTTTAATGTTGTTTCAAATTTATTATTTAAACTCAATTATAAATGGGATCCTTTAATATATCAATGATGGTCCCATTCATTCAATATTACAATAATCTTTACATTATTATGAAATCATCTATTACATTCTTCTTGGGTTTGTTCTATATTTCCACATCTTTTATGTCACTCCATACGGTGGAATTACTCTATATACTCATTTAATTTACCATTAATCTTCATAGTCAAAATTTACCAGTTTTAATTGATTTGTTTAATTATTTTGAAAAATAGAAATAATTATTACAATAAACAAATTTTCCGTAATAATCATAGAAATTTTCAAAATCCTATAATATATCCAATAAAAATATAATTTCATTATTCTATGATTGGTGGTCTTATTTTCTATTATTCATTATAGCTTTCAATTTACAACATTAAAATTTAATCCTACAATCATTTAAGTATGTTTATATGTTACTCTAATAATACATGGTCTGATGTCAAGATTTTTCACAACACAAGCAATATCCCATAAATATACATTTCATCGACATTGAATTAGTCTAGATCCTATATGTATGTACCAAATAATGTATACTATCATATTTAATTTGAAAATATTTATTGGAACCTATTTCCATTATTTATTCTCCCATATCTATAAAAATGTATATTTTTATACTTCATCAAGTATAATTTTTGGGAACTAAAACACATACTACTCAATGTATTAGAATTGGTTTATATAATTTTATCTGAACCCGAGGATAACTTTTTCATGGACATTCCATACTATTTTCCATCCAATGTTCATATAATCATTATTTATCAATTTTCTATAATAATTATCATATTAAATTTAGTTGTGAAACATCTATTTTTAGATTCACATGAATATTCAACTTGAGTAGCTTTAATGTTTATAAATTTTGTTTCCCACTCCATGAAATTTTATATCGATTTGTTGATCATATCCTAAATAAATTTTAACTACTCCCAACATTCATAATTTATACTTTTATGTTTTTCATCATGCATATTACCCTCATTTAGTATGTATTTTTATGGTCTTTGATCCTAATATCATTATCTTCGAGTTGAATATTATTTACTTCAATAGTTACATTTGGTACATTAAAATATAATGATAAAAACATATATTATAAGTAATTATTTGATTTAAATATTATTAATTATTCATTGATTAAGAAAAATAAATCACTACCAATGATAAAATCTCTTTTTATTATATCAAATTGTTCTATGTGACTTTTTCATTTTCAAAAAAAAATCTATAGAACCTTCAATATATTGATCTTATAATTAAAGATATAATTTTTACCTCTTTAGTCTATGTATATATAAATCTGTAAATGTATAAAATTCAACACTATAATTTTTCATGAGTCCATTATTTATATGAAAAATCTCCAACAATGTTGATAGATCAATACTCACAATAATGTGAACATGCTTCTTCTTGTGAATTAATTATAGAGAATTATTTAGTAGAAGTAACTCTATGATTATATAACTGTAATAGTAAATAAATATTATTCTATTTTTTATAAAGAAATTAAATATAATATGCCTCATTCTTTTTATGATTTTTCCAATATTTTCCTCAAACCTCAATGTTTTTACCTTGATGAATAACATCCATTTCCTTTCAAAGAAATTATTTATTAATTTATTTGAAATATAAAATTCAAATAAGTAAATTTAAAATAAAAATATCTTTAAACAATTATATATAATATTTGAAACCAATAATTGATACCACTTGAGGCTCCTATAGGATCATATAGTAACATATAGGAGGTGAATCAGGAGTGATCAGCATTTATCTATTATGTTTAACTAAAGGATTTTCATCCATTAAGTTGATTGAACATATATAATTAATTATGATTAAGGTATATTATATATAAAAACTCACATCATTTAAATAATGTACTGTATATATGTTATAATAAATAGTACTTGTCTATTTTTACAAGGATTTGCCTCAATGTGAGAATCAACTCCTTGTCATGTTATCTACCATCAAGAGATAAATTGACATCTAATATCATATTATCAAAAAAATAGAAAGAATTTTTTCTGTCCTTAAACCTCAGGGTGAATAACACACACTAAGTCTCATTATAAAAAATTATAATAGCTCTAATTACTTTATAGTGGTCTAAAATCATTGATATGTGTTGAAATTGAACTTCTTCTTCAAGTAGATTACTTCCATGTAATCCTTATTATACTTACAGTAAAATAAATCCAAGGAAGTCCACATTTTTATTTTACTAACCTAAATATGGAATCTAAACGCATATTTGTTTTAACATCATGTTTTTAATTCTAAAATAATTCACCAAACTTAACTTCTAATATAATTATGACAAAAATCATTATCTTCTGCTTCTCAAATTTACAACTCTCATAAATGATGAGGTATTTCTGCGGTACCTCATTATTTTAATCTAAATGATATCACCCCCATTTATTAAGTCAATATAAAGTGTTAAATTAAGTGAATGAAGAAAATATTAACTCCAATGATTCATTTTGATCCCCAAAATTATATCTTCCAAAAAACCCAGATTTAAATTGAATCAACACAAAAGGTATTGTAAAATAATAATTTTAATTCTCTTTCAAATCCAAAACAGAATAAAAAATTTCCATTAATGAGTATTGAAATATAACCTTTCAAGTAATCACCATCATAATTATTTTTTATATCATAGAAATTCAATGTTCCTTAATTTATTTTTGTTTCACATGTATGTATAATATTCAGATGTATTATAATAGAGATTGATTCTACATTTACAACACTCATTCTCATGTGACATTTTATACCATGGTGAATAACAACATTCTATTTCCTTTTTTCCTACTTATCATTTTTACTATTCTATATATTTTATGATTCACACACATTGTTTTATAAAATCCCTTAAATAGTTGTTTCTCCTATGATTCTTCTACCCTTACCTGTATTAATCCAGAACCTAACTAAATCACCCAAATTAACATCTAATATTGTAATTTCTCTTCATTATGATTATATATTAGTATTTCAATATGTTATATATTTATTATTCTTATAGCATATACCCTAACTATTTTAGAAACATCAACTCAATGGTTAAAAACAACACAACCTCATTCATCCTAAATAATTGTCTTACTAATAGCATGTATGAAAAAAATATAGTATTATATAATATTTTAACTTCCACAAATCTACAACAATATATGTATATATTGATTAAATATTCTACCATTATTTACTAGGTATATTTTTCACATCTGGACTCATCATCCACAACTATCCAGAGATGAGTATCATTTGGAAAAGATAATGAAATCAAATTTTTCTCTTTTCCCAAAAATCATGCACGTTTTTTAGTGAAGTACTATTATATCCTCATGAATTTCCCATATTTCACCAATATTTCCAAACCCCTCATCCTCTGGAACATGAAATCAGAATCATTTATTTTTTGTGGATATCAAAAACACATCATTGGTCTTATGCTGCTTCATCATATAGTGTGTTCAAATTATTTAATTCAGGTTCCCAAACATGTTTTATTTCATACATCATTAATACCAATTTCTAATATCCAAAATATAAATTATCCCATTATTATGTTTCCTCATATAATATATTTCACATTGAAACAAAATTTACATTTTTCATGATTAGATAAATATCTCTTCATCAAATTCATTGGCTATGATTGTGATATTTCTATCTTCCATTATGTCATAAAAAATTCATTAGTTTAATATTGATGTTTTTCACTATTCACCATGATATTCTAGGTTTATCTAACAAACCACCCATTTTTTGAAAATAATCCACCATAAGGCATATAATTATTTTTACATCCCAAAAAAATATAAATCATTTATTTCTTATAGATCATCATATGTATATAAATTTTCATGATATAAATTCTTACAGATATATTCACATTCCCTTCTAATAATATATCATATGTAAATATTTTATAATTATTTTTATAGAATAACTAATTCTAATTGTATAAATCTGTTATAGAATATCATAAAAACATTTACTACACTTGAGATTAATCTATGAATAACAATTGGTTCATCTTTTACTTTAATTCCAATCATAACATGTCTTCATTAATGAAAATATAATAAACATCCACTATGTATAAATCATATTCTCAACTTCCAGATTTTTTGAAAAATATTATTTCTACCTTCATATCATAACACTTGAATACACACAAAACCAGTCATCTATTCTTCCAAAAATTTATATTTTTATTCATCTAATAAATCACTCTTCCACATCTACCAAATAATGATTCATTATCAAAAAATTTCTTCTTATAACTCCATATATCATCTCATCATCCACTCAACTGATATCATAATATGCTCTATCTTTTTTTCTAGTGAATTCCCATATTTAATTTTTAACATGCATATCATGGACGATTTATCAATAAAAACATCTCTCTAATAATAATTATGAATGTATAAACATTACTTCTTAAAATTTTTATGTCTAGTTGTTTCATTTTTGTCATTATAACATTATACTTCCAACATATATATATACCCGAGAAACATCATTAAAAAATATTTAGTTGGAAATGATTTTAAATCCTTAAATAATTTGAATGAAATAAATTATTCATCATGATAGAAATCCTATAATTATTATGGATTATTAAGAATAATAATACATCCAAAAATTCAAACTCCATTCATTAACAAAGTTCACTACATAATTTTTTATTACCTTATGTGCCATGAGTTTTTTATTTTGATGATAAGGTATTCATTAAATTTTTAATGTAATATTCATGTATTAAAAAAGGAATATATTATTTTCCTTCTAATAGTGGTTGCATCTTTAATAGTATATAATTATGGTAGACTATAACCTAGCACACTAATGGGCAACATAGATTTAATTTAACCTGCCAATTGCTTTTTTTATAGTATGTGGGAAAAAATTAAATACTTCAAAAACATCATCTCGTGAGTACATAACTAATGTTGTATAATATACAATATCCTTTAATTTAAAAAGAATTTCACGAATATAACAATTAATGGAATATGTAAAAAATAATATAATAAATAACCAATAAATAAATAAATAAAATTATTGGTTTGGTGGAGAAATACAATAGGAATAAAATGATATGATTCCAAAGAAGGGTAACCTAGATGTTTCTATGAAAATATAGAGAAATTGTAAGCATTATACAAATACATCTACTTAATGTATAAAAATGTAACCATGATAATGCAAGGTGATAATAAATAAAAATAATGCACTCATGAATCCATGTGACATTATTTATGCTATGAAAGATTATTCACATAAGAAGATCGAAGATCATATTCCCAATGGATGAATAACCATATAGACCGAATAGTTAGAGAGGGAAAATAAGATATAATATGAACTGGAAAATGTTTAAGAATTTTTAACTAAATTGAAGGATTCAATTCCACATGGTTTGAATACTATAAAAAAGAAATAAAATCATATTTCCTAAAATGTTCATGTTTGAGAAACCAAATAAAGAGAATGCATGAAGAGTTCCAACAATTATAAAACTGAATTGGAGTGTTTTTTTGTTTTGAGATGAAAATATAATGCCTTATTCTCTCATTAAGGAGATATGATGACCCAATTTAATTCTATATTTACTACTTTTGTGTTTCTGTGAAAGGAAAATATTTTAATTCAAGTGAGATCTGGAAAACTTTTTTAAATACTCTAATGTAAGAAAATATATTTTTCATTGATGTATATAGAATGGAAAATTGATCCCACCATACAAAATATTTATTTGTCGAAAATATGATCATGGTTTTTGGATTTCATTATATGAGGGGTGTGGGTGTTATGATGATGAGAAATATGAATGGTTACACTAGTTCATGAGAATCAAAAATCCAGATCATTTAAGAGAAATATAATATTGAGTTATAGAAATCACATTATTTTCCATATTTATATTGAATGAAATATAATTGTTAATTGATGAGTTTTTTAAGATACATTATATTGTGATGGGTTGAATCCTACATTCCCTTTAATACCTCTTATGTTCTTGTCAACAATGACTCACCAAAATTACGAAAATATATTTTTAAATGATATTAAAATGGTATATTTTATATCGTATCATATATATAATAGTTTAGAGGAAGACATTATTATCTACATTAATCACTATTTTATTCTATACTAGTATAAGTCAAATATTCATAGAATTAAATTGTTTATGGTTCATTACTAATTGAAATATGATATCATACATCTCTCAAGTGTATGGAGATATAACTTTGAAAAATGGTAGAAGATGATATTTCATCGAATACTAAGAAGATAAGTAACTTTCAATATTTTGGAATTTTATAATTTCACATCAATAAGGTTGAGATAGAAGGAGAAATTCCAAAATTCATCTTAATGGTTATTTATATGTTGAAGTAATTTTATTAATCAAATCCATATATGGTGAATGAAGAAACCAATGGATTTTCGGCAATGGATTTTTATCAAAGAATAATATTATTTCCAATCGATGTTTGTTCATAGAGAAGGAGTTGAATAATAATAATGTTGAAATGTATGAGATACAATTTGGATGTTCCTATCCATCAAACAGATTAAATATTCATACCACATTACATATTAATGGTGATCAATTTATTTATTTGAATAAGATATTACTAGAGGTAATTCATTGTGTTTTGGGAAGCATATCACGAATCTAATGATTGTATAACTTATCATAGTAAGTATCAAATACATGTTTTTATAGAAGGAAAACAATCCTTCTATTTATTTCATATGAAATTGGAAAGTTTGAAATTGAAAATAACAAGGAGATTTGACTCAAAATGAAAAAAAGGAATGTTGTATGAGATATAATCGAATATATTATTATCAAAAATAAAATATGCTACATTATAGGGGGGAATATCACATATATAATGATTATATATTAGAGATTGAAGAAATTTTTATTTAGGTAATGTAGATCCATTGAAACCCTCAATGTTAAATATTCATATGATTCAAGAATTTGGAAATGAATTTGAAGTGATTTCATAAAATTATGACTATTTCTAAAGTAATTTATGTTGTTTTGAGATGTTTTGGAATGATTGTTGATGTTATGAGTATGATTGAAATAGATATATGATTGTTTTTGCAGGTTCATGAATTCTGAGTAGATTTTTATTTTTTATAGTGTAATCCTTTTGTAAGGGTGTTCTAGAATATGAATCCCATATGTCAGGGAGCTGTATAACATGTATATAGAAATCAAGAAAATATTTAATGTTCAATATATTTTGTAATGGTAATAATAGATAATATGTATTCCTAACATTGTAAATTTAATTAATATATAAGGCTTTCCCAAATAGTTTATATTAAATAATCTCTGGAATTTTATTACTAACTAGAAATTTTATAATTAATCATAATTATATGAAGGTGAATATATGAGAATTACCCATGCATAAACGTTAACCTTATGATATTTAATGGTCTTTGGGGGAATGGGAATTGGAATATTACCCAAGAAATATTTACATTCATAAAATTTACATTCATGATATGTACATGTTAATATGTGAACGTTTTAAAATAAAATATAATGTTCAATACATAACATTTTCAAACTATAAATTTTATTGAATCTTATCTCTTACTATGATATTGTGTTATGTTTTAAAATTTTGTATTGGTTTTATTTTTTTTATAGCTTTCATTGATCATGTCAACAAAAGTGTAGTTAAATTAGGTGATGTCTATATGTATATAACCAATGAACAAAAGGGAGAATAAATCTATTTCAATATTTCTTACATGGAAAATTATAGTATCATTTCCCTTTGAATATATTTTTGGATAAGATATATAGAACAAAAAATAAGATAATTTATGAGTTGTTTCTAAAGGAAATGAAAACTACTGATGGTGGATAAGTACAGTCTATAATAGTTTGAATGTAATTGAGTTACTGAGTATGTTTTGTAAGGATATTAATGATCTGTTGTTTATTTGTAAAATAATGATAACAATTTCAGGAATTTATTATGGAATTACTAATCATAAATACTCATTAAACTAGTGAAAAACATCCATTGGATGATTGATTGAAATGGACGAAGTAGAGAAGTGTTGAGAACTCATAGGACTTCATTGAACCACAATATATTCTTTATTTATTATGATGTAACACATTAAAAAAAATTAATGGTATAAAAATTATTTTAATTATCCCTAAAAAATTTTGATGTACTGTTAATGTTTTTTGTGGTGAGTTATATGCCTATGTGTTTACATGAAGTAGTTCTATATTGATTTTAAAAAATTCTAGAATTACAGTTATGTAGATGAATATAGGATAAATGGAAGAGGACATTATCCTATGAATTTGAAATTTCAACTATATATAAGTGATTCAAGATTATGTGTACGTAATTTCTCAAATGGCTAAGATAATATATCAATATATCATAGATTCATTATTCTTCAAAAATAGAATATATAATTGATATAGTTTGAATAACTCCATTAAAAATTTAGGATATTTGTTTTACACATTATTTAATTGATATATATGAGACATATGTATGATATTTTATAATGAAATAGTTCCTTTTCATTAAGCATAAAAATCACAATGGATAAATTTATATGAAATATGAATTTTAAATAGGCTATAAAAATTTTTATATGGCCAGAAGAAATTTTTTCTAGTCTTGAAGAATTTTTTTATTTTATAAGAACAATGATCCTTGTGTAGGAGAATTTATAAAATGTATTTGATTTATATTCATGTATGATTTCATGGATCCATTGTAATTATTTTAGTATTTATTATTCTCATCATGTAATGAGATTTTATGAAATTTTATATATTTTATAATATATTTTAGTACACCAAAGAAAATTAAATAAATATTTTTATATTTTATTTTAAATGGAAAATAATGTACAAAAAATGATATATGGCTTCAAATTTTTTTATTTCATTTTTTGTAAAATCATGCATAAAAAATAATGATATTTCCAATTAATAAAATGTGATCTTTCTTTGGAAAACATTCAAAGGATAAATAATCAAAAAATAAAATAGATACAAGTTATGAGTGATATTGGGAAAAATATTTATGATAATGGAAAATCCGAGAAATGAAAGAAGGAATATCAGAAAAACTGAATGTGTGGAAATTATAATAATATATGTTCATGGAAAATTTAAATATTGATTACTCAAAGCTCTGATGACAAAAAAATAATGTCCCACCATGAATAATTTTTTATTTTTTGACATTCATACTCATAGGTAGTTTAATTTGAGAAATTTGGCGAGTTATTTTGACTCTTTACTAAAAAAGAAAAATAATACTTGTATGCTTCTAAAACAATAGGAAAATATATTACAATATATGGGATACCATTAATTATGGTACCCATAGAATATCATTAGAGTTGAAAAAAATTGAAGTAAATATAATCGAAAACCAAATCTAGGTATTCAGTAATGGTTCATTCAGGATAAAATATAAATTATTTATATGAAATCAAATTTTTTAGTTGGTAAATGATGTCATATATTTATATTATCCACCCATTAACATGGGATGGTAAAAATAAATTAGAGGAAGAAATAAAAAATAAGAAGAAACTATTATAGTGAATAATTAGAAAATCATGGGAGATTGAGTAGGATTATAGAACAACAAAGAGTCACTACACAAGTTAAAAAAGGATGATCCCGTGAATGTTGTAGTGAGGATATATTGAGTGTTCTTATCCAATGTATCAGAATAGGTTTTGAAGGAATATAAGAACAAGAAGAGATACTGAGGAGAACAATTAATTTTATCTTGATAGATCTATAAAATGAAGAAGAAGAGGTTTAAGAATCTATGGAGTGACTATCGTTATAAGAAGGTTATGATTTTTTTTTTAAATATATTAATTTTTGTGAAGTGTTAGAGAAATCATGGTGAATCAGTTTTGAATAGTTGTAAAGCTAAGTGGCTAGTTGATAACGTGTTGTAGGAATTATTCATAATGATATACTGGAATTCGATGACACTAATATTTAGAATAATGAATTCAGTCTTGTATATTAAAAATAATACTCTACATATCTGATTATCAACATCTATGATGGAGAATAAATGGAACAAGTTCATATAAATTGCTTCAAATCCATCTTATTGTTTTTTTAAAAGGTAATAATTGAAATCATAGTGTTACTTTGGAAATATAATTAGAAGATGATCATATTATGGATTTTTAGTGTGGTGTAGGAGGTTGTATATATACAGAGATATTCCATAATTCTGGGAACCTCCATCAATTTTAATAATTTATTGATTATGTTTTCTAAATCATGACATGGTAGAATAACCAATAATGGAAATGAGTAGGTCTTACAATAAGAGACTTCTAAATAGTTAATACTCTATTTTAATAAAATATATTTCTTAAAGAATTATTTATTATTTAAAAATAATATTGATCTATATTTCTTAATATATAAAATATGATCATAATTTAATGGGGTAAAGATTAAAATAAAATTTAATAATTAGTAAAAATAAGTCATTACAATATTTAAAAACCCTCTTAAAATCCAATACCCCTAAGAGGGATTTAATTTTCTATAAGAGAATTGATTTTATATGGTTGAATATAGATTCTATTTTACTAGTAATTTTTATCAAATATTGATGAATTATAAATTTTATATCTTTTACTAATATCCTCACATGGTGAAATCTATCTCTAATAATATTTTTAAAAATATTGAAGAATGGTACAACAAAATAAAACACAAGATTAAAATGAATTATAAATATTTTAGGAAAATTTGAAATATGATAGATGATCACCCATTGAAAAAAAAAATAATTATATTTTTAAATTTTTCATCATTGCTAATGATATATATTTTCTTTAATATGTGTAAAATTTGAAGATCATAAAAATGAAAAATTGCACAGAAAATTTTAATATGAAATATGGATGTAGCGACTCGGATTTTGGCACTATCAGACATTGGATTATTTCTACGAATAATTCTAGAGTTAGGCGCGAAGACGACGTGCGATTCTGAGGCCCGGTGTGTCCAGAAATAATTTTATTAAAATATTAAGTATTTTTATATTATGCACATGGTGGGGGTGTGATATCTCCTAAACGGTAGCTTAGATGGGGAATCTGAGGGCACGGTTGCGTCCAGAATGTGTTGTTTACCGTAGGCGAGGTGTAAACATTGTTGGCGCGGGCCTGCGGTGGGAAACGCCACCAGTGGTGTTTTCGTAAATAAGTGGAAATGTCCATTTAAATGCATCGGCTCAAATAACTTCTGAACGGATTCTTGGATTGAAAATCCGAGTCCGCCATTGTGTTCAGAACGACACGATTACCCTAGGGGTGACCTTAACTTTGCCAGCGTCAGGCGCGGAGTTGGGGGTGTTGTTTTAAATGAATTTTTTTTAAATAAAAAAAAACAATTTTATTTCTTCTCCTCCCCACTCACCTCCAAGGCGCAGCAGACGGAACCAACTCCTCCCCTCTCCCTTCTTCACAGATTTGAGCTCTGGGCGTCCGTTTTCAGCGCCAATCGTCAGCAGATTGAGCTCCAGCGCGTCGCAGGCGTCGTTCTGCACTCGAAGCTTCGGCGATCCGCCAACAGGTAGGCCGTTTGAGTATTACAATACCAGATCCAGTTTTTGTGATTTTTTTCTTCAAATTTTTATAAGGGTTGTATAGTTCGGGTTCCGAGATTTCCGAAACATGTTTCGGATCTGAATTTGGAGCACCGGGGTGCTCCCGGTGGCTCCCGGAAGTTTTCCGGTGAAAACCTTGTTTTTCGGCGATGAGGGGAGGCATCCATGGAGGAATCCGGCAACGGTGCGGCGGCGGTGCGGTAGTTTACGGTGGCGGCGGCGGTGGTGCGGCGGAATCCGGCGGCAACACGGTTGTTTCCGGCGAGGCTGGCGGTGGTCCGGACAGGATTTTCTTGGGGTTCTTTAAACCCCCGTAACTCGCAAACCAAAACTCCGATTTGCGAGCCGTTTGTAGCGACACATTCCTTCCGTCAAGATAGACCTTTTGAACTCACTTTGAGAACATTATGGTTCAGGATCATGGCCTGAGAGTTAGAAATGTCGTATAAAATAATAATATTTTATTATTTTACGACTTCGGGAGGTCGTAACTTATACCCGGAGCGTCGGATTGACCTTCCGTCTGTGGCGTTGGGACCCTGATGATATGACAGACTATTCTTCAGGTTTTCCAGTAGTTGGGACCGATTTTAGGGTGCGGGCCCCATGAGGCTAGGTTCCGGCGTTTACGGGGAAACATGACTTTTTCACCGGGAGTCCGATTTTGGTGGATTAATAGTTGGTCTTATGTGTTTTTCCATGAGGATCGCAATGGTGTGATCTGTTCAATGAGTTTCAGGATTGAGGCGTGGGTCCCACTCGAGCTGGCTTCGGTGAATAGTACCTTTTTCACCGGGTGTCTGTTTCGGACGAGCGAGTAGTCGATTCCGCTTGTTTTTCCAAGGGGTTCGCCATGTTATGATCCTCTCGATGGGTTTCGAGATCGTTTTGTGGGCACCGAACGAGCAAGCTACGGTGAATAGTGCCTTTTTCACCGGTGCTCCGTTTCGGGCGAGTAAGCAGCCTATCATGTGTGTGTTTCCACGTAGATCATGATGGTGGCCTCAGTTTTGGCCTTGGCGGTGCAAAATGTTGCTTTGTTGTGGGTCTCTTGGGTTAGCGATGTTTTGGACCAGTAGAGGTTGAGCATACTCAATTAGTTCGTTCCCACGAGGGTTCGTGTGGAATCACAACCTTCGTATAGGTTTGTGATCCTTTCGATGGGATGTTTAAACTATTAGAGTTGTGGCATCACTCTGGTGGGCCTAGAGCAGGATCCTCTAGAATCTTTTCTCTAGTTCGGGTTCTTGGTATCGTTGTGACCATTTATTCACGGGCAGCGGTCCCCTATCTAGCAGGATAACCTCGTAGGGTTTGTGGCATCATCGGGAATATGATCCCCTACGTAGTGGGCCGTGCTCAGTACGGTTGTGTTATCGTCAGGTATATGATCCCCAGCTCAGCATCAGGTTATAGTAGGGTTGCGATACCGTTGGTTATGTGATCCCCAACTCAGCGCATTGTTTCGGTAGGGTTGTGGCATCGTTGGTTCAATCCCTTATATCGCGAGTTATACCAGATAGGGTTCCGGTATCATCGGGACCACCTTGATATGGGTGATGATCCTCTATCTGAGGGGTGTGCTTCTGTCAAGCACCAGATCGGGTTGTGGTATCCCCCAGCGGATCCTGGGTGTAATCCCATAAACTGTGGGAACTACGTATACCAGATCGGGTCGTGCTATCCCCCACCGGACCCTGGGAGTGATCCCCTATCTGTGAGATTCGTATACCGAAGTGGGTTCTAGTATCCACTAGCAGACCCTAGGAGCGATCCCCTATCTGAGGAGTTTGGTGGTTATGTTGATTCAGTGAGGTTTCCTCAGTGATTTTATCTGACGAGCATATCTATCGGGTGAGCGTCTGAGAGGTTTGTTACAAACCCAATGGAGTGTATCTCTCGGATGAGTGTCATCTGGGATGACAGTGATCGTGGAGCGTGTTCTCCTGGTTGTGGATAGTTGCTTGTGATGAGGTCGATACCTCTTGTGTCTTTGTGGCGTGAGCTGAGTATATCTGGATTATTCAAGGTGTATGTATGGGAATACACATGAGATGAGCTGACTAGTTGTGTTTAGCCGAGGATGGTCATGAGATGGAGTTTCTCTCTCATCTGGGTTCCCTCTGGATGGGTTGAGCGGACCGTTTCCTTTTAGTTGCTCCCTTGGGTTTTGGGTTTTTGGTGTGCCTAGTGAGTATGTTTATACACACCCCTACACGGGATTTTCCCGCACATATTTGTGTCTTGTGCAGACCATAGGCCATTCGACGGAGTCCCAGGAGGACCCAGAGCAGGCGGAGCTTAGTGAGCGTGTTGACCGTGGTGTTTACCAGAGCTGTGCTGATAAGCTTTCTGGAGGGTGTTTGTGGCAGCGTTCCCCTTCTTCAGAGTAGGTTGGATGCGCTTTTGCAGTTTTCTTTTGGTGGGCCCTCTTTTTCGCTTTGTACTTCTAATGTACTCTGGTTTGGGATAGAATGTATACATGCATTTACTTTTCAGTTACTATATCTCTACACTATTGCATGGTGGTGTTGTGGGTGTGGGTGTACAGGTACCTTAGGTTAATGCCTCCCATGTGTGTGATAGCCTACTCAGCGCTGGTCGCCAGCCCCTGGCCAATTGGAGGTGGGCTTGGGGAGTCGCGGCTCGAGCCCAGTTGGGTAGGGTCATGACAGAGTGGTATCAGAGGAGGTTCCACATTTGGGATCTCAGAGCGTATATGGTCTAGCTGTGAGTTTGGTTTGGGTAGCATAGCGGAAGTGTTAGGATCTTTCGAGTTTGGCATCCAGCCCAAGGACTCCAGTGTTGGTGCGGAGGCCGACATATCCATACACCATGACTCTGATAACCTGCCTTTCGACATGGGACATTTGTGCACTGGTCGCAGGGACATAATGGTACATGCATCATATAGGACTGTGTTTTGGATTTTCCTTGTCCTTCTTGAGTCAGCTCTCCAGATATACGTTTTGACTACGGTGCATCTTGAATGTTTTTCTCAATGCCTCTACGACGACAGCCAGCGAGGGTTTCGTAGGATGATTGTGCTGACGACCCACCCCGTGTAGAGGATGTGGACCAGGGCACAGGTTCTGGGGTTGCACCTCTAGGTGGTCTGCCAGTTGATCCACCACCTGTTGAGCAGCTGGTCGTGCCGGCAGTGTAGGACGAGGTTGCACGCAAGCTGAGTGCACTGCACGAGTTCCAAAGGCAGTGACCTTTGAGATTTCAGGGTGATCAAGACCCCCATCCAGCTGATGACTGGGTTGAGGGAGTCTCCCGAGTTTTTAGCCTAGTGAGGACACCTCCAGATCAAATGATGGTCCTAGCGGTGAACCTTCTACATGGTTCGGTTGGGCGATGGTGGAGCCTGGTGACGCAGTCCCATGATGAGGAGACGCTCACGTGGGCAGAGTTTGAGCGGCTCTTCAGGGATGAGTTCTATCCGGTGAAGTTGAGGTCAGTGCGGATTTAGGAGCTTCTGCAGCTTCGGCAGGAGGGCGTGACCGTGTCAGAATACTCAGTGCGGTTTACACATCTGTCGCGGTACTCCCTGTATATTGTTAGAGACCCATTCTTTAGGGATAAGACCATCGAGCAGGGCTTACGCAGGGACATCCAAGATGGTGTGGTTTCCTTATGCCTGCCCACCTATGCTGGAGTGCTGGAGTGAGCGTTGGTGGTGGAGAGATTTCTGGCAGAGCAGTTTCCACCTGATAGTGCTCGGCATGCGAGAGCTGATAATTTGTCAGTCGAATCGGCATCTGGTATCCAACGACAGACTCAGGGGTCTGTACGTGGCTGACATTTCTGGAGGTGACCCTAGGATGGAGGGTCTGAGGTTCAGTGCTCGCAGACCAGTTTTGGTCAGTCGTAGGAGAGGCAGTGTTATGCTTGCGACGGTCGGGGAGATCTGGCTAGAGATTGTCCGACCCGATGTGCTGTTGAGAGGGAGTCGGTCGATGGACCGCCTTGGCAGAGGCAGCGTCTCATGCAAGGAGGTTGGCAGGGCGGCAGACGTCGCGGCGGAGCGGTTTCAGCCGGAGGAGGTGGTAGGCGGTACCAGTTGCCACCACCCCCACCCCCAGGTGGTCCACGCCAAGCTCAGGGAGCTGGGGGATGAGGGCAAGGCCAGCTGCATTCCCTAGAGGCTGTTGACCCGGAGGCTCTGCGGATGGAGAGAGGTACACCTTGTGTCATTTCTACTTTCTACAGTAGTTTGTTAGACATTGTTTAGAAGTAATCTTTCCTTTTTTTTCTTGCTCACGTTTTGTTCAGGGCGTTGGTAAGACCCTGTGTGAGTGTTGTTCGGCATGCTTGGAATGCATGAGGAAAAGGGATCAATCCCCCACGGAGACGCGTTTTTGGGACTTGATTAAAACCGTGCGGTTGAGTTAGTGCCGCCCAAAGCGGGTAGTATTGAGGTGTGGTGGATGAGTCCCTATGACTTATGCGTTCGAGCATGGGTGTTTGTAGGTAAACTCACTCGTGTTTGAGACTGAGTTGAGAGTCCAATCGCTTCCCGTGAGATTAGGGATTTTTGGGGACCAAATGTTCTAAGGCGGGGGGGGGGGGGGGGAGGATGTAGCAACTCAGATATTTTCACTGTCAGACTTTGGATTATTTCTACGAATAATTCCAGAGTTAGTCGCGAAGACGGCACGCGATTCCAAGGCCCGGTGTGTCCGGAGTTAATTTTATAAAAATATTAAGTATTTATATACTATGCACAAGGAGGGGGTGTGATATATCCTAAATAGTAGCTCAGATTGGGAATCTGAGGGCATGGTTTCGTCTGGAACGTGCCGTTTACCCTAGGCGAGGTGTAAACATTGCTGGTGCGGGACTGCGGTGAGAAACGCCACCAGTGGCGTTTTCGTAAATAAGTGGATAAGTCCATTTACGAGCGTCCGCTCGAATAACTTCTGAACGGAGTCTCGGATCGCCAATCTGAGTCCGCCGTTGCGTTCAGAATGGCGCGTTTACTCTAGGGGTGACCTTAACGTTGTCTGTGTCGGGCGCGGAGTCGGGGCGTTGTTTTAAATGAATGTTTTTAAATAAAAAAACAATTTTATTTCATCTCCACCCCCACTCACCTCCAACGCGCAGCAGACGGAACCACCTCATCCTGTCTTCGTTCTTCGCTGATTTGAGCTCCGGGCGTCCGTTTTCAGCGCCGATCACCAGCAGATCGAGCTCCAGCGTGTCGCAGATGTTGTTCTGCACCCGATGCTTCGGCAATCCGCCAACAGGTAGGCGGTTTGAGTTTTACTATCCCGGATCCCGTTTCTGTGTTGTTTTTCTTCAAATTTTTATAAGGGTTGTATAGTTTGGGTCATGAGTTTTCCGAAAAATGTTTCAGATCTGAATTTCGATCACCGGGTTGCTCTCGGTGGCTCCCGGAAGATTTCTGGCGAAAACCCGATTTTCCAGCGACGAGGGGCGGCGGCCATGGTGGAATCCAGCGACTGCGCGATGGAATCCGGCGGCAACATGGTGGTTTCCGGCGAGGCTGGCGGTGGTCTAGCCAGGATTTTTCCAGGGGTTCTTGAAACCCCCGTAACTCGCAAACTGAAACTCCGATTTGCGAGCCTTTTGTGGCGACACATTCCTTGAGTCGAGACGGACCTTTTGAACTCACTTTGAGAACATTATAGTTCGGGATCGTGGCCCGAGAGTTAGAAACGTCGTATAAAATAATAATATTTTATTATTTTACGAATTCGGGCGGTCGTAACTTCAACCCGGAGTGTCCGATTGACCTGTCGTCAGTGACGTTGAGACCCTGATGATACAACACACTTTTCTTGAGGGTTTCTAGGTGATGGGACCGAGTTCGAGGTGCGGGCCCCAGGAGGCTGGGTTCCGGCATTTTTGGGGAAACGTGACTTTTTCCCCTGGAGTCCGATTTTGGTGGATTAATAGTCGATCCAGTGTGTTTTTCTTAGAGGATCGCAATGCTTCAATCTGTTCGATGAGTTTTGGGATCGAGGCGTGGGTCCCACTCGAGCTGGCTTTGGTGAATAATACCTTTTTCAGCGGGTGTCCGTTTCGAATGAGCGAGTAGTCGATTCCACATGTTTTTCCGAGGGGTTCATCGTGGTATGATCCGATCGATGGGTTTCGGGATTTTTTTTGTGGGCCCCGCATGAGCTAGCTATGGGGAATAGTTCTTTTTCACCGGTGCTCCGTTTCGGCCGAGTAAGCACCCGATCATGCGTGTTTTTCTGCGTAGATCGTGATCGTGGCCTCGGTTTTGAACTTGGTGGTGCGCAATGTGGCATTGTTGTGGGTCTCTTGGGTTAGCGATGTTTTGGACTAGCAGAGGTTGAGGGTACTCCCCTGGTTCATTCCCACGAGGGTTTGTGTGAAATCACAACCTTCGTATAGGTTTGTGATCCTCTCGATGGGATGTTTAAACTGTTAGAGTTGTGGCATCCCTCTGGTGGGCCCAGAGTGGGATCCTCGAGCATATTTTCCCTATATTGGGTTCTTGGTATCGCTGTGACCGCTTATTCTATGGCGACGGTCCCCTATCTACCAGGTTAACCTCATAGGGTTTGTGGCATCATCGGGAATATGACCACTACGCAGTGGTCCGTGCTCAGCAGGGTTGTGGTATCGTCAGGTATACGATTCCCGGATCAACATCAGGTTATAGTAGGGTTGTTGTACTGTTGGTTAGGTGATCCCCTACTCAGTGCGTGGTTTCGGTAGGGTTGTGGCATCATCGGTTCGATCCCTTACATCGCGAGTTATACTAGATAGGTTTCCGGTATCGTCGTGACCACCTTGATATGGGTGATGATCCTCTATCTGAGTGGTGTGCTTCTGTCGAGCGCCATATCTGGTTGTGGTATCCCCCAGAAGATCCTAGGTGTGATCCCATATCTGTGAGAACTACGTATGCTAGATCGGGTTGTGGTATCCCCCAGGGAATCATGGTTGTGATCCCCTATCTGTGAGAACTACGTATGCCAGATCGGGTCGGGGTATCCCCTAGTGGACCCTGGGAGTGATCCCCTATCTGTGGGCTTCGTATACCGGAGTGGGTTCTGGTATCCCCTAGCAGACCCTAGGAGTGATCCCCTATCCGAGGAGTTTTGTGGTTATGTTGTTTCAGCAAGGTTTCCTCAGTGATGCTATCTGACGATCATATCTCTCTGGTGAGCGTCTGAGAGGTTTGTTAAAAACCAGATTGAGTGTATCTCTTGGATGAGTGTCATCTAGGATGATAATGATCATAGAGCGTGTTCTCCTGGTTGTGGACAGTTACTGGTGATGAGTTCGGTACCTCTTGTGGCATTGTGGCATGAGCTGAGTATATCTGGATTGTTCAAGGTGTATGTATGGGAATACACCTGAGCTGAGCTGACTAGTTGTGTTTAGCCGAGAATGGTCACGAGATGGAATTTCTCTCTCGTCTGGGTTCCATCTGGCTGGGATGAGTGGACTGTTTCCTTTCAGTTGATCCCTTGGGTTTTTGGTTTTTGGGGGTGCCTACTGAGTATGTTTATACTCACCCCTGCAAGGGGTTTCCCTCACATGTTTGTGTCTTGTGCAGACCACATTCCTTTCGATGGAGTCCCAGGAGGACCCTGAGTAGGCAGAGCTTAGTGAGCGTGTTGACTGGGGTGTTTACCAGAGCTGTGCCAAGGAACTTTCTGATGGGTGTTTGTGGAATTGTTCATCTTTTTCAGAGCAGGTTGGACGCGCTTTTGCAGTTTTTATTCGATGGGGCCTATTTTTCCCTTTGTACTTCTATTGTACTCTGGTTTGGGATAGATTGTATGCATGCATTTGCTTTTCAGTTACTATATCTCTGCAATGTAGCATGGAGGTGTTGTGGGTGCATGTGTGTAGGTACCTTAGGCTAATACCTCTCATGTGTGTGATAGCCTACTCGGCGGTGGTGGCCAGCCCCTGGCCTATTGGAGGCGGGCTTGGGGAGTCGCGTCTCGATCCCCGTTGGGTCGGGTCGTGACAATGGAATATATATAAATGGTCTTTATTTTTTTATATTATATATATTTTAACATATTAAGGTATTATACGATGATAATATATATATATATATATCTCTGTGTGTGTGTGTGTGTAGAAATATTATATTTAAGTGGTAGATACAATATATTAAAGGAAAAGATGATGCAGAACCCTCTCAAAATAGGAGAAAGCTGATGGAGAAATATTTTCAACTGAATTGATAATTTTATTGAGGAAAAGAATCATTTAAATATTATAGAGTAGTATCTGTTTATAGTTTTTTAATGGATATATTCTATTCATTTAAAAATATACACAATGTCAAAGTGAATGACATGGATGCACGAATATATGTAAGGCAATAAAGAAGTAATGAAATAAATAGATCTAATAAGAGAGAATAAAGATTCATTTTGAACAAGTTAATAAAATGTAGAATGATTGGTAACTAATGATTAAATCTGTTTATGTTGAGAAATATTCTCTCAATAGGTTGTTATCATATATTAGAGAGAAGTGGATAAATCATTTAGTTTCTCTGCTTCATTCCTCCCAATCGACTGGAAGAAGAGACTCATCCATTATTACATTATATAGAATAATTTTTTAAAATTAATAAATAGTTTTATGTATTTTCATGATATCATGTGGATATGAATTAAAAATTACCTCATTGTGAAAGATCACATACAATCCAAATGGGGAAACATGGACTAAATATTTGCAAAAAAAATTTGTAGATAAAATATAATACATATACCAATATAGTTCATTTAAAATTAATATAATATCAAAATATAAATTATTTATTTAATAATTTTTAGAAAATTATATCCCCATATAGAGAACAGAATTGTGTCATTTCACAAAAAATGTTTTATGGGAAAAAATTCTGAAAATATGGACAGCCTGTACCCAAAATAAAAAATATGATTTATAAACATATTCTGGAATTTTGGAGGTTTTGTAATAATTTTAATTATTATTAAAACTAATTTTCATAAAATTAATTTTCAATTTTTTCATAGATAAGTTGGTGAAATGTGGAGTCAATAGGAAAACCAATTGGTTATAATTCATTGAGTGGAACGATCTACCAATGAAAAATAGTGTTCATGGACAAGTTAGAATATATGAGTATTTTAATATATATAATAACAAAAATAAATATTTTTGGTATATTTTTACTATCCCTAACTCTTATATTAATGTAATTATGTAAGAATAGTTTAATTAACAAATAGTTATGTATTCTTTACAATTAATAACAATCAAAATAAGAGAGATAAATAATGATCACCAGAGAAGAAATATGAGAATATTTTTATGTTGGAAAATAGAATATGATTCATCTTTGAATGTGAGGGACACATTATGTAAATTTTAAGCTATCCATGATGTTTCATAAAGCTAATTTGATCATTCTATAAATTAAAATTTAATAAATGAATGGAATTGAAAAGAACATTGGAATGGTGGAAGACAAATCCACTAATATGTTTGAGAAGATTCTTAATGATGGAAACCAAATTTATATAGAATATAATTTTTGATTAGTTAATATAATATTTTTATAGATATATTAAATTTTTAACAAGTCATCTTATTAATAAATAGATTAAAAGGATAAAATATAAAGAAACAGTAATTTTAATTTCAAAATATGATGATTCAAGATATATACCACATAGGTGAATGAGCCTAATGATATTTTATTCATATGTATTTATAAAATAGAAGGTTCAGATATGTTATATAATGAATCAATGATTTAATGGTCCATGATATATCAGGGAAAAAATATTCTCTAACTATGAAGTAAACTGAAAATTTAGAGAATTATATGTTTTCTAAAGGCGTATGGATTTTGAATCCAAAATGGATAAATTCCTATTGATTAGTAGACATAATTTATATTAATTTATATTTTATATTGGATTGATAAATAATTATCATTCGTATTGTTACAATGGATATACTAGAGATGAAAAAATTATTCAATTGAATCTATTTATTTTTAAAGAAAAAGGAATTGATGGTGATGATTGTGGAAAGTAAAATATTCATGGTTTCGAAAAAAATAATCTGAAATTATAGATTATGTGGTTTTAATTTTTAATCAATTTAATATTTGTTAGAATATATCCATTAATAATATTTTTTAGAATAATCTTTTATGGGGATCTAACAATGCAGAGCATGATGCTAGATATTTAGTATAACTTGATAAAGTAGAAATATTGATTACTTTAAAGAAGATTATTTTTTATATATGATCCTCTCTCTAAAATCCATTGAATTTTAAATTATTTGTTTTAATAATCACGGTGACTGATTTCCAATCAAAAGAATGAAGTTAAATAGTGTTCAGTTGAATCTGATTATTTGGTTTTTATCTCGAGTTCATTTTTGTGAGATATCATTAAAATCAATCTAAAAAGACCTAAAATATTTAAATTCATAGTTTCTATCACATTGAGATATGTGAATGAATAATTTATTCTTTATTAATATAATTATTATTTTTATAATTTTATAGTATATTTAATTATAAAATATACTTAAAGATGTATTAATTATAAGAAATATGTGGAGTATTAATTCTCTAATTAAAACTAATGATTATTATGTGATTATGGTTTTTGAAATTAGATGAGTTATGGGGATAATAATATTCCAATGAGTGTTCCCCTCTAGAATTGATTTTTTGAATATTGGTGGAATAAAATGGGATAATAGTTAATTTATTTTATTTTTTGGAGAGTAGAAACGTTAATTTATATTGACATGAATTATAGTGAATTAGTTAATTATAGTTGAAAATATTCAAAAATAGGTTTATGGAAGTTTCAAAATATGTTTTTGGATGTATATATGGTTGTTGGTTATCAATAAGAATTAAAAAGGTATGGGGGAGATTCGATGTTAACCAAAACCACCCCCACAATGATTCAAGTGGTGAGTGTAGCATTTCCATTTGTGTTTACATGGAAAATTATAAGAGTATTATACTTGAAATACTGAGGTAAAAATATTTCTAGGAACTTATAATCTTATGATTGATGAGATATTTATCAATTTAATGAGAAGTTGTAATGGAAATGAATTATTATCTATAACAGTTACATTGGAATACAATTAGATAAGATCTAACACATGAGGAGATTTAATATTTATTATTTATTTTAAATACATAGTTGATTTTATGAACAAACTAACCTTGGATTACACTGAATAAATAATATGTAAACCAGAATGAAAGATAATTTAAGTGATGGGTTGTAAATGGTTATGAATGATTTTATTGAGTGGGTGTATGAATTCCTTTATACACATTAATTATGTTATTATTTTTCTACAGTACATTCAAAAAAAATTAATGTGATTTAAATTTATTTAAATATTTAAAAAAATTAAAATGAGTTGATTTTATTTTAGGTTAATGAGAAGGATATGTGTTAATTTCATGTACTTCGAATTTGATTTAAGGAATTTTTATATTTGTCTTCTGGGGGGTGAAAATATGAAAATTGTAAATGGATTTTATCATATATGTAAATCAATTTAACTAGGTTTTTGAGATTTTGGATAACATAGAAATAATTTTTCATACATATATGAGAATTGATCTTTATATAATAGATTTGTTGAGAAAATAAAATTAAAATTGTAATTGATTTTCCTAGAAAAGATTATTGATACTTGTTATATATTTTTCTGTTGTTTATCTATATTGAGATACATGATCAACACATATTATATAATTTGAATCCTCGTAACATATGAGTATTTTGAAATTTTTGGATGGAAAAAATAAAATGTTATATTACATTTAATTAGACCATAATTCATTTTTTGGGATGAAATATATTTCTAACACATTATATAATATTTATCTCTAGGTAAGAAACATTTAACCATATTTAAGAAACATTTATCAATATAAGATGATTTAGAAATAGAATATAATTTTTTCTTTTTTTTAGGAATGGTTGATCTCATATGATAATTAATAAAAATTTTATAACATTTTAGGCCATATATGATATTTTACAATGAATATTTTTAGTGTTATTTTGGAATAGAAAATCACATAAAACATATGTGATTTTACTTATAAAAACTAACAATATTTTTATAAGTGAAAATAATTTTTCCAAAATTATGAGACACTAAAGAGTAGAATTGGGGTGATTTGAATACAAATAATCGATGAAATAATCGTTGAAAAATAAATTTAATACAATCAATGAGTTATTGTGTAACTAATATTTCAACTATTGGAATATAAAATAAAATAATTAATTGATTATTATCAATATTTAATTATATGAAATGGTAATAATGTATTTTCCAGAATAATGATTATACTAATGAGTCAAATATCTCATGAAACAATAGAATGGTCCACAGTGCATTGTGATTTTTTATATGAGTATTATATATCTTGGGAGATACAATTTTGAAATATGTTGTGAAATTTTGAGTCTTGTTTAGGGAAGATGAATCAGACATGGGTGTTTTATTATAATAAGAATATATATTTTTCTATGTTTGATTCCTTTAGTATGTTTTTTATTAGAATATACATTCAGTTAAAATAAAGTAAATGACACATCATCGTAACTCTTATCCTCATATACAATAAAACATTTTCTAGTGTATAGGATACAATACCTATATGGATTAAATTTATAAATTTCATAAATGAATGAAGGAATTTAATTTAGCCACCATTGAAAATGAGAAGATGAAAATATCATGGATGATTAAATAAAAAATATTTATCCTCTAGAGGTGTGGAATGTTTAAAAAATCAAAATGTTTGTTCTAATGTGAAGAAATAGACAGACTCTCAAAGGTATAAGAATATGTAAGATCCACTTTTTATTTTACCGATAAATAATAGATTATATCGAGTTTGTCTAACATTCATTTTTTAAAATAAATAATACAATATGAAGTGAAGATCAGTAGGCCTACTATTTTCTTCTACATAGATTTCATTAAAGGTTGGTGGGAAATTAATAGAATTATAATTTATCAGTAGACTAAATTTTAATGCATGTTAAGGTATTTTCTATCGATCCAATCAGTGATTGATAAGTGAGTGAGAAATCACTAAAAGTACGTTATAATTAGTTATGAGTTAATGATAGAGGTGGGGATTGAGTTATAGGTATAATTCATGAATAAATATTTTTATTTGATGATTTATTTATTGATCAAATAGATATTTATCTTGATGATGTGTAAAATATTATATAGATCTAGTGATCAAAATTTGACTTGGACAATGCAAGATAATAATATATATACATGGTGTGAAGACATATTCAATTTATGAGTTATGTAATGAATTGAGATTACAGTGTGACACTATGAATAATGTTTTTAGTTGATGAGATTATAAAAATATAAAGAAATGGAATTTTTATATGTAGTGAGACATTAGTCATGTGTGGGAATAATCAATCATTGTTGTCCGTGATTCATTATATTATAGAAGCCATGATTGATTTGAATAACCAATATTGATAAGGATTTGGTCATAGTAGAAAATCCATGAAATTCCAATGTGTTAGAATTAAGTACATAACATGATTTGGAAGATGCATAATTTCCTAGATAAAATATAATATATATTTGGTTTTTTAAACTAGGATTATAGGTTTATAATCTAATAGAGTTAAATATTTAAAAAATATTTTGTAATTGGTAAAAATTATTCATCACCCAATTCACCCCTCCCTCCTCTCAAGAATTTACATAGATCTTATATGGAATTACATTAAGTGTTTGAATTTATTATATGGAACAATGTAAAGGTGATTATGTTATTAGTAACTATCATTTTTTTTTCAAATAATACAATCCATTAATTGAATGAAATATATGGACCATCATTCCGAAACATATGTCGTTTTAGAGATATAAAATCATTCAATATATAACTTTTCTTCTATTCTAAACAATTAATGATGCTTCAATTGATCTAAGACTAAATCTAACATTAGTATATAATTTAAAAATAATAGGTTGAAAAAATCAATGAACATGCTATTATTTTATTCTAAAATATAATTTATTTAATTTATTTTATAAGGATAAAAAGGTAGGGTAATTATCTATGGATTTTTTTGAAATGTTTAAATGATAATACATGAATTGTAAAACAGCTTGAGAAAATTAATAATGAAATATGTTAATATTTATAATATTATAAGTAAAATTTTAATTTTTAAAATATTAAAAAAAATTAATCAATTGGTTCTGTGAAGTATATGAAATGTTGGGGGGAGAGAAATAAACCAGGTACTATAATATATAAGTACATAATGAGTTTATAAGTAATTGGACAAGGAGGAGTTAAAATATTGTGTGGTTATTGTATACCCATTAGCATTAAAGGATGAAAAAAAGAATGAAAACGGTGTAAGAGAAGTAGGATTGATGTTGTTTCCTGTAATATCCCTATATCATAAATGTTAAAGAATATGATGGATGATAGAAAAAGATGGAAATGGATGACAATACTGTAACATGTTCATAGTCATCAAATTTTATCTCTTAATGAGGAATAAGTAATACATTGTGAGAAAGGCCAATGGAAAAAATCTTGAATAAGTAAATTATTTTATGATACTTGATATTACAAGGCTGACATGAATGTAAATAGAGTATATTATCCTTTTGGAATAAAATAACTTTCAATAATGAAAAAATTCATCCATTATTTACTTAATGATATTTTAGGGTATATTGAAGATATTTTCCATTGCATGAAGTTGAAATATATTTAACAACTCAAGGAATATAGAATAAACATAATTTAACCACTTTGGAAACAATAGAGATATTAGGAAGTAGCTAATGTCACAGGGGGTAAGGATGTATACTTCACATAACATATAATCACATAGATATCTTCATTGTATTTATAATTTATTATAACTATATTTTATAGACCTAAATATTTTAAATGATGACATATACCATTATCATATATTAAATTAATCAATAAAGTAAATATTTTCTTCTTATGCTCTTCCCAAATGAAACAATGTGTTGATTTCCATATTAGGATATAACATAGTAAAATATAGTGTGTTGTTGTATCTTGTTTATGTACATTATTTCCTTGGATGTTTAATGTCTAGAACGATTAATGAAATCCATATAACATAACTGAGGAAGAGGTTCAAATATCAATATAGTAAATTATTGTGTAATAGAATTTTGTTAAAAGTGTCAAATTGATCCACCACCCCCTCCAAATGAGGGTAACTAAAAGGTCATACATAGAACTATATATTTTTCTATAATTGAATTAAAAATAGATTGTTAATGAAAAAAGAGCTTTTTTTGTAATTTGTAAGCATCACAACATGGGTAGAACCCTAATTTAACCTCATCTACATCAAATAATATTAACTCTCATTATCAATTACCTTTATATTATATCTATTATAATTCAACTGAAACATATATTGTTTGATCAGATTATACAAAATATGCACCACGGGGGAGTGAATTGTGTCTTTAATAATTTCACCTAGAATCATAGTGATTGCCAAAATATTCCTTTAACTTTATCAGAATGGTTATGAAGTGGAAAATACACAGTTTGGAGAAAGAATAGATGTATAGTGGTTCGGGGATCATAAGTTCCCCATAATACTCCACCAATCATATACACCACGAGCTTGGTGATTTTCACTATCGGGTCCACTAATCAATAGATTTTCCACAACTGAGTGCAGATAGTTGACACCATTACAAGATAATGATAAAACTAAACCTTACAAATCATTAACATAACTGAATACAAAGCCTAGTATAAAAATATGGCTACTAAAAATGAAAAAATTATTTTTCTAAAAGTACTTTTCAGTTGTTCTTCATAGTTGCAGCAACACGCAACTGACCGTTGTTGGATCATCATCTTAATAAAAAATGTTATTTAGGTAATATCAGTTCTGATTTGATCTTGTTAGAAATATATCATGTAATTAAATCAGGAACTTTAACAACAATGGATCCTCAAGATCATATATGTAGAATAATAATCTTTAACACTATTCCTTTTCATCAGAAAATAGTCTAATTGATCTCAGTAGTAGCAGATCAAATAAACTCGTGTAACTTGGTAAAAATTTATAGTTTTTGAAAAACTTAAGAGCTTGTTATTCTTATCTTTATCGCAATGATCTGTCTCTATTTCTATAATTCAAAATAACACACACATATATAGAATAAATACGAGTGTCTTCCTTTTAAATTTAGATTCTCAAATTTCACCATAAGAATCGTGGTATTCAAATATTTGAATAACAGAGCAGTCATACCATCACTTAATAATCTGCATGAAATTATCCACTTAGATCGATCCCTTGAATCAAAAATAAACATATTTAAATCAGTTAAATATTTTCATTAATATTTGTATTTGAAACTTGCTTAAAATCAGCCTGACATTCCCCAAAGAGACCATTGTACGATAAAGTGTAATTTTAAATCTATGATGATAAACGTATGGTTGATGATCTATTCATCAAATATTTGGTTGATCTCAAATGTAAGGTTGATCATCCGTACTTTTCAACTTTCAAAACTTATGGTAAAATATCAATAATCTTCTCTAGGAAAACATAAAATACATGATCCATTCATCTCAATAGAACGTAAGGTTCATTATAAAAGTAAGGTTGATGATCCATTATTTTGTAAAGTAGTGGTAAGGTTCCATACTTACATAAGGTTCTTATTCCTTACTTTTCTGATATTAAAAATGTAAGGTTCCTTCCAAATGTAAGGTTCTTTTTCTATAATTTTCCGATAACTTATGCTTGATTAACCATACTTTTCTGAACACCCATAAAGTAAACATAGAATTGTATCCTTACGCTACACTCATAAACATAGGGTATGAACAGTGTTTCCAAAACATGCTAAAAATATTTCCAAACACATTTTCAAATATTTTATGTGGATTAAACTCTTTTAATATTATACAAAAATAGAAATACAAATAATATTAATATCCTAAAATATGATCAATGTAAGATCATTATAATAACAACAACGGTATTTTTGAGCAACAAAATCATCATAAAAAGATAAAGTCTTATTGAAGCAATAAATTCTCAACAATATCACCTTACCATAATAGCATAGTTTATTTTTGAAAATAACATATGATCAACAATATCCGCATTTTTATGATCACAAAACCCATGAAATAACCCATTAAATTAATTATATATAATTTAGAATTTTACAAGGATAAAATATTTTTTTATTTTAACAGAGTTATTTCAACATGAAATAAAAAATGTATTATCCATAGTTCTCCCATATATAAAGAAAATATTTTTTAAAATTTAATTAAAATTTTTTCCATCTATTAAAATGTAAAATAATAATAATCAAATGTTTATCCAAATTTCTCACATAAAGGTAAATCATAAATACAATATATAATGTTATATTGTATCCATATTTTTCCCCCTGAGAAATCGATTTATCCATTGCCTTAAAAATTTTGTTTTTATCCAAAATTCTCTCCCTTTTTGGGATATCAATAAGAATGTTAGAATAAGAAATATGAAACATTTAATGTAGTAATGAACTTATGTAAATGTTATCATAATCTATTTACCAATAATTTAATCTAGATTCTGTCATTCTAACATATATATAATAGTAAAAAATAATAAAAACACATAAAAATGAGATTCAAAAATAGTTTATCGAAAATGTATGAACACTATTGATACATGAATCATGTTTGGGATAAAAGAGTTTGAAAAAGAGTATTTCAGCAACTCTGGAAAAAATCCTTGAACCCTGATAACTATATTCTCATCCACTTCATCAGTACATCTCCTAAATGTATTATCATATCTCTTCATTCCTAGGTGAAATGAATATCTTCAATCAGATTGACTCTGAAAAAATCATGCAATCTTTCTTCATTTTCATGAGCAGATTTATCTTCTTAGTGAATCTGTGTAGTAATTGTCTGATACTTAGTTCACCTAAGGTAAGGTGATCAATAGAGAATTTATGATTTTCCAACATGATAGAAAAAGGAGTGAAATTACATTGTAAAACATGCAACTTTTCATTAATATTGCTCATTAAATTTCTAATGGCCTGGAAACTCATGATCTTATCAGGCGAAGTACCTGATGTATTTTCTTGACAGCCTGTGAAATTTACAAACTGTTGCTCTATATTTTTTTTTAATTTTTCCACATATTATTTCAGCACAATTTCAGATTTGAACTTTTCAACCTATTCTTGTAATTAATTCTTAAAAAATATTCTTCTTTCATTGAAATAGAGTTGTCCTTCAAAATTTTAAATCTCTGTTTCACTTTTTCTAACTCTCTTCTTCACAAATAATTCTCATCTGTAGCTCTATTAAACTATCTGACATGTTCTTTAACATGATCTGACATATAATAAGAGGCACCATATGATTTATTCACAACTTGATCTACTAAAAAATTAGAAAATATTGAGCATTGGATCTCGGATCTAAAATCTTCTGCACTAGTTGCTCAACCGATTTTTCATCAGTGTCATGAAATGGCTCTTCCATAGAAAACATTTCATTTAAATCATCAGTGCAAAAATCAAATGGACTCTTTCCTCTATTTAAATTTTAATCAGGTTGTTGATCCTCGTGATCATCTACATTATCTTCCCCTAAAAAATGTTCTTCTACAAATGTATCTTATTTAATGACTTCAGTAGGTTATGAAGACTATTCTTGAATAGATTTAGTTCGAGACACATCAACTTATACAAGATCCACTATTGATTGAGGTTCAAATTACACATTAATTTGTGGTACCACCTCAATCTGAGAAACATCTTACCACAAAAATCTGTATCATAAATTATCTCTATTTGTAACATCATTTGTTTGAATAGGATCATCATCATATTGAATCGATCTGTACCTTTTCCTATGAAGTCACTCTTGACTTCCCTCATCACCAGTTGCATCAACTGCTTTAAATATAATTATTATTGATGTTTTGAATAATAAATGTTTTTTTATTTTTCTATTCTATATTTTGTTTTCCCAGTTTTGTCTCCCTGAGCAGACTCCGGATCTTCATCAGCACCAACATACATAATCATTACTTCAATAGTGCTCCAGAAAAATACTATTTTTCATAATGTTTCAGCATTGAACATGTTACTGTTATGAAATCACACTCTATAATCTAATAATATCACCACATCAGACATAAACACTAATTTTTAATTGAAACTCCCATAGGGATAGTAGTTTAGTCTCACCTCTAGTTGACAATAGTAGTTCAAATACCATTCCATATAACTTGGAAAATTCAACATTATGTTACTCAGAAAAAAAATCAAATAAATATTAGGATAAATTTTTTTCTCCATTCCAGACATCCTCAAGGCAATTCATGCATGAAAAAACATTTCATGAATTTTCAGATCTCGCTCAAAATCCTTAACTATCATTTTTTGGATATTCATTGAACCAAATAAAAATGAAACAATGTCCTCTGAAATATGTTCATTATCTCCAATTTATTTCAAATAAATTTTATAAACTCCCTCCTGATGGGTAGTTTAAGATTCTATCTATTTATAAAGAAGAAATAGAAAAATAGTGATTTTCAATTTTCACGAATTTGGAGTCATCTATATAGTGAAGACTAAACTGAACAGATGTAACAGAATTTCTCAACTCTACCTCATACATAAATTCTATGTTTTCATCACTGAACGTTTGTTCTAAATTATGAAAATCCAAATCTTTCTAAAATGTTAGATTGGTCTGGTATAAATATTTGAAATCAATTACTTTTCCCTGTAAGATCTTCCTTCCTACCAAGCATTGATGCTTTGTGTTACTAGATTCTTCATCCTCAATTCTCTTTGTCCTTGACAATTGTATCTCAATGTTTTGAAGGCTCAAAGGATTAGGGTTTTGAAGGTTCATTTAATGATAGATGAAGGCGGTATGTGTTTAGGTGAATAGAAAGGTTTTATGAAAATGAACTAGTTTGGAATTTTAAACGGATTATGAAAACATTGATTCCTATGTCATTACATACATAATAATCATTCTATTATTTATAAAAAACATATGTGAAATGAAAGAAAAAATGAAATAAAATTTATAGTAGTATAGATGAAATTTTGAACAAATATTTAAATTTATTAAAATAGTGAATATTAAAATAAAATAAGAATAAATATAATAAAATATTTAAAATTAAAATTAAAATTTAATTTAAAATTAAATAAACTTATATCCTACATAAAAAAATCAAAAAATCTAGTGAAAGGTGGTTTTGTAAAAATATCAACTAATTGAATTTCAGTACATAAAAATTCTATGAAAATATTCTTTTTAAGAACATGATCTCTTAGAAAATGATGTCTGATATCAATATACATAGTCATATAATTATTAATATGATTTTTTAAAATATTTATTGTGATTGTATTATCACATAAAATAGGTGTATTATTTTAATTTAGTCCAATATAAATAATAGTATTTTTCAACCACAAAATATGTGCACAACAAATGCCTGCAGACATGTCCCAAACCAGGCCATGTCATCATCCGACCCAGCACTCGACCCAATCTGTAGCATGGCACAAATGGCGTTCACGATCCACACGGGTTGGAACAAGTGCTCGAGTATAAAGAGTAACACATGGGAATGATTTACCTAAAATAAGAGACATAGAACTGCTAGCCAGTTGAATAAAAATAAAACTGTGAAGTGACAACCAAACATACCCTTAAACTGAAATCAACATCAATGGTTTACAACATGAAGAAACATACAAAAGAAAACGACATCAAAACAAACTCAAAATCAAACTAAAACCTCCAAGAAACAAGATAATTCACATCCACAAGTTACCAACACCAACCTGCACGAAAAGACCAAGAACATCTAGAACCAAACTCACTATGCATGATTTCACAACCTGGAATACACAAGAAAAAAGGTCTATATACACCCAAGTTTGTATGTCGGGTGTTAACCAAGATCCCTTTAGGAAGTCACCCAATAAAATGGATCCATGCCACAACATCAAAAAGAGAATTTAACATGCTCATTTAAACCACACTTTTTAAAAAGCTTTAAGAAAAACATTTAAAAATTGAAAGTGAAAAGAAAAGAGTACTAAAATAAAATCCATTTCATAATACTGCTTTAAAACAGAAGAGGAAATTTATAAAGAACATGCACATACTGAAGTGGTCCTCCATATGCTAACTGAGGGCTCCACTCCATGAATAGTAGAGGACTGTGGGTAAATCCCCTAATGTTTTTCTAGCTTGAGTGGGACCCTAGAAACTCATGTCTCGGTGAAACGTGGCATATAAACCACGAACCTTAAAAAATGTGGCTTAGAAGACCATGACCCTCAAAAAATGTTGATTATAAGACCACGACCCTCAGTAATTCATCGGTTTATTTAGTGTTGCCATCGTCAATCCAGCTATGTGAAATAGGGATGATACAAATCCGGATAACTAGCGCTCTAGTTCTAGTCTTCCCACCTATATTCCCAGGATTTTCCCTTGTGCTCAATCAGGTTTCACATTCACATTGTATGTCTCATTCTCATATCACAGACCAAACATGATATTTCACACCAAATTCAGCATTTGAATACCCAAACAACATTTCAAAAAATCACGCACACCAAAATACCTTTCAAAAAATATATTTTTTGTTACCTAATCATTTCGTAATTCCCCATTTGGAAACACCCAATGATGAACATAAACAATTCGCAAAACTTAGAAAGCATTATTTACATAACACAACAAGGGATAACACAAATAAACACACCCAATTACAAATATGAGAGTCATTCAAAACACTTTATTAACAAATTGTTCTTAAGACTAGTTTTACACCAACTACACAATTATCTGAACCATTTTCACATCTTATAAAACACCACCAAGCGACGTAAGTAGGGTTTACACCAAAAACATTTCTCATTTTACATAATAAAATACTACATTAAAAACGAATTCTAATTCAACTCTTTTAAAAAAATAACACTTTCATGCCATCTAAATAAGTCAAAAATCATTTGAGCAATCCCTGGAATCATTTCAATAAAACACAAGAAGACTCCACACGAAAAACCACTTTGAAAAAGCCACCATTATTTACAAGGCAAATTTTTTTTCTCAAAAACATAACCAAGAAAACACTCTTAAAATGATTCGATACACATTAAAAATTCACATTTGTACATAGACAACTCAATTACCCATAAAAACTAATTTTGCACCAACCAAACATCACCATTAACCCAACATGAACACATTGCACCAAAACAACACAAATTTTTACGTGCAAATACTGTTTTAAAAACAATTTCAAACTCAACTATTCTAAAACATCATTTTTACTATATAAACAATTGATTAAACAATTTTAGGATTTACCTCAATATGGTCGAAATGAAAAACACGAACATTTATAAATAAAGTGAAATTTTCATAACTTATGCAAGTCAAATAATTTTGAAAATGTATTTAGCACAACCTATAAAGAACAACCAAGCATTTATACAACAAAAAACGTATAAACAACAAGACCATACTATTTTAGAAATTCAATTTCATCACACAATCATGCAAAAACATTCTAAACATAGATCACATCACACAATTAAATCATAGATCATATTAAATTAAATAAACAGCCAAATTAAATTATCTAAGAGATGTGAAGGCATGGGACCACCTACATATGGTGTCAAAGACCCCAAAACTCATTACAAAACATCAATCGCTTGTCCTTTGCACCAAAAGACCCTAATGCGAACCCGCAAACATGAATTCGAACTGAAAACTTCAAGCTAAAACCCCCAAAATCAGAACATAAACCTACTGAAAAAAACATCAACAAAACTTTAAAGAGAAAAAAACAACAAGGAGAAAGACATAACCGAGGGTGGGGGTCAACGCAGGTGACCACCTGACAACAGCATGTCTGGAGGAGGAAACGAGTGGTGTGCGCAAGAGGAGGCTAGCGGGATCGAGGAGCAGGTGGACCGAGAGGGTGACGGCGTGGTAGGTGGATGGGAGAAGCTGGGAGGGGCGCGCTGGGTAGGGTGAAGGGGTGAAATGCACATGGTGGATCTGGGAGGAGGAGGAAACGTAGGATGGAGGCCCAGCGTAGTGGGATGTTGGCCAAACGGGAGGGGAAGAGGCAGAATAGCAAGGTTCCCGGGGGTGTGATGCAAAGTGGAGGTGAGGATGTGGGTTGATGAGCAAGCTGGTGAGGGGGCTCTAGTAGGGTCTCCACTGGGAGGGAAGAGAGGGATGGTTGGCGAGGGTGGAGTGATCCAGATGAGTCCGAGGGGGTGGGGGGTGGGGTTCATGAGTAGAGCCGATGAAGGTGGAACACGATGTTGGGTTACAGGGAATAGGGGGGAGGTGCGGTACGACCCAACCCTAAGGGGACAAGAAAAAAAAGAAAATGAAAAAAAACAAAAGAAAAAGAAAACTAATAATAATAATAATAATAATAATAATCCCAATTAATAATAACAATAATAACTAAAACAAGAGTAATAATAAAAAATAAAATAACATAATTTTCATCATTAATATAAATAATAATAATACTCAATATAATTAATAATATCCTAAAATATTATTATTATTATTTCCATTAAAATAATTCATTATGTTAATTACATTTCTCTAATTTTACTTTTATTTCAACCTTATTAATCAATTAATTATATTTACTTATTACTATTTCATTGTATTTAATTAGTTTTACGCCTGGTAGGCATGTGAGGAACCGAGCAAGGTCGCCCGTCTTCGACAATGGCGCGTCGAACACTATCAAGGCCTAGACACATATTAATTAGCGCAACAGCGCAAAACACCTGTCGGGATCGACCCTCATTTAATATAAAAACAATGATAATAATTAGGAGATCATAAAATTATAAGATAAAAATAGAAATTATAAATATGACGCATCACAATGTCTAGGTGTGACAATTATCCCCACCATAAAGCTTTCCATCCCCGGAAAGCCACAACTAGGACCGAGACCCAATGTAATAAACAACACCCCCATTAAAGTTCAAAGAGTATCCCAAAAAACATCAAGTGAAAATAAGAAAACACAATTTTCATAGAGAGAGTGACTCAGAGACAACTTCAAGAAACTCGTAAAAAGACTATTAGATACATGTCGCCCACCCCCAAAGAGATAGAACGCCTCCAGTTGACTGATCAAGGAAGGAAACTCTCACACCCACAGAAACCAACTTCACTAACCAAAGAATATCAAACATTATAAAACAAAAACCACAACATTTTTCTAGAATAAAAAAACAAGGTCATGCCACGTTCTAGGAAAATTCTAATCACTTATCACTAATCCATCTTTAGAAACATAGCCAAAAGGTCAACCTGGGGATGTCTTAGGGGATCCCCATCATTAAGAACCTACCAACTCCCAAGACAAGGTTGGAAAACTAACACGGGGAGGTATGAGAATACTCCCCACCATTATGAAGATGACCAACACTGATTCAAATCGAAGACATTTAAGAGAGACCTATTACGGGTCTCCCCACCATTAGAGCTGATAGAAGATACAAAACCTTGAAAATTTTCAAATGGTGACCAAACCGCCACCACAAGGGGCAGGGAGCGCTGGCGCAAACTACAGGGGCGACAAAACCACAGCGGAAGACAAACCAACATATCCACATCCCTAGATGTTCACTATTCAACTTTGAGACCAATTTACCAAACATACCCCATAAGGAACACTAAAGCAAATACATATAGTGGGACGCAACCCCCCCCCCCCCCAATACATTAAGAAAACGAGACGACCACGCCTCCACATAGTCGCGGAAACCATTCGCAACCAGACGGTTCGTTCGGAGTAGAATAACCACAGAAAACAATTTGAAGTATCATTACATTCAACACCTATTACAGAAGTAAAGTAGAGGTCCCATACACTCCTGAGGTTCATGACCTTGCTCCAGCTTCACTCCGAGGCCTATGGCTAGAGTCCTGATGTTTGAAGCATCTCCTTCCTCACAGTCAGGTATTGAAGACTCCCGAACAGAGCTTCTCCTTTTTGGTGCCTCACACAAACACACTTCAACCGAGAAAACACTGGAAAATGCAAAACACCATGACATCAAACTACTCCCTCCTGACACATCCACAAAAACAGGTGTTTAGAGGATGCGCATGCATCACCTTTCACCTTAACCAAGAAAATTAAGAATGAAAGATGCAGAACAAACACTCCCCTTTAGACAAAAAAATTAGAACTCCCTGATAGGACACAATCTTATGAAAATATGGATTCTAGAAGGATCCTACGAAATCCACACTTCTAGTTGAAGATAAATCTTTCTACAAGATGTCACCAAACATGACTCGTGAGGCCAATGAAAACACTACGAGCCTTTCACCCTTCCCCACTATAATTTATTTCACCGTATCCAGGGGACCTTCAGACACAACGGTGTCAAAATTCATACCCAGCGACTCAGAAAACTCAACGAGATCAAAACTCCCTTCAACTCCCTTCACATCAGTCATCCCACTGTGAGAGGATCCATTTAGATGAAAAAAGGGGAGGTGGGTTCAATTCAAGAATTCATGAGGAGAGTCGTCTTATCAATCGGATGGATGTCCAATTGGGAATTTCTCCTGGCCACACTTCAATTGCATGTTAACACTTTATGGGGGGTGTACACTAGTCAAGAAAAAAATGATGGACCCAACCAAACTAGTCCAATGGTCAAGCCATACCATAAGGAAACAGTAAACATGCAGGGGGAACCACTGCAAAGGAATCCCGAAGCACTTTCATTATAATTCACGAACCACATGCTTGAACCCCAATTTACAAAAAAAAAATTCAAACTCAAGACACAAATATGTTAAATAGGATTCTCGTCTCAAAACTCATCACACCCAAAATTTACAAAACAACAGGACAAACCACACGATCCCTAGTAATTTAAAACTAAATATTTTATTTTAACAAACCTTTTGAAAATAAGAAAAGCTAGTAGGTTACAGAAACACCAATGGTGTCCCATGGGCCTCACACATGCATGTTCTTGTACCACACCGACACCCACCTCATATCCATCTAGGAATTAATCTACTCATTCCATTGACCAGTTCTCCTTCCATATAAGCTCATGTATGTGGTTTCCCACGAAAACACCAAGGATCAAAACAAAATCCTTCCATTTTTTTCAAAATCAAATCATTCAACCTATTCTTTTCAAACATTACTCACTGTCTTCTTTTTAATGAGCTTCATTTCAAAAAAATTTCCATGACCAAATTATTTTTACATAATAACCAGATTTCTAAAATTCCAAAACAAAGAAATGTGGAACAATGAATGTGAAAACTAGTATCAGTGAGTGACTGGAACATATGGTTGGTGGCCATACTCCAATCATTCCACAAGCACGGAGAGTATTCTAGGACAGCATCTCCAGCTCCACATGGCTTTCTAGACCCTGCGAGCTCACTGGGACCACTGATCCTACACCGTTTTATCCCTCTAAACAAAATTAACCCCAAAAACTAAAGATGTAGAAAAACATCAACTTACATTGGTAACTCAAGTCCCGCCATGATGTGTGATGGCCAGGAACCATACTAGTAGCCATGACGTCGAGGCCTGTCAACCTTAACCCCAGTCTACCATGACTCTGTCCTAAAAAAATGGCCCAAGAGAGCAAACCTGCCCTCTGATACCATTTTTTCATGAACCAGACCAGTTCTCCATCCGACCCGGCACTCGGCCTGGTCCGCGGCATGGCCCGATTAGCTTTCTCGATTAGCACGGACTGGAACAAGTGCACGGGTATCAAGAGTAACACATGGGAATAGTTTACCCGAAATAATAGACATATAACCACTGAAAATTTTAATTAAAATAAAACTATTAACTGACAACCAAATGGAAACATAAAATAAAATCAAATTTAATGGTTTACAACATGAACCAACATTTCAAATTAAATGACAACAAAAGAAAATCAAACTCAAACTCAAACCTCCAAGCTACATGAGAAGTCGCATCCCCAAGCTACCAACACCAACCTGCACAGGAATACCAACAACATCCAGAACTACCCTCACTAGGAACGATGTCACAACCTAGAATACACAAGAAAAAAAGGTCTACATACACCCAAGGGTGTTTGTAGGGTGTTAGCCAAGATCATTGTAAGAAGTCACAGAATAAAAAGCATCCATTCCACAACATCAAAAACAAGATTTTAACATGCTCATTTAGAACTGCACTTTTTAAAACGCTTTTAAGGAATTTAATTAATAATTTAAAGTGAAAAGAAAAGAGTACTGAAATAAAAACCATTTCACAACACTAATTTAAAACGGAAGAGGAAATTTATAATGAACATGCACATACTCAAGATTTCCTCCATATTCCGATGGAAGGCACTGCGCCATGAATAGTAGAGCACTGTCTGTAAATCCCCTAAGGATTATATAGCTCGAGTAGGACCCGAGAACCACGTGTCTTGGTGAAACGTGGCTTAGAAACCACAACCCACATGAAACGTGGCTTAAAAGACTACGAATCTCAGAAAATGTGACTTAGAAGACCACGACCCTCAATAATTCATATGTTTTGTTAGTGTTGCAATCGTCAGTCCCGCTAAGTGAAACAGGGACGATACCACACTGGATCACTAGTGCACTACTTATAGTCCTCCCACCTAGATACCCGGGGTTTTCCCTTGTGCCCAATCAACTTTCACATTCACATAGTATATTTATTTCTCAAATCACAAACCAAACAAGATATTTCACACAAAAGTCACCATTTCCATACCCAAACAACATTTCAGAAACTCACGAGCACCAAAATAACTTTCCAAATATATATTTGTCATTACCAAAGCATTTTTCAATTCCCCATTTGGAAACACTCAAATATGAACATAAAAAATTTTAAAAACATAGAAATCATTATTTAAATAACTCAACAAGGGAAGACAAAAATAAACAAATCCAATAACTAGTAGGAGATTCATTCAAACCACTTGATTAATAGATTTTCCTTAAGACGAGTTTTACAATAACTACACAATTATCTGAACCATTTTCACCTCTTATAAAACACCACCATGTGACATATGTAGGGTTTAAACCAAAAACATATCTCATTTTATATAAAAAATTACTGCATTATAAATGACCTGTAATTCATCTCTTTAAAAAAATACCACTTTCATGCCATCCAAATAAGTCACAAATCATTTGATCTATCTCTGAAATCATTTAATGAAAACCCTAGAAGACTCCACACCAAAAACCACCTTGAAGATGACATCATTATTTAAAAGGCACCATTTTTTCTCAAAAACAAAACCAATACAACCATATTAAAATGATTCGCTACACATTAAATAATCAATTTTAGACATACACAACTCAATTACCCTTAAAAACTATGTTCGCACCAACGAAAAATCACCTAGAACCCAACATGAAAACATTGCACCAAAACAACATATATTTTTATGTGCAAAGACCATTTTAAAATCAATTTCACACTCAACTATTATAAAACATCATTTTCACCATATAACCAATTAATTAAACAATTTTAGGATTTACCCCAATAAGGTTGAAATGAAAAACATGATTATTTCTAAAGAAAGTGAAATTTTCATGACGCATGCATGTGAAATAATTTTTAAAATGCATTTTGCAAAACATATAAAGACCAACCAATCATTTATACGACAACAAACATATAAAAAACAAGACTATACTATTTGGGAAATTTGATTTCATCAAAAGAGCATGCCAAAAATTTCTTAACATATATCGCATCACGTAATTTAATCGTAGAACATATTAAATTAAATAAAAAACCAAATTATATTATCTAAGAGATATAAAGGCATGATACCACCTATATATGTTGGTGAAGACCCCAACACTCAGCGAAAAACTTCAATCGCTTGCCCTTTTCTCCACAAAGAACCTAATGAGACCCCAGAAACAAGAATTCAAACTGAAAACATCATGTTAAAACCCCCAAAATAAGAACATAAACCTGGTGAAAAAAAACATCAAAAAACATGAAAGAAAAAAAAGAAAGGAGCAAGACATAACTGAGGGTGGGGGTCGACGCCGGTGACCACCATATAACAGCATGTCGGGAGGAAGAAATGAGTGGTGTGCATAAGAGGAGGCCAGCGGGTTCGAGGAGAAGGCATACCAGGAGGGTGACTGCCTGGTGGTTGGCTGGGTGAATCTAGGAGGGGCGCGTTGGGTAGAGGGCAGTGGTGCAGCAGGCATGGTAGATCCGAGAGGAGGAGGAAACACAAAATAGAGGTGTAGTGCGGCTGGCTAGTGTCCAAATTGGAAGGGAAGGGGTGGCACAGCGGGGTTCCAGGGGGAACAGTGCAAATTGGAGGTGAGGATGTGGGGGGTGAGCGAGATGGTGAGGGTACGCCGGTAGGGGCTCCACCGAAAGGGAAGAGAGGGAGTGTCAGCGAGGGAGGGGTGATCCAGGTGAGTCTGGGGGGGGTCCCGAGTTGAGCCGAGGAAGTGGGAACACGATGTCGGGTTACATGGAATATGGGGAGGTGCTCCGCGACCCAACCCAAAGGTGAGAAGAAAAAATAGAAATGAAAAGGAAAACTAATTAAAATAATAATAATAATAATAACCCCAATTAATAATAATAATAATAACTAAAAAAATAGTAATAAAATAATATCATAGTTGACATCATTAATATGAATAATAATAATACTCAATAATAATTAATAACATACTCAAATATTATTATTATTCCTTCCATTAAAACAATTCATTATGTTAATTACATTTCTCTTATTTTAATTTTATTTCGACCTTATTATTCACATAATTTTATTTCGTCATTACTATTTCATTTTATTTAATTAGTTTCACGCTAGGTAGGCATGTGAGGAATCGAGCGAGTTCACCCGTCTTTGACAACGATGCGTCAAACACTATTAAAGCTGAAATGAATATTTATTAGCGCAAAAGCGCAAAACCCCAGTCGGGATCAGCCCTCATTTCATATAAAAAGAATAATAATAATTAGGAATATGTAAAATTATATGATAAAGAAAATAGAAATATGACACATCGCAAAGTCCAGGTGTGACAATTCTCCCCACCATAAAGCATTCTATCCCCGGAATGTCCCAACTAGGATCGAGACCCAAAGTAAGAAACAAAACCCCCTTAAAGATCAAAGAGGATCCCCACAAACATCAAGAAAAAAGAGGAAAATGAACTGTGCACAGAGAGAGCGACTCAAAGAGAACATCCAGAAACTCATAAAAAGACGTTCAGATACATGTCCCCGCCCAAAAGATCTAGAACGCCTCCAGTTGACTGATCAAGGAAAGTAACTCTCACACCCACGGAAAACAACTTCACAAACCAAAGAATCTCAAACAATATAAAAAAACAACACCATTTTTCTAGAATGAAAAAACAAGGTCAAGCCACTTCCAAGGAACATTATTATCACTTATCACTAATCCATATTTAAAAACATAACTAAAAGGTCAATGTGGCAAGTCTTAGGGGCTCCCCACCATTAAGAACCTACCAACGCCCACGACGGGGTTGGAAAACAGACACAGGGAGGTGTCACATTAAAGAAATATTTTAAAGGTATTTTTCATTTAATTTACATTCTTTCTTTGTTTTGGGGGTTTCCCTAGGATTTAGGAAGGAACAGATGATTATTCTTGAATTGGGCCAAACCGTGAGCCCAATTCCAGATTAAAAAATAAATTTTTCATCTTTTATAACATTTTAATTTTTCAACATTTTTCATCCATTCAAATTCCAACTTGACCCCCATAACCTATTAACACCACCTAGGTAATTTGGAGATTTTAGAAATCAATAACCATGGTTTATTTGGGTTTTCATCTAAGGGGTTGGGCCTGCCTGAAAGCCCAATTCCTGTTTTAAAAATGAAATTTTATTTTGTTATAAAGTATTCAATATTTGGTCTCTTTTGGTGATTCTAAGTCTCACCCAAGACAAATTAACCTGGGCACGCGTCTGAACTCTCCACCCCCTCTTTGGATCTCTGGATAATCGCTATTTGGTGCCTAACTTCATAGGGTTCCTCAAATTTCCCAGATTTGAAGAGGTAAAGTATTTATTTCATAACACGCTCAATTCCCAATATTTTTCCTCCATTCCAGTTCCTAAATGATATAATCCATCTTTTTTGAACGAACCCTAAATTTTGGATCTTTTAAATTTCATCTACTGGTGTTTTGGAGTGATTACTTCAAGATACTTCAAGTAAATGATCCCGTTTCTTTCCTCTTTCAAATTAATTTCAGTTTAACTCATTGTTCTTATGGTTTCTTCGGTTATAGTTGAGTTTAATAATGTATAGAAACTAGGTTTTCGAACCTAGGGTTTAACTTTGGGATTTCCTGGCCAGTTTATGTGGTTTTAGGTTTGATCTAGTTCTCTCTTGGTGTGGCGGGGGTGGGATTTGATTTTCGCACGGAGATTCAAGGGTTTTTGTTACATTGGTAGGTGATTCCATTGTGTGTGAAATTTTTGTGAATTAGCTTGCTGTTTTCATGGTACCTTAATGTTTATTTTACTTGAATGTTTCTGTAAAAATTGGTTTAGGTTGCATTTATAATGAAAATGAATTTTAAGTTCCAATTTTTGGGGAAATTAGGGGTTTATCATTCAAATCTTTTACTAGTTCATTTTGGGCTGGCCCATAACTAAATTATTTATTTCATTAAATTATATTGAACTAAAATTTGGTTTTAATGACTTACAAGTGTTAACATAGTATGAAAATTGGATATCGTAAAGAGCTTTGGGTGCAAAACAATGTGATGTTTTGAGAGGTTGTTTTATTGAAAATAAAATTATTTTATTGTGTGTTTTAAATGGTATAAAATGTATGTAGCTAATGTAAAAAATTTTGTGACCATTAGTGATATTTTATATGCCAAACGATGTGTGTTGTTTTCTGAAATTGTTTGAGCACAAAAAAGGGGAAGCATGGGTACCTAGGTGGGGCGGATTTGTACTAGTACAGCTAGTGGATCAGATGGGTTTTGTCCCTATTCCACTTAGCATCTGGATAATGGCAACTCTAACTAAACAATTAGGATGATGATTGGGGACCACTAGGTTATGGTTATGTTCCCTACTAGTGGCTCGTGCATTAGAATGGATTTTTCTATGGTTACTCAACACTGAGTTACGAGGTACATAGTGCCCGAGACGACCTAGTGCTTAGGGGTGTTCCGGATTTTGATGCTCATTAGATTTGTGGTATTTACCCTTATTGTGGGTTGTTTTTCGTAGTATGTTATAGTAGCTCACATTTCTATATAATAGGCTAAAATTATGAAATTCTCGGATTGAAAACTGTTTTCGTTTGAAAGTTCCATTTATTTGAATTTTAACACTATTTCACCTTGTGTATTAAAATTCTTGTTTTGTTCACATTGTATTGAATGCTCTTTGGAATCATCTAGTGGTATCCTATTGGGCTTAGGCTCATGCCCTACATACACCCCTTGGGTGTATGTAGACCTGCTTATGCTTGACTCATGTAAAGGGAAGGCTATGGGTGATGGCAGTGCGGGATGTTAGTCCCCATCGTTGGGGCGGAGTTGCGGAGAAGGATTGCGGGTGATGATCCCCTTGTCTTGTAGAGTCCATTGGAATGTCTTTATGTTGTAATTATTTGTTTTTAGACCACTTGTAGTGTCTTTATACGTATTTATTCAGATCTAGTTTTGTTAAGAATTGTTTAGCATGAAAATTTCAGATTCTAATAATTGATTATTTTTTTATGATTTATGCATTCATACTCGGGTAAATCATTTCCAAACTAGATTTGTTTGATACCCGGGCACTTATGCCAGCCCGTGGGGAGAGGGAACGCCCCTCGGGCCTTTCCACGGGCTGGGTTTGGTGCCGTTAATGGTGGCGACCAGATCCAGTTCGTGAAAAAATGGTATCAGAGGTAGGTTAAAGTTATTGGGTTATATTGTTATTTTGGGATGAGTCGGGATAGACAGAAGCTAGTACTGCCGGGGCTCGGGGTATTGGTTGTGAGTAGGGTTCCTGGCCCGCACCTCTCATGATAGACCTTGAGTCACCAGGGGATGTTGGAATTTACGGATTGACTTCACTTCCAGGTGAGAGGTGTTGGCTGCATACCACATGTGGAATCAGGCAGATGTGGAGTAGTTGTTTCTTTTCTTACAGGAATGTGTTTAGTTTATTTATATATGATGTATTTGATTAAAATTTTCAGAATTGTGGTATTGACTATTGTTTTGTGGTATTTTCATTTTGTAGCAACATGCCTCCCCGGAAAGCTCCCACGCACCCACATGAGGAAGCTGGAGAGAGTCCTCCCACGCCGATTGATCAGAGGCTCGTGGAGGCTGTGGTTCGGGCTATCCAAGACTTTGGACAGGGACCAGCTCCTACTCCTATTCCTGTTAGGGCAGAAGAGATAGGTCCTAGAAATGATAAAGCACAAGAGTTTCTGAAAATCAAGCCTCCTACCTTCCGAGGTAGCACAGAACCCCGGGAAGCAGAAGAATTGCTCGAAAAGATCGAGAATATGTTTGAGTTCGTAGAAACACCCGAGGATCTCAGGGTGAAGTGTGCCTCCTTTCTGTTGGAGGTTCCTAGCCGTAAATGGTGGTAGTCAGTGCTTCAGGCTGGGAAGAATGAGCAGATGCACTGGGGAGAATTCAAGGTTGTCTTCAATGAACAGTACTGCCCGGAGGTGTTGGCTTATGCCTGGTCTAGAGAGTTCATGAAACTTGTTTAGGGGAATCTATCTGTGATGGAGTATGCCAACTGTTTCGCTGTGTTGGTTCAGTATGGACCAGAAATTGTCTCTAATGAGCAAGCAAAGGCCTAGAGGGTTGAGAAAGGCTTGCGACCAGAGATATACTCCCAGGTGTTCTTGTTTAAGATGAGGGCCTATGCTGAGGTTGCTGATTGGGAGTTCATGGTGGAGATTAATAGGAAAGGAAGGGCTGGTTTCTATGGATCAGTATCATTAGTGGGCAGTGGCAGCTTCTTAGAGAAGAAAAGGGAGTGGGAGGATCATGCAAATAAAGGAGGGGCAGTTCAGGCCAATCATCCTGGAAATTTACTTCTGCAGCTTCTGATGCAAGATCGGTCGTGTGCCACTAATGTGGGAGGTCTGGGCATATCTGACCCGCATGTCATCTTCCTCTGAAGCCTTGTTACTAGTATGGAGGTATATGGCATTTTCAGCGCTTCTGTGGTGTGGCACGTCCACTCCCAAGTGGGGCAGGGTCAGTGGCATCAAGAGGAGTGCCAGCACAGTCCGAGCCATCGAGGACTGAGGGATCTCGATATGGTGGTCGTGGTAGAAGGTCTGGATCAATTTTTGGGCATTGCTAGTTCAGGGCACGACCATAGACTGGCGGTCATCCTCAGGCAGATACTGGACATCTCCATGCAGTGGATCAGTCACCAGCAGGATCAGAGGCGGGACCGTCGACAGTTCGAAGTACCGTTCTGATCGTATCTTCTATAGATACTATCTTTTTTATACTGGTGCCTCTGTTTCATTAATTTCTGGAAATTTTGTGGACATGGTGAATTTTCCAACTAAGATGATGTCTTTTGTGATGGAGTTCGTGACACCGATGGGAAAGAAGAAGGAGCAGGGACTCAGGTGCCCCTCGTGTGCACTTTATGTGTCAGGGGTCGAGATGGAGTGGGACCACTTGGTCTTAGATATAGACATTTTTTATGTCATACTTTGGATGGATTGGCTAGTACACTTACAGGAACACATCGATTGCTATAGACGACGTATGAGTTTCATGGCACCTGATGGGAGTCGTCGGGTTTTTCATGGAGAATGGGATCCATGATCAAGACGCGCAGGGCCTCCACTCCCAGAGGTGGGAAGTGTTATCTTCCAGTTATCTTTGTTTGTGCTAGAGTATGGTATTTCACATGAAGGTTCACTACCTCATGTAGTGAATGAGTTTCCCGAGGTATTCCCAGATGATTTTTCAGGTTTTCCCCCAGAGCGGGATGTGGAGTTTTCGATTGATATGGCCACGAGAACACAACCGATATCTCTTCCCTCTTATCGAATGTCCCACACCGAGTTAAGGGAATTAAAGATAAAGCTGTAAGACTTAGAATACAAAGGATTCATTTGACCAAGCGTCTCTCCTTGGGCCACTCCTGTGTTGTTTTCAAAAAGGGCTGATGGATCCCTCCGGTTGTGCATTCACAACCGGAAGCTGAATAAGGTAACAATTAAAAACGAATACCCTTTTCCCAGAACAGATTATTTGTTTGATCAGTTGAAGGGGGGGAATCGGTTATCAAAGATAGACCTGCGTTCAGGGTATCATCAACTCAGGATGAAGGAGTCAGATATCCCTAAGACAGCCTTCCGAAGCAGGTATGACCACTTTTAGTATTTGGTCATGCCCTTCGGATTGACCAATGCTCTAGAGGTATTTATGTAACTTATGAATAGGTTGTTCCATCAGTATCTCGATTCATTTGTTTTGGGTTTTGTGGATGACATTCTGGTATACTATTGTTCTGAGGAGGAACACGAACATCACTTGAGGATCGTTTTGGGTACATTACGAGATCACCGCCTCTATGAAAAGTTTTCAAAGTGCACCTTCTGGATCAGAGAGGTGAGATTTCTGGAGCATGTGATCTCATAGCATGGAGTTTCAGTGGACCCTGAGAAAATTAGTGCAGTCATGTCGGGGGAGAAACCGAAGAATGTGTTCGAGATCAGGAGTTTTCGTGGCTTGTATGGTTATTACAGATGATTCGTTCGGGATATCTCTCGTCATGCTTCACTGGTGACTTCCATCACCCAGAAAGGGGTGAAGTTTGTATGGGTTCCAAAATGTCAGGCGTCGTTAGAGGAGCTAAAGAGGCGGCTGAATACCACCCCCATGCTGATTTGTCCAGAGGTTGTAAAGGGATATGTGGTCTATTGTGATGCTTCAGGTATGGGTCTTGGGTGCATGATTATGCAGGATGATCATGTGGTCATGTATGGCTCTCACTAACTTTGACCACATGAAAAGAACTACCCGACCCATGACATGGCGTTGGTATCGGTGATGCATGCTTTGAAGACGTGGCGTCACTACCTCTTTGGAGAGAAGTTTGTGGTATACTCTGATCACAAAATATTGGCTTATATATTCTCGCAGAAGGACCTCAACTTGAGGCAACGTCGGTGGATCAAGTAGTTTCAGGGGTTGGACTTTGACATTGTCTATACCCCAGGCAAGGGTACTGTAGTGGCCAATGCATTTAGCAGAATAGTTCCAGTGCAGGCTTTGAGGAAGTCTAGTGATCAGTGGACATTGATGGGTCTCTTTTCTCAAATGCATGTGGAGACCAGGGAATACAGTGGAGGGGAATTCTTGGCAAGCGTCCAGATGAATCCTTCTCTATTGGAGTTGATTCAGCAAGAACAACCCAGTGATGATATTTTTCAGTGGTCGAAGCAGTTCCTTCATGGTGGGGAGACATCCTCTAATTGGTCGTCGTCTCCCGAGGGAATATTGTGCTTGAAGGGCCGTTTAGTAGTGCCATTATCTCTACAGAAGGTGGTGATGCAAGATAGCCACCAGTCTTAGTGGGATATCCATCCGGGTGCCACTGAGATGTATTATGATGTTCGTTGGTAGTTTTGGTGGCCTGGTATGAGACGAGACATATCAGACATTGTTTCAAGATTCTACACATGTCAGCACATGAATGTAGAGCACCAAAGGCCATCCGAGTTTCTCCAACCACTACCCATTCCTACCTAGAAGTCGGAAGAGGTCTCTATGGACTTCATTGTTGGGTTACCTTGTACACCTCAGGGTATGAATGCTATTTTGATGGTGATTTATCGTCTGACCAAATCATCCCACATAATTCAAATAAAAGATACAACTAAAGTAGATGAGTTGGGCCATTTGTATCATCATGAAGTGGTGAGACTCCATGGTGTACCATCAGATGTTGTCTCAGATAGAGACCCCCACTTCACTTCTCAATTTTGCGAAGGCATTTAGAAGGCCATGGGGTCTCACATTAAGATGAGCACGACATACCACCCTCAGACAGATGGACAGAAAGAGCGGGCGAATCAGATTTTGGAGGACATGCTTCGTGCATGAATCCTAGACTTTGGAGGTTCTTGGGATATCCATTTGGGATTGGTTGAGTTTGTTTATAATAATAGTTACCAATCCACGATTCGAATGGCCCCTTCTGAGGTGCTCTATGGTCGGCCTTGTCGGTCCCCCCAATGTTGGGATGAGGTAGAAGAGACCTCACTGTTGGGGCCGAGACATGTGCACGAGACTTCTGAGAAGGTCAAGTTGATCAGTTAGCGCTGATTGACAGCTCAGAGTCATCATAAATCTTATGATGAGCGGAGGCGTCAAGACCTAGAGTTTTCTGTGGGTGACTGGGTATTCTTAAAAGTGGCCCCTCGTTTGGTCCATCGTCGATTGAGGAAGCAAGGTAAGGTGATGCAACGGTATATCAAGCCCTTTGAGATCCCTGAGCGTATTTGAATGGTGGAATATAGATTGGCCTTTCCTTCTTAGTTGACGTCTATCCATGATGTCTTCCACGTCTCTCAGTTGAAGAAATACAATCAGGATCCATCCCATGTGTTGAGTTGGGAAGAACTGGAGATAGAGCCTGACTTGTCTATCGTTGAGAGGCTGGTGAAAATATTAGAATCCCAGGAGAATATAATTCGAGGGAATTCTATTCCTTTAGTCCAGGTTTTATGGAAGCATGGAAATGATACACATGAGACATGGGAGTGAAAGTCATGGGTCGAGGAAGAGTACACATTCTTGTTTTCCAACCGAGATTCATGTTGACTTTCTAGGGTGGAAATTCCATCATGGTGGGGAGAATTTTCACATAAAATACATATTTTAAAGGTATTTTTCATTTAATTTACATCCTTTCTTTGTTTTGGGGGTTTCCCTAGGTTTTAGGAAGGAATAGATGAGTATTCATGAATTGGGCCAAACCGTGAGCCCAATTCCAGATTAAAAATTAAATTTTGTATCTTTTATAACATTTTCATTTTTCTACATTTTTCATCCATTAAAATTCCTACTTTACCTCCACTAACCTATTAAGACCACCAATGTAATTTGGAGCTTTTAGAAATCCATAACCATTATTTATTTGGGTTTTTATCTAAGGGGTTAGGCCTGCCCGAAATCCCAATTCCTGTTTTAAAAATAAAATGTGATTTTTTATAACTTATTCAATATTTGGTATTTTTTGGTGATTCCAAGTCTCACCCAAGCCCAATTAACCCATACGGGCGATGGAGATCTCTCCCCCCGCTTTGGAGCTCTGGTTAATCGCGAGTGGGTGCCAAACATCATAGGGTTCCTCAAATCTCCCAGATTTGAAGAGGTAAAGTCTTTATTTCATAACTCTCTGAATTATCAATCTCTTTCCTCCATTAAAGTTCCTAAATGATCTAATACATATTTTTCGAACGAAACCTAAATTTTGGATCTTTTAAATTTCAGCTACTAGTGTTTTTGAGTGATTACTTCAAGATATTCAAGTAATTGAGCCCTTTTCTTTCCTCTTTCAAATTACTTCGGGTTTAACTCATTGTTCTTATAGTTTCTTCGGTTATAATTGAGTTTAATAATGTCCAGAAACTAGGTTTTCGAACCTAGGGTTTAAATTTGGGCTTTCTTGTCCAATTTATGTGTTTTAAGGATTGATCTAGTTCTCTCTTGGTGTGGCGGGGTTGTGATTTGATTTTCGCACGAAGATTCAAGGGTTTTTGTTACGTTGGTAGGTGATTCCATTGTGTGTGCATTTTTTGTGAATTATCATGCTATTTTCATGGTACCTTAATGTTTATTTCACTTAAATGTTTCTGTAAAAAAAATTTAGTTGCATTTATAATGAAAATGATTTTTATGTTCCAATTTTTAGTGAAATTGGGGGTTTTCATTCAAATATTTTATTGGTTCATTTTGGGCAGCCCCATAACTGAATTATTGGTTTCATTAAAAGGGATTGAACTAAAATTTTGTTTTAATGACTTAAAAGTGTTAAAATAGTGTGAAAATTGGATATCTTAATGATCTTTGGGTGAAAAACAATGTGATGTTTTGAGAGGTTGTTTTATTGAAAATAAAATTATTTTATTATGTGTTTTAAATGATATAAAATGATTTTAGCTACTATAAAATTTTTTGTGATCAATAGTGATATTTTATATGAAATATTATGTGTGTTGTTTTCTGAAATTTTTTGAGCACAAAAAGGGGGAGCCCAGGTACCTAGGTGGGGGGGATTTGTACTAGTACGGCTAGTGGAGCGGATGGGTTTTGTCCCTGTTCCACTTAGCATCTAGATAATGAAAACTCTAACTAAACTATTTGGATGATTATTGGGGACCACTAGGTTATGGGTATGTTCCCTACTACTTTCTCATGCACGAGAATGGATTTTTCTATGGTCACTCCACACCGTGGTACGAGGTACATAGGGCCCGAGATGACCTTGTGCTTAGGGGTGTTCCCTATTTTGATGCTCATTGTATTTGTGGTATTTAACCTTGTTGTGGGGTGTTTTTGGAAGTACTTTACAGTATATCACATGTCTATTTAATGTTCTAACACTATTAAATTCTCAGATTGAAAACTTTTTTCCTTTGAAAGTTGCATTTCATTGAATTTTAACACTATTTCACCATGTGTATTAAAATTGCTTGTTCTGTCCACATTGTATAGCATGCTCTTTGGATTCATCTGGTGGTATCCTATTGAGATTAGGCTCACACCCTACATACACCCCTTGGGTGTAAGTAGACCTACTTATGCTTGACTCAGGTAAATGGAAGGCTACGGGTGATTGCAGTTCGGGATGTTAGTCCACATCGTTGGGGCGGAGTTGCGGAGACGGCTTGCGGGTGATGATCCCCTTGTCATGTGGAGTCCATGGGGATGTCTTTATGTTGTCATTATTTGTTTTTAGACAACATTTAGTGTCTTTAAACATATGTTTTCAGATCTGGTTTTGTTAAGAATTGTTTAGCATGAAAATTTCAGAATCTAATAATTGATTGTTTTTTATTGATTTATGATTTCATACTCGGGTAAATCGTTCCCAAACCAGATTTGTTTGATACTCAGGAACTTGTGCCTGACCGTGGGGATAGGGAACGACCTTCGGGCCTTGCCACAGGCTGGGTTTGGTGCCGTTAATGGTGGAGTCTAGATCTGGTTCGTGACAGGATGTCTGAGCGAACTCCCCACCATTATGAAGATGACCAACATTGATTCACTCTAGAGTCATTTAAGAAAAACCTATTACAGGTCTCCACTCAATTAGAGCTGAAAGAAGATAAAAAACCTTTAAAATTTCCTAATGGTGACCAAACACCCCACCACATGGGGTAGGGATGGCCAACGGCAACTACTGGATAGTCAAAACCACATCCGAAGACAAACCAACATCTCCACATCCCTAGATGAGAACTATTCAATTTGAGACCGATTTACCCAGCATACCCCATAAGGACCGCTAAAGCAACTAACTCTAGTGGGATGCAACCCCCCAATATTTTAAAAAAAATGAGACGAACATGCCTCCAAATAGTCACATAATCCTTACGCAACCAGATGGTTCATTCGGAACAGAACAACCACAGAAAACAATTGAAACTGTCTTTAATTTCAACAACGATGACAGAAATAATGTCGAGGTCACATACACTCCTAAGGTTCCTGACCATGTGCCAGCTTCACTCCGAGGCCTGTGGTTGGAGTCTTAACGTTTGAAGCATCTCCTGCCTCGTAGTCAGGTATTGAAGACTCCCGAACGGATATTCTATTTTTGGTGCCACACACAACCACAACACAACCACAACACAACCAAGACAACAACAGAAAACGCAACACACCATGACATCTAACTACATCCTCACGACACATCCACAAAAACAGGGGTTTAGAGGATTCACATCCATCACCTTTAACCTTAACCATGAAAATTATTAATGAATGACGCATGACAATAACTCCCCTTCATACATAAAAATTAGAACTCCCTGAGAGGACACACTATTATGAAAACAGGGACTCCCAAAGGATCCTAAAAAATCCACACTTTTACTTCATGATAACTCACACTGCAAGACATCACAAAACATGACTCTTGTGGCCTATGAAAACACTATGAGCCTTTCAACCTTATCTACTGGAATTTATTTCACCATTTCGAGGAGGAATTTTAGACACAAAGGTGTCAAACTTCAAACACAGCGACTCGGAAAACTCAAAGAGATCAACACTCCCATAAACTCCCTTCACATCTTTCATCCCACTACGAGAGGATCTGTTTAGTTGCAAAAAGGGGAGGTGGGTTCAATTATAGAAATTGAGAGGAGAGTCGTCTGATCAATTGGAGGGTCGACCAATGGAGAATTTTTCATGGACACACTTCAAATGTATGTTAACGCTTAATGTGGGGCGTACAATAGTCATGAAAGAAAACCATGGACCCAACCAAATTGGTCCAATGGTCAAGACATACCACAAGAAAACACTAAATGTGTAGGGGGAACCACTGAAATGGATTCCCGAAGAACATTCAATAGAATTCACTAACCACACGCTTGAAACCCAATTTACAAATAAAAATTCAAAGTCAAGACACAAATCAGTTCAAAAGGATTCTCATCTCTACAAAAGGACACACCACACGATCCCCGATTATTTAAAACAACATATTTTATTTTAACTAATGTTCTGAAAATAAGCAAAGTAAGTGGGTTACACAAACACCAATGGTGTCCCATGGGCCTTACACATGCAAATTCTCATGCCACATCGGATCCCACCTCATATCCATCCATGAATTCATCCTCTCATTCCATTGACAACTTCTATTTCCATATACTCTCATGCATGTGGTTTCCCATGAGAACACCAATGATCAAATCAAAACACTTCCATTTTTTTCAAAACCAAAACATTCAACCTATGCTTTTCAAACCTTACTCATTGTTTTCTTTTTAAAGATCTTAATTTCAAAACATTTTCCAATACAAAATTATTATTACTTAAAAATAAGATTTCCACAATTGAAAAACAACGAAATAATGAACAATGCAAGAGAAAACTACTGTCAGTGTGTTTCTGGAACATATTGTAACACCCAGAGATTTTATAAAAAAATATTATTTTAATGTCATTAATTTCTTGTGTTGTATTCTACACCATGATTACCTTGCGCTATACGAAACACCGTATTATCTTGTAGTATACGCAACTCTATTCTTGGATCGTGTTACACACAATTTTGATAATAGTTATTCTACAAAACATTGAGTATATATATATATATTCAATGTAAAAATGAAATATGGTTGGATTCTGTTATACGAAACAACGAAGGATTCTTTCACAACACGCAACCCTGACTTGGCTTGCATTACACGCAATCACGACCTTCCTCGATAGCATGTGTCGTATGCAATACCGAGTTTTACTAAACAACGATATATTATTATAATATTATTATGAACTAGCCGTTATGAATAGTATTAACTAAAATTTGAATTTTATAATATTATTATTCATCTTACACATTTTCTAGAACATGTTATCAGAATAAAATAAATTTTTCGGGTAAAATAAGTATTTTTCAAAAAATGTAGTTTTGCCACCTTTTGATGGCACACCCACTTTAAATATAGTTTTTGACATGTTTATAAGTTCAATTTGACAAAATAAAATTCTTCTTTTGATTCAAGAAATAAAAATTTACTTTGGATAAATTTTTCATATAATTCTGGTAAATTTCATATTTTGATGAATAGTAAAAGCACGCTATATTTTAATTAAAAAAAATTTTCATCACATTAATTTATATAGTTAAATTATAATATTGAATAATTTTAATGTATAAATAGAATATATTTTTACCATTTAATATAATGTATTTCATTTGCATTGATTTTACATTAAATTCGTAGGTTAAATCAATTCATTCTTTTGCAATGTTTTAAAGAAAAACCCGTTTTCTTTCGACAATGGGATTATTTTTTATTTAATTTATGAAACTTTTGTGTATTAAATTTGGAAAAATGGATTCCATATTTGGAATCAGTGGGTCCACATTATGTTAATAAGCTACTTTTTATTTTTTGGAATTATGAATAGTAACTACGGTAAATTTTATTTACCCTAGTTAAAGGTAAATCAGGTAATTAAGGTTAAAATATAATATTATAAAATTACTATAACACAAGAAAAAATTATACTGGATGGCTAAAAGTAGACCCATATAACCTAAGGGTCGGATTAGATTCATTTTATGGGCTTTTGACCATGAAAATAATTTAATTATTATTAAAACCAAAGAAAGTGACAACATGTCAATCTCTTAAATCTTATAAGTATAATAATTTTAATTTCGTGATAAACATCATAAAAATTAGAAAATGAATAGTCTCCAGAAATATAATAAAATTTTCTACATCATAATAATTTATTTATAATTTTTAGGGATTAAATAATTATCATTAATGGTGATACATTAATGATACAGAAATTATTTATTAAGTGGGAAATAAGTAATATAGTTTTTATTGAAATAATAATATGCATTAAAAGGCCCAAAAACCGGACCAAAAATTATTGGTAGTGTATATCTACACCTTAGACATCCAATGACCTAATATATAACCGTTTGGAGCCTTATAACAGTGATTATGACACCTATATTATTTTGTTTTAAATGATGCCAAAGTTGTCACCTTCATAAAATAATAAATATAACAATTTAAATATTGTGATTTTAAGATGATAAATTCGAGTAAAAGTATTATTGTTAAATGTGATAGATTTATCTTCATCATATGATTTTATTTTTAACTTTTATGCAAAAATTAGTCTATTAAATAATTTTACAAAACTGTTGTAGTAATTATTTTATTAAGAGATAAACCAAATAAATGGTTTAAAAATAATAAAATAAATATTATATGAACTATTTAATGCGATCCAATGATTTTATAGATACATATGACCTTTATTGAATCTCTTAAAGAATTTAGTTCGAACATACATTCTGTATATATTTTATTTAAATTCAAATAAATGAATAGTGTCAAAATTTACAATATTGTTATTTTATAAAAATAACATATTATAAAATTGTTTAAAAATCACAAAAATATTTAAAAATTATAAATTTAAATTTATATGGTCTATAATTTTATAAAGTAAACAATTATTGAAAATTCAAAACAAATAAGTAATTATTTTTTCTAATTTAAAATTTAGAATTTTATTACCACAAATAAACTTAAATAGATTAAATAAGGATAAATCAAAATGATAAGGATTAAAATAAGATCCAAACATCTCTAAATTCGATTGGTTGATGATATTACAACTCTATCTCATCTAATATTCGAATGTGAGTCATTTTTTGAGGTTTTTAAGTGGGTTTAGATTTATTATAAATTAATATTTTTAGGAATTCCAAAGGTGCCCCTCTCCTCCCTTATAAAAAGGCACCTCCTCCCTCTCTTCCACACACCACATGGAGCCTTCAAGCTCGGCCAAACCCTGCCCAATTATCTTCTTCACTTCTATAGAAACATCCTAGAGGTCTTGGTCTTCTTCAAAGACCAATTTTAGTGCCCTAAGACGAGGTCTCAAAGAGGCGCTTCAAAGAAGAGGTAATTTCTGTTACCGATTCTTTCACATTTATTTCTTTTTCCACTTATTCTTATTATGTTGTTTCACTATGAAGTAATAAAAAAAGTATCACTAATATACTTATATGTTATTATAATTATGAAACAACCCTATTTCACCATCTATCCATCATACGGAAAATGAAATCACCGCGCGTGCGTACGTAAGGAATACCGTCTCCACGCCGTGGTGTAATCTATTTTCCACCACCACCTTACATGGATGGGTATAATGGTGTAAATAATAACTATATATGATTATTGTAAATTGATATTGATTCTATAATAGTATAAATACACTCCAATAAAATTCCACGATCATGGGAACGATATCATCGCTCGTGCGTACGTACGGAATACTGTCTCCACGACGCGATGAGATTCATTCTCAATGATTAACCATTCATAAATGATTATAAAGTATATATAATAAATAATCATGAAATATATTACATAATAATGACACTGAATTTTTGTGTATATATATATATATTTATTTCATCCAATTAATTCTATTCAATTCAATGAGGAAACGAAAACAACGTTCATGCGTACGTACGGCCTACCGTCTCCATGAACGGTGTATTTATTCCCATTTATCGATCTATTATATATATGTATATTCTGAATATATATTATATATAAATCATGTTTTACATTTTGGATGTTAGTAATCATGATCTATGTATTCATATGAATAATTACAAGTCAAAACACGGATGACAAATGAGACGATTTTACCCAAAACAATCTTTAACATGGAATTTACAAAAGAACGGGTAATATAAAGTCATAAGTGAACAATATATGATATCATAACAATTAATATGATTCTGTAATAAGTCAATAACATTATTTAAATCATTTTACAGGAGGTTCCGATACGTATGAAGCATATCGGACCTATGGTAAGGGAAATTTTTTCAAATCTCATTTTTATCAGAGATTGCTTATTCGTACGTATTTACTTGGGTTATCTCTATCATCCTTGTCCATGTTTTATAAATTTGTTTCCATCCTTTTTACCCATTATTTACTTTTACTACATGGTATGCAAGGAATCATTCTTTTGTTTACGTTACGAGGTACTTTTTGAATTTTCCGACAAAAGTACGAGAAGAATGTTTTTATGGTATACGGCATGAAAGGATTTTTACGGTTTTATAAAGACAAATTTTTAAGAAGATTCCTCTAATATATTTCATGACTATTTAAAAAAATTATATTCTTTTAAAATTGCATGGCATTTTGTGAAAAGAAAATGATTTTTAAGAAGAAAGTATATTTTCCACAAGAATTCATTTCAAGTGTTTTATCAAAACAATTTTTCATCTAAGATAACACTATTTCATATGTGTATGTTTCAAGTATAATATCTATATGATTTACATGGTTTCACTTTTCTTATTATGAAATGATATCAACTTCTTTTATATGGATTATGTGAGGAAGGGATGATGTTTATGAAACCCATTTTATTTATTGGGTTTTTATGAATGATGTATGTTTATTTTGTGGCACAAGTAAGAATGATTTAATTATGATATGGGTGGGACCTATATCTACCTCCAATGCATTGACTAATGATTTAAATCTCATGAGATAGACATGCCTGGAACGACCAGTTAAACCGGTTCAGTAATACAAGACTGGAATGAGGGGTGAACTCGATTCAGAAAGGGACTTTGTCCACTAAGATGGTCTTGGCAGCAATGCCATGGAAACTATGGAAATCATATCATGTTCATAATGGTTGCCACAATTACATGTTTTATTCCCATGCTATTTTATCATTCTTAATGTTTCTTTATGATCTATGCCTTACGTACTTCCATGTTTTATGTTATTTCACAAGCTTTTGATGTTTAAACATTATGTTCATGTTTTAAAGTTCAAATGTATATGGTATGTTTTATTTTATCCATGCTTACCCTTACTGAGCATTTGATCTCACCCTTTTTATGTTTTATTTTCCCCGGGATATAAAGAAAGGTTTTAGGTAACAAAAAAATGGGGAATATCTTTATGGGAGATGTTGAAGTTCTTTCACCACGATTAGAAGATTACGTTTCTTGTTTCCAAAGACACTAAACTATTACGGTGTTTGTGTGTCTATTTTTGTTATGTATTAAGTATTCCGCTAAAGTAATGTAATTTCCATGTACGTCAAGCTTTGGGTCCCTACAGTTGGTATCAGAGGAAAGGTTTAGTCAACCTTTGGAAACTAGGATGCGAAAACGTTAGTGAGATTCCAAGAGATATTTCTGAGGTATTTCTAGGGATGTCCCTAAGGATAAGTATACGTATAGGATACAGTCCTATAACTACGATAACGTTCATAGAATTTAACATAAGATGTTAGATATTGAGGATACTCCCACTTTACTATGTTGTTTTCCCTAGCATGATTTTTGCTGCTCACACTATTCTTTTTGGGTTTTAGAAAATGGCTGGAAACAGGAAGCTTTACGATAATGGAGGATATGATAGACAATGAAATGATTTTCTTCATAAGAAACCTAATGAAACGGGATCTAGAAGTCCAAAAATAGTTATTATACCTAATCAGAAATCTGATAATATGATCAATAATCTCAACATTGGTAAGTTTCCCGACTCAGATAATAAGAGAAAGATGGAGTTTAATGATGATCATAGAGGAATGAAAGTTCAATTTCCTTCATGTAAATCATGTGGGAAGAGGCATCAGGGAGATTGTTTCAAAGGAACTGGAAGATTCTTTGGGTGTGGAAAAGAAGGACACAAAGCTTGTAAGTGCAAAGTAAAAGGTTCAGTTAACACCATGGACAAGGATAATGGTATTGCTACGACATCAACAATGATTAGATGTTTCAAATGTGAAATGTAAGGGAATTATGCAAACAAATTCCCTAATGCAAAATCTCATGAAGAGAATCAGCATGGTCATATGGGTAGTATTTATGTGGATGATGATGAGGAGACTACAAATGATATATGAGCTGAAAGAAGTGTTGAAGCTCAGTCGGTTGTTTTAGAAGGTAGTGGAATGATTGTATGTTTATCCAGAGTTATGTTGTATTGTTAATGGTACTATGGAATAAAGAATCATCTAAGGATTGTTACACTATTTTTTTTTCCTAAAAGTATTTGAATGTATATTTTGAATGGTACCAGTAACCATGGAAGGTTATTCATATATTTTTGTAAAGTAGATGATATGCGCATAATGAAGGAATAAGAAGATAATGAGATGTTTGATTGTATTTATGAGCTCATGATTGATATAAGGACAAAGTGATATCTTTGTTTGAGTATATAGAATTTTGAGGATTTTGGTATGTGTAAAGTGTTAAATTTTAACTGCATTCATGTTTTCACTAAGGTTCAATGGGTATTCATTTTTCATGAGAATACATGATTAAGGCCTTCGAATGTTTGGAATGTGACCAACAAGACATATCTTATGATATATGGGGATCAACGATGGTATTAAATCTCTGGTAATCGTTTTCACTATATTATGAGAGTGGACTACAATATTATGGATAAGACTAAAGATTGGAATCGATTATGTCGGACATAAGTTAGTATTGTTTAAGGATAGATGTTTTTTCGATATTTTTGATGGGATTTATAGTAATATAGTCTTAGAAAAAAGACAACCCGTAGGACGGGCGACAGCCCATCGCGTCGGACAAGGATGTGGGAATCAAACCCACAACCAAAGTGCAACTGGCCTTTATCCCCTACCACTGGCCTACAAGAAGTCCCTGGTTAGTAGAAACTAGTTTTATATTATTAAGCGGTATGATATATGAAGTATAAGTTCATTTTTGGAACCATATATGATTAATCTAACCATAAGATGGACTTATAACTTTTGCTAACCTTTTGTTTGGAAGAAATGGAATGACCCATCATTCAATCACATGATCTTCTAACACATCACGAATAACAAATTCAACTTCATTTCTTTAAGGGATGAAGTGGAAATTGTTCAATTCACAATCAACAGTGAGATTTTACCAAAATCAAGAAAGTATTTCTTTTAATTCATCAACTTTAGGGAAATGATCTTGAAAACCAAAAATGTTGTCCTAGTTCCCTTATATCTGATGAATCAGATGATACCTTAGATAATCACAAAGCAATATCTTTTTGATTGTTGGCTTTTTTCATAGCCATGTTCTCTGCCACTCTCCATCAGAACATGATGGTTAGATTTTTATTCCATATCCATATTTTCACCTATGTTCTCCCACGTGGAAACCCAATGATGAGTTAATTTGGGTAACCGTTACATTTTATAATTTAGTTATTAAAGCCATGTTTTGGTATTCCTTTTTACAATGTGGGTTTCTATTAAACAAAATTTCTACTAGTAAACCATTTATAACCCCGATGAATTTTGAGGGTGAAATTCATTTTAAGGGGGGTAGAATGTAACACCCCGAGATTTTATAAAAAATATTCTTTTAATTTCATTAATGACTTGTGTTGTATGCTACACCAAGATTACCTTGCCCTATACGCAACACCGTATTAGCTTTCAGTATACACAACACTATTCTTGGATTGTGTTACACAAAATTTTGATAATAGTTATTCTACGCAACATTGAGTATATATATATACATATTCAATGTATAAATGAAATATGGTTGGATTCTGTTAGAAGAAACAACTAAGGATTATTTCACAACACGCAACCCTTACTTGGCTTGCATTACACGCAATCGCGACCTTCTTCGATAGCGTGTGTCGTACGCAATACCGATTTTTACTAAACAAAGATATATTATTATAATATTATTATGAACTACCCGTTATGAATAGTATTAACTAAAATTTTAATTTTATAATATTATTATTCATATTACACATTTTCTAGAACATGGTATAAGAACAAACTAAATTTTTGGGGTAAAATATGTATTTTTCAAAAAATGTAGTTTTGCCGCCTTTTGATGGCGCACCAACATTAAATCTAGTTTTTGACATGTTTATAAGTTAAATTTGACAAAATAATATTCTTCTTTGGAATCAAGAAATAAAAATTTACTTTGGCTAAAATTTTCATATTATTCTGGTAACTTTCATATTTTGATGAATAGTAAAAACTCGGTATATTTTAATTAAAAACAAATTTTTTCATCGCAATACATTATATGGTTAAATTATAATATTTAATGGTTTTAAAGTATAAATAGAATATATTTTTACCATTTAATATAATTTATTTCATTATAATTGATTTTACATTAAATTCGTAGGTTAAATCAATTCAATCTTTTGCAATGTTTTAAAGAAAAACTCGTTTTCTTTCGACAACGGGATTAATTTTGATTTAATTTCTAAAACTTTTGTGTATTCAATTTGGAAAAATGGAATCCATATTTGAAATCAGTGGGTCCAAATTATGTTAATATGCTACTTTTTATTTTTTGTGAATTATGAATAGTAACTACGGTAAATTTTATTTACCATAGTTAAAGGTAATCGGGTAATTAAGGGTAAATATAATATTATAAAATTACACTAACACATGCCAAAATTCTATTTTATGGCTAAAAGTAGACCCATATAACCTACAGTTCGGATTAGATTCATTTTATGGACTTTTGACCAGGAAAATAATTTAATTATTATTAAAACCAAAGAAAGTGACAACATGTCACTCTCTTAAATCTTATAAGTATAATAATTTTAATTTAGTGATAAACAAGATAAATCTTTGAACATTAATAGTATCCAGAAATCTAATAAAATTATCTACATAATGATAATTTATTAAGAATTTTTAGGGATTAAATAATTGTCATTAATGGTGATACATTAATGATACAGAAATTATTTATTTAGTGGGAAATAAGTAATATAGTTTTTATTGATAAAATAATACCCATTAAAAGGCTCACAACCCTGACCAAAACTTATTTTTAGTGTATATCTACACCTTATTCATCCATTGAAATAATATATAACTGTTTGGGGCCTTATAAAAGTGATTATGACACTTAGATTATTTTATTTTAAATGATGCCAAAGGTGTCACCTTAATAATTTAATAAATATAACAATTTAAATATTGTGATTTTAAGACGATAAATTCAAGTAAAAGTATTATTGTGAAAGTTGATAGATTTATCTTCATCATAGGATTTTATTTTTAATTTTTATGAAAAAAAATATGTATATTAAATAATTATACAAAATTGTTTTAGTAATTATTTTATTAAGAGATAAACCTAATAAATTGTATTAAAAATAATAAAATAAATTTTATATGAACTATTTAATGTGATCCACTAATTTTTTAGATACTTATGACCTTTTATGAATCTATTAACACTTTTAGTTCTAACATATATTCTGTATATATTTTATTTAAATTCAAATAAATGAATAATGTCAAAATTCACACTATTGTTATTTTATAAAAATAACATATTATAAAATTGTTTAAAAATGACAAAAATATTTAAAAATTATAAATTTATATTTATATTTTCTATAATGTTATAAATTAAACAATTATGGAAAATTCACAACAAATAAGTAATTATTTGTTATAATTTAAAATTTAGAATTTTATTACCACAAATAACCTTAAATAGATTAAATAAGGATAAATCAAAATGATAAGGCTTAAAATAAGATCCAAACATGTCTAAATTTGATTGGTTGATGATATTAAAATCCTATATCATATAAACTTCGAATATGAGTCATTTTTGGAGGTTTTAATGTGGCGTAAGATTTATTATAAATTAATATGTTTAAGAATTCCAAAGGTGCCCCTCTCCTCCCTTATAAAAAGGAACCTCCTCCCTCTCTTCCACACACCACATTGAGCCTTCAAGATCGGCCAAAACCTGCCCAATTATCTTCTCCACTTCCCTAGAAACATCCTAGAGGTACTGGTCTTCTTCAAAGACCAATTTTAGTGCCCTAAGAGGAGGTCTCAAAGAGGCGCTTCAAAGAAGAGGTAATTTCTGTTACCGATTCTTTCACCTTTATTTAATATTCCACTTCTTCTTCTTATGTTGTTTCATATGAAGTAATATCATCAGTATCACTCATATACTGATATGTTATTATAATTATGAAAAAAACCCAATTTCACCATCTATCCATCCTACAGAAAATGAAATCACCGCATGTGCGTACGTACGGAATACCGTCTCCATGCCGTGGTGTTATCTATTTTCCACCACCACCTTACTTGGATGGGTATAATGGTGTAAATAATAACTATATATGATTATTTTAAAGTGATATGGATTATTTAATAGTATAAATACACTCCAATAAAATTCCACGATCATGGGAATGATATCATCGCTCGTGCGTACGTACGGATTACCGTCTCCACGACGCGATGAGATTCATTCTCAATGATTACCCATTCATAAATGATTAAAAAGTATATATAATAAGTAATAATGAAATATATGAAATAATAATGATACTTAATTTTTGTATATATATATGTATGTCATATAATTAATTCCATTCAATTCAATGAGGAAACGAAAACAACGTTCATGCGTACGTACGGCCTACCGTATCCCTGAACAGTGTATTTCTTTACATTTGTCGATCTATAATATATATGTCAATTATGAATATATATTATATATAAATCATGTTTTACATTCTGGATGTAATTAATCATGATCTATGTAATCATATGAATAATTACAAGTCAAAACACAGACGATAAATGAAACAATTTTACCCAAAACACACTTTAATATGGAATTTACAAAAGAACGGATAATATAAAGTCATAAGTGAACCATATATGATATCATAACAATTAATATGATTCTTTAATAAGTCAATAACATTATTTAAATCATTATAAGGGAGGTTCGGATACGTATGAAGCATATCGGACCTAAGGTAAGGGATAATTTTGCAAATCTCATTTTTATACGAGATTGCTTATTTGTAAGTATTTACTGGGGTTATTTCTATCATCCATGTCCATTTTTTATAAAATTGTTTCCATAATTTTTACCCATTCTTGACTTTTACTACATGGAATGTAAGGAATCTTTCTTTTGTTTACGTTATGAGGTACTTTTTGACTTTTCTGACAAAAGTACGGGAAGAATGTTTCTTTTAACATATACGGCATGAAAGGATTTTTACGGTTTTATAAAGCCTTATTTTTATGAGGCTTCCTCCAAATTATTTGATGACTATTTTAAACAAAATTCTATTCTTTTAAAATTTCATGGCATTTTGTGAAAAGAAAATGATTTTGAAGAAGAAAGTATATTTTCCTCAAGAATTCATTTCAAGTGTTTTATCAAAACCATTTTTCATCTAAGATAACATTATTTCATATGTGTATGTTTCAAGTATAATGTCTCTATGATTTACATGGTTTCAATTTTATTATTATGAAATGATATCAATTTGTTTTATATGGATTATGTGATTATGTGATGATATTTATGAAACCCATTTTATTTATTGGGTTTTTATGAATAATGTATGTTTTTTTTGTGGAACAAGTAAGAATGATTTCATTATGATATGGGTGGGACATATATCTCCCTCCAATGCATTGGGTAAAGATTTATATCTCATGAGATAGACATGGCTGGAATGGATGTTAAACCATATTAGTAATACAAGACTTGAACGAGGGGTGAACTCGATTCAGAAAGGGACTTTGTCTGCTAAGATGGTCTTGGAAGCAATGCCTTGGCTACTATGGAAATCATATCATGTGCCTAATGGTTTCCATAATTACATGTTTTATTCCCATACTATTTTATCATTCTTAATGTTTCATTATGATCTATGCCTTATGTACTTCCATGTTTTATGTCATTTCTCAAGCTTTTGATGTTTAAACATTATGTTCAACTTTTTATGTTCAAATGTATATGTTATGTTTTATTTTATCCATGCTTCCCTTACTGAGAATTTGAGCTCACCATTTTTATGTTTTATTTTACCTAGGATATAAAGAAAGGTTTTAGGTAAGAAAAAAAGGGGAAGATCTTTATGGGAGATGTTGAAGTTCTTTTACCACGATTAGAAGATTACGTTCCATGTTTCCAAAGACACTAAACTATTACGGTCCTTGTGTGTCTGTTTTTGTTATGTATTCAGTATTCTGCTAAAGTAATGTAATGTCCATGTACATAATGCTTTGGGTATCTACACATATGGTTGGAGAACATAATCCAATCATGCCACAAACACGTCGAGTATTCTAGGACTTCGTCCCCGGCTCCGCATGTCTTGCCAGACCTTGCGAGCTCACTAAGACCACTAATATTACTCCTTTTTCATTCCCTCTAAACAAAATTAACCACAAGAACCAAAGATGTAGACAAACATCAACATAATTTGGTGACTCATGTCCTGCCACAAGGTGTGTTAGCCAGGCACCTTACTCGTTGCCAAGACGTCGAGTCCCAACAACCTTAACCCCATTATACCATGTCTATGCCCCAAAAAAACAACCCAATAGAGTGAACCTTCCATCTTATACAATTTTGTCACAAACTAGGCCGAGTCTCCATCTGACATGGCGCTCCGCCTGATCTGCATCACAGCCCGAAGGGCCTTCCCAATCCAGACAGGCTGGCTCAATTTCTTGGGTATCTAGAGTAACACGTGGGAACGGTTTACAAGAAATAAGAGACATAGAACCCCTGACAAGTAGAATAAAAATAAAATTGTGAACTGACAAACAAACAGACCCTTAAACTCAAATCAAAATTAATTATTTACAACTTGAACAAACATAAACAATAAAACAACAAAAAAATATACTAAAAATGAAACTCAAACCTCCAAGCAACATGAGAAGCCGCATCTCCAAGCTATCAACACCATACTGCACAGGAAGACCAAAACCATCTAGAACCACCCTCACTAAGCACGATGTCACAACCTGGAATACACAAAAAAAAGTGTCTACAAACACCCATGGGTGTATGTAGGGTGTGAACCAAGAGCCCTGTAGGAAGTCACCCAATAAAAAGGTTTCATGCCACAACATCAAAAAGAAAATTTAAAATGCTCAATTAAAAGTGTATCTTTTTAAAATGATTATAAGGAAAAAATTTAAAAATTCAACATGAAAAGAAAAGAGTACTAAAATAAATACCATTTCACAATAATACTTTTAAATGGATGAGGATATTTATAATGAACATGCCCATACTCAAGTGGTCCTCCATATGCCGATGGGAGACATCGTGCCATGAATAGTATAGCACTGTGGGTAAATCCCCTATTGTTTATCTAGATCTAGTGGGACCCTAGAACCTCATGTTTCGGTGAAACATGGAATAGAAACCACGAACCTAAGAAAACATGGATTAGAAGACCACAAACCTTAGAAAACATGTCTTAGAAGACCATGACCCTCAGTAATTCAAATGTTTAGTTAGTGTTGCAATCGACAATCTAGCTATGTGAAATATAGACGATACCACTCCAGATCACTAGCGCACTAGTTCTAATCCTACCACCTCGATACATGGGGTTTTCCCTTGTGCTCAATCATGTTTCACATTCACATAGTATATTTATTTCTCATATCTCCAACCAAACAAGATATTGACACAAAAGTCACCATTTTCATACCCAAAAAATATTTCAGAAACTCATGCACACCAAAAAACCTTTCCAAAAATATATTTTTCGTTACCTAATCATTTCAAAATTCCCCATTTGGAAACACTCAGAGACCAACATAAACAATTCACACAAAATAGAAAGCATTATTTAAATAATACAACAAGGGACGACAAAAATATACACACCCAATTAAAAATAGGAGAGTCATTCAAACCACTTGATTAACAAAATTGTTTTTAAGACTAGTTTTAAACCAACAACACAATCATCTGAACCATTTTAACCTCTTATAGAACACCACCAAGCGACGTAAGTAAGGATAACACCAAAATAAATGTCTCATTTTATATAAAAAAACAACTTTATGAAAGAACTCTAGTTCAACTCTTTAGAAAATACCTCTTTGATGCCATCTAAATAAGTCACAAATCATTTGAGTTAACTTTGAAATCATTTCAAGAAAACCCAAGAAGACTCCACCCAAAAAACTGATTCGAAGAAGCCACCATTATATAAAAGACACCGTTTTTTCACAAAAACAAACGCAATACAACACTCTTAAAATGATTCAATACACATTAAAAATCCACATTTATACATACACAACTCAATTACCCTTAAAAACTAAGTTAGCACCAACCAAAAATCACCTAGAACCCAACTTGAAAACAATGCACCAAAACAACACATATTTTTACATGCATAGACCATTTTAAAATCAATTTCACACTAAACTATTCTAGAACCTCATTTTCCCCATATAAACAATTCATTAACCAATTTTAGGATTTACCCCAATAAGGTCGAAATGAAAAACATGATCATTTATAATGAAAGTTAATTTTCACAACGCAAACATGTCAAATAATTTTTAAAACACATTTTGAACAACACATAAAGCACAAACAATCATTTACACAACAACAAATGTATAAACAAAAAGACCATACTATTTCGGAAATTCTATTTCATTAAACGAGCATGCCAAAACATTTTAAACATTGATATCATCACGCAATTAAATCATAGAACATATTAAATTAAATAAACAAAAAAATTAAATTATCTAAGTGATGTCAAGGAATGGAACCACCTACATAAGGTGTTGAAGACCCCAAAACTCAGTATGAAACTTTAATATCACTTCCTTTGCACCACAATGAACCTAATGCGAACATGTAAACATGAATTAGAAACAAAAATTTCATGTTAAAACCCCCAAAATCAGAACATAAACCTTCTGAAAAAACATCAACACAACTCGAATGGAAAACAATAGAAAGGAGAAAGACATAACCGAGGGTGGGGGTCGACGCCGGTGACCACAAGATAGCAGCCTATCGGGAGGAGGAAATGATTGGTGTGTTCCAGAGGAGGCTGGTGGGTTCGAGGAGCATGCAGACTGAGAGGGTGACGACGTGGAGGCTGGATGGGTGAAGCTAGGAGGGGCGCGCTAGGTATAGGACATGGGTGCAGTGTGCAGGGTGGATTCAGGAGGAGGAGGAAACACTAGATGGAGGTGCAGCATGGCAGGATGGTGACCGAAAAGGAGGGGAAGGGTTGGCGTAGCAGGGTTCTAGGGGGAGCATTGAAAAGTGGAGGTGATGATTTTGCGGGGTGAGTGGGCTGGTGTGGGTGCACTGGCAGGGGCTCCTCCACGAGGGAAGAGATGGAGGGTCGGCGAGGGAGGTGCGATCCCAGAGAGTCCGGGGGGTTCACGAGTAGATCCGAGGAATGGGGGAACACGATGTCGAGTTACAGGGAATAGGGGGGAGGTGCAGCGCGACCCAAACCTAAGGGGAGAAGGAAAAAAACAAAAATAGAAACAAAAGAAAAATAAAACTTATAATAATAATAACAATAATAATAATAATAATAATAACCCCAATTATTAATAATAAAAATAACTAAAATAAGAGTAATAATTATAAATAAAATAACATAATTATCATCATTAATATGAATAATAATAATACTCAATAATAATTAATAATATCCTCAAATATTATTATTATTCTTTACATTAAAATAATTCATTAAGTTAATTCCATTTCTCTTATTTTACTTTTATTTCAGCCTTATTATTCACTTAACTTTATTTCATTATTACTATTTCATTTTATTTAATTAGTTTCACGCTAGGAAGGCATGCGAGGAACCTATGGAGGTCACTCATCTTCGACAATGGCATGTCGAACACTGTCATGGATGAAACACATATTTATTAGTTCAAAAGTGCAAAATCTCAGTCGGGCTCGGACCTCATTTCATATAAAATGAGTAAAAATAATTATGACCAGATAAAATTATAAGATAAAAATAATTATTAGAAATATGACGCATCAGAAAGTCCAGGTGTGACAAGACACATATTCTACCTCGGAAGTTGACAATGAAAATGACTGTTGTTTCTTAGCAGACCATGCAACTAAATATTTTCCTAAAAAGTGACAAGTTTCTGAGGTGCCTTTTCTATATAATCTATAGTTTCAAATGTCATCATATGAATAAGAAATTATATTAAAATCATATGTTTTTGGAGATAAGGGAATGAAAACCCATTCTTTTAAATATCTATAAATCCATTTGACAACAATTAAGTAAGATTCATTCATATTTGATTTAAATTTTTCAGAAAGACATACTGATTACATTATATCTATCATGCTAGTAGTAATATATAATAAACTACCAATCATACCTATATATAACATTTTGTTAACTGATTTTCAATTTTTATTCAAATCATGTTTTATATTAGTAGACATAGGAGTTGTATATGTCTTTATGTTTTAATGTCCAAATTTCATTAGTAAACCAGTAATCTAATTTCATTGATTCAAAACATTTCAAAAATCTTTTTGATAAATTTAATGTCTTAAAAAGAAATTTAATTCTCCATTCATACTCATTTCAAATTCATTTTTAATTAAATTCTAAAACTCATGAAATTGGTTTTTTTATTCAAAAATTACATTATTGACATAAATTTGAACAAATAAAATAAAATAATTTATATATTTCATAAAAAATTTGGGATCTTCCATTCCTACAGTAAAATCATTTTTCAAAAGAAAAGAACATAATCTTTCATACTATGATCTAGGTGCTTGTTTAAATCCATAATGAGCTTTATTAAGTTTAAAAATAGAATATGGTTTTTGAGAATTATCAAAACAAAGAGTTTTCTCCACATAAAATTTCTAAATTTAATAACTATTTAGAGAAAAATACTTAACATCCATATGAAAAAATTTAATTTTTATATGAGAGGAATAAACTAAAAGGATTATAATGGATTCTAGTATTGATTCAAGGGAAAAAGTTTTATCATAATCCATACTTTCTTCCTGATTATATCCTTTAACTACTAGTCTTTCATTATTTCTACTTATTATAGATTGATAATATTTTTTATTTATAAACACCCATTTAGTTCCTATAACTAGATAATTATGTGGTGTTTCAACAAAATTTCAAAACATCATTTCTCATGAACCGGTTTTGTTCTTCTTGTATTGCTATCATCCAACATTCATCAACTAATTATTCTTCTAATGTATTAGGATCTAATTTGGATAGAAAGGTAGAAAACTCACCTAGATTTACTACATTTCTTCTAGTCCTTATTCATGTGTCTATGACTCATATTACAATTTCTAAAGGATGATTCTTTAGGGTTTAATACAGTCTATGTAATACACTATTAAGTTTATTAGTGTCATGTTCTTCTGAACTAGACTGAATTTAATTTACATATTTGTCAAAATTACCATTCATGTTTTGAGGTCTCATGTCTTCAATAGAGACAGATTCATTAATTTGATATTTCCTTTTCTCAATGGTATCAGATTCATCATATTTCACATGAATTGATTCTTCAACAATCGTTGAATTTTTTTTAAAAATTATATATGCTTTGGAAGTTTCAAAATATCCCAAGAAATTGTCTTCATTAGATTTTGGATCGAATTTACCACGATTATCCGTGGTGATCATGATATAAATCGTGGATCAAAAAACATTAAATTATTTTACTTTAGGTTTTATGTTACTCCAAAGTTCATCGAGATTACTTTTGAAAATAGTTCTGATTAAAAATCTATTCAGTATATAATAGTTTATGCTTATAGATTCTCTCCAGAAATAGGTAGGAAGATTGTACTCACATAGCATAGTCCTAGAAAATTCCTGAATAGTTCTATTTCTTCGTTCAACAATACCATTTTGATGAGGTTTTCTTGGTGCTGAGAAGGTGTATTTAATACCTAAATTTAAGTAAAATCAATTGATTTCAAAATTCTCAAGTTCTCCACCATGATCACTTATTAATAAAATAATTGTAAACCCTTTTTAATTTTGAATAGCTTTACAAAAAATTTCAGATACATTAAAAGATTCATTTTTATATTTTAGAAAGTATAACCATGTAAATATTGAATAGTAATCAAAAAAAACATATACATATAATTTACCAACCAAACATGCTACTTTTGATTGTCCAAACAGATCAAATTGGATAAGTAATAAAGGTTTAGATGCAGCAATTTTTTTAATTGATTTGAAGGAATATTTATGATGCCTTCCAATTTGACATGCATCAAAAAATCTGTCACTGCCAAATTAAAACTAGGTAAATCAGAAACTAGTTGTTTCTTAGAAAACTTATGTAATGCATGTATATATAAATTTCCAAGTCTTCTATGCCAAATCGAAGTTTCATTTATCTTAGAATTTAAACAATTTAATTTTTGTTTACACAATGAATATATGTCCAATGTATAAAAATTATTAGTTTTCGGTTCTTTAAATTTAAGCAATTTATCTTTAAAAATAGAAAAACATTGTTAGAGAAATCAACCAAATAACCATCACCAAAATGTTGAGAGATACTTATGGGGATATGTTTTAATCCTTGTACATATAGTTCTTTATTGATTGATATAGCTTCTTGATCTCCAATAGTTACAATGCCAATTATTTTACCTTTGGCATTGTCACTAAATGTGACTAATCCTCCATCCATTCGAGTTAATGTTTTAATGTTCGATGAGTTCCCACTAATATACCTTGAGTATCCACTTTCCATGTACCATATTTCTCTTTTGTTTTTGTGACCCTCATTCCTACAAAGGTATTCAAAAAAAAAATTGGTATGTATATTTTATTTGGTATAGATGTGTTATGTAGCAATGATTTGGTAATCAAGACATGCTTTGTTTTTATATAATCAATAGAATCATATAATATCATTGTAATAAATGATTTCTTAATCCCACATATTTGAGGTTTCCTTAAATAGAAGTTTTAAGATATGTGACCTTTTATTCCATAGTAGTTTCAAATTATACCTTTTGAACTTTGAGAAAAAATAGTTCTTATACAGTTTGAGTTTCTCAACTTTACTACATGTTCCATATGTTTCAATTTTAATCACAAAAATTCCATGAATTTCATTTTGAAAATTTTATACTTTTTTAAAAATAACAGGTTCATTTTTTATGCCTCTACTTCTGTTTGTAGGGTTTTTATTTTAGTTTCATTATTTGTAAATTTTGTGTTTGATGAGTTATATTTTTCAATTAACTCTTGATACAATTTTAGCACAGTGTCTATCTCTCCTAAAAGAGTAGTGTGAATATTTTTCAGTGACTTATGTTTCTTAAATAAGGAATCATATTTCTCATACTACATATTACAGTAGGCTGCAGGTATATAATTTGGTAAACATGATCTAGAATCAGAATCAGATGAGTAATAATATTGCACCTCATCAACTTCTACCATAAAGCACATATTTTCCTTTAGATTCAATTCTCACTTTTTTGAGTGAGGGTTTTATGAGTTGTTGGGGTCTTTAGAAAAACTCCAAGTAGCATTCATTGCCCTTTTGTATTTATGCTCATAATCATTGTCTTTGAAAATTTGCTTTTTTATTCCTCCATTAAATTGAGGACAGTCAGGTCTAATGTGACCCATCTTTTTGCATTCTTTGAATCTGACTTCATTCAGATCTTTTTCATCTTTCTAGAATTATTTTATGAATCCCTTCATCTTTCAATAGAATTTACTAAATTTCTTAGCTAACTGATCAAGTTATACATCTAAATCAGATGTATCAGAAGAATCTATTTTGTTCTTGATCTATTGCTTTGTATTTCTGCTCTTCTTTTGGGATGTTACTTTCATAGAAGTATTTTCCCTCCTGATCAAGGATTTATTCTGATTTTCTTTATCTTGCATCTCAGATTCATACATCAGCATGGTTCCAATTAATTCTCTTATAGTTAGATCTTTGTTTGGTGATGATTGCATAATGGATTCGATATCCGATTCTATTTGGTTGGAAGTACTCTCAGTACATTTAAATATGGATATGTTTGTTTGATAGGATCTCCCAAGGCATTTATCTTGTTGACTATTTCTGTAAGCCTTCCATTCATCTGAGTGATGCATTCAACATAATGCAATCTAAATGTACCTAATTTTATTTTTTCTATAGCATACCTCATTTTTATGAGATTTTCAGTTCCTTCATATGCAACTAGAATTTTCTACCACATCTCATTTGTAGTAGGGCATTTAGATACTCAATTAAATGTATCTAGTCTTAAACCACATATTATAGATTTCATTGATTTTGAATTTATGAAATACTCTCCTTCAGTAACTGCACTCCATGTTTAAGGTTTCCCAAGAATTTCATACGAAGTATGAATTTTTAGTAGAATCCATATCCAGGAATTTTTAGATAGATGATCATCTTTTACTTTCAACATCCATAGTTTTCACAATTGAAGTATGGAGGTCGAACCATTTACATTCTCTATCATGTATCACACATTGACATATTTGTGTATATTTATTTGAAACATTAAGCTTGTTATAGAAATAACAAAAGAAAAACCTTTGATACTAATTTTTGGATCGGGTTATACTAAATATGCACCCGAGGGTGATGGTGAATTGTGTATTTTACAATTTCATCGATAATCGTGATGATTTTCAGAAACGTCCTTTATATTTATTAGAATGGTTATGAATTAGAAAATAAACAGATTAAATAATGCACACATGTATAGTTGTACGGGTATTAGAAGGCCCCTAGTACACTCCACCAACACTCTACTCCACGAGCTTGGTGATTTTCACTATCTGGTTCTCTTATCAATAGACTATCCACAATTGAGTGTAGGGAGTTGACACTATTAAATGATAAGTATAAAATAGTCCCTTCTGGTTCAGGCACAGAACCGAATAAAAAGGATACTATGAAAATCATGTTACTCAAAATGAAAAGATTATTTTTCTAAAAATACTTTCTAGTTGATCTTCATAGTTACGACAGAAAGCAACTAACAGTAGATGGATCGTCGTCTTCAGAATAGTTGTTTCTGTAAGTAAGAGCATTTCTGGGTTGATCCAATTACAAATAGATATTGAAATAAAATTATCAACTTTAACAACCATAGATTCACAATAGATATTTGATGTAGAATAATAATCTTTTAAACTGTTACAATTCTTTATAAAAATAGATTATATTGGATCTTGGTAGCAGTAGATCTGTGTTACTCGTATAACTCTATAAAAAATTGTAGTTTTTGAAAAACTCGACAGCTTGTTTTTCTTATATTTTTTGTAATGATACATCTATCTTTATGTAATTGAAAATAAAGAAGATATATATAGAATAAAGGCAGGTGTCTTACTTTGAAATTTATATCTACAAATTCCGCATTACGAATTGTGATATTCAATTATTTGAATAAAAGAGTAGTCGTAACTTCCCAAAATAATTGAAATGAAATTATACACTTAAAAAAGTTTATTCAATCACAAATATAAATATTTTAATCAGTCAAAGATGTGATTTAATATAGGGAATTGAAACTGGCATGAAATAATCATGATATTCCGCAAAGAAACTATTGTACGATAAAGTCGTATTTTAAATCTCTAATGCTAAACTTAGTGTTGATGATCTATTATTCAAATTTAAGGTTGATATCAAATGTAATGTTGACCATACATACTTTTAAACTATCTAAATATATGGTATAATATCCATACTTTCCTCTAGAAAAAAATAAGATACATGATCCATACTTTTCAATAGAACGTAATGTGCATTATAAATGTAAGGTTGATGATCCATACTTTTGTGAAGAAAATGTATGCTTCCATACTTACTTAAGGTTCATCTTCCATTATTTTCTTATATTACAAATTCATGGTTCATTCCAAACATAAGGTTCATTTACCATAATTTTCCGATAATGAATTGTTGATTAACCATAATTTTCCGAACTCTAGTAAAGAAAATGTAGTATTTTATACTTATGATACTCTCTTGAATATAGTGTATGAACAGTGTTCTAGAACACAATAAAAATATTTATGAACACTTTTTCAAATATTCCATTCAGATTAAATGATTTTAATATTATTCAAAAATAATAATATTAATAATATTAATTTCATAAAATATACTCAGAGTAAAATCATTAGAATAACAAACAATGGTATTTGTGAGCATCAAAATCACCATAAAAAGATAGAGTATCGTTGAAAAAATACATGCTCAAAAATCTCCCCTATTCATAATAATATATAGTATTTTTGATAACAACACTACATCAACATATATTATTTGAAAACTATAATTTTTAATACAAATTTCCCCAATAGAATGGTATACCTATAATTTTATGTAAAAGAGACAACTTTTTTCTTTATTTTATAATATTTTATTTTATCTCTACTATTGATGAATTTAATGAAAACCATATGAATCAATGAATTTTTTAGACAATATCATAAATAATTAAATAGATTAAAATGATTTAGAAAATCTAGAAAATATTTGTTTCATTTAATTATTGAATAATAATGATTTATATCCATTGCAATAATGATAGAAATTAAATTATTTAATATTTGATAAATTATAGATATATTATGGATGATAAGGACACGATATGTTGAAAATTAAATTTTTTTAAATTGACATGCTATTTCATTAATATTGGTGTTAAAATAAGTGGAAAGGGATTGAAAACATTACAGTATTGGTTTCATCTATTTTATCATATATATGTTTTAAAATTTCTATTAAATAATTATTTAACATATATGTTTTATTCTACCAAATTTATTAATATATTATAATTATAATATGACGTCGTTAGAACTCTTTTGGTAGGAAAACATTTTTTTCGAGATACCCATGTGTTGTAGTTTTAATAATTATATTAAATACTAAGTTTTATAAAGTGAAAATCTACCAAACATGTATTTTAATTAGTTTATAGAGTATCATGTGTATATATATTTATGTTAATTAATAACATATATATATTTTTTTGTAAAACCTTATGGGAGTCATTGGATTCAAATATATGAAATACGGATACATTATATATAAGATTTGATGAATTGAATGAAATGGATTTTCAATTATATGGGTTGATGTTTTTTTTAATCGAAATATTGAACTAAAATGGCATCTTTTTTGTGGAAATTTGATTTCATAATATAAATAAATAATTTCTAAATTACTATACACCTAATTAGAGAATTTTTTAATGATTGAGTTGATTTGATTAGATGGTGTGACATTTAAAGATGATTTGGAACACAATTTTTTATATTGAAAAGGAATAAAGGCGAATTTATAGATTTAAATATTCATGTATGTCTTATTACCTTAATTATATAAAATTATATTCAAATTTTAGTTTTAAGAAGACATTATTTTCAGTAATATTTTTTTCTATTATATAATATCTACATAGATTTATTTCATTATCCGTCTATATTTTTATGATATTTGTTTTCCTTTTTATACTGTATTCTTTTTTCAGAATAAATTTAATGGTTTTTCTATTATAACAAGTGACCATGTAATATTTCATTAATATATCATAAAAAATACTCCTTCTATATTATTGTGCCACTTCCATCTCTTGTGTAATTGGATTCATGAATTAAAATATATAGTTTAAATATTCAATTTTGAGTAATATTTTATGGTGATTAAAAAATAATTTCCATACAGTTTATATGAAATTTTATAAAATCAATGCATTATTAATATGTTCATAAAAATTTTATAATGGAAAATCTATTATTTTAAGGAATTAATTACATATTATCCATCATTATTTTTTTGTGTAAATAATATTGTGCTATTTTTTTGAATAAATACATTTTTTATATAAATTAAAATGATACATTAAATTTTATTGTATAATTGACATTAAATAATATATTGTGTTTAAAAAAATGGTTATTTATATATATATTTTGAGGGATAAATTGGATAATCTAAATGATTTTAGGACATAGAGTAATTGGTAAAATACTCATATATAAAATAAATTAATGAATTAAATAAATATGGGATGATAAAATTATGGAATATATATAAGATCCTGTAATGATTTATGTGGAGAAAATATTGGTGTTTTAACTAAGAATTAATTGTTGTTATATGAATATACATTGAACAAAAGAATTCACGAGAAGTTGTAAATACCCTAACTCAAGTAACAAGGTGTTAGTGTCTTACTTTTTTAATAGGAATATCATATAAAAGACCACATATCAAATAACCATATAGTTTAGATGTATTTATAAACTATATACAATCATGTTTTCCATCTTACATTTGAAATAAATATATCAATAAAATATAACAATAATATCATTATTCCCTAGTGAATATCCATGTATATCATTTATACTAAACATTCTGGATTCCTAGGAATAAAAAATTGAGGATGATCCTAATTTCCAAGTAATGGTTATATATTGTTAAAGAAAACAAGATCAATAGGAATAATAAAAAGAGTATGGTAAATAATTGACACACATTCCATTAAAATAATTTGGCTAAAAAAATTCATTATGGTAAGGTAGATAACTGAAAACACATGTCATATAACAAAATATATGTCTATCATAACTATACAAGACATAATTATTATAAAAAGGTAAATAACTAGAAGCACATGACTTTTAACAAAGATTTTGAGAATGAAATTCATCGAGATATAATATCATTGTGAAAATAATTTTTATAATAATTATAGAATTTTTTATAAAATATATTTTTAATTATGAGATACGTTATCTCATGACTCATAATACCTATACTTTTAAGGCCATTCAAAAGATTATATAAAACAATGGGTTATCCTAATTTAATGATAACTTAAAGATTTACCTCACGAGAATAACAATCTATTAAGGTGATATTTAATTCTAGACCCCATCTGTCACTTCCTGTCAAAAACCTTCATCATATATCGAATAATCTATTTAATTGGTGAATAATGTTCCCTATCAATAAATATTGAATTTGAGAAATTATATATTTTTTAAAAATTACACCAAATAAGAAAATAACATTAAATAGAGAACTATGTAATAGAAATGATATATAGTTTATGGGATTAAAATTAATATGATAAAAAATGTTTATAGTTTAGGGAAACATAATGTCAAATGATTACAAGATAGTTAAAATTTCAAGTGAATTTGATTGAATAAAGAATTAAATCTAAAATGTGAATTTCATTATAAAATTACCATATACCATCCATATAAAGAATATTTTTGTATCAATACACTTTATCTATATATGATTATCAATTATATAATGTCTTGTTGAATTTATAAATAGAAATAACAAATTATTTCATTAAAAATTCAAGTTGGAAATATCCTTTTAATTTTTAAAATAAAATTAGGAAACAATACATTACAAGTAATATTTGGAAAAACAAATTCTTTTGAAAATAATTATTTAATATTTTAATGTAATATTCAAGAAAATTATTGTTCCTAAATTTAGTAAATTGCATACATTATCTATGAGTTAAAAAACATTCATTTCATAATATTGTATAAAGGGTAAAATGTTGACCATTAAAAAATTACAATAAGATTCTAGTAATATTTATATTTTAAAAGAAAAATATTTCAAATATTTTCTTAAACATCATTTTGATAATTGTAAAACATTTTTGAAAACATTTTTAGGAAACCAGGTTTTGGAATAAGAATGAATTTTGATTAAAGAGAGAAACAATGTCAAAATTTCAAAAAAAACATTTTCTCAATCATTTTAATTTACAATGAGTTTTATATGGTACTATATGTTGAAGAATTTACTAATTTCCATTGGAGAATAAAATTAATGTTTTTTATTGTACAATAATCAAATAAATTCATTAAATTTAACTTTAATTATATATAATCCATGTTAAATCAATACAGTGAAATAAACCATTACAAATATCATAATGATGACATGAGAATAAATAAAATAATAAATTATATCCACAAATTTTAGATTATTATTAAAAAAAGTTGAAATAAAACTTCATATATCCAAAATTCATTTCACACATAATCTTGATTTATAAAATACCAATGAAAATAAAATGAGATTTGGAAATTTTCACCACATAGAGATTTACAATTAAAACTTCACTAGGTAAAATAATAAAAATAGTTTTTTTAGTAAAATTTAGTACGATGTATACATTACATTATATTTATTAATGAAAAATATAGGAATTTTAAATGAAATTAGGTCCATAACATTATAATATACATCAATGAGGATAAATTGAGATGAAATCAATTACCTCATTATTTTCTGGTTTATCCTTCATTAAAATTTTATATAATCGATTTAGGAATATTATTTATTAATAAAAGAACCATTTTTAAATTTATTATGTGATATATTATCCTGTTATAACATCTTATCTCCCATTAATTATTATTAATTAATTTTTTTCATAGTTTCAGATGTTAATTTCCTTATTTTCTCATGAGAGTTTCTTCATGACGCTTTTTATTATTGGGAATATGATATAGACACATCATATTAAGAATTTAATTAATGTTATAAATATATATATTATGATTATATACAATTTTATAATATTTATTGGTGTTCAATATAAGATATTAGATAACAATTCATTGTAGAGACAACAAGTTATGAGTACGCACAAGCGATGTTATCATTTCCTTCATAATTAAAATGGAAAGGAAGTGGGTGATATGTTAGTATTAAATAGTAAATATAATCTCATATATATATATATATATGATATATTGTATAGATTTATCCTTCATAATTTCCATTTATACCATCTGTGAAAAATCTAATCACATCGCTTCATGATGTGGTACCGTACAGAGGAGTGATGCTATCTTATTCCAAAGAGAAATGAAATTAAGAAAGAATATATAATATTATAATTATATATGTATATTAATAATATAAATATCAAATAAATTTGTTAAATAATTCTCTATATTAATTCTTGAATGTTGGTGATGGAAAAAATTACATATTTTCTTGAGGTAGTAGTCTGTGATACACACAATCGACAATTCAATTTCTCATTTGATTGAAGAAGATGTGGAAATAGGTTTTAAAGCTAAAATAATAGAATAAAATTATATGTTCAATATAGGTGTTGTTATATTATAATCATTAAATAATATTTTATACCAAGGGAGGATAAAATAAAATTAACATTTTTATTTAGCAATATTATGTATTATCCAGGTATCATTATTTTTGTTTAACCAGAATCCATATGATGATGGATTCCGTATCAAAACATGTATTATTGAATTTTTAGGGTTGAAATTAAATTATTTGATTACAATTTTTCCAAACAAAATTGTATTTTTATTGTGAAAATGGGAAGATGGGGTAGTATTTTTAAGGGGAAAAGAGGCCACACATGGAATTATTGAAAATATTTTATTAAGCCAACATTTTTTTCATTAAACAATCCTTTTCAATTTATCTTTATTAACAATTATAGGTGATAATGTAGACATATTTACATTAAATCTATGTTTGATATGTGTTTTGGTCATTTTTAACCCTTATCCTCTTAGTTTATCGATCAATAAATCAACTTTTACCTTACCCAATGTAATTAATTTTTATGAGATTTTACTAATCATATATTTAAAAAATTATGTTAAAAATATTATATAATAAATATTCTTGTAATTAAAAATATGTAAATTTTTTTATAAATTCAACTCACTGAGGAGGATATATTAATGTTTTAATTATTCCCACAGATGCGATGAAAAATAACGTTAAAAAATAGAAACATTTTCAAAGGATATAATATTTTAATATCAAAAGTCATTATAAAATTTATTTTAACGAAAAATAAAAGATAAATTGGAATATTTTTTAAATTTTTCTATTTTAAATAGAATTTAAACTATATTTTATCATAGTAAATTATTTAAATGAAAATTTAATTATTAATAAAAAACAACATTATTCAACATTCATCGAAAAATTAATATTTTTGTGAAATACAAAAAAAAACCAAAGATAGTTTTCAAATTATATTAATAAAATAAACCACAATTGTTAAATTTTTTTATAAATGTTTTAAAAATGGATTTTTAATTATCTACGTAAAGTAAAAAAACAGTATTTTAGAAACATATTGTTTTTAAAAAACATGTATTTATCATTAAAATGATTATTATTTTATTTATAATCAATAGATCACCATAATTTTAATAATTTATTTAGTGATATTAATATATGAGACATTAAATTCTAGATTATAATTGTAATCTATATTGTTGTATATTTATATATTGGTTTTCATGTTCCAAAAGTCATCAAAGAGATAAAATTTTAAGATATATATTTCATGGGTTTTTTAAGATCAGTTTTGCATGCCACATACTCTATTTAATACAATGTGATTATTTTATAATTTTTAGTGTTTCATTATAAAAAAATTAAATAAAATTTCCCCTCCAATATTTATGTTACCATCAAAAATCATGTGTTTGATATTTAAAAATTCTATTTTTGAAAACCCACATCATAAAAATGGTTAATAAAAAATACTCTTAATAAGAGAGTAATTAACGTAAAAATTTATATAGAATAACACATAAAATTGATTCTATGTAAGAGAACATTGATAGAATGTGATGAAATGTACATTGAAGAAATTAATCAATAATTATTGATATTGATAGATGCCATTGATAATAACAATGTGAGTATGGAATATAAAGGACCACTAAACCATAACACTTTATTGATTTAAATGAAAATATGATTCAACAAATTTCAATTTAATAGGATTAGAGTTTTATTTCAATACCCTATTCTAAATTTTTTGGAATTATTTTACACTCAATCAATATAATTATATACAATTATGTGGTTGGTTTTTTTTCATAAGAAGAATTTCATCATTTTGTTGTGGTTTAGTAAATTTACAATTCATCTCTTACATGATGAAATGAATATCAAAAATTGATTTATTATATTCCTGACATAGTAAGATTAAATTTTAATGAATCTTGTGATACGTAAAAAAGTGAAAATATTATCTTATATCGCGAACTATTTTCCCAATCCAAGATGGTTTGAAAAAGGTTCCAATATAATATATTAATTTTTAAACCTTAATTCTAACACCACCAATTTATCCTTAATATTAATTTATCAAATAATATATCATATAAAAGGAAATATTAATTACAGAAACACACAGTCCACTGTTATGTGGTTAACCCTTACCATAGATTAGTTGTGGGATCCAACCCCACGATCATTAATAGAGAAAATAGCATATCACCCATCTTCTGGGTAGTCCTATTTCAATAAAGATAATATTAAAATTTCTATAATGATTCCATGATTTGATGAAAAATAATTATTACAACACAAAAGATAATATAATTTGTAAATTATACCCATACCATTAATCTTATTTTTAACAAAATTTAATGTAAATATCCATCTAATAACTATTTCGTATAACATTTTGAAGGTTTGAATTCCAATAATTTTTTCCAAAAAAAATCCATAATCTTTTTATCATCCTACCAAAAAAATCCAAATGTGGTTTCCAACACATTTAAATTATGGTCAGATCAAATAACATAAAACAACTGTGGTATCCATAAATCGTGAGTTAGTGAGGTCATATATGTTTTTAGAATTTATCATCATCCTTATATTTTTCAGGATTCTTATAACAAATATACCATTGGTAAAAATATTTCGACAATTTAATTCATGATCCCAAATACATAAATACAATATCAATTTTATTTCTATATAATTCATTCGATGGTATAGGGTAAAACAAAAGACTAGGGAATTGACTCATAAAATTACTAGGTTCCCCACATTTAACATAATAAACTATAATTGAATCCATAGAATCATATTAATTTTATACAATTGTATGCTTCCTTTTTTGTAAAAAATCTTTTATTTATCCCATTTATTTCCACCCAAAAAACAATTTTTTTTCAGTTGATACATATTACATGGTTTCTCTTTCCAAATTTATAGTATGGGGTAAATAGATCATTATTTCCCAAAAGTCTCAATCTCTTAGGGTCTCAGAGAAATATGTCTATATCTTCTGTGCCGAGTTCATGAATTGGTAATGGTATTGGATGTAAATAATATTTTAGGATATATGATTGGGAATAATAAAAATACCATTCAATCATGTCATCATCTCATTTGTTTGGTCAAAATACTCATATTATCATCATATTCAATGAAAAAAATGATTCCTTCAGGTTCCATCCATTGACTAAAACAAAACAAAATTGTGAGAATCAATAATAATAGTAGGAAAAATAGATTATCTTTAATATGATGTCTAAATCATGAAATATTATTTTAAATATAAGACACAATAATTCTAACTTAGATCATTAATTTTCATAATCTATTCAAATATATCATAATGATTTGTAAAAGAAAATTTATGTTATCAAATGAATATCATTCAATAGGGTTAATCCAAGATCACATATAGGCCTATATTCACGCACCAAGTGATGACCATGTCATGCCAATTTCCACAATTTCATTGTATTAGACTGTGGAATATCGATTTGAGAACTATATCCACTTTTAGTATCCAAAAAACGATGTATTTCAAGAAAAAAACATCTTCTCTTCTGTAGAAAAACATTATTATTTTCTTCTATACTAATACTAAATGTCTAATATAAGGTTATGACCTCTAATAAGTTTTTTTACTAAATCTACATCCAATATTTTGTATTAATCATCATATGATATGAACTAAAAAAACCATGGAACCACTAACCTGAAAGTATTGCGTTACATTATTACATATATATATGATATATGAAAACACACCCCAATGGACTGAATTGCTTAGTAGTCATTGTAAACTACATACATATTTGAATCATATATTATAATTCAAACATGAATTATATATTTTTTAAAAAATATTATCACTTCCTCTATTATATACTTATATTTCATTCTTAGTAAACATATTATATTATTAGGATTAAAAAAACAAGGGTTATCTAAAATGCTCAATATTGGTTATGTACATTGGATGATATACTGAATCAATAAATGTAATAAAAATGCAAGGAGAAATAATTAACCACACATGTAATTTAAATAATTTAACAATCATATTAAATATATAATGATAAATAAATAAAAACACATTACATATAATCAATAACAAGAGAATTATAATTGGATGATGATAAATAAATATGGGAATATGAAAGAAACATTAAATTTAACAAATAAAATTAGTAGGAAATTGGTCCGAAGTTAATATGATTGAAAAAACTAAAGGATAAAAATAATTGAATTCTTTATTAGGGAAATGCTTAATTATTTGATTTCATGATCTTATGCATCATGATACCTCCACCATCAAGACACATCACCTGATAGTTTAAAACTATGGGAAAAACATTTATTAATAGGTTATTGATTTAAATATTGAGAATAATGCTGAATCAAGGGGATATATAATTTCAGACCCCACCCATAAAACCATATCCATTTCATTCCTCATATTTGAAAAATTTGATTTATTTAATAAACAATGGTCATTATCATAAAACATTGATATTTTTTAGGAATATGGAATTATCTATATTTACCACAAAAAATTAAAATTCAATGAAGAACACCATATATATAAATTGTATAAAATTTAAGAAATAATAATATCCATGATACATAATATCAATATTTAGATGAAATTAAATATTAATATATCACATGAAATTTAATATTTCACAAAAATGTTGAGGACTATAAAAAAAATTATGAATGTAAATTTTAATAACATACTTTGTAAAAATGGTCATAAACCATCATTATAATAATTAAGGGTGATATCAATACAATATACCCCCTTTAGTGTAAATTTAAAATAAAGGGTTGTTATTATTGATGAAATAAAATTCAATAAAAATAAATTTAATAAAATTATTGGGAAAGAAAATCATTAAAAATTTGAAAATAATTTTTCAAAAATAATTTTTTTCTAAAACAATAAGAAAAAAATTCATATATAATGTAATGATTTAATCATGTAATGGAATTATCAAATAAATGAGAGGATATGAAAGAATTAAATTTTGTACATTTTAAATAAGTTTTAAAACATTCCTTCATGATGTTGTAAAAAGATTGAAATAATCCTCATTTAGAAAGACGCAAGAATATAACTATCATATAAATCTTTAAAAAATTAATTGATTAACAATAATTTCCTTAATAAATATTTTCAATAATTAGAAAAAAAATTTGAAAAAAAATTATAAAACAATGTTTTCGGAGAAAAAAGATTCTTGACCGATGTGAAAAATTATGTTGATTTTTAGTATAATGTATTTATGTATCATTTTGTGTAAAATATATTTGAAATATGTAAATATTATATGAAAATATCATGATTAAATAGTGGATAATAATATTAATGTGGTTTATTATTCAATGGTAAAAAATTTCATTCAATTGAAATTAAAGTATAAACAACACTAGTTAAAATGAGATTGTGGAATATACCCTAACAACGACCATAAAGATGAAGTGAGAATTAATAAATGAATAAATCATTTTTATAAATTTTCTATATATTTAAAACAACTTTTAATAAAATATAATACAATCAAATGTCATTTCACATAAAATTGTATAATATCATAGATAATTAAAAACCAAAATAATCCAATGGAAGGAAATTTAGTAATGAAATTGTTTACCACATGGTAATTTTAATATAAATTCCCCATGGATTAAATAAATAAATTTAAAATATAAATTACCATGAAAAACTATGGATTAATTTTAATACATATAAATTGGGATGTATATACAAAATGTAAAATAAATTAGGTGCATAACATTACAATATGCCTCAATGAAGGAAAATTGAGCTGGAATGCCTTAGATAAATATTCAGTTTGGTTGATCATGCCTTATCCTCATGTATAATTTATTTAATAATGTTATTATCATATCCAAGAACTATATTAATATTTATTATATCGTAATCAATACTCTTATATCAAAATACTACCCATTAGTTATTGTTCATTCATTATTTCCATATTTTTAGTGTTAATTACCTTGTTTTACAATGATATCTTTTTAAACAATGTTATGATTCATGGGTATATTACATATATACATTACAGATAGAAATATATTAATATTTTAAATAAAAATAAATTTTTAGTAGATAAAATTTTAGTGACATTATTTTTATTTAAACATGTAGAATAGATCACATTGCTTTACAGAGATGGTATGTCATACATACACATGAGAGATGTTAGCAATTATATAATGGGTAAAAATGATAGGAAGTGAGTGATATTGTAATAATTAATAATCTATTTAATTTCATATAAATTACATATATCATTAAATTTTACATTATTACTTTCCATATATAGTGTAATTGAAAAATGATTCACATCACTTTGCGAGGTGGTAGCTTTCCCTACACACGAAAAACGATATCATATTTTTAATGATATGGAATATATAAAGTATTATATGATACTATCATTAAAAAGATGTTATTATATCATAAGTAAATATTAATTTTTTAATATATTATTATATAAATCATTGAATGATGTTGAAATATTTTTTTTCATTAGTTCATGACTTAGTTGTCCACCATACACATGATTGGATGTTTTGTTTCTCATTTGGTGGAAGAGAATATTTATATTTCTAATTTAATTAACACACAAAAATATTGTAAAATTAGATATAATTTTTAATTAAAATGTCTTGATTAAATAAGATTTTTTTTCAATTGGGAGAAGAAATAAAATTAAAAATCACGTTTAAAAATGTTATATCCTCTTTGGAGAACATATTTTTCTTGTAAAAAATCCTTCCTAGGATGATTTTATATGAAAAATAGTTCATTTTGGATGTTTTTAGGGGATTAATGAAGTGATTATGGAATGTCATGGTGAAATAAAAGTTATTCTTATGTGTTAATAGAGGAGGACTGTTGGTGTCATTTTTTATGTAGGGGAGGGGACACACTTGGAATTTTTAAAAACAATCAATTACAACTACATTTTTTTCATGAAAGAAGCCACCAAATTGGGTTATTAAAGAAACGTGTGTGGTATATGGTCACAGAATTACACTAAAATTGGTGTTGAATAATTTTTTAGGTAATTCTAAATAGTTATCATCTTAGTTACCCCTTGAAAAATTAGTTTTTTACTTTATTCATGGTAATTAATTTATACTACTGTCACTGTTCATAATAGAAAAAAATGATAAAATTAATATATATTTTCTTTTATTTTTATTCAAATTATTAAATACATTTTTCAAAAATATATTTTCTGAAGTGGTAGATTACAATTTCAAATTATGCCCACAAATGTGATAAAAATATGGGGGTTGAAGTGAAAAAAGAAATAAGTATAGAAGTTTTTATTTTCAATATTAAATATGTAATGGATTTAAATGAAATAAAATATTAAAATTGTAAAATCATTGAACATATTATACTAGAAAAAAATATAATATTTATTTTAACAAATTCAATTATTTAAATTTAAAGGTAATTTTCAATAAAAATCATTATTTTTCACTAATTTTTGAACAATGAATTTTTTTAAAAAAATAAGAAAAAATCACCCTAATATAACCTCGATATTATAACTTAATAAATTAATTTATTTTTGAAATATAAATTTTATTAATATGTAAAAATTACTTATTATTTATGTGCACAATATTGGACTAAACCATTATTTATAAAATTATAGATTATATGAGAAGAAAATATACTTGTATTAAATGATTATTGTTTTATATATTATTAAAAAATAAGAAATATTTTCATAATTTAGTTTTTAATATTCATACCCATAATTTTAATGTCTATGTTATAATGGTATATTATTTTATGGTTTAATTTAACTAAATGTTAGGTGTTACACATGCTATCGTTGTGATTAAATATAAATAAATGGATTCTTTTTTTAATAATGTTGGGATATGATTAAAATTTTATAGGAAAAAAATTATTATTTTATAATTTCATGGTTTTATATAATTTTTAGGAGTTTATAGTAGTTTAATATAATGTTATTTTATTAATTTTTACACATATTCTATTATATGATTAGATAAGAAATTAGTATTGTTTAATGATAATTATATGTTCATTAGAAGTGGTGGTAGATGGAGATAGAACATTATGACAATAGTTTCATGTGTTTGTGAGTTATAATATATTATTTTATAATTTATTTTAATTGAATTTAATGATTTTTTATTCATAACAATTACTAACAACCTCATATTTTGGATAACATAATGATTTACAGTAAAGACCTGAAGCCTAACGTACATGGACATTACATTACTTTTGCAGAATACTTAGTACATTACAAAAACACACACACAATGACTGTAATAGTTTAGTGTCTTTGGAAACTTGGAATATAGTCTTCTAATCGTGGTGAAATATCTTCAACATCTCCCATAAAGATCTTCCTTTTTTACCTAAAACCTTTCTTTATATCATAGGGAAAAGAAAACATAAAAGGATGAGCTCAAATGCTCAGTAAGGGCAAACAAAAGAAATATTAATCACATCATATTCATAAGAACATATCTTTTGGAAATCTTAACCTGCAAAAGAGATCATAATTTCATAACATGGGATAAATCATAGTAGTGAAATGTAATCCCAATAATCATAACATAAAACATGAAACTTTTTTCCATACACACATAATCATATAGAATCATATCTTATTAGTCAAGACTCATTGCCAAGACTATCTTAGTGGACAAAGTCCATTTCTGAACCGAGTCACCCTCGTTTCAGTCATGTTTCACTAAACTGGTATAACCTACCATTCCAGCCATGTCTATCTCATGAGATATAAAATCTTTACCCAATGCAATGGAGGGAGATATATTTCCCACCCATCTCATAATGATACCATTCTTATGTGTGCCACAAAACCATAAAGCATACATCATTGCATAACCCATGTAATAAAAATGGGAATCTTAAACATCATGACATCATAACACAATTCATATACCATAAAGGAATGCATATAAATAATCACACCATAATCAAATCAATGTAATAATAGGGATAAAAACAGAACCCTTTATTATCTTAGATGGAAAATAATTTTGATAAAACACTTGATCTTTATTCTTGAGGAAAATATCCTTTCTACTTCAAAAACACTTTTCCTTTCTTAACATGTCATAGAATTTTAAACTAAAATAAGTTTATTAAAAATAATCTTGAACACTTGTAAAGGAATCTTCTTGGAAATAATTTTTTAAAAATCCATTCATGCCGTATAAGTTAAAAAAACATTCTTCTCGTACTTTTGTCGGAAAAGTCAAAAAGTACCTCGTACGAAAAATGACAAAAGATTCCTTTCATGTCCTTTACTAAAAACTCACGGAAGGGTAAAATTGGATTTAAACAACTATAGGTGGATGGAAATAATATTACATATTGAGAAAACATGGATTTGGATGATAAAATATACCCCAGTAAATACTAAAGTATAAACAATCTCGGATAAAAATGAGATTGTGATATTTCCCTTACCTTAGGTCTAATTTGCTTCGTAAGTGTCTGAACATCCTGTATAATGATTTAGATAATGTCATTGACTTATTACAGAATCATATTCATTGTTATTATATCATATATGGTTCACTTATAACTTTATATTACCCGTTCTTTTGTAAATTCATGTTAAAGTAGCGTTTTGGGTAAAATCGTCTCATTTGTCGTTCGTGTTTTAACTTGTAATTATTCATATGATTACATAGATCATGAGTACTTAATTCCAAAATATAAAATATGATTTATATATAATATATATTCAGAATATACATATATATAATAAATCAGTAAATGGAAAGAAATACACTGTTCATGGAGACGGTAGGCCGTACGTACGCATGAACGCTGTTTTCGTTTCCTTTTTGAGTTGAATGGAATTAAGTAGATGACATATAAATATGGACACATAAATCCAGTATCATTATTATGTCATATATTTCATTATTATTTATTATATACACTTTATAATCATTCATGAATGGTTAATGTGGAGAATGAATCTCATCGCGCCGTGGAGACGGTAGTCCGTACGTACGCACGAGCAATGATATCGTTCCCATGGTCGTGGAACTGTGTTGAATTGTATGTATACTATTTCAGTATCAATATCACTTTATAATAATCATATATAGTTACTCATTACACCATTATATCCATCCAATTAAGGTGGTGGCAGAAAATAGATTACAACATGGCGTGGAGACGGTATTCCGTACGTACGCACACGCGGTGATTTCCTTTTTCCGTAGGATGGATATAAGGTTATTAGAGTTGTTTCATATTTATAATAACATATCAGTATATAATAAATAATTATGTTATTAATTTATCATGAAACAACTATATAAGAAGAAGTTGAATAAGAATGAAATTGAAAAAGATCGGTAATGGATATTACCTCTTTGTGACGCGCCTTCACTTAACCTCCACTTAAATAACTAAGGATGGACTTTGAAGAAGACCAGGACCTATATGATGATACTAGGGAAGTGGAGAAGAGATTTTGGCAGGTTTTTGCCGAGCTTTACGGCTCAATGTGGTGTGAAGAAGAGAGGGAGGGGGTGCCCTTTTATAAGGGAGGAGAGGGGCACCTTTGGAATAACTAAAAAATATTATTTTATTATAAAGCCAAATTCGGTTTTAAATAGCTCCAAATTGATTTATTTAGAAGATAAGGTGGGTATGGGTCGAAATCCTTTCGTCCAATAGAATTTAGGAAAGTTTAGGTTCCTATTGTAACCTAATCATTTATATTTAACTTTAAGTTAGATAATTTTACTTTTATCGTGTCTTCTTGTTTTCTTACACTATAATGTCAATAAAAATACTATATAAAGACAAAATAACCCCAAGTTGTTTATTATTAGTATATATAACCTTATGTAATTAATTTGGCCGAACCTTAGATTTTTAAGAATAAAATAACAATTAATAATATAATATTTGTTTTAAAAACTATTTTATGTCAATTTTGACACTATTTAGTAATTGATTTTTTGTGAAAATTATAACAGAATGATTAGTTCGAAAAAAGTTTATTAAATCAATACTAACATGTCATATTAACCTATAAAATTATCATAATTAATAAAAAGTCTTAAATTACATTTATTTGGGTATTTATAACATCAATTATGTCAATAATTCATTAATAAGACAATAATTGCATCATCTTTGTGTCATAATAAATTATAATTATTTAATCCTTAAAAATTATAAATAAATTCCTATGATGTAGATAATAGTATTATATTTCTGGAGAATATTCATTCTTGATGTATCTTGAATATTATCACTAAATTAAAATTATTATTCTTATAAGATTTAAGAAAGTGACATGTTGTCACATTCTTTGGTTTTAAAAATAATTAAATTATTTTCATGGAAAAAAGTCCATAAAATGAATCTAATCCGATACTTAGGTTATATGGGTCTACTTTTATCCATAAAATAGGAGTTTTCCAAGTGTTAGGGTAATTTTATAATATTATATTTACCCTTAATTACAAAATTTACCTTTAACTATAGTAAATAAAATTTACCGTAGTTACTATTCACAATGCCCAAAAATAAAAAGTAGCTTATTAACATACTGTGGACCCACTGATTCCAAATATGGAATCCATTTTTCCAAATTCAATACACAAAAGATGTAGAAATTAAATTAAAATTAATCCCGTTGTCGAAAGAAAACAGGGTTTTCTTTAAAACATTGCAAAAGATTGAATTGATTTAACCTACGAATTCAAGGTAAAATAAATGATAATGACATAAATTATATTAAATGGTAAAAATATATTATATTTATATACTTTAAAACAATTAAATATTATAATTTAACCACATAAGTTATTATGATGAAAAAAGTTGTTTTTAATTAAAATATAGCGTGTTTTTACTATTCATTAAAATATGAAAGTTTTCATAAAAATATCAAAACTTTATCTAATGTAAATTTTTATATCCTGATTCAAAAGGAGAATTTTATTTTGTCAATTTGAACTTATAAACATGTCATAACTAGATTAAAAGTGGGTGTGCCATCAAAAGGTGGCAAAACTGCATTTTTTTAAAAATACTTATTTTACCCAAAAAAATTATTTTGTTCTTATAACATGTTCTGGAAAATGTGTAATATGAATTATAATGTTATAAAATTCAAAATTTAGTTAATACTATTCATAAAGTCTAGTTCATGACAATAATATAATAATATATCGTTGTTTATTAAAACCCAGTATTGCGTACAACACACGCTATCGAGGAAGGTCGCGATTGAGTGTAATGCAAGCCAAGTCAGGGTTGCGTGTTGTGAAATATTCCTTCGCTGTTTCGTATAACAGAATCCAACCATATTTCATTTATACGTTGAATATATATATATATATACTCAATGTTGCGTAGAATAACTATTATCAAAATTGTGTGTAACATGATCCAAGAATACTGTTGCATATACTGCAAGCTAATACGGTGTTGCGTATAGCGCAAGGTAATCTTGGTGTAGAATATAACACAAGAAATTAATGAAATTAAAAGAATATTTTTCATAAAATCTCATGGTGTTACATTCTACCCCCCTTAAAATGAATTTCTCCCTCGAAATTCGTCAGGGTTATAAATGGTTTACTACTCGAAAGTTTGTTTAATAGAAACCCACATCGTAAAAAGAAATACCAAAACATCGCTTTTAAAATCTAAAGTATGAATTGTAACGGTTTCCCAAATTAACTCATCACGGGGTTTCCACGTAGAAGAACATTGGTGAAAATATGGATATGTAAGAAAAATCTAACCATCATGTTCTGATGGAGATTGGTAGAGAACATGGCTATGAAAAAGCCAAAAATCCCAAAGTTATTGATTTGTGATGATATAAGGTACCATCTGATTCATCAGATATAAGGGAACAAGGACAACATTTTTGGTTTTCAAGATCATTTTCCTAAAGATGATGAATTAAAAGAAATACTTGCATGATTTTGGTACAATCTCACTGTTCATCGTGAATTGAAAAATTTCCACTTCATTTCATAAAGTAATGAAGTTGAATTTGTTATTCGTGATGTGTTAGCAGATCATGTGATAGAATGATGGGACATTCCATCTCTTTCAAACAAAAGGTCAGAAAAAGTTATAAGGCCATCTTATGGTTATATTAATCGTATATGGTTCCAAAAATGAACATATACTTCATATATCATACTGCATAACAAAATAAAACTAGTTTATACTAACCACGGACTTTTTTAGGCCAGTGGTAGGCGATAAAGGCCAGTCGCACTTCGGTTTTGGGTTTGATTCCCAGAGCCTTGTCCGACGCGATGGGTTGTCGCCTGTCCTGCATGTTGTCCTTTTTCTAAAACTATATTACTATAACATCCCATTAATAATATCGAAAAAAAATTCTATCCTTAAACAATACTAACTTATGTCCAACATAATCCATTCCAATCTTTAGGCTTATCCATAATACTGCAGTCCATTCTCATAATAGAGTGAAAATGATTACCAGAGATTTAATACCAATGTTGATACCCATATATCATAAGATATGTCTTGTTGGTCACATTCCAAACATTCAAAGGACTTAATCATGTATTCTCTTGAATACCAATTTAACCTTAGTGAAAACATGAATGCAGTTAAATGTTAACACTTTCCACATACCAAAATCCTCAAAATTCTATATACTCAATCCATGATATCACTTAGTCCTTATATCAATCATGAGCTCATGAATACTATCAAACATATTAGATTCTCTTTATCCCTTCATTATGTGCATATCATCTGCTTTCCGAAAATATTTCAATAACTTTTCATGGTTACCGATGCCATAAAATTATTGAAAACCACAATAGACTAATACATAAATATTCCAATATTCCACGATACTATATACAATATTATTCTGGAATCCCATTACATAAACACTTAATCATTCCACCACATCGTTGTCATATTCAACATCGCCAATGGTGATCGCATGTGACTTCCCTTTGTCCTTTGCCTTAAGTGGTTGCTCATGTCGATCATCACTGACCCTTGGATTAGGGCATTTATTAGCATAATGCCCCATTTCCTTGCACTTGAATAATTGAATTGTTGGTGGTGCGTTCTCTGCAGTGTTTTCTTTATTCACATCATTAGAAACCCTTTTTCCATTACTTCGACACTCAACTGCTCGGTGACCTTCTTTTCCACACTTAAAACATTTTCTAGTCCCTTTAAGACAATATCCACCATGCTTCTTTCTACACTTTGTGCATAATGAAACATTCATCTTCTTTTCACCTTTATTCTGATATTTCTCCTTGAACTCCATCTTTCGTTTCTTGTCAAAACCATGAGATGGATATGTAACACCAACTTCCATTTCTACCTTGATAGCACAACACACAATTTCATCATAGCTACTGAAGTCTCTTATAGCTAATGCCCTTCGAAGACTTGGTTTTAAGCCACTGAAGAATTGATCAACTTTACTTTCAGGTTGGATGATAAATCCAGATTCATACCTTGCTAGCCTTGTAAAATTAGCTTCGTATATACCAACAGATTCATCATCCTTTTGCTTTAGTTCATGAAACTCCTTCTCCATCTTTGTTCGAAGAATATGAGGGAGTACTTATTGAAAAATAAGTTCTTGAACTCGTCCCATTCCATGGCTTCAATTTCATCTCTTTGCCTCGTATTCTTGATAAGATTCCACCATTTACTAGCTTCAACTTCCATATGATATACTGCTATGATGACTTTATCATGTTCAGAACATTTAAGAACATAAAATATCTTTTCAGTGGTACTGATCCATTGTTTAGCAACAAGTGGATCAGAAGACCCACTAAAAGAAGGTGGATGTTGCCTCATGAAGGAATCAATAGAATGTTGTTCCCTTCTCTGCTCATTTGGAAGTCCAGAATGATTCATAGCTTGTGTAAGTATAGCAATAGGATTTTGCACTCCATCTCCCATAACATTTTTTTGTTCAGGAGGAAAATCATTGCATTGTCCATTGCATTGATCAACACGGTTCCATCGGGTTCCAGCCATCGTCTAAAACCCAAAATGAATAGTGTGAGATGCAAAAATCATGCCAGGGAAAACAACATAATAAATGGGGAGTACCCTTAATATCTAACATCTTAGGTTAAATTCTATGATCGTTACCGTAGTTCTAGGACTATATCCTATACGTATACTTATCCTATGAGACATCCCTAGACATACCTTAGAAATTTTTCTAGGGATCTCACTAACGTTCTCACATCCTAGTTTCCAAAGGATGACTAAACCTTTCCTCTGATACCAACTGTAAAGACCCAAAGCCTGACGTACATGGACAATACATTACTTTTATGGAATACATAGTATATTACAAAAACACACACACAATGACCGTAATAGTTTATTGTCTTTGAAACTCGGAATATAATCTTCTAATCGTGGTGAAATATCTTCAACATCTCCCATAAAGATCTTCCTTTTTTTTACCTAAAACCATTCTTTATATCCTGGGGAAATGAAAACATAAATGGGTGAGCTCAAATGCTCAGTAAGGGTAAACAACAGAAATATCAATCACATCATATTCATAAGAAGATATCTTTTGGAAATCTTAACCTGCAGAAGAGATCATAATTTCATAACATGGGATAAATCATAGTAGTGAAATGTAATCCCAATAATCATAACTTAAAACATGAAACTTTGTGTCATACACATAGAATCATAGAGAATAATATCTTATTAGTAAGGACTCATTTCCAAGACTATCTTAGTGGAAAAAGTCCATTTCTGAACCGAGTCACCCTCGTTTCAGTCCTGTTTCACTGAACCGGTATAACCTACCATTCCAGCCATGTATATCTCATGAGATATAAAATCTTTACCCAATTCATTGGAGGGAGATATAGGTCCCACCCATCTCATAATGATACAATTCTTATGTGTGCCACAAAATCATAAACCATTCATCATTGCATAACCCATGTAATAAAAATGGGAATCTTAAACATCATGACATCATAAAACAATTCATATACGATAAAGGAATTCATAAAAATAATCACAACATAATCAATTCAATGTAATAATAGGGATAAAAACAGAACCCGTTATTATCTTAGATGGAAAATAATTTTGATAAAACACTTGAACTTCATTCTTGAGGAAAATATCCTTTCTACTTCAAAAACACTTTTCCTTTGTTAACATGTAATACAATTTTAAACTAAAAGAAGTTGATTAAAAATAAGCATGAAAACATTTAAAGGATGCTTCTTGGAAATAATGTTTTAAAAATCCATTCATGCCGTATAAGTTAAAAAAACATTCTTCTCGTACTTTTGTCGGAAAAGTCAAAAAGTACCTCGTACGAAAAACAACAAAAGATTCCTTTCATATCCTTTACTAAAAAATCACCGAAGGGTAAAATTGGATTTAAAAAACTATAGGTGGATGGAAATAATATTACATATTGATGAAACATGGATTTGGATGATAAAATACACCCCATTAAATACTAAAGTATAAACAATCTCGGATAAAAATGAGATTGTGATATTTCCCTTACCTTATGTCCGATTTGGTTCGTAAGTGTCCGAACCTCCTGTATAATGATTTAAATAATGTCATTGACTTATTACAGAATCATATTAATTGTTATTATATCATATATGGTTCACTTATGACTTTATATTACCCGTTCTTTTGTAAATTCATGTTAAAGTAGCATTTTGTGTAAAATCGTCTCATTTGTCGTTCGTGTTTTAACTTGTAATTATTCATATGATTACATAGATCATGATTACATAATTACAGAATATAAAAAATGATATATATATATATATATAATATATATTCAGAATATACATATATATAATTAATCAGTAAATGGAAAGAAAAACACAGTTCATGGAGACGGTAGGCCGTACGTACGCATGAACGCTGTTTTCGTTTCTTTATTGAGTTGAATGGAATTAAGTAGATGAAATACACATATGTAAACATAAATACAGTATCATTATTATTTCATATATTTCATGATTAATTATTATATACACTTTATAATCATCAATGAATTGTTAAAGTGGAGAATGAATCTCATCGCGTCCTGGAGACGGTAGTCCGTACGTTCGCACAAGCGATGATATCCTTCTCATGGTTGTGGAATTATGATGAAGTGTATTTATACTATTTCAGTATCAATATCACTTTATAATAATCATATATAGTTACTCATTACACAATTATACCCATCCAATTAAGGTGGTGGCGGAAAATAGATTACAACACGGCGTGGAGACGGTATTCCGTACGTACGCACGCGCGGTGATTTCCTTTTTCCGTAGGATGGATAAAAGGTTAATTAGAGTTGTTTCATATTTATAATAACATATCAGTATATAATAAATACTGATGTTATTACTTTATCATGAAACAACTAAATAAGAATATGTTGAAGAAGAAAGAAATTGAAAAAGATCGGTAATGGATATTACCTCTTTTTGACGCGCCTTCACTTAACGTCCACTTAATGAACTAAGGATGGACATTGAAGAAGACCAGGACCTATATGATGATACTAGGGAAGTATAGAAGAGATTTTGTCAGGGTTTGGCCGAGCTTGAAGGCTCAAAGTGGTGTGAGGAAGAGAGGGAGGGGTGCCCTTTTATAATGGAGGAGAGGGGCACCATTGGAATAACTAAAAATATTATTTTATTATAAAGCCAAATTTTGTTTTAAATAGCTCTAAATTGATTTATTTAGAATATAAGGTGGGTATGGGTCGAAATAATTCCATCAAATATAATTTAGACAAGTTTAGGTTCCTATTTTAACCTTATCATTTATATTTAACTTTAAGTTATATAATTTTACTTTTACAGTGTCTTCTTGTTTTCTTACACTACAATGTTAATAAACTTACTATATAAAGCCAAAAGAACCCCAAGTTTTTTATTATTAATATATAACCTTATCTAAGTCCTTTTGCCGAACCTTAGATTTTTAGGAATAAAATAACAATTAATAATATAATATTTGTTTTAAAAACTATTTTATGTCAATTTTGACACTATTTAGTAATTGATTTTTTGTGAAACTCATAACAGAATGATTAGTTAAAAAAAAGTTCATTACATCAACACTAACATGTCATATTAACCTATAAAATTATTTTAATTCATAAAAAGTCTGTAATTACATTTATTTGAGTATTTATAACATCAATTATGTCAATAATTCATTAATAAGACAATTACTGCATCATCTTTGTATCATAATAAATGATAATTATTTAATCCCTAAAAATTATATATAAATTCTATGATGTAGATAATTGAATTAGCTTTCAGGAGACTATTCATGTTAGAAGTTTCATGAAGTTTATCTCTAAATTAAAATTATTATACTTTTAAGATTTAAGAAAGTGACATGTTGTCACATTCTTTGGTTTTAATAATAATTAAATTATTTTCATGGAAAAAAGTCCATAAAATGAATCTAATCTGATCCTTAGGTTATATGGGTCTACTTTTAGCCATCCAATAGGATTTTCCAAGTGTTAGGGTAATTTTATAATCTTATATTTACCCTTAATTACCCGATTTACCTTTAACTATAGTAAATAAAATTTACCGTAGTTACTATTCACAATGCCCAAAAATAAAAAATAGATTATTAACATAATTTGGAACCACTGATTCCAAATATGAATCCATTTTTCCAAATTCAATACACAAAAGATGCAGAAATTAAATTAAAATTAATCCCGTTGTCGAAAGAAAATGGGTTTTTCTTTAAAACATTGCAAAAGATTGAATTGATTTAACCTACGAATTCAAGGTTAAATCAATGCTAATGACATACATTATATTAGATGGTCAAAATATATTATATTTATACTTTAAAACAATTCAATATTATAATTTAACCACATAAGATATTACGATGAAAAAAGTTGTTTTTAATTAAAATATAGCGTGTTTTTACTATTCATTAAAATATTAATGTTTTCGGAAAAATATCAAAACATTATCTAATGTAAATTTTTATATTCTGATTCAAAAGAAGAATTTTATTTTGTCAAATTGAACTTATAAAAATGTCAAAAACTAGATTAAAAGTGGGTGGTCCATCAAAAGGCGGCAAAACTGCATTTTTTGAAAAATACTTATTTTACCCGAAAAATTTATTTTGTTCTTATACCATGTTCTAGAAAATGTGTAAGATGAATAATAATGTTATAAAAATCAAAATTTAGTTAATACTATTCATAAAGTCTAGTTCATGAAAATATTATAATAATATATTGTTGTTTATTAAAACCTGGTATTGCGTACAACAAACGCTATCGAGGATGGTTACGATTGCGTGTAATGCAAGCCAAGTAAAGGTTGCGTGTTGTGAAAGAATCCTTCGTTGTTTCATATGACATAATCCAACCATATTTCATTTATATATTGAATATATATATATATATACTCAATTTTGCGTAGAATAACTATTATCAAAATTGTGTGTAACACGATCCAAGAATAGTGTTGTGTATACTGCACGCTAATACGGTGTTGCGTATAGCGCAAGGTAATCTTGGTGTAGAATACAACACAAGACATTAATGAAATTAAAAGAATATTTTTCATAAAATCTCGGGGTGTTAAATTTACTATATAAATAATTATTTTTTTTCACTAGTACTATCCATAATGTCCTTGGAATAAAATTCTAAGAACTTATTTGTAAACATTCTTCTAAAGATTGATAAATTTATAGATATATGGTTTTATCATTTTGGTATTGATGAAGTTGAAAATTTGGTATGTTTATGGGTATTAGTATATTTTTTTAGAATGAGGTATGGATGTATATGGTTTTGTTTCATGATGTGGAATGTGGATATGGATTGTGTGTGGCTACTATGATGTATATCATTAGGTAATTATCGTGACTAGATTAGTGGGGAAGTTGGTATGGAGAACATTATAATATATTATTTCATTCATTTATCATAACTATAATATATGTGGAATTTTTGATAGAATATATAATGATATGTGTATGAAACCTTACATGGGAAGGCAACATGAATAATTTTCACTATTTTCACATTGGAGAATTAATTTGAATCTTCCACATTATCATGATATTTATATAGTGGAACCTCATGGGAATAATTATATACATATCCCTACTTCTATATAATTTTTTACTCCTAAAACAAGAAATGGAGACAAATTACACTTTACTAGATCTTTTTCATATTAAACATTCCATATATTATTATAAGATTCATTTCAATCTATAGATGTTTTAGGTTGATCGATTATGGATTTAGAGTTTATTATATTTATTTTGTTTCTGTGACATTTTAAATATTTTCTTATATGTGATATTTTATATATTTAATGGTTGATGAATATTTAATGGTGGTTAAATTCTTATTAACTATTATTAAAGAGGCTAATGAATACATATCATAAATTATATATATTTATTTCTAATTGATATAATGTTTCATATTAAAGAAAAGAATTGAGTGATACAATAGGTATCATCCAATAATAATGATCACTTATAATGGAATAAGGACATGAAATTAAGTGTATTCTATAATACTTTTATTTTAATATGTGATTAATACGGTGGCTAATGTGAAGATATTTTGGGATTTCCAAGAATTATTGTGTATAAATATTAAATTTTTGATGAAACGATATTACTAAATAATTTTATATGACACAACTCAAATAATTTGTATATAGATATATTTAAATATAAATAAGTATTATGATTATAATTATAAAATAGATTAATTGAGAATTTACACATATTCAACAATATAAGCCTATTGTAATAGCCCTCATAAACATTATGGAACTATAGAAAAATACTATATGGTATTTTCACATGAGTGTTATAAATTGAAACCATGAGGAAATGAAATTTGATATAAATATTCTAGTATTATAGGCCAATCTGATTATGATTTTTATAATATTATGTATTTCTATAAATGGTTTACCAAGGAATTTAAAAATTGATTTTACCAAGAAAAATGAATAGTCATTTGTAATTAATGGAGAGGGAACGAATCCAAAATGTATCACTCCAAAATCACAATATAATGTGAAAATAAAGAATATGCAAACAATATTGATCAGGTAAATTATATATTGACAATATTAAAAATAAATTGAAAATTTACAATTTTAACACGGTGTCAGTTGAAACACATCTTGAGTTATTAGAGATAGTGGAAGAAAATGTTGAAAAATCAATATAAATAACAAAAGGTAATTTTTTACTGAATAAATCAATAGAATTATCATTATATTCTTTTCACTTATTTATTCATGTAATATGATTTCTATACATTGACTACCTTTTATGATGAAATGTAAAAATAATCATAGTTTTTTTTGATAGAAGAAAAACTAATTTCTCAATGAATTTGATAGAGGGGTATAATATTTTGTAGGATCCATATTTTTCATGTTTCTAGTATGATGTTATGATTTTAACAATGTAAGAGATTATACATTTTTACCTAATAATGAAATTTAGGTCACCGATAAATTCAATACAGTTTTTTCATTCCTAAATTAAAAAATATATTTCAAATGATTTTTTCCATTCATTCTTTCTTATAAATATGAATTATTATAATTTTTTTCTTAATAATAGATAAATGAATGTATTTGAATTTTTTAATTGTTATATTTTATATCTCATTAATATTTTATTAATCGTGGTGAATTTTTTTAGGACTATATTTAATATTTTCATATGAATTTTTTTAATATTTTTAAATAAATTATTTTAAGATAGTTGATATATTATTGGGTATTATATTTGTTTATGAGTTTAATGATTATTATAGTGAGTAAAAATCATTTTGATAAGGTAAAAAAATATAATTTGGGAACAATAATGGAATTATATGGGTTAATTGGGATTTTATAAGGTGTAAATTTAACCAATATAATATAAATGGATATTAAAATTATAACAACCAAATATAATTAATTTAATGTTTTTAATTAAATTCCCTAAAATATTGATTGAACACATTTAGGTGGAATATGAATCAAATGTGATTTATTAAATTTATTTCACAGTACACATTATATTGAGATGAAATTAATTTTTTTAATAAATATATATTTAGATCACGTCATTTTGTTTGCTAGTATGTTTGTTTGACAATATCGATTAAGATGTGTGTTAAAGTTTTGTTTACTGATAAATTGTAGAAGGAATTATGTATTAATATGAATTAATATGGTTTTATTCATAATGATCTGGCCACACCATATTCTAGATACTACAATACATCCCTGGGGGTTGTGACGAATTTTTTTTCCAACCACAGCTTATACAAAAATGTTAACCCATCAATAAATATATTAGAGAGTGTTACACCATGCGAGGGAACTAGCTGATTCAATCAAATAAAATAGTTCCAAAATAAGGATTCAAGGGGGATGGGTTGTACATGAAATTAGTTGTATGAGCCACAATGATTCATTGTAGAGGTATTGGTGCATGGAGAATGGTGTCCTGATGTAGGAGTGTGTGTGTAAAACCAATTACTCTCAAATGGATGATAATGGAAATATTAATTATATAATTTCTATGATTTCAATATTTATGTTTCGTTTAGGGTTTATGTTTTTAAGATACTATATTGCTCAAGTTATCACAACAATGTTGGGGGATCATATTATTTTTTTATTCAAAATTATTTTCATGTGACGACATCTTAGAACATATTCAATGTTGAAACCCTCATTGGATGAGAATGATTCCATGTCATAACCAGGCCTTTTGATGTGGACTATCGAAATTTTTACGAGGGAATGATTATGTGTTTTACTATTCTTCATGATTTTACACCAAAGAAAAAGCATCCACACCACATCAAAATCCATTTGAAGTCTCCACATATATTTCAGAAGTTAGGAATTGAGTTAAGGGGAGTTATTTTTACTAAAGAAGTAAATCGGGTCAACAATGGGTCTCCACACCATAATGTTGTAAACATTGGGGAAGATATAATAGAGAGCCTCATGAGTGTTTCATAGAAATAGTTTTCAAAACATAAAATTCAAGGTGATACATCATAGTGACTCATAATATATAACAACTTTGTGGGTTTCTCTCTATTGTGTGTTTTAGTAAGAGGGTTTAATGAGTTTAATCACATGGTGGTCAAATTGAATTTCATGGTCTATGAAAAACCCATTTAATGTTTTGGGTACTTGTTACAATATTCATCATATATGAATCAATTCCTTTCCATAAATTGACGTAAAAGAAGGAAGATATAAATTCTATTAAAGTGATAAGATTAAATAAAACATGGGAGATTGGATGTGTTTTTAAAGAGCGAATTTCAAAGGTTATTAATCTATATCATATATGGAAGTTTAAATGTAGAGTAATGCATAATTCATTAAGACATTTACAATCTTGAAATTGATATTATTGTGTTTAAGTGAAAAAACATGCATAAGTGTATGTTCAAAACATCTTTGTGTGAACATGAGAGTTGCAACGAAAGGATAAGAGAGTAAATTTTTGAAGAAGATAAATGACTTATACAATTTGTATTGTTTATTATCAAGGAATTTCTTTGAGTATAATCCATGTTTTATTCTAATTAGTATAATTTTAGTTAATTTGGTGAATAGTAGCATCAATGTGTTTCATCCTTGGACATAGCCTAGTGGAGGTGAACTAGGTAAAATATTCTCTGTTTTTAACCTCTATAATCAGATATTGTGTGGAATTTATGAAGGACATCAAAGTTCTAAAAAGGTGAGAGAAAATATCCTAATCTATTTATGAATATTATAGGAACTGATCCCCCCTATTAGGTTCTATGAATATCAATGATTCATAAAATATTTATACATATTGAAGAAGATAAATTATAAGCATGAATTCATTGTACTGTTTAATTAGTCACCCAAATTTTGTAAAAGTAATTTGATATTATGATATAAATTTTCAAGTATTTATTTATGCATTAATTATTGGAATCTGTGAGATTATATTTACATTTATAAATCAGATGGTTTTAAGGAAAAAATAGGTAAGGGGATGAATTTTTTTTTGTGAATAAATGAAATTTCAACCATCTTGTCTCAATAAGGACCCTACAATTGGTTATTAATGTGACATTGCATGTTCATCCCATAACCTATTTCTTATATGATATAGATTTGAAAATTTCTTATATGGAATGGTAATAAAAAAATATATCCTTTAAAAGAAACTGGGATCATGAAATATACATATGAAAATATATTCATTCCAAAACAAGTACGGTAATGAATAAAAACTAACTAAAATAATAATTATATAATTTTTAAATGCACAAAATATAGTTGTAATGAAATAATACACATTATAAAAACCTAAAATAATCCCCTAATACAATAAAAAATGTATACCCATAGTAAACGAAAAAGAAATACTCTACACCTTTAAATAATTTATCAAAAATATGTAACTCCATGGTATATATGATCTTTGATAATGGAATAAATGAGCAATACCACCACCACTAATCAAACACATTTAGAAAATAGAAATGGAATACATAATTTTACGTTCACATTTCAAAAGAATGTTCTCAGTAGGATAATCCATTGATATCATAGAGTAATTATCATTACAAAGTAATATAAAAGTTTTCACAATGAGTGAAAAAATAAATCAAATAAATAAATAAAAATAAATGAAGTTGTCGAAAACTAATGTAAGGTCAATAACATATATCTCTTAGAAGATCTCAATAAGTAATTAATTCCTAGAACCACATTATCACATTATTGATAATTAAATTCCAAGTCACTTGACCAACCATGATAATAAATATATTAAATGAAAAAAACCACTCATCAATGGAAAAATTTTAAAAAATAACTTGAATACATGTATATTTGTATTACATACTCAAGGAATATATTTTAATGAATAATTAATATTTATATTTATATTCCAAATGATCCACCATGATGTAAACCAGAATTCCCCCACCACCTCAGGGATGAGCGCCTAAAAATGGTAATCCCGAGAAATTATAGGAATGGACTAAAACACCCATCAAAATGTGTAAAATTAAGAACTCATTATATTCAATGAAATTATCCATACACATATCATAATTTATAATTTTTTTACTCTCAATATGAGAATATTTTATTTGATTCTATTACCCACATTATTCATTATCTAGACTATTATTCAATTTTTTTACATCTCAATCCAAATTCCCATGTTTTCTAATCTATTATGAACATTAAGTCATGTTTTTATACTGATCACTACAAAAGTTCCTTGCCATGTCCCATTTAATTATAATCTTGTAAGAAATACCCAATTCCCTACTCCATTAATGTATCCCAATTGTGATTTCATTACATCAGTATAAATGTTTACTATAAGGGAGCACCATTGAGAATAAACTAAATCCCTTCCCTTTCTCAAAGATAATATTCCCAATGCTATTATACATACAAACATCCAAATTCTTTTATAATGACCTATATTCTAATAATAATAAACATCAATCTGAAAACATAGGAAAAATAGGGCTACATATATTAAGCCTCAAAAATATTTTATGACATATCCCATCCCAAACAACTATTATTAGTAGTCTTTAGATTGAATCGACACTACAAAAAACACACATAAATATATCTGTTTATGTATATATAGGAAAAAAACACACACAAACATATATAACTTATAACCTTAAAAAAATTCATGGAGGTCTCTGATGAATTGATCCCAATAAGCATGCTTTATGGAATAGAGCCCCAATCCCATACTATAATGTAGTTGTCAAATACAATGACGAAAAAAACGTCATACTTGAAACTCACCATCTAGATACCCATATAATGAATATTGATATAGCCTCCGAAAAAGGAAAAAACACTCCCATATAAATATTGGTGATTACATGCCACAAATTTATATAAAAAAATAATCCAAAAAACATATATTATTATGTTAATTAGTATACATTATATTCAATCACATGATAGACTGAAATATATCATGAAGTATTTGAAATATATAATCAAATCTTAATAATATACAAAATATCAATCGTGTTGTTTACACTTATTTACCCCACGATAAATTTGGAGGCATCATTTTGATTAAACGCAACGGTAGGGAATCCCCAAATTAATTTTTTTCATATTCCAATATATAATCTATTCATTATATAAAACAAAATAAATAGATAACTCTAGATTATAAATCATTTACAAATCATCTACAATCCATGAATTATGATCTACAATAAAAATATATATCATAAATTATTAGACCACCAAATCAATAACATTTATAATTAACTAATATTATAGGGGTAATCCACCGTTATAGTCACTATTATCAATACCATAATAAATTCATCTTTATGGTGATCAAAATAATTATTATTATAAATATAATCATTGAAAATATATTATATAATATAATATAAAAAAATATCACCCTACAATAAAATTTATACACTAATCCAAGGTTAATAAAAAAAATAAAATTTTTACGATGTGGGTTTTTCCCATCCAGACATTAGAATATTTTTACATTTAATTCCAAAGATAGGCACTAAGAGGGCATGTGATTCCATGACCCGGTGCTCCTAGAAAAAATTTTAAATAAATATTATGAATTTTAATATCATACACTTAGTGGAAATGGGTTTTCTTATAAATGGTAGCATAGATCATAAATTTGAGTCCACAATTGCTTGTGGAGTGTTCCATTTACCCTACGTCGTGTATAACATTTCCATGCGCAGGTCATAGGTGGAAAATGTTATTGAGGTTATTTTTGTTAACAAATATAACTAATTTATTTTGTACACCAGATCGAATAACTCTAGAAGAAGGTCTTAGATCAAATTTATAAGGCATCAGTTGAGTTTGGAAGGACGTGTTTACCCTTGGTATGGCATAATCATTATTGACAATTCCCGTCGAGATGGAGGCGTGTTGATGGGGAGTTAAATTAGAAAATTGATTTTTCAAAAAAAAATAAATTAACCCTCACCCTCCACCTTTATTGTGCACTCCAAGATACCCATTCCCTATCCCCCTTCACTGATTAATGAACCATGCAAGGAGGTTCCACCGATGATCATTTTCAACAACTTCTATAAGCAGATCAAAAATTAGTACATCTCGAACATCGTTGTGCACCCAATACTTCAACGTTTCACCCGTGAGTTTGGAAGTTGGAGTTTTATTCCCATTTCCCCATCATTCTGCATACTTTTCTGTGTATATACATCGTTGTGATGAATATCACATCTTGAGGGTTTCGAAACATGTTTTTGATTGATTTTCTAACCACTAGAGTGGTCATAATTTTCCATGGAATTGATTGTGGTGATTAGAAGAATTTTTGGGGAGGCATGGCATTGGAAAAAGGTGGATCATTGGTTTCTGATGGTGGTGTGACAGTGGCTATTGGGTGGCACGAGGGGGGCAGGTGGGAAAGAACAATTAGTTTGGTTCGGGGGTGTTTAAACCCCCACAACTCAAAAATCGGGGGTCCATTTTGTGTGTCGTATATGTAAAAGTGATCCTTGATTCAAGGCTGACTATTTGAGGTAAATTGTTTGATTTTTTGTTGCAATATAGAGACTTGGTGGCTTCAAATTTCCATCTACAAAAATAATAATTAATTTATAATTTATTTGGAAAACCTTTCATCTGATGTATCACCTACGTCAGATGTCAATATGATGTACCATCAATTTATTTAAGATCGTGGATTAATTGAAGATGTTTTAAGTCCAATTTCTGGTGTCGAAATGTAAATCATGGTGTGGGCCCCATAATGCCCAGTTATGGCGTTTACAGTGAAATGTGATTTTTTTCATGGTTGTCTGTTTTGGACAAATATGTAGTCGATCAGGTGTGTTTTTCTTGGGGGTTCATAATTTCGTGATACATTTGTTGTGTTTGGGGATCGGGGTGTGGGCCCCATGAAGACTCGCTCGGGATTGATGTGTTGAATAGTATCCATTTCACCAGTTGTCTATTTTTGGTGAGTAGATAGAATATCCTGAGGGGTTTTTCACATAGGAAGTGATGGTGGAGTCTATTATAGCTTCCAGGATACCCCACGCCATGAGAGTGGGTCCTTTTACTTTGGGAAGTTTTTTCTAGGGGTTTTACTCCCCTGATAGACTAGGGTGACTATTTCCCCATGGCGTTCATGTAGATGGACTACTCCTCTATCCTGTTTGGGTGTGTGCACTCCAATCTCGTCAAATTATAGGTTTGTTACTCCACTGCTAAGACTAAGAGTGGGCCACCTATCCTTTCAGTGGTTTTCCCCTACCATGTTTCACTGTGAGCTCATATTTCACAGAGTGGTTCTCCACTACCATGGGTGTCGACCCATGTCATTCACAATGGTTCCCCCAAACATGGGTGTAGGGCCACTAATTCTGGAATGGTGATCCCATACCATGTTAGGGTACATGTCCATGTTTCTTAGCATTGTATTCCACTATCATTTTAGGGTGTGGGTTCACACCTGTAGACTAGTGCACCCCCATGTTTTCACTATAGTGGGGTGTGGGACCATCCACATGTTAACTGTAATTCTTTTTTAGATGTTAGTGATCCACCAACGTACTGCGGTGTGATCCCCACTAGATAGGAATGATATAGGATTCACTAGATGGTTTAGGAGCTTGTACTCCTTCGACTGCGGGATAGTGGTGTGGTGACAGACTCTCTGAAGATCTTCTTACCTTGCACTTGGTGTGGTTAATCATTTACATGACATCTTGGGTTATGTGACAGATCTTGAATTAGTGCATTTTTACTGGTAGAGCCTCAAGGGAGAACTTGTAGCTAACAATGAGGTCAGAACCTCATGTGTATTAAATCGTGAGATGACTATATTTAATGTTCTTTGTGAGTCTCATTGCAGATTTGTCACTTATGGGTTGACACACTATGTGGTTTGAGCGGATTAGTCTGGTTTATTCTTGTATGTTCTTGAGTTGGATTTTCTATCTCATTTTGTTTCATTCTTGATGGGATGATCAGATTGATTCATTTCAGTTTCTTCTTTTTATATTTGGTTTTTTAGGGCCTACTAATTATATTTATACTCACCCCTGCATGGGATTTTCTCACAAATTTCATTATGTCTTATACTGACCATAGGCCCTTTTTTGGAGTCCTAGGGGTTCCTAAAGAATGCAAGGATTAGTGAGCGTGATAAAAAATAGTACTAAAGCACAACGAAGAAGTTTTCCAATGGTGTTTTTGATAGAGATCCTCTCCATCAGAGCATGTTGGATGGTTTAACAATTTTTTAATGGGCCCTATATTGTCTATTTTTGTACCACTTCTCTACAATGGTTAGGATATTTGTAGGCATGCATTTATTTTTAGTTATAATTCATCTCTATATTGTTCTGTGGGGGTGTATGTTGAGTTTCTACATACAGGTTAATTGGATAATGACTCCCATGAGTGTGATATCCTACTTGGCGCATGTCACTAGCCCCTGGCCTATTGGAGGAGGGCATGGGGAGTCATGGCTCGAGCCCCATTAGGTCGGTTCATGACAGAGTGGTATCAAAAGAGGTTCCACATTTTGGACCTCATAGAGTAGTCGGTCTATATGTGATATTGGTTTTGGTTTCATAGCATCATTGTCAAGAAGTTTCGACTTCTTCTTTTAGGCAAAGGAATATTGTGTTGGTGTAGTGACCAATGTATTCATTCACCAGGACTATGATAACATAGCATTCGATTTAGGTCATTAGTATCATGTTCACATGGAAATAATGGTACATGCATCATATAGGACTAGGATTAGGGTTTTCCTTTCCCTCCTTGAGTTATCTCCCCAGATATACTCATTGAGCATGGTGCGTATTGATATAATTCAAGGATTCTTCCGAGGCGACAGCCAGATGGGGTTTTGTAGAGATATTATGGTGAAATTATGACATGTGTAGAGTATTAATAATAGGGAAACTGTTCTATGTATGGGACATTATTTGGTTCACTAGTTGAGCCACCACCTTCTGAGAAGCTAGTTGTAATAGCAGCGCATGATGAAGATGCATGTAGTCTGAGAGTAATATTTGAGTTTCAGAGGTAACGAGATCTGAGGTTTTGGTTTGACACACCCTAGGTAGCTAATGAATTGATTGAAAATGCAAGTCGATTTTTCATCCTAGTGAGGACACCTCCCAATAAGATGATGGTCCTAGTGGATATCCTTTTTAACGGATAGTTTGGGCACCAGTAGAGTCTTGTGATGCACTACACTGATGAGAAGATGGTCTCCTTGAAAAATTGACTGGAACTTTATGGATGTTTTTTATCCATCATAGCAATGGTTGATTCATTTTTAGGGGATTTGTAGTTTTGACTTGAGAGAAATTCTATGGAGTAGTACTTGGTGAGGTTCATATACCTATCGCGTTAATCCATGGTCATGGTTCATAATCTGTTTATACGAGCACGGACCTTCAAGAAGAGATTGTTCTGGGAGATCAGTTTTTGAGTGGTTCCATTGTTCCTTACTACCTATGTTGGAGTGTTGAAGTTGGCCTTGGTGGTTAAGATATTTTTAGATGAAAATACTTCGACCGATAGTGCTAGAAATCTAGGAGCTGCAACCTCGTGAGCTGGTTCGGTAGCTGGTATCTAAAGGCAGGCTCGGGGGTCTCGACATGAATGATGTTTTTGGAGGCACCCCCATGATTTAGGATATTTTGTTTGGCACTCCCAAGGACCTCACGACAATTTTGGTTAGCTGTAGAAGAGGCTATGTTTTTCTTGTGACATCCGAGGACATCATGTGAGAGACTATCTAACCCATCCTGCTACTGATTGGGATACAATTAACAGACCACCTTTTTATAGGAAACATTTCAAGAATGGAAGTATGTCAGATGGTGGACATGGCGGATGATCCAATGTTGCAGTGGAATGTGGCAGGCAACACAATTTTCTAACACAGCCACCCAAAGTGGTTCACTCCATACTCATCGGGATGGAGTATAGGGGTGAAGAAAACTAATTTCCTTAGAGTCCATTGAATCAGGGGCTATACAAAAAGATATAGGTAAAATATATATCATTTATAAATGTAGAATTAGTATTTTAGACACTGGTAGGAGGTACTCTTTCCTTTAATTTTTTCTCAAAGTATGTTTACTGTTTTTATTTGACGCTTCAAATATATGATAAAGAGGGATCCTTCCCTCACCAAGTCATGTTTTTGTGACATGATAAATACTGTGTGGGAGAGTCTTTGCTACCCAATGATGTGTTGGAACCCCGAACATTATATGATGGAAATGGAGTATGGTTTGTTTTCTTGTCAATCCTCATTGATAATTCATAATTTTTTCCAGGAAAGGGATCATACAGTTCAAGAAAACAAAAGAATTTAAGGAGGCATCGTTTCCTAGTGATTGCCAAATATTTCGTCCAGAAAATCAAAAAATGGAGGAATGTGTGTTTGGAAAATGATGTTGTGTGAAAGACTATAGGGTGTTTGGAAACCTATGTGCAAGGATTATTTTGGGATCAGTGCATCAAAATATGGAAAAGGAAAAAAGTGCACGCAATACATTAATGTGCGCAAAATATGGTGTTACGCGAAATAATATTATGCTCCCAATGTGACATCAAAATGGGTTTTATGTGTTTGGAAAGAAACTTACGCGCACTGATTAAAATGTGTCAGGATCTTGGGTGCAGGTTCACCAAGGGACTATAAATATGGGGCTACCCCCATGGAAGTCCTATGTATTTTCCAATGATAATCTGGTTGCTCAGCCAGAAAAATGATTTGTGCATGGAAGATTGGGAGAGAGTTAATCTTTCCCACAAGGTGTTCCTTTAGTATGAAAAGTCAAAGTTAACCCTTTGGTGCAGATGTGTAAAAGAAAATATTTGTGAGGAATGTCGGGGATGCGGGAAATTCTTCTTTCGCAACAATTCCAAAATCTTGTGTGTATGTTGAGTTACTACGTGCCAGTTTTATGTTATGATTATAACAGTCTTCCGAATGTACATTTTAGTGGTTCAGTGCATTCAAGTTCATAATTTATGAACTTCTATGCAAGAAGTGTCTCGTACTGAACATAGACAATGACTTCAATTCAATTTTGTTGATGTTACCATCATGTCGATAAACTGATCTTGACTTCTCTCATGGCAGTGTGCTAAGGGGAGTTGTGCATAGTGATCTGAGGGACGCAGTAATAAATCCCTAAACCATGTAAAGGCTGTCTGTCTAGCACAGGGTGATTATGACCAAATCATGTAATCCTAAAACTTTTAAATATTAGTGGATTTAGGAATGACTGACATACTATCGGTGTATTCTCCTTGGATGTAGCCCTTTGTGGTGAACAAACTATAAGGTTTCTTTAATCTCATAGGTTTCTTTTCATGGAAAAATTTAACATGTTCCTACCAACGTTGGAACAAGATTAACAACATTAAAAAGAAAATGTTGACAAATTGATTCACCCCTCCCATCTCGAAGAGTTCTGGGGTCCTTCAACTAGATAGTGTCATGGTTTGGTTAATAAGTCCCTTATATTTGTCTATTGGGGGGGGGTAGTGTTCGATGTTCTACCCAAAAAGACTGGTAATACCTAGTGTGTACTCATGAATCCTTATTTGATCATTTTTACCCTACATGTTGAGACTTGATGGTTTGGTTCAGTTCAATGTACCTCCAGGCTCGCAAGGATGAGGAACACATTCCCTACTAATTTTCATTCTTGAGACGTGACAAAAATCCATATGGGAGAGTCAGTATCTCTTAGATATGACCATATCGAGGTGCAATGGATGAGTTTCATTGACATGAATTGTCCAATGTGGGGTTTTGTTGGTATTTGTGTTAGGTCGTAAAGGGGAGAATTATTCTAGACTCGATGATAGCAGATGGACCCGGTTCTTGGTGTTTTCCACCTGTCGTGGCTAAGGAGTTTTGTTCCTTCTTTCTCTCATAATGTCAACCTGGTTGAACTAGACTTTGATGTGGCCCTTGGTGGCTTTGTGGTGTTTTGGTGAACTTTTGGTCAAGAGAGACCTAGTTAATAGTTCAATTTCACTATCTTATGCTAGTAATTTATCTTTTTATTGAATAAAAGCCTTATGTTTGGGAGGATGTAGAAACATAGATTTGGGCTTTCAGAATTTGGAATATTTCTACATATAATTTCAGATCAATGCACTGAGAGGGTCTGTGATTCTACGGATCAGTGTTCCTAGAATAAATTATCTAAATATATTAAAAAAATTATACTATTCATGTTGTGGAAATAGGTTATCTATTAAATTATATGTCATGTCATACATAGGATGCCACATTTGCATTTAGAGCATGATGTTTACCCTGTGGGGGTATAACCATTGTGGGTGTTGGTCTTTTGTGGAAAACGTTATTGATGGTTTTTTTCTAAATAAATTAAATTAATTTTTTTTGGATTTAGATCAAATAACTCGTGAACGTTTTTTAGGATTGAATTTCATATACTGTGGTTGAGTCCAAAACATCGTTTTCACCTTATCTATGATATATTATTTTTTGGAAATGGGCATTAGGATGAAGGCTTGTTGATTGGGAGTTAAATGGGGATGTTTCATTAATAAAAAATAAATAATTGAACTATGCACATCCACATTTTCTCCACACATTTGGATACCCCTCCTCTGTCCTCCTCTCTGAAAGAAAAAAAAAAGCAAGGAGGTTTCAAGATAGGTTGTTTTTGAAACTAATCGTCACCAAATAAAAAATATCTACCTCCCTTGGATCGTTATCCACACAAAGCATTTGTGTTTCAACCGTGAGGTATGAGTTTTGTGTTTTATGCATGTTCCCCATTGTTTATGTGTTGTTTTTTTTGAATAGTCACTTTAGAGATGATGATCATGTCATGTGGTTTTTGAAATAGGTTTTGGATCATTTTTCCGACAACCAGAGTGGTCCCGGTGGACTGTGGATGTTCTAGAGGCGCTTTGTCATCTTTTCAGGGAGGTGCTGCTTTGGAGAAATGTGGAATACTGATTTCCAATGGTGTAGATAGAAGTTCTCGGTATTAGTGGTGGTTTCTGGGAGTGGAGTGGCAGTGGTCATAGGGCGACGTGGTGGAGGGCCAATGAGCTAGTCTAACTAGTTTGGTTGTGAGGTTTTGAAACCCCCTGTTACTCGCAAACCATGGGTCTATTTTTCATGCCATCTATGAAAAAACAAACCTTGCATTCAGTAAGATCATTTGAGTTCACTTTGAGGAATTTTTTTTCAGTCTCGATAGGTGGTGGAAAAAAAATGTCCATCTATACTAATAATAATAACAATAATATATTTATTATTATTTGGAAAACCTTGGATCAGACTTATCTCCTATGTATGATGTCTGTTTTACATGTCATCAGTGGCATTAGGACCATGAAATGAAAGAAATATTTTTATGATGACATCCAGGTGATGAAAATAAAATTGAGGTGTGGGATCCACAAGTCCCAGTTTGGGCGTTTGCGTTGACATGTTACTTTTTAACCAGCTATCCATTTTGGATGAATAAGTAGTTTATCCTGGGTGTTTTCTATGGTGATTTAAATGGCATGATTCAATTTATGTGTTCCGATATCGAGGTATGGGGCCCTTGAACACATGTTTAAGCTTTGCGGTGAGTAGTACAGTGTTCCCTAGATTTGAAATTCATGTGATTAAATAGGCGATCCTGAGTGTTTTTCTATGTAGAATGCGATAGAGGCATCTGTTATGTGTTGATCGATCCCCATGCAATGGTCGCGAGTCCATTAACATTGGTTATTTTCTACCAGGTCTGTTACTCCTCAGATGGATTAAACTGTGGGTTTCCCTGTGGATTTTATATAATTGGACTTCTCCCCTATAGTTTCAGGGTGAGAGCCCTCAAATCTCATTAGATAGTATGTTCGGTACTCCTCTACCATGACAGGGAGTGGGTCCCCTATCGTTGTAGTGGTGATGAGCTACCAAGTTAATGTGTCATCCAACTTTTCATAGAGTGGTTCTCCCCTACCATGGGTGCGGGAAAATGTCTTTTGTAGTGGAGCTCTACTATCATGGGAGTGGCCTCAGATTTTATGAAATGGTTCTCCCCTATGTTCGCACTATATTGTGGAGTGGGCCCCTCCACTTGTTGAAAGTATTCCTTGTTTGGAGTAAGAGATCTCTCGACATACTGATGTACAACTTCTCCACGAAGGAGTGAGAGAGGTTTCTTTGGTTGGTTTAGGAGCTGGTACTTCATCGACTGTGGGGAAGTGGTGAGGTTCAAGACTCTCCAGTGTTCTTACAACCATGTGTTGGGCATATAACTTCATTGGCATGAAATCTTGTTCATAGAAACAGAACTGGGCTTAGTGCATTGTTACCGGTAGATCCAAGATTTGGAACCTATTGTTGGTGATGATGATGTAACATCATAAGTCTTAGTTCCTGAGATGAGTATATCTGGGGTTCTTTCTATGTTACCATGTGGTGTTTTCACTTATACTTTGATGCACTAAGTGGTTTTAGCTGACTCTTCTGGTGTAGCTGCTGATGGTCTGGAGATGGAGGTTATCTCTTGTATAGGTTCATTTTGGATTGGATAGTCAAACGGATTCTTTATAGATTCTCCTTTCCCTTTGGTGTTTTTGTGGTTCCACTTAAGTATCTTTATTTTCAACTTCGCACCGTCTTTTCACTCACATGTTTTTGTCTTGTGTAGACCACATGCCACTTGACGCAGTCCCAAGGGGAGATGAAGAAGCTGGTGTTTTGTGAGATTGACCAACTAAGGTAATGGGTATTGGACGAGGAGTTCTCTATACGAGTTTTTTATAGTGATCCCCTCCATCTGAGATGGGTGGATGTTTTTTCAGTTTTCATTTGGTGGACCATGATTTTTCCCTTTTGTATTTATTCTATAGTCTGGTGGGGATAAATTTATGCATGCATTTATTTTCAGTTTTGACTTATCTCTTCATGTTTTCATGGAGGTGTATGTTGGGTATGTGAATATATATTTATTGGTTAAGGCATCCCATGTGTGTGAAATCCTACTCAAAATATGTTACTAGCCCCTGGCCTATTGGAGGTGGGCTTGGGGAGTTGCGGCACGAGCCTTACTGGTTCCAATCATGACAAAACTACATGAATAGAAACATCACATCACAAAAAATGTCACCCTATTATCTATTATTGTACAGACATTCAAGGGAAAATATAATGTACATTTTAGTAAAATTATAAACCAATTAAAAATTCAAAGGAGGAAAAAATCGATTATAGTCAGGAAAAAAATGAATCATGGTATCTCAACATCCCACAATGACTATCATGAATCTCAAAAAATACTATAAAATCATGAATGAAATATTTCCCACCAGTATTGGTCAATTACCAATAATAGATTCCTCAATAGAAATTCATGATTGATCCATGTAATTATTGATGAATGTGGATTTTTTTTTCATGAAAATTCTTAAAATTATTGATTATATTATTAAAATGAATAATTATTTTATGTGAAGAGGGGAATATATATATAATCCTACTTTCTAGAAATGGATTCCATAAATTATGGACACACAGAAGAGTGAAATTAAATAATGACTTCATAGAATGATGTGTGTAACTTATTGTCCCAGGATACCCAATATATTATAACCCTGAACAATGTATCCTAGTGCTGGTGGTCATTTTATTAAAATGGCATAGATACATGATATAAAATCCCAATGCATTGATCATTTTATAAGTCTTGAGGAAACTAGATACATATGTTGTTCCCTTTTTTACATTGGTAGGTAGACATAAAATATAACAGAGGAAAATAATCTAACTGTTATACCATAGTCCATTATTTAAGATTCATAACTAGGAGAAAGAAAAAAAATAAAAGGGTGGGATCAATCACTCAGTAAGTGTTACATGAATCAATAATAATCGAAGTTATTTTAATATGGCATAATCATAATGGTATTTTAAATAGTTTCAAAACACATGGAACTAGTAAACATTGAATGAAAACTCATTAAAAAATGTTTCATAGTGTAAATATCAAGGAAAGAAATAATTTAATATTGAATAATGTTAATTAATACATTGTACATTATGGATCTGGGATATAAAACATTACACCATCGAAGATGTTTATTTCTATGTGTAAAAACCCATCTGATTCTTGTTCAAAAATAACATGAATGGTTTGTAAAAAACCTTTTCGTTGTTCTAATACATGTCAATTCATCGAAGTGATCTCCTTTACCGGGATCCACCCATCACTACATGTCTAAAGTATTATTCATACAAATATTCAATTAATGAATAATATGAGGTATCAAAATATCCATATTGACTAGATGATACCGCTTCATCAAAACATCCCCAATTAAAACATAATTCAAAGGAGAAACCACATGAAAATATGGTTCATGGATAATTCTATTATAATATACATGATACAATAAATAAGGATATTTAATGAAATATTAAATAAATTAAGATAAAAAATTAATGGTAACTATACATATACCTCACATAATGAATTATTGAAAATTAAGACATTCCCAAAGGGAATATGAAAATGATGTATATTAATGATTGGATTGAAATCATAATTGGACATTAATAATTGAAAATAGGCATTAATTATGATAAATTTTCTCCAAATTATGTTAAAAATGTAAAATGAGTGTTTAATAATTTTTAGAAATGAGCCTCTTTAGTGTGGTATATGAAAAATATTAAAAAGTCTTTAAAATAATGAAACAAAATTATTTTTATAAAATTGAAAATAAGAAATTATTTTTACAATAAAACTAGTGATTTAAAAAAAATATAGGTCTCTTAAAATAGATTATGGATGGTACTTGATAATGGGTATGAAAATTGGAAATTTCTCATAAAGTGGGCTTACTTATCAGGAGGAATTGGAATGAGAAAATTATAAAATATGTATTTCCCCATCAAATAAATTATAACTAATAATATTATATATTTTAGGAAGATAAAAGGTTAATTTAGGAGGATTAAATATGAAAAATTAAGAATTTAATTGTAGTTGAGGAGGAGATTGGGTAACTTGATAGATGAAATGAGATTCAGGGAGAATCTCTTACAACATTCCAAACACTTCAACCATATGAACCATAAAATTAATGATCATAAAATAAGAAATTTTAAACAATGAATATAAATATATTCATGATATTATACATACATGGTAAGTATAAATACACCAAAAACATGAAATAATGTTGAATATGGCATATTTAATTAAAATAAAATGAGAAAACCCTTGTCACAAACCAGCCTGGGTACCCTGGTAACCCGATCACTGAGCCAGCCCTAACATAGCCTGAAGGTCTTTCCCAATCCACATTAGTCGGTGATTAGCACTTGGCATCATACCACATAAAAGTGGTAATGATTTTCCAACAAGAATATGGATGATAAATAAAAAAAAGTAGTATGCATAACAAAAGAAACTCCACTTTGAGTGATGTTCCAGAATTCAAAGAGGCATAAAAATACGAAAGTGCTACAACCTAAGTACAAAAAAGGGAAAACAGCCCCAATGTACCTAAGGACACAACACACCAATAACAAAGATCAGATGCCAGATCCACCTCCAAGAGATCCCTTCCCTTTTCACAAACCTGGAAGAAGAAAGTCTACCAACACTTGAAAGGAAAAAGTTGGGTGTGATCTTAAGCCCATTTGGATACTAGCGAAGATTCCATAATAGATTAAAATAAATGACTATCCAAGTAAAAGATTTTAATTTTTAGATAAAAAGGTTTTTCAATTGGAAATCATATTTAAACATAACACGCTATACATTTTTCAAATGATAGAAATAAATATTTTCTATAAGAAAAGACTTTACAAAATGATGGAATATTTCTAAAAAAATGTCTTAAATAAGTAATTTATATAAAATAGTTTATATAATTTTATTAGGCATTTAAAGAAGTTCAAAAGCATTGGAATGCATTTATATCTCTAATATAAATAATGAAGTGATGAACATTGTTATGTGCTAGAAGGTACGATAGTATTAACAAGATATAAGATTCCACACTTTCTATGTGAACTCAGAAAAATTTAAAGACACACATCCCTATGACACTGGCCAAAGGAGACTCATCACCAACCCGTTGAGGATGTGACCTGCCACATGTATGTTTTTGAACGTTGTCGTAGTGTATATTGTATCCAAATAACTCACTAAATTATTAATGCTTTCATGTGCTCTTACATGATGGGAGAACTATTTTATGAATGATTAAAATAATATCAATCCCATTCTTCCATTTCAATAGTTCCCATTTCAATCCATTTAAATCCAAAATATGTTTAGTTCAAAACATGCCTTTCCACAAGATAAAACCATTGGGTTTTTATCAAATCATTTAAAGCTATTTTCATGGGTTTGAAATGGATTCAAAATCAATTCCACCATTACAAAATTTATTTAGACAATTAAATTCAAAAATTTAATTGAAATCATTTCCATCAAATCGAAAATTTAAATTAAACAACTTAAATAACCCGATTTTTATAAACACACCCAATTCAGTAGAATTTGGGGTTTTCCAAAACCATTTCTATTATCTCGATTCAATGGAATCAAGTTTTTTATAAATTTAATTGATAGCATATTTTAGCAATTGAATTTAAATCAAAAATAGAAATAAATCAAGTAATACAAGGATAATCAATTTGGATAGTCGAGACAGAACCAGCTACACCGATTTATTGATGGATGTTAGCCCAACGTGAAACCCCAAAAACTGAGCAGCACAACGTCGTTGATCAAGTTCTAGATTTAAATCCATAAAACCAAAAATTAAGATCAAAGCCATCAAGATCATTTAAAACTAGATAAAGATACACAATCCTTGATCTAGATCTCAACAAATAGGTTTAAATCCATGGAAAACGGTGGAAATATCCAATGAAAAGATCAAGGAATGATATAGGAATGAATTGATGGAGCAATAGGTTGAAATGCACTTACCCGCAGGACAGAAGATCCTCAATCCGAGACTTCAATCACAATGTAAGAAGTTCTAATCACCTTGGAATCTCACCAGGTGGCTTTGGAAATAACTATAATGTTTCAAGCCCAAGCCAAGGTCGGAATTATTGAAGTCTTGGGGGTTTAGGTGATTTAAGAAAGATTTTCAGAGTAAAAAAAACCATGCACATGGTTTTCTGGACAAAGGTGCATGTTCAGGAAAAACATGTGCCAACTGTGCAGCACCCACTATCCAGGGGTTCAAGGTTGGCACGGTTTGGTCGCACAGCCTGTCAAACCATGGGCAAACCGTGCGGACCTCTCTGTCCAGTTCTGCACGGTTGGAATGGTTTTGTCGTAATGTTTTGTCAAACTATGTATAAACCGTGTACAACTAATATTCCTTTAGATATACTTAAAAATCCACCCAAACACACCTCAAGTCACCACTCCAAAAAAGGAACATAGATAAATAAAAATTACCTATAAACGTTAGGCGATGTTACAACCTCCCCACCATAATATCTTTCTTTCCTATGATAGCCTATGAAGAACCCTCCATTTAAAAAATATGGGGCCACTGCTCTCTCATTAGTGCCTACCTTTCCCATGTCTCATGAGAATCCAAACCATGCTGCAATAGAATACAGACAATATGTATCATTCTCCCACGAAGTGACATGGTCCTAGAATCAACAACCTTGACTGGTCTTTTAGTCACAGATAAATCTTGTTCAATCTCAAGATCACTCTAGTTCCAAACATGAGATGGATCAGAGAGATACTTTCATAGCTACGACACATGGAAAATGTTATGTATCAACTTCAACTGTGGTGGTAGAGCTAGACAGTAAGTAACATTCCCTACATGACCAAAAACCTCAAATGGTCCCAAAAAACGAGGAGAATACTTCCCTTTCCTCCCAAGCCTTCATTGACCAAACCGGGGTGAAACATTCAAGAACACCTGGTCACCAATTGAAAACTCTAATGATCTATGGCGACGATCAGAATAAGACTTGTACCGACTCTGTGCTATCAACATTCTCTGACGAATGAACTGGATATTAATTGTCGTTCATGGACCTAACTTAGTCCTACCAAGGAACTTTCACCAATCTCTGACCAACATAATGGATATTTACATCGATGACCATAAAATTCCTCAAAAAGAGCCATTTTGATCACAGTCTGATAGATTTTGTTATAAGAAAACTCAAATATCCCAGACGATTATCCCAAGACACACCAAAGTTGAGAACACATGCGCGTAGCATATCCTCAATGATCTGAATAGCTCTATCTGTATGCCCATCTGACTGTGGATGGTAGGTTGTGCTCAAACAGACCTGAGATCCTAATTCCTTCTGAAGGCCTCTACAAAAGTGAGATGTAAACCAAGGATCCCTATCAGAGACTATAGTATATGGAACACTATCCAACAAAACTATTTATTTCACATAGATATTTCCCCACTCCTCAACATTGGTTTTATCTCGAATAGGTATAATGTTACTTGACTTAGTTAGCTTGTCGATCATAAACCATATCTCATTCTTCTTCCTTTGCATTTGAGGTAATTCAACCACAATGTCCATAGAGATTTCATCCCACATCCATATAGGGACTGGAAGTGGTTGAAGAAAACCCGAAGGATTATGATGATCGACATTCACCTGCGGGCATGTATAGCAACGAGATACGAACTTAGAAATGTCCCATCTCATACCTGGCCACCAGAACTATCGCCACATATCATAGAACATCTTCATGGTTCTAGGGTGAACAACCCACTGAGATTTCTAGAAATCCCCCATCACATCCTTTCTTGCTGCTAAAGGTACAATGTAATGGTTTTGATAACCTAAAACACCCTCTTTGGAGAACGACCACTGGGTGTCGGTCTCCCAACCATAAAGAGAGTCCCTAATGCACTATAATTCTTCATCATGATGTTGTTCTTGAAGAACCAACTTAAGAAGAGTAGAGGTCAACTGGACACTAGCTAAAGAAACTTCATCCCCCTTCCACTGAATTCCAATATGTAATTGAGAAAAAAGAGCCATCGAACTCGACACTTCCGAGTATTATTTCACAGCATGAGTTGGAAGTTTCCTGCTTAACACATCTACAATGAAATTCCCTTTACCTAGGGTATATGAAATGGAAATGTTGAATGATTGAAGATACTACACCCAATGCCTTTGGCGGAGATTGGAATCTTTTTGATAGAAGATATAACTCAAGATATTGTGGTCTCAATACATAGTAAACCTTTCTCCAGAAGGTTAATGCCATCAATACTTATGTGCATTCATTAAAGAACCATGTTCAATGACATGGGTTGGAAAGTTCTTCTCAAGATACTTAAGATGACGAGATCCATAGGCAACAACATTATTACCTTGCATAAGGAGACATCCAAAACCTGAACTAGATGCATCACAAAAAACCACGTCACCTATCCCAGCCTCAGGAAGAGATAACACCAACTCCATAGCCAAGAGAATCATTAGCTCAGCAAATGAAATATGTCATTTATCACTCTAGCAAAACATCACTCCCTTTTGAGTCAGAGAAGTCATTGGAGAAGACAAATTTTAGAAGTCTTTAACAAAATGATGATAATATCCTACTATGCCCAAGAATCTCCGGATCTCAAAAATGTTTCATGGTTGTTCCCAAGTCATAAAAACCTTCAACTTATCAGGATCAACTGGTATTCTCTATTTTGACAAAATATGCCCCATGATTTTCACTTCCAAAATCCATAAATCGCACTTTGAACGTTTTGCATAAAGTCGGTGATTCCTTAGTAGACTCAGAACTGTTCTCAGATGATTCACATGATCCTCCACATACATAGAGTAGACTTGAATTTCATCCACAAAGACTACCAAAAAAAGTATCAAGATACTCATGGAAAACACATTTCATCAAAGCCATGAAAACTGCAGGAGCATTTGTTTGGTCGAAGGGCATAACAAGGTACACATAATGGACATATCTACTCCAAAAAGTGATCTTATGAATGTCTGATTATTTTATCCTCAACTAATGGTAACCAGATTGAAGATAAATTTTTGAAAACCACTTTTTACCTTTTAATTGATCTCAAAAATCATTTATTCGTTGTAACAGATATTTTTTCTTTATCATAACTCTATTGAGTTTTTGATAATCAACACATAATCAAAGAGAACCATCAGCCTTCTTGGCGAAGAGAAAGGGTTCTTCCCATGGTGACACAGTCGGGTGTATAAATCCATCCTCAAGAAGATTTTCTAACATAGAATTCAGTTCTTTTAGTTCTACTGGAGCCATTTGGTAAGAGGGAAAAAAACCTGTTGAGTAACAAGAATTATGTTAATAGATAAATCAACCTCCCTTACTAGAGGAAAACCATAGAAGTCAGAATGAAACACGTCGAGAAACTCGGCGACCCCTGAAGGAAATCACGACACATTGAATCTCTCTCTAGATCAAAATCAAACACTGTTTTAACTTTCCCCAACTCTAGATAGGAGGGTCCATATTTTCTTGACCTTAGGTCTCATTCTCCTTGAAAAACAAGAGGAACACCACTAGGTGTAGTAGGGTAGACCCGTCGAAGATAAAAATCGATTAGGGATTTATTGGAAATGAGCCAATCCATCTCGAATATGATGTCAAATGATTTCATGTCATGAACTGAAAAATTCCAAGCAATGTCAACATATGATAGAGGGAAGACACATGCAGGACTATAGAGACCCATCTCTCTCATTGTACCAAGGGGTGTAGTATTATCCATCGCACAAGATAAAAGTTCCATATGTAGATTAAGAAGATTAAAAATATGGGTTAAAAAAGAGAGAGATGCACTAGTATCAAATAGAGTGGTCACTAATGATGAAGCTATAGAAATAGTAACTCTCATAGTTGTAGGACCGATATCATCTACCTCTGCAGACTCTTCCACTGCGTGAAGAAGCTTCGTTCCGAACACCTGTAGCTGGAACCCTTTTGTAAAAGAAGTATTTGATTTTCCTGTAGTGTTTAGAGGTGCTGATGATCCTTTTCCACTTTGTGAAGAAGAGAAGTGATGGAAGAATCTCTATAAGTTCCCTAAAGGTCCACAAAAGATACAGTCCTTGGGTGCCTCAATGCAAACCCTCTTAAAATATCCCAGAATTCCACACTGATAACAAGTCAATGAAGCCCCTCCCAGTGATACCTGAGGTCTGGAATGACTCTTTTGTCGAGAACTACCATGAGGAACGTCACTCTTCCATTTTCCCATATAGGAACCATCACTGCCACTTGGAGGATAAGGAACTCCCTTCAACCCTAACATTCCTGCCAGGTCCATGTCAACCATCATCTCCCTATCCATCACATCAGCATAAGTGGGTATATTTATTAAGAAAACCCGAGAACAAATATCTGATCAATGTCCCAACTCGAATTGTCGAGCCATCATCTTCACCTTAGATAGAATATTAGGAGAAAACTGTACCAACTCCACAATGCTATTTGAGTACTCAGTGACATTTTGGTTTGCCTACTCAAGCATGAAAAAAACCAAAGCCTTGGCCTAAACCATTGATTTTGGATAGAACATGTTAGTGAAAAGAACCCTAAAGTCTTTCCACTCCAAACCCTCATGTTTTCAAGCCATCACCATCATGTCCCAACATCTCCAACTTGGTCCCTCCAGCACGAAGGTGTCACACATCACCTTGGTCACATCAGGTGTCTCTAGGAACCCAAACACAAGTTCATTCTTAATAATCCATTCCTCATCATGTTTAGGGTGATTGGAGACTTTGAAAACTGGTTTCTTCTGGCATAGGAAATCTTGAGAATGATTTCAGAGAGTATCACTATGGGGATCTATAGCTGGAGCCTGAACATGGAGTGGAGGTGGTGCCCGTCCCAGAGCATGGACAGTGCGAACATTCACCTCAACCAGACTCGGATCCAAAATAGGAATCCGTTGATGAGATTCAATAGTAGCCTCATGTTGGATCTAATTCTCACGTCTTCTAGGAGCCATGGAAAACTATTCTTAATAGAAGAGATACCCAAGATTTTTATTTCACTCAATCCAAATCAAAATAGGGAAAATACTAGAAATAATTCCCAAGTCATATTTCCCTAACCAAACCTGGTCACTTAAGGTTCATTGCGGTGAGAGTTGTCCAGACACTCAATCAAAACTACCTCCTAAGTCTCGACAAGAACACTCAAACACATACTGTCATCAAGACAAGATGCCTAACCAGCCTCTGAAACCATTTTGTCATGAAATAGCTCAGGTACCCTGGTAACCTGATAACCGAGCCAGCCCTGACATAGCCCATAGGGTTTTCCCGATCCCCATTAGACGACGACTAGCACCTGGCATCGTACAACATACAAACTGGAATGATTTTTCCAGAAGAATGTAGAAGCAAAGGGAAAGAAAGTAGTTTTCATAAAAAAAGAAACTATACTCGGAGTGATGTACAAGAATACAAAGGGGCATAAAAATAAAATGTACTACAACCCAAGTATTAAAAATAGGAAAAAAGGCCCCAAGGTCCCTAATGGAAGAACACACCAGGGCCAAAGATCAGAAGCTGGATCCACCTCCAAGAGATCCATTCCATTTTCTCACCCCTGGAAGAAGAAATTCTACAAACAACCGAAAGGAAAATGTAGGGTTTGAGCCTAAGAGCAGTAGGATACCACCAATGATTCCCTAACAGATTCCAAAAATAGATTATCCAAATAATAGATTTTAATTTTCAGATAAACTAGTTTGGAAATAGGAATGCATATTTAAACAGAACATAATATACATTATTCAAATGTTGGAAATAAATATTTCCGTTAAAAAAGACTTTACAAAATGATGGAATATTTCTAAAATAATGGCTTAAAAAATTTATATAAAATAGTTTATATAAATTCACCAGGCATGTAATGCAGTTAAAAAGCATTAGTATACATTTAGATATCAAATATAAATAAACAATTGAGAAACATGGTCATTTTTCAAAAGCTATGATAGTATTAACTAGTTATAGGATTATGCAGTCTCTATGTGAACTCAAAAAAACGTGTATACACATGTCCCTATGACACTATCCCATGGAGACTCATCACCAACCCATCGGGGGTGTCACCCACTGAAGTATGTATTAGAACTTTGTTGTAGTGTAGAGTGCATCCAAATAACACTATAACTACCTATGTATTTCATGCGCTCTTACATGATAGGCTATCTATTTTAAGAATTCTTAAAATACTTTTAATCCCATTATTCCATTTCAAAAGTGGCAATTTCATTCCATTTAAAACCAAAAAAGGTTTTATTCAGAACATTATTTTCTAGATGATAAAACCATTAGGTTTCTATCAAATCATTTTAAAAGATTTTCATGAGTATGAAATCCATTCAAAACCAATTCCATTATTACACAATTTATTTCCACAATTAAATTCAAAAATTTAATTGAAATCATTTCCATCAAATAAAAAAATTTAACTAAACAATTTAAATCACCCAATTTCCATAAACACACCCAATTCAATAGAATTAAGGGTTTTCCAAAACCATTTCAATTATCTTGATTCACTAAAATCATGTTTTTTATTAATTTAATTGATAGCATATTTGATAAATTGCTTTTAAATCAACAATTGAAATAAATCAAGCAATAAATGGATAATCAATTTGGAAAGTCGCGGTGGAACCACCTATATCGATTTATTGACAGATGTTAGCACCATGAGAAACACTAATAACCGAGAAGCATAATGTCATCTATCATATTCTGGATATAAATCCTTAAAACCAAAAATTAAGATCGAGGGCATCGGGATATTTTAAAACTAGATCTAGGTCCACAATCCTAGATCTAGATCTCAACTCATTGGTTTAAATCCACAAAAAACGGTGCAGATATCCCATAAAAAGATCAAGGAATGATAGAGGAATGAATGGAAGGAGCAACATGTTGAAATCCACTTACCAGGAGGAGAGAAGATCCTCAATATGAGCCTTCAATATCGAAGGAAGCTGTTTAGATCACCTTGGAATATCTCCAGGTGGCTTTGGAAACACCTAGAATGTTTCAAACCAGATCCAAGGTCTAAATTATGGAATTCCTGGGAGTTCGGGTTGTTTAAAAATGATTTTTAAAATTTAAAAAATAAATGCGTGCACAATTTCATGGACAGAGGCGCACGGTCTTGAAAACCATTCGCCAACCATGAAAAACCCACTGTCCAGGTTTTCATGGATGGAATGGTTTGGTCACATGGTCTTTCAAACCATGTGAAAACCATACAGACCACTCTTTCCAGTTCTTCATGGTTGGTACGGTTTAGTCGCACAGTTTTTTCAAACCCTGCGAAAACTGTGCACAACTCAATGTACTTTAGTTTTCCTTAAAAAAAGTCTTCCCAAATGCACCCCAAGTCACCACTCCAAAAAAAGTACTTAGAAACATCAATAGTACCTAAAAACGTAATGCGATGTTACAACCATGACCATATATCCAAATGTGTTATCTAGTTGCACTTAATGTTTGGGATAATGAAATTGGACTCATTAAAAAGTTAATTCAAAACTTATACAATGTTTATTTAATTTTTTATAATTTTAATTTGTTTATTTATGGCCTTTTTTAAAAGTTAAAAGATTAAAATTTATAACTATAGAGTTTTATTTTCCTTGGTCTTTGTGATTGGTTCACTTGTATACATGAACAAAAGATCTCATGAAATGGGAATAAATATATAGAATTGAAATTAAACATTATTAATTATCATCCATTATATTAAATGGTTGTATATTTCACATGGTTATTTTTCATGAGGATTAATCGTTATAAATGATGTTATTTATAATCTTATTGAATATTTAGGTAGTTTTTCGATCATGAAAACTAGTTTTGTTTCAATAATAAATATCTTGTTTATCTATGAGTTAAAAATGATAATTTTTTTAATACATATATTTTAATAAATTTTAATGATAATAATGGATTTATGACTAGCCTTGATGGTGGAATTTTTAAATTGAATATCATTATCCATTAAGGGGGTAAATAGGTATCTCAAGGATGATGTTTTCATCATTATAATAAAATAAAGTAGAGAAGATACATGATGGTTTATTTTCCATTTACATAATAAAATTTTAGTATAAATAATATAATTTATTTATCATACATGTTTGGATTGATTAGGTGAGTGAAGGATAATAATGGAAATGAAAGGGAATGATTAAGTGTTTTACCTATTGAATTCATTACTTTGACAATCACCTTATGAGATTTGGGATTGTCCTTTTATATAGACAATAGTTTTCTAGTCGTGGGGGTGGTACATAAGAAAAGGATTAGGTAGAAATTTGATAATAATCGTGTCTATTGTGTTTTGAGGAGGAGAGGGGGTGAGGTGCATTGTTTACATTTGGAAAGAGGAGTGGTTTTTTAATATTATTTTCGTTATTTTTTTATTTGGGATCTTGAAAAGAAATTGTTTGCATTCTTCTGAATTAATAAATTACATATTTCACAAAGGTTTTGAACAATTATTCTTACATCATCCATTAATTATATATGACTCAATAATTCACGTACTTTTTATATTCCACGAATAACCATAATTCTATATTCAAAAAAAATGAATCTATTTTATAAAAATAAAAAAAAAATCACCTTAACTAATTTTTCGACATGTAAAATTAGAAAATGAAATTATTTTTTAGGAACATAATTTTCTAAATGTGAGAAAATTTATCATTTATTAAAATCACCACTTACATGTAAAATACAAATTTTAGAATTATTACTTATTTTATTACATTTTAAAAAATTATCTATGGTATCATTAAATTATATTATAATCATAATATAGAAAATTATAATGAATGATTATATTTTATGAAAATAAATTTAATTTTAAATAAATATATTAATTATAAAAATTTTAATTCACATTTATGATTTATAAATAATTCTAACACATAATTATTCGTTTTAAATATATTAATTTACATTTGAGATGATATAAATAAATCATATTTTCATTTATATGATGCCTACTTTTTTTTATACTTTTGTAATAGAGGATACAATTCTATTGACCGAATTACAATTCTCAAGGGCCACGTAAAAATTTCAAAGGTTATGTTACTATTTCATTATATATGTCTCTTAATTACTAGAAAAATCTTTTTACATTGATCATTATTTAATTATAATGATTAATTTGTGTTTTCTTTGTGATTTCATATGATTTATAATATATTAAATACATTTTTGTGCAATGTAATCTATCAATTAAATTGAATTTATTTTGAAGGTTACATAACATAAAATAATGGGTTGTTATATTCCTACTAATATGATTTCCGACCAAGAAATTTTCATTAATATTTCCCTCAAAATAGATGAGTTTGGTTCATCCTCACAACCTCATTAGGTTCCCATGTTACTAATTCCATTTTATGTGTTCTCCATAAATTTTTTCCAGACTACACATTTTATTTCTCAGTTATTTCTCCATTGTGTCAATAATATTTATATTCTCTTCATAGTAAGACAATTCAGGTCACAATTATATTACATAAAAGGTGAGTACATGTTTTTCGGCTGGTATGTACTTATAAGACAATGATATGTGGATTTCACCATTAACTTTGGAGAGAAATGGTGGCATTTCTATCTAGAAGGATATAGCTCCAATTATTTCTAAAATTTCCATTGTTTATATGTAAATGGGGATTAGATTCCCTTTCCTATGAAATCATAAGACACCATTCCATGGAGATACTTTTAGAAAGGCATGATCTCACACTTGAAATTCCAAATCCTTTTTTTGGTTATTAGTATATCTATTTTTTTACTTGTATTATCTATTATTTTAGCATAAATTGTCTTTACCTTTGACTTTTTTCATCAATATGTCATGGCCCTTTATGTTTCCATTCACTAACTTCATCCCAATATGTTAGAGTAAAAATATCATGGAATATATTTCTTTATATTGAACCATTTGAATACTAGAATATAAATAATTACTATATGAATATTCCACCAAAGTTAAATACTGATCCAATAAACCATGAAATAAATGAGGGGTTGATATCTACATGTCATCCGATTTTTGAATAGTCCTTTCATACTATATTTCAGTTTGAGGGTGATAAGATGTAATCAAAAGATGCATAATATCCAAATGTTTCAGATTATTATTAAAAAAATCAAGGTAAAATGAGCATTTTGATCAAACACAATCGATAGTGGTTCCCCATGATGTCTTATAACATCATTAATATATATTATTGTTTCTAAATTAAGAGGTAAATAATCTCTTATAACATGAAAATGTTCATATTTTGTATAATAGATGACAATAACCCATATTATATCATTCCTTTTAGTATTCATTTGTAGTCCTATGAAAAAGTCTATCGTAATGTCATTCCATTTCCATATAGGGTTATGTAGAGGAATAATTACTCCTCTAGTATTCTCTCTCCCATCATTCATTTGTTGAAAAACAATACACCCTGACACATTTTTGTCATCTTCCCTCTTCATATTACCCCACTTAAAATGTTCCTTCATATCTATAATCATCTTTGTATGTTTAGGGTGTATAGAAAAATTTGAGCTATTAGAATCCTTTAATAGATTCAATTATTTTCTAGAATTGATGAGACCCATAACAACTTTCAATATTTCATTACTATGTACTCATACATGATGTCTTCTAATCTTGAATCCTCAATGTATTTAATTTTATTTTCTAAATAATCATCATTAGATTTAGAGATTTTCATATTAAACAATAATGATTGTTTAAATTTCATTTGAAAAATTAGTTATGTTTACCTTTCAATAAAAACTACCATATCAATTTTTAATAAATCAATAAATTTTGGATCCTTATCAATCCACATTTGTGGTAGAAATTCATGATATTTCCTAAATAACGAATCTTATTCCTAATTTTCTTTTCATGGTATCTATTTTATTGAGAAATCATAATCTTTGAGTAACTCCATCTATATTCGTTTCCACATGTTGAGTTCATTCTATGTAAAGATGTATTTTAAATTTCAGTTGTCTGTATATATCACACATATTTGACCATAGAGGTAGTGTCTCTATATCTTAAGAGAAATTATTTTAGCTAGTAACAAAATATCATAAGTTTGATAATTTTTTTCATGAGACTCCAACTCCTTTGATGCATATACAAAAATGCTATTATTTTTCATAAGGACACAACTTATTCCATTCATTAATGCATCATTTTATATCATGATCCCATAATTCCCCGATTGAAGAGTCAAAATAGGATAAATTAATAATATTCTATTCAATTATTCAAAGAATTTTTTATATTATTTTGTATTTAAAATCCTACACATTTTTATGTCTGATATTGGTTATCATGATAGATAATTGGGAAAATTTTCAAACGAATCATCGATAATAATAACATGGTAAATAAATAAAACTATATACCTCTGTTATGTTCATTGTCATATTCCATTCTTGTATTTCCATTATCATTTTAGGATCAACATACATACCATATTTTGAGACAATATGGTCAAGAAAAAAAAATTAAATAACGAATTCACACTCTCTAACCTTCCAATATTACCCTTTTTTATTAAGTGTCTTCAGAACAATCCGAATGTGATTCACATAGTCCTAATATATTTTGGATTACAAAATTTTATCTTAAATAAATACAATAAAAAACATCAAGTTATTCCTTGAATACTGTGTTTATTAAATCCATAATGATAGAAGTTTCCTTACTTTTTCCATATGGCATTACAGTAAACTCATAATGTACATACCTAGTTTGAAATGATGTATTTGAAAAATATTCCTCCTTGATATGAAATTGATGATATCTATAATAAATGAAAATCTATGAAAATTATGGATCTACATGGTTTTGATCAAATAAATTTTAAATATGAGTTATCTGATACTTTTTATTAACTGTAATTACATTGATTTCACAATAGTCAATGCATATCCAAAAAGATCAATATTTATTTTTAACAAAGAGAGCATAGATCCCAATAGGAAAACGCATGGGTGAATACATCCCTTATTACTCAAATTGTGAATGTTTTTCTTCATATCATGTAATTCCATGATTTCCATTCAATAGGGAGTCTTTGATATTTTTCTTGTATCAGGGATTAAAGTAATGGTAAATCCAACATCATTCTTTGGGGGGGGGGATAATTCTACATGAAATTCATCACTAGATCCCTACAAAATTGTTCCATCCAAAATTAAAATATTAAATTACTCATCCCTAAAATTTGTTTTCAATTACTTCTAAATAGTATAATTCATTAGAGCTACTAGGGGAAATATATAAGAATCATATGATGTGGTATATTCTATAAAGACAAGGGATTCGTCACTGTGTTCACAAGATTTTAATTTACATTCTCTTGTAATAAATTTTCACATCATATTTTGAAATCCAATCAATAACAAGGATTAATTTTAAGTAAATAATTGGTATGATTATAAGGTCAGAAACCAAATAACATTAAAGTGTCATAAATGGGATTTAAAACTAACTTATTAAATCAAATGAAAAATTAATTATCTTAATGAAAATGGGAAAATAAAAAAAGAGTGATGATCCAGAATAAGCTAAAGAATTGGAGAGATTTAGGGATAGAAATAATTTACCTTCCACCACATCATTGGGTACTGATACTAAAATTGTGGTGATTAAATAATATTTGAAATCCCCACATGCCATTTTCTATTGTATATTCCTCGGATTCTTGGGATATTAATTTTAATAATGACCCATTTAATTATTTTTGAATCATTGATCATGAATGATTTTATATTGTAAATATAAATCAATAGATAGATGACCATTTTCTATGAAGTTACAAAAAAACTTCCATTCCTTTTAATTATTTACTAGGATTATTCATTCCCCAATTCCTCTATAATATAAATTGATTTATACCCTTATTCTTCTTTGACGCATCCCATTCTTAGTGGTAATACTAAAAACACTTCTTCTCATTGTATCTTTTGAGAATATATTATCTATAAAATTATTTCTCTATTTTAATAGCCCAATATACTGTTTCATCAAATTATGAATATTTTTGATAAAACTAGTTCCCTTTGGAGACATTTCTTAAGACCTTGAAATATTTTATTAATATTGTCTTCTGAATCACATATGTAATATATATAATATTTATAAATTATTTTGAAGGAATCATCATACTCTATTATATTAACTAATTCCCTTTTCATTACGATATGGAATTTTCTCTACATTTTCTATTATTAAGCTAGAGGAAATTATTTTTTGAAAAAGGTTTCTTTAAAAAAATTTATTACATTTATTCTATTTCAGCTTCCTCCATATTATTTTGGATCAATGCAACCATTGATCACCATCTCCCTTAATCCAATATACTTACATTAGAACCTTTTGGTTTTTATTTCACCCCAATTCTAGATATATCTATTCAATGGTTATGATCCACTACCTAGTTACTGCCACATTAGCATTCCAAAATAATCATGAGGCATTTTCCATAGGAAATGATCCATCATAGGGGTAGTATGGTTATTCATCGTAACCTGAGTAATGTTTCCTTATATATTCTAGATCTACTTGGCTCTAATACTAACAATATTTCATTTCTCATATGGTCAATCCCAACATTATCTATGTTTATTGATTCTTTTAATTCCATTATGGTCAATAACTAACCAAAAGAAGAATAAAAAATTAGGTTATGAATCATAAAGCATTATTTAAACTAGAAAAAAAACATTAATTAAATTTAATACTTATTCACAGCTAATCTCATAATAATGAATTATGTTTTTTTGGTACATATTTACTTTTAAATCCATCATATAGGTTTGTATCGATAATGTGAATTATCCTAATAATATATCCAATGAGTGTGAAACTAGGTGCATAGTGAAGACCGTTGTAACGAACTAGGTTTCACCGAGTGTGGAAAGACACACCTGTTCATTGTGGTTACCCCTAGGTACATATGTTCTAAAACCACTTAATCTTATTATATCAAATCAATTATGTATTTCTATGAATACCCAAATAATATGTACTTTATAAAAATTACATGATGTCCATCTATAGTTTTCCCTAATGTATATCACGAGGATATGTTCCATAATCTAGTTTCCAAGGATTCTACTAAAAATCATTTGATTCCAATTGTAACTACCCATACCCTAATATCCAATATTTAGTTGTCATATTATTACATTCTAATATATACAAGAGATAACATCACCAAGGATCGTTCAATTATTTTGTCTTGAAGAAACTAGAAATAATCAGTCTTCCCTCATTACATTTGTAAATAAACGTAAAACAAAAAAATGGAAAATAATTTTCTTCTAGTTACCTATTTAATGATTTAATCGTAAATACAAATGGAAAGAAGAAAAATGAAAGGGTGAGATGAAATTATCAGTAAGGGTTTCATGAATCAATAATAAGTGAAATAATTTCAATAAGGAATAATCACAATGGAAGAGTAAAGAATTGAAAAGCACATGTAATAAATCAACAGAGACAAAAAATGAATCCCCATATTTTTCTATAGTGATAATCTAATGGAATGTAATAACTGTATGATGAATTAATATAATAATTAATTTTTACATCATGTATCTATAACACACATAATTATCCCATCAATAAAGATTATTTCTATAGGTAAAAACTCATTCAATTCTTCTTTGAAACAAACACAAAGGGTTTGTCGCCAATTATTTTAATCCATATTACATATCAATGATTTGAGGAACTATATATAACTATGTCCCACCTATAACTACAATTAAAAATCATTCTTCATAAATATATTCAATTCATGAATAATATGGATTATCAAAATTTCCATATTGTTAAAAGGATACATATTCATTTATATTTTCCCATTTAAAACATCATTCAATGAAAAATGAAATATATAAATACGGTATATGTATATGGAAATAATAATATACATTATTCAATAAATATAAATTTTTTGTGAAATATTCAACAAGTGATGAACACAAATTAATGGGATGTATGCATATACCACAAACAAATAATAATTACAGAATAAGGCATAATTAATGGTAATATTAGAATGGTTTTCATTAAATAATGTATTTAATTAATAAGTAGAAATTAATAATGGAAAATAAGCATAACTTATGATATATGATGTCCAAATGTAGTTATACCTTAAAAAGTGAGTTTTTATGATACATTAGAAATGTGCCTAACTAGTACGGTTTAGGGAAACGATTTTAGAGTCCTCAATATAGAAAAAAGGAATAATTATTCATATAAAAACATAAATTAATAAACATAAGGTTTCATGGTTAAATTAGTAATTTTATAAAAAATATTAGTATCTTATAAAATATTATGGATTCTACTTGAGAATGGGTATGGAAATTGGATCTTTCTATTAAATCGGGCTTTCTTATAGAGAAGAATTGGAAAGATAGCTGTATAAAAGATATTTCCCATAAAAGAAAGTATAATTGATATTGATAAATAGTTATAGAACATAAACACAAAAAAATAGTTGGATTATATAATAATAATTAATAATTACATTGGGGTATAGAGTGAGAAAAAGTAAATATTATAAAAAATAGAGATTCATGAAGAATCCCTTACCAAGTTATAAACATCCAAACCATAAGACCCATAAATTTATTTATAATGAATTAATAAATTTAATACCATGAAATAAATAGATTTATGATATTATTCATAAATTGGTTGTATAAATACACTACACAAAATTAATTGTGGTGATTAAGGCATATCTTAATGAAGTGAAGGTGAGATGGGAAAACCCTTAACATAGGTCTGAAATTGTTCTCCACATGAACATAATATCTTGTACAATGAAATTTGATTCATTATTATTTTAATTTAAACTATATCAAACATGTATACGAATTATTATAGTATTTTATGTTCATTTATAGTCTTTTTGATAAGTAATAAGATTCAATTTTGTCATTAGAGAGTGTCCATTTCCATGGTTTTCATGATGCATTCACTTCTATACGTGTATAGAAGATCAAATGAAATGAGAATAATTATCTAGAATTGAAATTAATTTTTATTAATAAAATTAAATAATATTAAATTTGGTTATTTATAATTTGGTTATTTTGGGTGACTTTTAATCATTAGATAAGATGTTAGTGATAATCGTTTAGATTATTTTGGCGGTTTTTCGATCATCACAATTGTTTTCATTAATAAATATGATGTATATATACAGGTTCTATAAAATTAAATAATCCATAATACATAAATTATAATCCATTTTAACCATAATTTTCTTTATAACGATCCTTGATGGTGGATATGAAAACTTAAAATAGGTTGTCCATGATGGTGCTAAATTAGCACCTCCCGGATGATGTTTTCATCACTAGAATAAAAAGAAGATGATGAGATAAATTAGGTTTGATTTTATAATAATATAATAAAGTTTTAGTATATATATGATAATATAGATTTAAATCATTTTTGGACCAAGAATGTGATGGAAGGATAATAAAAGAAAAAAAAAGAAAATGAATGGGAATGATAAAGGGATTTACCTATCAAATTTTTTTTATTGAGAACCTTCATATGGGTCATGGGTTTTTTATTTTATTAATATAAAAATCTCCTTGAAATGGTAGAGATGATTTGTAATTGGATTTTGTAGAAATTAGAGATGCATAAAGGATTTGTTGAAGTGAGTATAGGAGGTGATGAGTGGTCGTATTTATAGTGGAGGAGGGAAGTGTTTATTGATTGTTCTTTACATTATTTTATTCTTTTGGATCAATACAAAAAATATTGTTGGTTATTGTGACAAAAAACCGAAAATAGTTCATGGAATATCGAACTAATAGTTATTACATAATCCATACAAAATATGTGAATAAATATTTCATGTGGCTAGCATATACTGTGAATTACATTATTTCAATATTAAAAAAATTAAACTATTTTAGAAAAATCCTAAAACCCCCCTAACCATTTTTTCGACATGTAGAATTAAAAAATGAAATATTATTTATGAAAATAATTTTCCATATATTATTAATTTTAATTATATTTAAAATTACTTTTTTTTGGAAATTTAAAAATTTTAATTTATTATTGGTTTTATACAACTTCATAAAATTAAATAAATTCAAATTAAATTATATTTTAATAATAATACAATAAATATTAATTTCTATTTATATTTTATGAAAATAAATCTTCTTTTAAATTTATTTTTTATTTTTAAAATTTTGAATAATAATATCTGTTTCATAAACAATACCATCACTTAATTTATCAATTTTAAAAAATAGTTTTTACTTATATATTATATAATAATATTATAATTTAATTCATATAGTTGCCTAATTTTTATTTATACATTTATTAGTGAGGTTACAACTCTATTAGATTGATTACTATTCCTAAGGGTCACATTACTTTTCCAAATGATCACGTTACTATTTCAATGGTATATATTGCTTAATGTCTAGAAAAGAGAATCATATTTAATTCATTCACAATTTAAAGAGTTTTTGTTGTGTTCAATATCAGATTTTATATTATTTATACTATATGAAATACTTTTTTTTGAAATGTAAGTTATTGATTGAAATTAATTTATTTAAAATGATACATACTGTAAAATTTTTGGGTGTTATATGAACTGTGCATGTATATTGATTCTAGAAGGCGTAATGTGTGACTCACCATACACAAGAGGTTATCGAATAGTAGTGAGGGACTTACATATTTCTGCGGATACTATTACCCCTAATAAATATCTTGAGATTCATTCTTGAATCAAATGAAAAATATCAAGGCCTATCTATAAAATGGGCAACCCAAAAACCACTATATATTTAACTAGGAACCCAATGGTCCCCCATAAAACCATATATAATGTATTATAATAGTATACATGATTTATAAATGCATAACATAATAAAAATATGTTTTATGAATTTGATAAAATGCATAATATAATTTGATAAGGAACAAAAAATTACCTACAGAACAGTAAATTTAAAATAAATTCACCATCATATGGCCCAAATCTCCCACCCTCATACTATATCAATGACCAATATGACCATATTATTTATCTATATGACCAACACTAATAAGTAACAAAATCCTGAGGGGAAAAAATTCTAGTCGCATTCATTGAAACTGATGTTATTTTTGTGGGTATTGGATGATACTAACACCCATTAGGAATCGTTAATGCCTCGACAAAACATAGTGATTCTGTGACCAAGTATCATTGAATTCAATAACTATAATAGGCTTAGTTGTTTCCATGAAAACAACATCTTATTACCATATATCTCAATGAATATAAAATCACACAAGTGAAGTCATCATATGGTTACTATACCACTATGATACCAAATTATACCTAAAATGGAAACATATTAAATGGAAGAGGGATATAATGTACCACAACCCAATAACATAGATGAGGATAAAGGGAAGGTATCTAATAAAAACATATTCCACTTTCACCTGAATACATTGGGTTGGGTGTCATCTAAAACTAGATCCACATCCCTAAGGAATAGGTAAGAGTCATATTTACATGATCCTTTACACATAAATTATCAAATTAGGTACTTTTATAATCTATATGCCACATAATACCATGAATCATCTACCAGGGTAGTCCTTAATCGAATACTACCAATGTATGGTCTATGATAATATTAAAACATCATGAGGAGTTGTTTGGAGTTCATGTCAACCACAGTTTCCCATCAAAACAAAGTAAGGGATGTCAGGTTCTAGAAAAATAGTACATCCCTTTAGAATGTGTATTGGTCACAATAAAGAATATATTTCAGAACAGAAATTTAATAAAAATTAAGACGTGTATCCCACCCCAAAGATCATTGTCTCATCACTAGGAAACTACTCTCTTAGGATAAAGTTCCATGACTCAAACATTTTCCACTAGTCATACTGACCCTCCAAGTGTCCTATGAATTCTATTAGGTCCGAATATCACATTGATACAACACATTTTGTTTTCAAATTCCTACCCATATAACATACATATCATTATGGAACAATTTTGTTCTAACTATGCTACCCAAAAAACATGTGTCATCATGTATCAAGCATCACATGGGGAAATCTCTAAAAGTGGAACAATTGAGGAACACAATTCAATTGAAAAATATTGTATCCCAAAAAAAGACATATAAATAAATACCCACTTGTAACAATCAAGTAAACAATCATTTTTGAGACCATATTAAATCACAATTTTACAGTATTTAAAGAATCCATGACATTATTTTTTACCAACACGAGGACCATAGAAAAATTCTCATAAAAAAGTATTTATAAAATATAAATATTATTTTAAATGCTATTTCTAAAACCCATATTGAATCATCAGTTTAATAGTTTGTTATAAATAACTAAATAAACATTTTTAAATTTTCATTTTTTGAATAGAAAGTAGTTTTTTGGAAAACTAAAAAAATCATACAAAAAAATTATGATGGCCACTACCACTCATTAAATCCTGATACCACCATTGAATTGATTAACATGATATGTATCCCATGATTTTTATTAGAAAATTGTAACTCCATACCAAACATATAGTGTAACTATCAATTAATAAGAAATATTATGGAATATTTTACAATGTTGGAAAGGAAATATAAAATCCACAAATAACCAAGTTAAATAAATATGTTTATGGCCCTCTACTTAATATAAAGTTCCAAAAATTCATACTAATCCAATACCAACATCTATTATGTCCATGATATACTATTTCAAATATAAAATACATTAAATGAAATACTTAAATTTTTTATGAAAACCTTATAAATGGAATATTTGATGCCAAACTCACTGGTATGGCCAATGATTTTAAAATCGTGATAATATGGGTCTATTCCACTCACAAAACACCCCCCATGAGTTGAAACCCAAAATCCAAAACTAGTAACCCAAATTAAATTTTAAATTTCATCCTTAATAAATTAAATGTATATAAAAATTAATAGTGAAACATAAATCTTGTAATTGTATGAATAGAAACATTTTCATGATGATTGTGTATATTCTTTCTAAAAAAAATAAAATTATCTTTAGGAATAATTATTTACCCATGATCTATTGAAATAAAAACTATTGGAGGCTTAACAGATAAAAAAAAGTATTCCATGAAAATGGGGAAGAACAAGAGGGGCAGATGTCATAATTAAGAATATAATGGAGTAACTATCCCAGCTATGTAATGTTAAAGGTAACCATGGAGAGTGAGAAGTGGTCATTTTCTCCCATCCTCTCATGGATTCAAGTAAAAAAACTGAAGGCGCTTCCATATTAAAAAATATTCATTTTTTAATGTAAAAAAAGATATTTATATATTGAACCATGGGATCACAACATGAAGGCCTCTAGGTAGGGCAAACCTTTCCCATTTACAAAACTATCATGTAATGAATTAAAGATTCTCATTTTTAATGGATTTCCTCTTCTAATTTTCAACGACCCGACATTGTGGACACATTTCGACACACTTATGAACACATGACACCTTCATTGATCTTAAGAGGATGCCTAAAAACATTATCTATAGAATTTTAAATTCTTAAAAACATAGGTCAAAACCTGATTTCCCAAAGGAACCCATCAATAAAATTTAATATTAAAATTACCTCAAGAATTTAGAATCGACAATGATGAAGACCATTATAATGTGATACACAAACAATAGATTAAGAGACATATTATATGATTACATAATGATTAATTTTATAATAAATCAATTTTTATTTTCAAAATGACTGGTTTCCCCTGATTAAAAAAATTTAAAAAATCTACTTAAATTGTTAAAACATCCATATTGTTTTAAATATCAAATTATATTCAAATTATTTTTGTTCAAAAGAAACATTAACAATATACACACATATATATATATATATAGTGATACAAGAATAATTAAAAATATTCAATAGAAATCCATAAAATATAACAATGTTAAAACATAAATGAAAACTAATTACTAGAGAAACCAAAAAAATGGAAACTCTAAAAAATCACAATTAAACCCCCAATGAAATAACAACATATGAAATTTAGAAACAATAATGAATCAATTATTATAAATATTCATTCCTACCACATATATCATAGTCTATTACAACTAGTGATTCCAAAATAAAAGAAAAAACTCTATTAGAATCCAGAAAATGATTATAGTAAATTGAATAAAATAAATGGATATAATATCGAGAATATAAACCAAAACAATCCAATTATATGAGTTAGTTTCTCATATAATATGTTCTAACAACCTAACATTGTAATCCAGACCACATGGGGATGAAAAACTGCATTCCCAAAAAACATTCAAAATGTACATTAAAAAATTATATGCAACCAAAATAATATTGGGTTTATTTGAATCTATAAATAATTATAATCATAATAATATAAATAAAAAAATAATTAATTAATATAAAAAATATTTTCTTACAAAATCCAAAAGAATAGTATAAATATTTAAAAAAAATTAATTTAAACTCCAATGAACATAATGAAACCATTATAAAAAATAATTAAATTTAGTAAAAAATAATAAAAGGATTCATATAATCGACCTATATCAATATGAAAACATCCATAACTGAAACATACTAATGAGAATTATAAAAAAATTTGGAAAAACATTTATAGATGGTTTTTCACTATCCTAAAATTTTATTCCATGATTTTTGATGACTACCAATTCAATATCAAATTTATCTTACTCTACTACTCATAATTAGTCATGTAGTCAATGTGAACATAAATAATAAAAAATAAACTCACCATTAGAATTATATCTGAATAATTAAAATAAAAGTTACCTATTTTGAAAATCTCATTGATAACTCCCATATATCTAATAGAGAAGAAAATCTATATCTTTATCTGACTAAAAATAAATTAGGTGACTATCCTAATGTGAATAAAAAGCATAACAATGGTGTGAAATATCTTTATCAATGAAATACTACAATACTATTATCCTAGTACTAAATAAACAAAAATAACAATATTTAATTTCTAAAGGTAAAATACTATTTAAAAAACAAATCATCTCCTAAAAAATTATAAATAATAGAAAAAAAATATCTCAAATCCCAAAATCATTCACACCATTGTAGACATCCTATCAAAAAAACAATAAAATTCTACACCCTTATCAAAAAATTCAGAATAATAACTACACACTCTATAAAGTATAATTTTTTTTAAATTGATGTATTATGTATTACTAGATTATTGATCACAATTATATATTTAAATACTCAACCAAAATAATCTCAACAAATATCATATCAATGGAGTTTTTTTAAAATTTTGAAAATCAAGTTAAAAACCCATGCACACAATGTTTATATTGAATTCATTCTCAAATAGTTATAAAAATAAACATTAGATGTATTAAAATCAAATATCAAATACAAATAGTAATGATATCATTCAATGAATTAAGTAATATGTTATTTAGACCACATATCATACAAAACAACTGAATATATACTAAAAAATATTAATTTACCACAAATATGTTATAGAAGTGAGATAGTTATGATCAACAAGAAATGAATCCTCTATATCCTATAGAAATTACTCAGGTATCTACTTTCTTATAACTATCATAATAATGATAGAAATTTCATGTAACAAATTTAATGTTATATATGATATATATGATCAACCTTAAGTTTTTTCTTTAACTTATTATGGGGTTATTGGTAAGACTTTATATGCTACTCTATCCTCTTAATAAAAATTCATGTATTAAAGTATATGTCTCATATTCAACACAATAAATAAATTATCTCTAAAAATCCATCCAAGTGTATATGTGTGAGAGTAATATATCCCACTCTATTTATCCCACTATGATCCACTAACCAAAATAATAAAATATGAAATCATCAGTACATATGGATATTATAGGTTACATGATCTCAAATGAATTTAAATTAATTAATTGATGTACACTCATGTCTTGAAAAATGTTTGAATATCATCAACTTCCATACATTGAATCATAATAAAAACCTATGTCTATATTGAAATTACCTTTCAAAAATTATAAAGTAGATATACAATTGTTATAATAAATAAAAAACCCTCATGTGTTCCTACATTTGAATATAATGACCAATATATTCACTTTAATAATGTTCTAATGTGATATAAATCTATTAATAACTAACCCTTGATCAGTCACAAGACTAGGTTGGTGGTTCCTAAATTTTGTATCTGATAGGGTGGAGGTCAGTTACTTGTATATTTTTCATTAAACTATAAATGTGATCTATTATCCTTTAGGGAACCTAAAACCTCAAACTAAAACAGAATGTAATTTAATATGAGTAAATCAATAATACAATGAAATTTCATAGTCCTATCAAATAAAATTTAATGCTTGTTAAATATCCAATATAATGGAAAATTAATGAAATAATAATGAATCAAAATATATTAAAAGGAATACCCAAAGGCAGTTGAAAAGGAAAAACATTAAACACTAAAAATTACTAACTAATTTTTCATCATGAATGGTTTTTAGGTGAGATTACTAAGATATGTATACCTAACACCACTACCAATAAAATGTATAAAAACCTAAATACTAAATATAATAGTGCCTATAAGACGTGAGTATATATAATTCATTAAGATCGTCTCCTAATATATAAATAATTATTATGTGAAAAAAGTTTGACATTGAAATTTTTAATGATGAATAATGAAAAAATGTAACATATAGTAAAATAAATCCATCCCCAAATGAGAAATGTTTTTTAAACTAAATATATCCAATGAACATGACTAGAAATAAAAAATCAAGAACTGTTATAGAATATTACATGTTACTAATAATTAAAATTATTGACTCAATGATCCTCAGTTTTATAAAATTCATTGAGGAACTATATATTCAAAATAATTAGTCTATAAATTATTTTAAATTTACAGTTATAAGTTTTATTAAATCTCAAGTACCTAATAAATAATTATAATGAATGAGAAAATAATTTATTTTCATTTTCATTTTCCATTCTCCATAATTTGTTGCATTATTTCATATCAATCAGATTTTTATGTAAAAATAAAACATTGAAATGTTAATTGGGAGGGAGGTGTTGGATTTTTACTATTTAATTATATTTAAGTAGATGTAAATCCACAATATTTTCATATATATTATCTAAAATGAGTGACATTTAATTTAGGATCCTAATTCAATGATTAAATAAACTATACACTGTAGTAACAAGTTAAAAATAAGAGACATTAAAATATATGTGAAGAGGAAAATTGTTATATTGGATAAATATTATTGTATATTTAATTCAGAAATAATATATTTATTGTTTAATGAATTCTTAAATGTAGGGATAATGATGTATAATAATTGGGTTTCATTCATGATAATGAATATATGAATGGTCCTAGTTCTTTCTAGTCCAATCAATTTCATGTTTTAGAATCCTATGGTGAATAAAATAAATCTATATCATGATTTGTAGAAAATGGGAGATTGAATCTGGATCTATTAGATATTCATGATGTGAAATGTCGTTCACGATGTGATTAATTAATTCAATGAAAAAATAGAATTTCATAGTTTGTGTGAGTGTGGTTCCTAAGGTGAAATTCATGATGTCAACCATTTTCTCATGATGCGAATATATTTTGTTAGTACAAATTGAGTATTTTCCCAAAAAATCCCAAAAATAATTTATCGAGTGTTGTTTTAATTGACATCATGTTGGCTGGATTTGGGTTATTTTTCCTTCAGTGGGTGTTAAAATTGGAAAATTCAACACACGGATGAACCATTGGTGACATTAATATATTCTTGATCATGATTCTATAAATCATACATATCCCTAAAATTATAATAAATCCCATAAAAATTCTCCCAAACCAATGTGTAAAGGATAACACTTTTATGGTGTTCTAAATCCCTTTCTATAGTAATTGATCAAAGGATTCTGGTGTTCGATCTATATTTACATGAGGTGAGTCATCCATATTTATATTTTATTTTCATCTTTGATTGATTTTTTCCCTCAGTTTCCTTCATGAAATACTATGAAATTTGATATCATTTTATCATATGGAATATTTCTAGGTTTTTTTTACTGATGTGGCATAACCTTCTTGTGGGGAAATAATTTCTTTATGGTCAGGTGATCATTGCTTAACATTTTTGTTTTGTATATTTTTAAGAGTAATAAATGGATTAAGGTAGGAGATACATTTCTTATTCTATTATTTTATGGGAAATTATAATGAAATAATTATATATATATTTATATGATTTTGGAAGTAACCATAAAAAATATTAAAATTAAATTGTTGTAAAAAATGGATTATTGTTATAGTGATCAGATGTTTTTCAACTGTGATATTGATTTTACTCTTGTTATTCATGATAGTGTGTATATATGTATATGAATTTTTTTATAACGTTTTTAATCATATGTATAATAATTTTTATTTGATGAATATTTTTAAATAATGGCATTAATGTAATAATGGTTGGATAATGTATAAAGGAGACATGTTTTTTTGAACGGTTCGTCTCATAATTTAATGGAAACTAGTTTATTCATAAAATATGTTTGGGTTTTTTCATGCATATTCTATTTGAATTGGAAAAATTAGAAGGTGATACAAATTAATGTTTTTGGTAATAATAAAGAGGCATGTAAATGGAATTGTTCTTCCATAATGTTTTTTAATTTTAACATGGTTGTAAAAGTCCCCATTTTTTATTAAACTAAAAAAACCCAATAATTTTTTGGGAAGAAGGGATCATATTAGATGGTTGATATTCCTAGTTAGTTTTAAATCCCATAAGAAAATGAATTGAATCACAAACCCATATGTCTACCCTTATGGCCCTTCCTTTTCTGCATAGTATGATCATTGTCTAATAGGTATACCGGTGAATATCACACTCCATTCACAATCCATCTAGATTTCCATCACCCATGATCAGTGAGGCAACCATAGCCAGTAGGCCAATGATTGTAGTAATATTTGGTTTCTATAACTAGGTAATAGATTATAATAAGTATGGTAGTTTCATTGATATAAAAAAAATTAATGGAATGCATTGATGAAGGCATTTCCCAATCTTTTTATAAATTATAAGAGGATTTTTTTTAATAAATCAACTCTAAGTCTAATTTTTTGGGTTTCTTGTTTTTTCATTGATTTTATAATTACATGAGTAAACTTGTTTTTTTTTTGTTATGAATATATATTCTGAGATTATATGGATTTTCCATGTGTACCTATATTCATGGAATAATAATGTTAAATAATTTTTTTACTCATAGGGTAGGTTCTTGAATGAAACAAAAAATTTAATAAACCTACTGAAATATAGAATCTATTGCATTATTTCTAGAGGGAATGGTATGGTTGATAATAAATTGTTAAAAATATAATTTTTATTAACTGATAATAAATTAATCAACGCAACATAAAATAAAAAAAAGGAAATTATTTATTCAAATGATGATCCTTGAATTCTTGTTTTCATATAGGATATATGGCTTATAGTGGGGACATCTACATGTCTGATAGATAGTATTTTTAGTTCATCTGATGAATATAATAATTCCCATTGTTTAGTTTTGAACTATATTATATCATATATGTTTTGTGAATTTATACAATACCCCTGCTATATCAGTAAGGTGAATAACACCCAGTGGACTCTAAGAAGGTACATTCTCTATTGTTGAGGTTTGTGAGGAATAGATGGATAACATCCTACTTTTTCCTTTCACATTTATCCTAGTAGTGTAATATAGTGGGATGAATATCAATATTCTTTTCCTATATATGCACCTAGGATATTTTACTGATTATTTTTTATTTTACATACACGATTCACCAAGTATTTTACATAATGATTTGTAATTGCAATGTAATGTATGGGCTATATTGTCATGAGGTATAATACATGAGATACAGGTTGTAATGGCACCCATAAACTACTCATTTTTTGTCTATTTATGTGTCTTGGGATGATGAGATTATCAAATACATAGGTATCATGGGATGCGATTATATTTTCTGCTCTGTGGGATTTATCATATGATATGTTATCCCAAAAGACATGAGGTTAGCATTAATTTTTCAAAATTTCCTTTGGGCATGTGATGATGATCCATAATAGAAAACCAGAATAGATGACTTAGTTATATACCCACTTTTTATATTATATGATATGATATCCTATATGTGGTATATGGTGATATATTTCTATGGTGATGTTGAGAACTTAATTTACATGTTCAGTCGTTGAGTTAAATTCAAGTTGTATTCATTGACCGTTATTATGATTCATTATCATTCATATGAGAGGATCTATGAGGGATCCTATAATGTATAAATATTTTTCCAACCATACATATTTAATAAATATTTTTTGGTCTTCAAGAGAATTTTGGTGTTAGTGATGATCATTACTATATTTTGGGTTTCTTAGAAGTTGATTAGGATTTTCTCTTCCCTACAAAATTTTTATTTTTGGTACTTGTTCTTTCTTTATAGTTTCAATGTTAGAGAACATTAAATGTATAAAATTGGTATTCTTTCATTACATTTTTCATGATGTAGAGTTTTAGGATTTATCTATATTATTTATTTTTTATCCGATCATAGAGTGTAATACATTCCATTTGTGTGTGTTGTATACCGATTTTTGTTATCACTAAAAAATAAAAAATTAGTGGTGGGTCTTTCAAATCATTATCTCACTTATCCTATTTTCATCATAGGAGGGGTAAATTTATGGGGGATGATTCATGATAGAGTGTTATGAATGGTTTAGATTGAGTGATATTATAGAATTCATATGTACATACATGTTGGGAATGAATGGGTTAATAGTGAAAAGTTGTGAGCTATGTTATGTATGAAATGTTAATAGGGGAGACTAGTTGTCTGAATTGTATTTAGGTACACATTTTTTAGATTCAAGAACCATTATATTTATTTATCCTACAAATTGTAGTGAATGTGGTGTGGGGTGGATATATGGGTAATGATCATGAATCAGTATTCTATATATTTATGTTTTATTTGGGTACACCATAGGACTATGTTTTCAATTGAATATATATCAAATAAATAAAATATTATATATAACATATTCTATGTTTATGAGCCCATATTAGTTTTTCGTTTGGTATTATGTGTCAAAGTTGATGTAATCTTCATGTTCATGTGAAGTATGGTCATAAAGTTGTCCTAGAAAATCATTGTAGAGTTGAAGAAGATAATAAAATTAGTAATAGGATGTCACACTGAGAGTTTCAGATACAGAGTATAAAAATGTATGATTGATCTCTTTCAAACTCAATGATAGGGGACTGGTTATAGGTGGTTTAGATAGAAATTACGTTAATAAATGCTTGGAGTAGTTGGTTTCATTGGTAGTGATAATTCTTTAAGGAGTAGAGAAGTAGTGGTGGTTTATATTCATAAGTGATATGAGGTGTAATTAATATCATTCAATATTTTTAAGGCCATTTTTTAGTATACTATAATTCATTGACTAAAAATTGAAGCTAACTAATAAGTGGTTATCACCCATCATTAAGGTGGATCTATCTTGTAAGAGTTCGAGTTCAATTTTAGGAAAATTCTATATTATTCTTCTGATCTATTTCTAGAAGATAAGTCCATGGTGGTGAATTTTAAGGAGTTTATGTATCGTTAAATCTAGTGGAATGATATCTTGTTTATGATGTAATCATATCTCAAATATTTGGTGATAATTATGGTCATTGAGAGGATGTTGGCCATGACATTATTATCATGAAAGGGTAATAATCTAGATTCATCGTGGAGTTGTGTTTTGGTATAATGATCCAAGTTATATAGATTAAAAATCATTATGATAGCTGGTGGTAAGACCCATCCCCCATTATTCTATTTCTATGGGTATTTTTTATAATCCCCATCTCAAATGATCATATGCTTGTTCACCATGTTAAAGCTATGGTTATGAGTGGAGGGAGTGTGTTACAATTTTTCATAGGAAGACTGTAGTTCTTATTCTTCTTCAATTTCCTTTATTGATTTAGTTTCAGTATTTGTACAAGTAATATGTTCATATAATATTTATTTTCATGTAGGTGAAAGGTCCAATAGAGAGAAACCCGTACATGTTTCTTTTCCTTTGAGAGAAGATAATTTTCAGGGTGGAATTTTATATAATGAAGATATATTTTATTGAAAATTTTGTGTTGAGATTCATGTTTTTTAGGTTCTTTTGACTCATAGGCTAGAGGATGTTTGAGGTATAATATATATTTTATAACATGGTAATTTATTTTGATTGATATTGGAGCTACTCATTCTCTCATATCACATTTTCAATTAAATTCATTAGGTATTTAGGTAGATATTCTTCCATATCCTTTGGTATTTAATATGCCTTTCAGACACTCATATTTCTTATAAGAGTTTTTAAAGAATGCGAGGTAAAGTGATAAGATCCGCATATTAGAAGAATTTTGTTTTTTACAAATATTTCAATATTCCATTATACTCAACATAAACCGATTTTATTCATTGTCGGATATTTTGGATTACATAAGGATACATGTTCTATTATATGATTATGATAGAAATAATTAATTTTCAATTAGCGAATGATACCATTGTATGGGTTAGATGAATTATTTGTTATTATATTAATAAATGGCCAAGATGATGCCTATTTAATCAAATCTCAATTGGTGGTGTTTCCCAGGGATGTTGAAGAGTGTTTTTTTCTTTATTATGGTGGTTGTGGAATAACCCTATTAATGAGATATTTAGTTAGGAATTATGATTTAGAAATTACCTACACCAATATAAACATTTCTATATATGATGGAAGATTCAGAGTGGTCAGAGATAGATGTAATGATTAATGACTATTTTCTGTGTTGTAGTTTTTGGATGAACATGTCTCATTTTGTATTTTCTCGTGATATTTATAAAAAATTACATTTAAATAAAAAATCCTTATATCCATTTAATTCACTTGAATTAAGAAATGTAAAATAAAAAAAAATACTTAAATAGATTTATGCATTATTCGATCATCTAAAATGATATATTTTTTTCTAGAGGATTGATATGTTGGTTAGATATCATTAGAGATAAGTAAAATATTATATAATATCAAATAAAACATTCTGATGTAAACATTGTAATTAAGAGTACGTTGAGATTTCATTTAGTGTGTTGAAAATTTTAGTTGTTTTCATGGGATTGATGAATGTAGTGTTCATATAATTTGGGGACCTATTTGTGGCCTTTTTTATCAATGAATTCCTTGTATAGTCTACAATAGTAGAGGATCATAAAAATAATTTTCATTATATTTTGGGAGTCATTCATCACAAATAATAGTTTGGAAATATTTCAAAGTGTGCGTTATAGGAATGTGAATTTCAAATCCTATGGAATTTTATATCATATCGTGGTGTAGATATGGTTCTTTCAAAGACTGATGTGTTTGTATCATGGTAAGATACCATGATTATTGCATGTGTGTAGACATTCCTCAGTCCAAATTTATATAATAGAATTTTCATAGTAGATACTATTCATGTTGAGACTGCAATAACAACCTTGACCCGAAATGACCCGAAATTATTATAGACATATTATTGTCAAGAATATATTGAGTAAACAAAGTATAAGTTGTTTCATGTTATTGTCTTCATATTCTAGAATATGGTTATCAATTTTCAGTTTCTATGATTATTTTATATTTGGATTACGTTATATTAGAATACAAAAATGATCAATTTTTTGTATGGAATATCAAAATTTATTTCCCCATTAGAATAACTATGACACCCGTGATATTGAGTTATAAATATCTATGTTTTCGTTAAATTTATGGTGACATTACATCATTAATGATATTTTTTTTGTTATTTCCAATGATTGGTCCAGTGTTATGTATAATCACATCATGCACTGATATCTTGAAATAAAAATTATATAGAAATTTTAAAGGATTATTAATCATGATTATGTTTAAACCGACAAGGGGTAATATTATAGTTGATGCGTTGAGCTTGAAGTCACAAAGTGATGTTTTTTAGGTATATAGGGATTTTGATAGAGTGATGAAGAAATAATAATGATATATATTTAAATAGGAGAGTTTTCTATAAGATTTTAGATTTTTTGATGATTTTATAGCCATATTTATAGTAATAGGTGGATGAGTCCTATATTTTGGATATTATTTCCGAGGTATAGAGTGATCTATTATTCATTTGTGATTCCTCTAATAGTGTGTATGAGGATGAAATATATATATGTTTTTATATGAGAGGGTTTTTGTAAATTTTTTAATGCGTGGGGCAGTTCTCCATGAGTTTTATAACTAAACATTGGAAGTATATATTTGGGTGAAAATAAGAATGAATATTGTTTTGGATAATTTTAGTGTTTGTGATTTAAGTGTTTAGTTTTATAGTTTTTATATCAATTGTTATTCTTCTAGATGGTGAAAGCTGTTAACCATGTACCTAATAGATTTTTGAATCCATTGGATTCTCCTCAACAATAGTGGGAGGACATATCTATGGAAGTTATAAATATTTAAACTAAATATAATGGTTTCCATGGATTTACATAGATTATAGTGGATAGTATTATGATATTATTTATCATTTTAGAGATAAAGTGGTTGAGATCAGTGGATTTTATTTCTAATACACTACTTAGTGGATGTAGTGATACTATTTGGACTTTTGTGGATAACCATAGATAATCATGATCCACATTTTATATAGGTTGTGGTGAGGCATTAAACATTCTTGTAGATATTATTTTTCCATTAAAAATTATTTTCATTCAAGATTTGATGACCAGATAGGAAGGAATTTCCATCTTATTGGGGGAATCTTTTCTGGTTCTTTCATATATATTACTGGATCGTTACTGAGGCACCCACAATTGGTCATGTCTTCTAAAAATTTTTTTTTTTCACTAAATCATTTTTATAGAAATATTTGAATATTTTTATTCACAATATTTATTTTTTATATTTTACTATATTAGGGTTGATGAATCTGTAATTGAGATGTCATAATAAGTTTGTATCATGATTGATATTGTTCATGTAAATTAGGTGAGTATAATGAATGTGTAGGGACATCAAATGTCCTATGATGAATATATTTTAAGACATTTGGAGTTTGGCATCATAGACCCTCAGTTCCTTATTATGACTCATTTTAATGTTTAGGGATGACTAGGTTATGGGAGAATAAATTCTCCCCATAATTTTTGGACTTTCAATGTGTTGGATCATGTCGGAGTAATTACATATCGAATAGAACTACTCTGTTGATGATTCAGATACATGATGTATTTTATGTTACATAACTTCACCATTATTTTCTAAAAATTTTTTAATTCATTTATTAGGATGGGATCATTGTTGAAGATAATGAGAACCTTGAGAATAAACATTTGTATGTTTTGAATTTCCTAGAGAATGTGTTTTGTGATAATTCTATTTTGTTTATTTATGTACTTTAGTATCAAAATATAATGAAGGGGATAAAATTGGAATGTGAGTAATAGATATGTGCTCATAATCCCATGTTGTTCTATGATTATAAATAAAATAATTGTTGACCACATTTTTTGGTCATTGACCATTATCTGGAATATTTGATGGTATTAACATCCTTTACTTCATGTTTGTTTCTTTTATCTAGTATGATAGGTATCTCCCCAAGAGATATTTGAGAAGATCCTTTTTATTTTTGTGTAGTTTTTATATTAGTTTCTCTCAGTGAGGTGGTTGGTCTACTGTGATGGTGAATTCATGGGAGGTTTATCATGGTGTGGTTTTCCAGATGTCTACCATTTATTTCCCTCATAATACTATTTTCATTAAATTTTAATGAATGAAAACTATACTAGGATAATTTTGAATCCAAATCTTCTTGATAGAAATATTCATCTGGATCAGTGGAGGTGAGGAGTTGGAATCTCAATCCATGAGAAAATCATTACATGAAATGTAGCACATGACATGAGAATTTTATAAGAATCATGGCTTTATTTTTATGGATTTTATGAAGGTAGTTCATAAGGTTAAATTCATAGTGAGAACTATATTTTGATGACATGATTGAATTGGTGGATAAACACCGTGAATCATTCCCCAGAAACACATATAGTAAAATAATGGTTGTTGACATGAAATTATACTAGTTTTTGTGTATATAGGTGATCTATTTTTTATTCGATGTTAAATTCAAGACATTCATGATGTGAAATCATGTCCGATAATGTGGAAATAAATCATGTCACATCATTGAATTTTATTAAAACCCAATGAATGTTTTCCAAAACTAAATAAACATAGGATATCTCTCATAGAGTTTCAAATACCATTTAATAGGTAGATATTACCAACATTATTTATTTGACATATGGTGATCTGAGGTGAGTTATCCCACTTTATCATATGGTTTATACTTCGACCATTCTTTCTATCACCAAATATTTTGTTCTATGATATGGAGGTGGATATACATTATTCATAGAGATTTTTTATCATTTTATGGTGTGGTTTTAGAATGGTTTTATTTTACGGTACAATTTTCATGAGGGGATAGGTGATCAATGATTTGGTTTTTTGTTTCATGTCTGTTCTAGATAATTGAAACTGTTTTGAAAGGGATTCAATAGATCTACTATTATTTCATGTGAAAACATAATTTATTAATTCTTCATATCTTTGAAAAATAGTGGAATTAACTATAATAAATAACCTACCTAAACAATAAAAATAAATTTTTCATGGTTTTAGTGATAAAATGTTTACCCACCATGATAAATGATTTCCTCTTGTTTGGATAGAAAGTGTGAAATGTTTCTTTATTCGTTATTTATAATGATTTTTATGATATTAATTATCATGTTTTGTTTGATGTAAATGGATGAAGTACATAAAACAAGAAAAAATTGGTTAGCTAAATAATTATGTGGGTATTTTATGTAAAATGTTCTTTATATGATTTTATAGAATTCAATTGATTCTTAGGGATTGGATAAATTTTTATTCATATATATTAATGGTAATAGCCAAAAAGGACATGACGTTGGATATAGTTTTTGAAAATAATAATAAATAGTCATATAATAGGAATTATACTTCATTAATGTTGTTGAAAATAGATGTTATGAATTAAAGAATGTATAAATAATTAATAACATTTAATATAAGGTCCTTTAGGATACCGGGAATTGTACCCCATGAAACATGAATTGGTTATTCCAAGATAATAATAAAACCAATTTTTTGATAAATATAATTGTTTAGGGAGGAGTGATTCAATTTTCATGTTAATATTTGATGCCTTTTTATTAGGTCCAAGATTCCCTGTTGACTCGTTTTGTTTTTTTCCTTCTGTGTAGTTCTCTGGATGATATCATTTATAGGAGATATGATGTTATCATAATATGGTTAATTTTTTTATCATGTATGGATAGGCATGCCACTTTTTACTATATAATTAGGTATTTGTGAAGGTGGAATACATCTTGGTATACATGGTGGTGATATGTGTGACACCATGTTTGATGGAATATGTTGAAACGGGGCTTACCTGTTTTTGTGATCAAATCATGGATGAATTATTTTTATTAAACCATCATAATAGTTTATTGTATGGGGTTTGAAATGCATTTTTCCCCCACTTGTATTGTAGTTGGTTTTTCTTGGTTAAAAATAACTATTATGGTAGATTAGTATGCTTCCTAAAGTACATGTAATTGTGGATTGATAATGTTTAATAAATTTTTAATCCATGCTTTCAATTCTTGAATGTAATTAAAATTGATGATAATCTTGAAGCACAAAGAAATTAATTGATATATTCAGGAGTAGTATTCACTTTGTGGTTAATGAAATGTTAATGGAATAATGTTAAATATTGGATACAAAATTAATTAATGTAAATAGAATTTTGAATAGGAAATAAATACTTTAATTGAAGACCATTGATTTCTTTTGGATTAAATGATATCTAGTTCCTAGTGGTGGAAACTATATTCCCAAGAAACAGTATAATTAAGTTGATCCAAGATATTGGTTAATGCCCATTGCTTTTCCCTGATATATTTTATATAATTTCTGTATTTTTATTCATATTTTAACCCACCCATGGTTGTAGGGTGACTAACACAACATTTATTACATGATGGAATTTTCCCAAATATCTATGCTGGTTAGGAATGGAGAGATGATTACCCCTTCTAGCTCTGTTATCTTCAACTAGTTGTATTATGTGCTTGTATGATAAGTGGTTATCTTTTCACATATAATTGAGAAGATGGATGTATAAAACTTTGGTTATTTTAGAATGATTTATATTTGGATATAGTATCCTATTTATTATATTAGATATGAAATGTATGGGCTGTGATGATTTGATGTCTAATACATAACATAATTGTTGTGGTGGATAATGAAAACAACTCAGTTACTATCCGGAGTTCTGTCCGTAATTAATGATATATTACAATGAATGATTTTAATTTAATATAATGAGATGATGTGATGAAAAGGGTGAATGGTATATTACATTATCCGATGAGTCTTTAGGTTTGACTCTTTTAGAGAGACATGGATTAAGATGCATGATATTTAGGTCATTCGAAAAACAAGTCATAAATTTCTAGTGAGATATCATGTTTTGATATTATATTATATGATCTATTATATTCAATTGAATATATGATATGTACAAGGTGATGTTGGGAAAATTGAAGAAATATTTATGTGACAATTTCTCTTCAATGATTATTCTCAAGGATTTAGTATGTCTTTTTTTTTCATATATACTAGAGGCTCCAAGGTTGATCCTAGTATGTACACATTTTATTGTCACCATATTTCTATATATACTATATTTTAGGTCCATTGGAGATGGTTCGTTTTTTGGTATGGTCAATAAATTCTAGGTGGATGTTCATGAGACATTTAATATTTTGAGAACATTTTCATGGATTATCTTCAAGTATATTAAATTTCAATTATATTTGTTTATTTTTATGAAAATAAATATATATAATCAATATTAATTAATTAATTCACTCTTGATAAGGATATTATGGTTGTTTATGTCATTTCATTCAATTCTCATGTCTTAGTGGGAAATACATCTCATTTATATATGTTATCCCCTCAATGCTTGTCACAAAACTAGAGTCTATTGTTGTTAATATTTTGGTATTAATATCCCCCTTATCTCATTTTCATCACATTCGGGATACCTTTGAGGGGATTGTTTCATTAAATTCGATGGACGTCTATATTTTGACTGAGGCACTTCCATGTGATATTGTTAAATAATATGAAGCTAGTTGTTTGATTAATTTACGGGAAGTCAAGTCATTGTAGAGTAAATAATTATGGAACTTTTATTAAAATTTATTAATTTCTAAGGACATGTTATAATTACCATAAGATAGTGAAAATTTATTACAAAATTTTAAAAGGTGAAAACAACGAACATCATTGTTTTCATGAAGATGTTATTATGTTGAGTGTCCATGTAGGGTTTGTAGAAGATGAAAACATAATTTTCTATTATTACCTGAGGTGTTTTATTGGTTCCATGAGAAAAAAGAAATTTTCTTATGGAATATTATTTATTAATTCAGCTTATTTTAAGGTTATTTACTATGTATTCACAATATAAATTTTACTTTATGTTAAACCAATTATTTGGTGACAACTTGGCCTACCAAGGTCCCACCTCAACAATACATATGGGACCTCGGTCTTCCACATGGGAGACTGATAAGCATGGATATCCCATGTAATCATTTTATATCTATATTGCCTACATAATAATGAATATCATTCAAAATAAATTCACATGAGCATGTGGCACTACCATGTTGGGATACATGAAAATAGATGGGTGATGACATTAGTCATTGTCAGTGGAAGATGTGATTAGACATAGATACATGAATTTAAATAGATTTTCATATGTGTATTCTTATATATTCCATCCTAGTTTAATTGGAGTGAGATATTGGATACAAGAAAAATGTTACTTTTCCCCATGTTTAAAATTTTATGAATATGACTGTTTTGTTCAATAGAAATATATATGATTTCTTTTAATCCTCCAAATCATCACCTCCTTCATTTTACTAATGTTGGGTTTCTATAAATTCCATTACCCATATAATTATATTCTTGATCAATGATAAGATAGAAATTTCCGTGTTGACATCATGAAAATAATTTTTTTGATGATCATTAATTGGACCTTCTTATATGATACCTTCTATGTGTATACATGTATATATTTGAATAATGAACTATTTAAAATTCATTCTAGATCAAATAATAAGAAAAAATTATGAAATGTGTTTGATGTGTAATTTCAAGTGTTCATAGATATATGCACATTATAATAATTTCAATATTTAGTAATATAATGCATACATTTGATAGATTGACCATCAAAGTAATGGGCGGCAAATAAAAGGAAAGAAAGATACATAGGATTTTTCGTTGTAGGAAAAGTTCTTCATTTCCATAAAACACATACTTGAATAAAAAACATTAATTAATTCTAGTTTTTTATCTAGGAAATTGTTGTGGTCATGTCTTTTATAAATATTATGCCATAGTGGTAGAATTTGAGCAATTTTAATCATGATTTTATTAGAGATTCCATTTTCATATAAAAAAATTATCTTCATGATTCCATTTGGGTAAAGAAATGATGATATGATGATCTTCCATGGTCATGGATAAGGATAGAATTAGGTTATTTCATACCCTATTATGTGATACGCACCAGATATTCCATTAAATACTATTTTAAATATTGAATAAGAATATATCATGCTATAATATGTACGATGAACAATTCCTGAAATTTTCTTATTCATATTAAAGAATTTGTATGAAATGTACTATATTATATATTAATGAGTAACACTAAATTTATTAGGTTGTATTTTCATTAAATACATTATATAATTAATATAAAGAGAACTATGACACTAATTATCACCTCAGTATTTCATGGGATGGATATTGAATTCATATTTAATGAAATATATTGATTTTCAAAAGCTGAATGTGTTGAGACTCATATAAAGGTGTATGTATTATTACACATCTGTTTAAATAAAATATGTTGTTCTATATTATATTATTTACATACACAAGGAAATCAAGTGAGATATTAAATAATTGACCATGAAGAATTAAGTATTTATTATTTTGAATTAAAGGAAAATAATTCATAATATTATACCACCAATTAAACCCCAAAATTTGTAATTTCAATTTTCAATCAAGATCTAGATTTTTTATTACTAAATGTTTCCCTATAAAGATTTATTTTTTTTCCGATTTCATCAATATCGTTTATAAAGGTCATATATTTGAAAATGTGTGAGATGTTTTAGACATAGGCAAATTATGTCACACCTGAGGATAAAAATATGGTGATTTTTATAATTAATTGAAAAAATAGAAAAGAAAAAATAGTTATGGAAACAAAATGGGAATATAACAATAATGGGAGACACAACAATAAATTATTGTAATCATATTTCTACATTTTGTAATTTTCATTTTGATTTTTATTACAAAATAAATATTTTTCTTTAAATGATTATAATATATCAGTTAATGATATTCATTCAAACTGTAATTAAAATTTAATTAATATCCAAACATTATAAAATTGTACTGTTTGAAAAATAAATGTTCATTATGATAGAAAATTATATGTTGAAGAAGAGGTTATTTATATTGAATAATTAGTAGCTGAATACTTTGGAATATAATGTACTATCACAAAATATTCTTGTGAAAATAATGAATCATTAAATATTTACATTGAAATATATTTTGAATATATTTTTGAATTGAAAATTAATGATTGTGGTAATGTTTTCTTTGAGAAATTTTTTTGTATAATATTTCTATGAACTAAAAAATTGGTATATTGTTTATATGGATATAAAATTCTCTTAGCTGGAGGTTAAATGAAAAAATACAAATGAGATTGTCTATTCATGACCTAAAAAATATTCTAGAAAAAGAAAAAAATAAAGAATATGAATTTTGAGTGGGAAGACTTGTTGGGATTAATTGAGTATAAGAAAAACAACCTCAATACGGTCCTCTTTATGTTAGATAAGCTATCCGAGAATTACTAATCACCATAACATATAACATACCATATTGATTGAAAATTTGATACTACCACAAAGTATTTCATTGAGATTCATTTCTATATTAAGAGATCAAGATCATTCTCAAACCAATTGTCATCACCCCCATGAAGAATTTATTGGATAAACCAAAAAATACTTTATCAAAAAATAGTGTTTAAAATAATGGAATAGGTTATAAAAATATTTCTAGGATATTTTGGATGTTTTAAACTACATATAAGAAACCACATTTAGTGTGTATGAGATATTACATACAATGTGTCATACCTCTATATATTTAAAAAACTGTTATATGGTACCGACCATAGTAATTTCTAAAATGAATCTCTAAAAGATATTTTGTTTTATTTTATTTAAAAAATATTTTAAAGTATACTATCTTATAAAATTAGTCCATATTTTGTAAATAAATATATAATACATTAAAATGTCCATAATTCCACTTAATATCCATTTCTATATAAGGGGAAAATATGGGATATGATATTTTTTATTTTCCTAAAATAAAATTGAATTCTTCATATTGACCTCATAATTAGACCAATTTAACCTTAAAACCATGTGATGAAAATTTATATTTGTAATTATCATAATTAGTATGTTAAGGGAAATAAAAATAAACATTGAAACTCATTATTTCAAAAATAACTATTAAAAATATTAATTATAAAGAAAAGTTGCCTTAAAATTTCACATGTTTTACCAAAGTAATCATCATTTCTATGAATCATAATTTTCAAATTATTTTATATAAACATTAATTTAATAATAAAACTCAAATAGGTTCTTTTATAACTAGGAAACAAATATAAAAATTCATAAAATTCATACATTTTTACATTACGAAATGCTATATATCATAATTTTATGATAATATCATTAGATTACATTATGAAATCATATTTTTTTCAAAAAAACATATCAATAATAAATAAAAAAACAATAATACTTTGGTACGTATTTTCCATATCAATATTACAAATCGAATAAACTATTTGCTCAATTTTTATAATGAAGTTTATCCAATTCATTAGAGGGAAATTACTTACATGCCCATCGTTTGTTAAGCATATAGACTCCCATATATGGATTAAAAAGGAATCATATGTGAATGGGTTATAATTGAACCACCCATCATTCTTAGAAACTCAAAATATCCTTAAAATAACCATAACACATGAAATATTTCATAATTTTAAAAATATTCATTGTACTCATGAGAAAAACATATCAAGATATCAAAATATCAATCCAATTTATAAAATTTTCTATATATGCCATGAAATTTTTTAATGTGGTTTATCTAATATAGAAAATGGAATAATATAATGTAATCCCAACATCACATAAATTGTATCGATTTGGTAAAAACTGATGTTTCAATTTTTTTTAAAATAGATCATTTTTTATCCTTTTTAAATTTAGTCAAAACATTCCATATAATGCATTATAAAATATTTCATTTGAATTTTTTTTGGAAAAAGTATAAAGAGACATAATATGTAACATATTATTCATTTAGTTCCATGTAAGCACATATATAATATAATTTCATTAATATGTACATGTATGAAAATTATTTCAAAAAATACATCATTACAACATTTAAAATGATTTTTTAAGGTAATGTATCTATCACATTGAGTCCAAAACATTACATACATTCCATTTTTTACCTAATAAACTATTTATGTTAATTATTTACAGTCCAAATAAATTTTTTATTGTTGACTTTTTACTTTATTTACTTGATCACCACTTTTTATATAATCTAATAGTTAAATATTTTGATTTGAGATGTTTTTATTATATTTTTATCATATGTAAAAAATGATATATTTACGATGACTATGGTCTATTAGGTAAAAATTTAATAGTATTTTGAATAATTTCAACTAAATGATAAAAAAAAAATTAATAAATTATACATTAAAAATTAACCATGAGCGATAGTTAGGAAATATGAACTATGTTACAATCATTTCCATGATTAGGTTGTATGCTAGCAATAATAGCATTTTCAATTTTTAATGATCATGACAAAAATAAGGTATGTATTATATTACCATTATATAATCATTTATAGATAATAAATATTATATCCTTTATTTAAATTCACATTCACATGGTATCAATGTGATGTGGTTATAAAAATTGAACGACATCTCTTCATGGTGGTGGTAATCCACATATACACATGAATGTTGATATCATTTTTCCATGGATGTAAATGACATAAAATTGATGACATATTATAATTAAAAATGGTAATTATTTTATTAATATAATATATATTTAACCATAAAATAAAATATTATAAATTTCCATGATAGGTTGTGATGATAAAGTAAATGCATCGGTTCACAAGCTGATCATATCTCGTATACACAAACAAAGATAACATATTCGAATTAATGGAAGCAGATATAGATATAGGATATTCCATCACTATGAAAAATGATGGTATATGTGTTTTTTGTGTTATTACTTTATCATATTTGAAGAATATTTAAAGGAGGTAGATTATTAAATAAAATTAAAAAAAATTAAAATTTAATACATTTTCTACTGACATCTGGCTTTGAATTACACCATAAACCCTCTATGGTTGGTATTCTACAAAAACTAATAAATCTAGAAAATGGGCATGTATTTTAGTATGGGATTTGGGTAAGTATTTAGTGATCTAAATAAATTTTTAATTGTAAATAAAATTGGAGATTGTGTTACATTTTATAAGTGTGTGGAGTTGAAACATTGTAATTTCATAAAATATTAAATTAAAATAAAAAAATTTCATTGGAAAAATATCTAAGCTAATATAATTTAAATATATAATGAGGATGGGTCATAATAATATCATTTAATAATATTTAGAAATTTTTTGATTATGTATTTACCATTATCTATATTTTAACTTGTTTTAATAATTTTTTAAAATTACAGTGATAACAAATGTTTTTACTCTTTTGGGGAAATTATATTTACTATATATCAAAATATATCTACCCGAAACCCACATTCCTATTTCCAACTCTAAAATAAAAAAAATTATATTTTCATCATTGATGCAGATAACTTTGACCAAAATTTAATATCTAATTCTCACAACATCAAAAGGATATCGTCTATTATGTACTACCTCAATGAACCATTGAGAATAGAGGTTTAGAGAATTAAGAAAAACTCTTAGGAAAAATACTCATTTAATCATGGACTCATATGCCATAAAAAATAAATTACTCCCATTAATCTGAGAATATACTATTTCACAATATGCCATCCATGTGAAATCATTAATTGAAAAAATTCATTAAACACCCTTCTCTAGGACAATGGGAAAACAAAACATAATAAGGGTGATCTAATATGATCAACAAGGTTACATGAGTCATTAAAAATTATATTTCAAGATTGAGAATAAGAGTACATAAGGTTACGATGATATAATCAATGTGAATGAGATTATCATGTAATAACTCATAATCATCAATACATGGACCATCAAATATGAATACAAGGTGAATCCAAGAGTCATCATAATCAGTAGTCAAGGGCCATTTGATATCAATAATGGCCATTATGATCATTATAAACCAATAAAAATAATATATAAAACTGTTTTGTATCTCGGAACCCCATCTATTTGAGCCCTTATGAAACCCCTAATTATGGAATAAAAATATGGTCAACTTCCATCTCATGAGTAACCAATTCACCAGTTCTCTATCTAGGCACACCAATTTTATTTTCAATAAAATGATCATCATGGGATATCTGGGAATATGTGTAATTTTCTATATATATTAGTACAATACATAGATACTTGTCAAAATTCTTTGAAACATATTTTATTATTATCATAACATGATTAACTAGTAGAAATGAAACATGTTCCACTATAATCTCCTTGAAACATTATTAACCCATAAAAAACAAATTAGTTCAATGAAATTTTTTTAAACATTTTAAATCCTAGAAAATAAATATGTTAATTAAAAACCATTCAATAATGAATAATCCATGGAAAATAAATGGTTTAATAAAATTCATTTGAAACATGATTAACCCATGAAAAATGGGTTAAATAACAGTCTCTTCGAAATATGACTAAATGATGGAAAATGAATGAGTAAAATTAAAATCACATTGACTCAAACATAATCCATAAAAATAATGAATTAAGATGGTATCAATACAATATATCCCCATTGGGTGATATGTAAAAAAATTGTTTCTAACATTGATTAATGGAGGTGACCTTAAATATCATTGAAAACATTTTTGAAGAAAATAATCATTAAAAATTCATAAGAATCTCATACAATATTGAATCATTTGAATCATTACCCCCATGAATGAAATATAAATATATGAAATATAAATAAAAAAACAATAAGTATATTAATGATATAATATTTAAAATATGCATTATATACACCTTATAAAATGAGATTGGGGTATAACATTACAAACGTCACAAAGAAGAAAAATTGTGACAACAATCCATTACCTCTTCAGTAATATTGAAACCACAAACCCCGGGAATAAATAATAATTCTATGAAACATAAAATATCATGATCACTATTTAGATTTATGACATAATATTTCAAATGTGCTTTACATACACCTTATAAAAAAATTAATGGTGCATGACATCAAGGTATGCCTCAATAAAAGGTTGTTGGGGAAATGTACATTATTATTTGAGTAAATTTTGAATCATGAGATACATGAAATAGTAGAATAAATTGAAAAATTTTATATAATTTAATATATTAAACTCAGGATTTTAAAATTCATAGGATAGTATATACATAATATAAATGTTATTAGGTACATAATAACAAATAAATCTCAATGGAATGTAAATTGAGAAGAAACTTGTTACCTCACATCTGATTTGACATGATTTTTCTCTATTATCATGAATAATAAACATATATTAAATAATTAATTTCTTCACAAACATATATATTTATATAATTACTATTAATTCAATTATAAAAAAGTTATATATAATTACATAATCAATACGTTTAACAAGGGACATTTTGAACATATTAGGCTTAGTCTCAAAACTAAATTCGATAGGTCAATTATTGACAATGAGGTCATTATATATAAATATAAATAATAATAATAATAATAAAATAATTATAATAATTATTCAAAAATTGTAATTTTGAAAACAAATCATGAAATATGGTTTTTAAAAATGTATGAATGTTACAATCATAAAGACGGTAGGGCAGAAATATGCATGATTAACATTACCACTTTTTCAATAAACTCTATAGAAAGAAGGTAATAAAAATTTAAATTTCTTGAATGATCATTATATAATATATACCATAATATTTAATTATGTATACATCTATATATAATTTTTTTTATGTTAAATTAATCATATCATGTTGAGGAGGCGGTAGTCCACATGTCCAGAGATGAAGTTATCAATTTTTCAATGCGTTAAAGAGTAACAAATAAATTGATATATTATATTTCATGAAATCAAAAAAAAATCATTAATATCATAATTTTTCCATGAATGTAGCATATTTCTAATAAAACCCAGTAGAAAAACATTCTATGTAACGTGGTATCGTATCAAATCGCTTTGGGGATGTAGTTGTCCACATGTCCACAAATGATTTATCATATTTGTATAAAATGAAAATTATAGAGGTATGTGTTACAAAAATTTTATACATATTAATTATATATTAATATCATATATATCAAATATAGATAGTTTTTAGCTAAATTTTCTAGTATTAGAGATCATAAAGGAAAAATGAATGACATCGTTTCACGAGAAAATAGTTCTCCATATACAAATGGTATGTTCATTAACCATTTGATAGAAGTGTGTATATGTTTTTTTATAACAAATAAAATAAAAAATATAATTATTATTTTGATACTATTGTTATAATATATTCATGTAATTATATTAATTTAATTTATGGAGACTTCAATAAATAATAAATACATGTGGAAGAATGTAACCAAGTATTCGGGTAACTCTTTTTGATTTACACCAACAGAGTTCAGTGTATGGATGAATTACAAAATTGATGACTCAAGGGTGAGAGTAGGGATGATGATAGATTATTTTTTCAGGGATTGGGGGATCAAATGTCTTTATAGTTGTGATTAGTTGAGGAGGATAAGAGGCCTTTTATATTTATAGGGAGGGGACACATTAGGTATTCAGAAAAATAGTTGAGTGATAAAAATGATTTACATTCCCCAAATGAGTTAAAAATAAACCATTATAGATAAATAGAGGTTTAGTAGTATTAATATGTCTCAAATATAATTATTAGCTGTGTGATTGGTCATTTTGACACTATGTTATCCATGATTGGTCATTGATTTAGATAGTTTTCCCTTAATATATGTAATTATTTTAACTAAATTCACTATTAAATAAAGTCAAAAAATAATATGAAAATATTAGTAATCAAAAAATGTTATCATTCAAATTATTGAATCCGTTTTTATAGAACAAAATCATAGATCTGGTGGAAATTAATTTAAAAGTATTCTTAATGATGGGATGATAAAGCAGGTTTTAAGGAAAAAGTGATCAAATGATTACTATGTTCTTATATATAATGTTAATTTGAAATTATTTCAAACAAAATAATAGTGTATATATGATACAAAATTTATGTAATTATAATTTAAAACTAATTAAATAAAAAATTCAACACAATTAATTAATCAGACAGAAAAAGAGTTTCAAATTAAAATTTGGTGTCATTCACTAACCATTAAAATATTAAGATACTAACAAAAATAATGAAAATTAACCCAATGTTTATTTTAATATTATAAATAATACAAAATTTAATTTTTAGATACAAATTATAATAATTTAAAAAACTAGACATAAAATAGGTTGTCAAATAAATGGCGGTAAAAATGGTCATAAAAAATATATAGCTTTTTAAGTATAAAAATTTGATCATTGTTATCTTAACACTATAAAAGTTATTAGAATAATATCAAAATATATTATTAATTATATAAAATATAAATTTAATTCATATATATTGATTAATATGGATTGATTTCATTTATAAAGATAAAACATCCTTCTCATCATAAAAATGATTTTCATGAAAACATATCCTTTATATTCATTCAGACTATACTATTATTTCTCATTACTATGAAACCAATGAATTAATTTTATAATCATGTGTATGATATATTATCATAACTTAGGTAACATCACTCATTTATGAAATTCAAAGAGTAATATAATAACAATATTATTAATATTAATATTATAGTGATGTTTGGTATGACATGGGCTTCTTTATATCATAATTCATCAAAGGAATTCACTATTGTATATGATAAAATATAAATTTTTTGTTTAATGTTCTGAAATATAAAACAAATATTTTTTGTATCAAAATATATTAAAGAAGTTAAATTATTTTAGTGAATAAATTAACAAAAATCTAAAGATATTACATTATACACCTTAAAATGAATTTTCACATGAAATTCATATTGGTTATAAAATTAATAACATTTATAGTATTCCATTAATGAAACCAAAATTTAAAAAATGGATAAAATAAATTCTATTAATTGTTCATTAGGGAAAGATAGTGGTCACCAAAATTCATACATAACTAGGATTGCATAAAGTGATTATAAGGGTGGGATATTAAAAGAATTATTTGGAAATATAAACTAATTAAAATAGACTAATAGAGAGTTATAGAGAACATAGTAAACAATAATTAAATTAATAAAAACCCAAAAGACAAACAGGTATGAGAAGTTGCATTAATGTCCTAAAAAATATTGTAATAATGTAGAATTTAAATTCTTGATCCTTTTCTTTAAGTTAAATAATTATATTCTCTAATAGTTTAATAATAATAAAAAGACATATACTTACTTAATTATTATAATTTTGTCCTTTTGTCAATTGTAATGATAATATAATCTATTTCTACCAAATATTACCATTTAAGACAAATGTTTATCTCCAAAATACCTAAACTAAAATTTTAAATCACACTTGACCATAAATGGGATAGTAATGTTATTAAACCTATCATTATACATTAACTAAAACCATAACATTTATCACATGGAATTATAATTCCCAAAATGAATGAAAATTCATATGATACTATAGTAATAAAAATTAGTACCCAATGTTAAACCTAAATAATCCCAAAATTATATATCCATATGATTCTTAACATATTTCTTTTTTAAAATTGAAACACAAATATTAGAAGGATTTGGTCATATAATTTTCAAAAATAAATGAACCATTATTTCTCAAAAGAAAAAACATGCATTTCTAACATAATCCTTATCGGTGAAATAAATTTCATGCTAACCAGGACATATTGTATAATAGTGGTAGTGCATGAAACCATTATCATCATTTTTCAATGGGTTTAAGCCCCACCACCCTTCTATATGAGGATAGTTTTCACAGACCATATGGTTTTTGGAATCTTTCTTCTAAATGTGGAAACTAATTCCTATAAAAAATTTCATCATTTTTATATTGTGAGTTAAAAAGATAGCTCATATAAGAAAAATTGTTTCCAAAAAAAATTAAGATGTCATTTCTTAAAACTTAAATGTGGTGTCCAATTCGTTGAAATTATGACCATAGATAGGCTAATAGAACAGTGATGGTATCCATTAATCATATGATATCTTCATAGAAAAACATACTAATATCCTAATTTAAATAAAACGACATTTATACAGAATATAACAACCCATAACCCACTATTCTTGATCCTATGTTGAAATCCATAACATTACATTTAAATATTTGATATCGATAATTATGAACCAAAAGATTCATCTAAACATTACAAAATAAAATGGAAATTTGGATCATTTAAAACATAAAGGAAATTTTAGGTTTAGTTTTTTAAAGAATAAGGAAAAAATCATACACAAATAACTCATATCAGTTTGGACTCAAATATTTTCAAAATTACATTTCTCCAATTTAACCTATATTTTATTATTTCACAATATTTAATCAAAATTAACTTTCTGATATCATTTATTGACATAATTCCTACAATACCATTCTTCAAAAATTAGGGAAATGGAGTCCATAGAAGTGTGATCTCAGATACTCAGTAAGGTTAAATGTAAGAACCAACAAATAAATATCATCAAAGACTAATGTAGTGCATAAGGGAATGATAAAATAATCAATGTATATGAGCTAATCCTGGAAAAAACTATACCCATAAATTCATGCACTGTAAAATATGGAATCACGGAAAATTAATGAGTTATTAGAATCAATAATAATGTTCCTTGTGAAATATATTTTTATTCGTTAAAAACATTATAAACTGATAGAAAGAATATATAAAACATTTTTTATTTTTGAAAATCATATCATTGAAACATAGTATAATAATTAAAAATTAATTAACCAATATGTCCTAATTTCATATCTAGAGTACCCAAATTCATTAGAGCACTATCAATGTGTGCCCATCATATAACCCTAACGGGATCACCCAAAACTATTTGTGCTCACCCATAATTTATAATTTCCCTGAACCAAATACATATATAATTATTCTATACTCATTGAATCATCATTAATTATTTTCATAACATGGTTAACCAGTGGAAGATAATCGTGTTCCAATATAATCATATTGAATAATTATTTTCCCTTGGAAATGAAAGGGATCAATAAAAAACTCATTGAAACATGATTAACCCATTGAAAAGAAATGGGTACAATAAAAATATATTTGACGATGAATAACCCCTGGAAAATAAATGGTATAAATGTCATTAACATTGAATCCTGAGTAAACCATGGAAAAGAAATGGGTAAAATGACAATATATTTGAAACTTGATTAACCAATGGAAAATAATTGGGGAAAATCAAAATATATTTTAAGAAAACAGAATCCATACAAAGAATGAATGAGGATGGTATCAATATACAATGCAAATAGAAGAGGATAGTTAAAAAATTGTGTTTAACGTTGATTTACCATAAATACACGATAAGTTCTTTAAAATCATTCTTCATGAAAATAATCATTAAAAATTCCAAAACGTCCCATAAGACTAAAAGACATTTTAACCATCATCCCCATGATGGGAATAAAGATAAATAAAATATATTATATCATGATAATATTTTTATTCATGATATATAATTTCAAATATTAATTATATAGACCTTTTAAAATAAAATATGTGTATAACATGAAAAAAACCACAAAGATGGAAAACTGTGACAACAATCCCGTACAGATTTTAAAACTGTGAAACTTTTAACCTCATTAAAAAATAATCAATAAATTAAACATATAATATAATGATAAATAAATACATTCATGATATAACATGTAATAGGGTCTATAAATACACTTTATAAATGAATAATAGTGAATAACATTAACAGCTTACTTGACGAAAGGATATTGAGATGGATTTTGTTATTACATGAGTTTCCTCATAATCATGAGATCCATGAAGTATTAAAATATATTTAAAAATTTAATATCATGGAATAAATTAACTCGTGATATAAAATTAATATAAAATTAGGTACACCATATTAATGTAACTATGTGCATTATTATAATTATGTCTTAATGGAATTTAAATTGAGATGAAACCACTTACCTTGAGTCTGATTTATCGTGCTTGTTTTATATTTTCATGAATAATAATCTTATTTTAATTATCTTATTACATCTTAAACATTTAAATGTTTTCTGTTACTTTTATTTCACATTATAAATAGTTATATACTATTAATTTATCATTAATGTTAATGTCATATGTTATTACCATATTCCACTAATATCATAGAATTGACTTTTATAGGTCAAATATCATCAATGAAGTCATTATATAATGGTCTAAAAATAATTATCATGAAATAATTATCAAATTTATACATCAATTACACTTTTTAGTACCAATAATTTAATATCATTATGAAAAATGAACCAAATTTAAAATCATTTAGACACTTGGATGTATGTACTCATGAGTATCATTCCCATTTTTCAATGATCCACATAGAAATATGGAACATTACATTTATATCTACAGAATTATAATTATAACATATAAACTATATTATTTAATCACATATACGTATATATATAATTCATGTTATATAAAGGGAATCACATCATGTCTAGGAGGCCTTAGTCTACACATGTAAGAAATACATTCACAGTTGTGTAGTGTGTGAAAGGGTAATAATGAAAATGATGTATTATATTTCCAAAAAGTTAATTGTTTCATAAATATCTTATAAATTAAATTTATGTCACATATTTTTAATTATACTAATATTTCAAAATTTCCATGTAATTTGTGAACGTATCACATCGATTTTAGGTTGATATTGTCCTCACATCCACAAAAGATATTTTCTTACTAGACAAAAATTGAGAGAACAACGGTAGGTGTTATATAGATGTTCGAGATATATGAAGACAAAATTATTATCATGTATATCATAAAAATGAGTTTCCTTCATAATTCCTATGTATAATAGGTGATAAATGAATGAATAACGACATCATTTCAAGATTATGTAATTTTATGTACAAGAATGGTAATTTTGTAACCCATTTGATCGAAGAGTGTATAGGTGTTGGTCGAACTACTAACATAAAAGAATATAAGTTTATTTAGGATACTGATGTTATTATATAATCATGGAATAATAATAATTATATTTTTAGATAAAAAAATAAAACATAAATCTATGTTTATGAATGTTAGCATTTTTTCGGGTAACTCAATTTGGTTTTTCCCGAAGGGATACTTTGGATTGTTATATATGTAACACACCGTGATTTTGAAAACTATTTTTTTAAAATTAATATTTATTTTCAATATTTTTCAATTCACATAACTCTATAAATAGTTTAATATATATATATATATTAAAACACAATCTAAAACATTTTATTCACATACAAGACCAACTTGGATAACCATACATGAAATACCAAATTGGCTTGCACTACAAGAAACATTGACTTGGCATATGATCGACACAACACTGAATTTATATATAAAATATTTATATATATTATTAAATGAGATAATTATTCCCTTACTATTAAAAATATTTTTAGTAATAGTAATAACTATTTCCTAAATATTTAATGTAATAATATTGATAATAAAAGATAACATTTTTGGTAAAGTACATTTTTGATAAAAATACTATATTCTTAAATTACATTCATTCAATAATAAAATATATTTTTTTTCCAATTTTTATATTTAATTTTATATAATAAACCGAAATTTTGAATTAAAAATTTCTACATTAGTATAGGGTGAATTTTTGGGATTTTTCTGAGAAACTTCATTTTTTTAGGAATAGTGAAAAATACTGTTTTTTAATTTAAATCATTCCTTTTGTTTATTTAAATATTAATGATAAATTAAATTATAAATATAATCTAAGGTCATATTATATAAATATTACATCTATTTAGTAAATTATTATCAATATAACTTTGAAAATGAGTATAAAAGATTAACAAAATTATAGAAATTTGTGTTCTTTAAAACCTCATTATTTTGTCCCGTCTGTGGGATTAACACAAATCATAACTTATCTACATCTGTGAATTTAATTTAAAAAATAAAAAATACACCATTTTGTTTGTTCTAATATTTATATTCTATTTATACCATGAAAAGTTTCAACAAAAATGATTAGTAAAAGCGATTAAAATTAATCATCGTAGTTGATGAAATATTAATCTTAGTTAGGGACTGAACGATAATATTAAGGGCCTAAATGACCCATAAAATTTTATAAAAATACTTTTCAATCCATATTTCGTCCATGAGCATCCAATTATTTTTTTTATTACTTCTGTTAGGTAATATCATGTGCACACATAACTGGTTTCTTGAAATTCTAAATGTGTATCATTCCTTCCCTATAAATGGCCACCACCTCTACCCATTACACACACCTATATATCCATTTATGTTCATCCATGAACTGACCAAATATACTAATAAAAATAATATCTTTTATGTAGAATCCTCCCTTTAAGAATAACTATTCTCAAGTATTCCATTAGGCATAAAGCAAACAATATACCCGATTTAGAGGTATAATATTTTTTCAAGCCCCTTTCCTTTATTTCCATTATTCTCCCCCGCCAATTTTTTTATTTTATTATTTTGTAAAAACAAAAATCTCCTACATATACTAGGATGTGATCATGAAAATTTATCAAGCTAAAAATACAAACACCTCCATCTAATGGATATCGAACATATAGTTTCTGTGTATGATAAACTACCGCCTCACGAATCAATGATTGTTCATTTCTCCAATACCACCAATAATGAAGGTAATTATGTTAGAAAATATATTTATATATGCAATATATTAAATTTATTATTTATTTATGAATACTTGGCCTTTTTACGACACAAAATTTTTTTCATTCCATTTGGTGTTAATACGGTAATCTCGTTTGAGGAAGTGTGGACGACCACCCCATCAAAGCAATGTGATTCATTCACAAACCACATGGAATGTATTAAGGATGAGATTTATGAACATATATTATATATATATATATTATATTTTAATTCTTATATAATTAATATATATATACATATAGTTATATATATATTTAATTTACATACTCGGTTTCAATATGACAACAAAAAACGGAAACAGTGTTCATGTATACGTACAACTTACCATCTCTATGAATGGGGTATTCAATTTCGTAATTATATATTATATATATTATTATAATATTAATATATTGTATATAAATAATATTTAAATCATGGAATACATTATTGAATAAATATATAATTATAATGTCCATAGATATAACAAATTAATACTCATTAGAAGGATAAAGAAAATATTACTTGATGTTAAACTTTATCATTGAATCATTAATTATAGAGTAATATAAGGCAATAATAAAACCATATATGAAAATATGTATAATAATATTATTATTTAATGTATTTAATATAATCATATATTGATTATATATAAAAAATTTACGAGTATAAATAGTTTATATACACAAGTTAAGGATATTTCATCTCACTTTTAATTTCTATAAGATACATGTTATGTTAACCACTCATTGCATTGGTGTGGTGTTTGTAAATACAATGGTTTTATACTATATAAATTTTACATACATTTATAGGCATTAATATTTCCATTTCATGGTCCTTCTGTCATGGGATTTATGTTTAAAAAGTTACCAAATTATTATGAATGTTTTGTCTGAATATTCATTCTTTGAGACACTTGTTTTTTTATTCACCAAAAATAATTTTTTAGGGAAACATACATCCATTTTAAAGGCCATATAATGAATCAAAAAATTTCATGTATTTATATTCTTCATTTAATATCATTTATTTAAATGAAGAGTATGATCTCATCATACTATGTTATAAGTGTTTATTGAGAGAATCTCATTGTATTTCAAGAATGTTTATAATTATACAATATTTGATGAAATATTATTTTCCATATATCAATAACAGTCGTGATTTTTCTTATCCTCTATTACATATTAATATAATTCTTTATTGGTATAATTTTCTACTCTTTGGTACATAAGAAAGTTAAAAATGTGTTTTTAGGAAAGCTCGACATTGCCCTCTTTTCGGTCGGAAATCTAAGTTATCTAAAAAGGGACTCCAAAAATATTATACCATTTTATTATAACATAAAAAATAAATATTTAACCATTTTTTATATTTTAAATCTCTCTCAATTGGATATTCATGTATCTTTATGAAAAATTAATCTTTCTATCATTTTTAACGTGAAAAAGGAATCCCATTTTAAATCGTTTGTCATGTACGGATTTACCTGTCACCACTTATTTCAATCATCGTTAGCATTTTCTTTAAAAAAGTTTATTTTTAATAAAAATGTTTTTTAAATTATTTTTCAAGGAAATATAGTTTATAAGTTCTTTTATAAGTATTCAAGGAATAGTTTTTCCAAAAAAAAAATCAATCCTTATTTACACATTTTCAATGTCTTTTTAAATGAAATATTTTTCAAAAACATTTTCAATAATTAATTATTTATTATCAAATTGATTTAAAATAAAAAAAATTAAATTTTTTTTAAGAATATATTATATGTTTCCACAAAAAAAGGGTTTTCAAAACTATTTCCTTAGTTCTCAAGTAATTTTATAAGAAAACGATTTTTAAATTTTTTATGTATTTAACATCCATTTGCAAACAAGAAAGGATATTTTACCCCAGAAAATTTTTTAAATGACATTTTCCATTTATGATTACAATTATTGATTTTATTCATTCCTTTCTAGGAAATTATCTAAAGTATCAATTAATATAATTTATATAAAGTTTTAATTCTAAATTTCATGGTCTTTATGAAATACATTTCTTTTTGTGGTCTTTATGATTTTGAAACCTGCTTCATTTCACAGGTAGTGAATTGATGAAATTATTATGAAACCTATCTCATTTTCCTGTGGTATGATTTGATGAAATTGTATTGATTTCCATTTCATTTTTTATTATGATTGAATATTTATAGAACCCGCCTCATTTAATGGGTCATGATATGATAATTGTTTTGTGGAAAATGCATGAAATATTTCATTATGTTATGGGAGGGATCTATTTATACTTTAAAAGCATTGGGTAACGATAAATGTTTTAGGAGCTCAAAGGTTATGTGGGAGGAAATCCCAAAACCAATATAATAAGGAACATGGTGGAACATCCCAATCTAGAAACAAGATTTAATAGGAGAGATAATTCCAATCGCAAAACAAGAGTGTACACAGGAGGACACCCCAATCCAAAAAAATATGGAATAAGGGATAAAATACCATTCTTGAAATAAGAGGGTATACAGGAGGACATCACAATACAACAATAAGAGGGATCATGGGAGAATATCACAATCCCAAAAAAATAGGTTACATAGGAGGAATATAGAATCCTGAAACACGAGGGTATAAAGGAGGGCATCCCAATCCCGAATCAGGTACATGGGTTATTATCCCAAGCCTAACATGTTACAAAGTAATTGGTAGGACACCTTGAAATTGGGATTTTGAACTTGTTTTCCACAGTCCCATGCTTTATTCCCATTTTATTCTCTCATGGATTATATTCATTATTTTTTAGTGAAATATGTCTTGTTAATTTCCAATAATTATTTTGATCTTTTATAAGCATGGTATATCGTTAATTCTTTTTATCATGTTCCAAACCCTTTCTTCATGGTATTCTTGTGAATTTTTTTCATTTACCCTTATAGAGTATCTAGGTCCACCCCATTCTTATGTTGTATCCCTCCTTGTTATGGTGAATGGTTTTAGGAATAATTGGTAATGTTATTGGTCTTTATGGTAGATGTTGAAGATATTTCACCAGGATAGAAGTTTTGATTCGATATTCCCAAATACACTTAACTTTTAATGTCCTCAGCCATCTATTTTTTTAATGTAATAAATATTCATCTAAAATGAATTAATATTTGTGTATGTTAGTCCTAGGTCACTATATTAGGGAAAATGATAGAACTCTAGGGAATGGGAGGGATGTCGGCAGTTTATTTGGTCATGGTCTCGAGATCCAAAGGTGTTTAGATGTGTGAAGTGGGGAGGAGGATAATATGCCTCTTATATGTGGATGGATATGAATACATGGTTATTTTATAAAGGAATTGATTTTTCCCCTAAATTACATGGACGAAAATATTTAATAATCCACCATTCTAGATCTGTAGAGGTTGAATGGTATAAATATGTCAATCCAAATATTTTTAGACATGTTTAGGGTCATTTCTAAACATTATTTCCATGTTTACTAATAAAGCTGTTCATTTTCATTAGTCACTGTATTTAATTTTAATGTCATTAAATTATCATTTTGGTAAATAAATAATTCAAAATTATTAGTAAATAAAATTTCATTTTTTTATGTGTGATGTTTTATATTCTTTATGATATCAATCATAGTTCCATTTTAAAATCTATGGTTTTTTTATTCCACCCATAAAAAATTTCTTCCTCACAAATTGAAATTTGTAATCAAGTGTTGGAAATTTTAAATTAAATTTTTTATGAGATCCAAAAATAATAAATGGGTTAACAAAACAACCCATTTAAATTAGGGGACAAGGTATATGAACATCATCTACAATAACACGTAATTAGGATTCCAAAAACGATAAAATTAGTAGGAAGTGAATATATGGACATTGTAGAAAATGGAAAGTGATAAATAATGACAGGTAGTAATATATGTAAATGATAATGAGAAATTTTATGCTAATGGTAATGTGAAAGACCGTTAAACTATAAAACATTGAGGTGTCAAAAAGTCCATCGATTCATTAGAAATGAAGTTAATGTGAAAACATTTTTTTGTTTCAAGATCTTTTTACATAAATTGAGTAATTATTTTACTATGATGACTTATAATATACGAAACTATACTTACTTGATAGCTATAATTTCAATTTTTTTATCAATATCCACCACAATGTCACATTTTTCATCAAATAATGAGTATTCAAGATAACTTTATTTCCTGATGCACTAAAATACACTTATAATAGATCAAATAATCCAAAAACTTTTCCACTTGAAAATAAATATTATCTGAAATTAAAATGGTTAGCATAAGTTATCATAGATACCTAAATTAATAAGAATTTATATTAACGAATACACCAATAATCTCAAAATAATCCATAATGACACCCAACTTGTAATAGAAAACAATTGATACATAACAAACCTTTAAATTCATAAATATTTTCCAAACATTGATTGAAAATAAATATTAGAATGATTTGATCACATATTCTCTAAATAAAATTTAAATAATTATTTATAAATAACATCAATCAATACTGAATTTTGATACCAAAAATGTATATATCCAAATCAAATAATCTCTAAGATATAAATTTCTTTTCTCTAAAGAACATGAATCTTTATTGAGCCACATTAATATCATATATTATTCTGAAAAATAATTCAACCATTATTACACAAATAAAACACCATAATATTATATTTAAGTTAATCATATAATGTTCTATGACATTATAGTGATATTAATCTGAGAAAAAAATACAATCACTTAATTTCCAAATCAAATTTCAATACATTGTTTATCTATATTAATGAACTAATGTTTCCAAAATCAAGGTATTATTTCTATGTCAAATAATTTATATAATGGAATATAATATCATATAGATTGGGAAAGGATGTAGTCCTGTGGTAGGTGATACACACATATCTCCCACTAATTCTGGGTTTATGCCATACATCCTTACATGACACAATAAGACGTCTCCCATCCCCTGGTTTTCATTTTTTTATAACATTATTAGTTTAATTATAGTATTATTCAGAAAATATAATGAAAATATTCAAAATTAACCTTAATTACTTCATTATTAATGAATTGTTTAACAACATATTATATCTCACAACATTTAGTATGAATCAAAAAAATGAAATATAATTTCTTTAAATAAATCCATTATGTAATCCCTAAGGATTAAATATACCTCAATGTAGTAAAATGCTTCCAAAAATACAATCAAAAAGGGTATTATATCTTAAAATAAAACATGAAAATGGGTATTATATCCATTGTACATATCATCAATTGGAATCATATAAACCAATGATGGTATCCACTAATCTTATGTGAAACTCATGTGAAAACATTTTAATCTCAAAATTTATCCAAAACCGTGATATTATATGAACTATAAGGACCTGATCATAATCAGTTCATTAATTGAATCTATAGAGGGTAATTCAATTTATTATATTTGAAAGAATATTTTTGTTTTATATTATCAAAAAAAATTTCCATCACCCTTTTATACAAAAATATTAAATCATAATGTTAACACTTCCACTTAGTATTTATTTTCCCCCATTGAAAAAATTGTATGATATAAAAAAATTTAATAAGATTCATTATATTTTTTTATCTTGGTATCATCCTTATCTCTAAACATCCCTAAATCCATGTTAAAAAAATAATAAAACATGGAAATAGATTAAAAATATCAGTAAGGGACTCAAAAAGAATGATAGAAACCCATTAGTTCATAAAGACTTATAAAAAAATTTCCTTTGTCAAAAATAAAATTATATGTAAAAAATAATATTTCATTACCCAAGAAATAAATATTTAAGATGAATTTTATTCAAAATAAATTTCATAATAAATATTAAAATATAAATGAATCTAATAAATTTTACTTTTAAATCATGAAGAAGATATAAAAACCATTTTTTAAAAAATAAATGCATTTCACTCTTATAAAGTTGAATATACTTCCCCTTAAAAATATTATAAGTATATTAACCTATAAAATCGTTAAACTTCTATAAAAAATTTCAAATAAAAAATAAATCATATATATAAATTTGGAAATGTTTTAATATCAATGTAAAAAAATTAATATCCTATTTGGTTAAAAGATATTATAATAATTATTTAATGCATTTTCTGGCTATAATAGAACCACCCATCCTGGGTTTATAACATAACCACATGTATTTGGATTATAACGGAGATACCCATCCTTGTTTAATAATAGGGAAACCCATCATTGGTTTTTAAAAAACCCACCCATTCATTGACTATAATAGAACATCCCATCATCATAAACAAACCCCATGAACCATAATATAACAACAACACATTGAATATTCTATAATAAAACTATTCCTTTCACCCATATGAAAATCATTTCCAAATATCAAAATTTTCATTCCATATAAAATACATTTATGAATAATCATGAAAAAAGGAAGGTGGGTTTTTATTTGAATAAAATAGGGAATATTATTAAGAAACAATTCATCAAATAATGGATATAGAGTTATAAAAACCATAAAAACTATAAACATTAAAATAAAATAGTCATCTTTAACTTGTATAATGATCGAAAAAACAATTAGTATAAAACACCTAAAATGATTCCTTTCATAAAACATTTAATGAAACTAAAAATGGTATATAAAATCTCATTTATAATTAATTTATTTCCAGTTGAATATATCCATAAAGTAATTCTTATAATAATATTATGGATTTATATAGTTTTGAAAAGATAATCTTTATAATAATATATAATTCCTTTAAGGTAATGTTTCATATAGCCCGAGTATGACATATCATATTCATTTCCCCTCATCATGAATAATAATATTATATAAAATAATTATTTTATTAGGAAACCATTCATTAATTTCTATCCCATTTATTTTACTTATTACTTTATTATATATAATCACTTAATCAATTATGTTAATGTTTGATGTTTTTATGATATTAGGATCATATCTCCAAATTTACATATTTAGGTTGTCTATATTCACTATGGTCAGTTTTTTTGGTAACATGCCAAAATTATAATATTTATACATCAATTATTCTTTTAAAAATACCTAATAATTATTTTCATGAAAATATAACTATGTTACAATCACGGAGATGATAGGTTTTACGTACAAATGAGTAAAATTTATATTTTGTAAAGACTATGATCAATGGAGAGTAAGTGATAATTTAAATTCTTATAATAATTATTATTATATAATAAATATCATATAATTTTTTTATAAACTCATTTATCATTGCTACGTGACGGGGTTATGAAAAATTAATCTTAACGCTACTAAGAGGTGCTAATCCACATGTATGAAAGATGAAAATTATTATTTTTTAATAGATAAAAATGTAAGAAAATAGATGTAATATTATATTTATAAAATTGTATCCATGTTATGGATAAAATATATTTACATTAAATTTTGGAACATAATATTGATTTTGATGCTCAATTACAGTCGACGAGAATTGTAGTTTTAAAAACATTCATTTTTACCCTTAAGGAAATCTATGTTTAATAAAGTTAAAAAAATGGATTCACAGACACTTTTCAGTTCCAAACAAAGAGACTATATTGATTAGGATCCAAATAATGGATCTGATAAGGAATGATAGGATATGTTTACTTAGAGAATGATTCTACGTTAATGTGTATATAATCTTATTTGTGAGAGTATTCAAGTATAATAAAGTATAAGAAAGTTATACTTTCTTTCATTATCATAATGTTGTGTAATTAAAAATGTGTAACAAAAAACAAGCAAATAGGTATATAAAATCATTTATCTCAAAGAGAAAGGTATAAAAAACGATGGAAAAAGGTCTCTTGATTTCAAATTTGATGAAAGTCTATCATACCCATACAAGGGTAAGCCCATGATAAGAATATCGGAACCTATCTCGATATCCGTGAAATCACATGAACAATAAGGTAGTTAGAACCATTGTCTTCTTATCCTTATAAGTATGAAAGCATTACGGTATTAGGCACCTCTAAATTACTATCCCCCAAATCCTATGATTGATCAACCAATCGGAATCCCACTAGGAATGATGAACATGATGTTCACGGATGAGCAATATGTTCATAGATCACCCAAGGCATTAAAGACTCTCTCTCAGAAAATCACATAACAACATAAAAAATGTATTCTCTAGATGTTTTTATGTTCTATATTTCTAATTATTCAATTGACTTGGGTATTTATAGGATGAAATCCAAACAATCATATACTCTTCTAACGGTCATATTTTTCATTGACCTTCAGAGGGACCTGGATGCATGTCACTCATCAAATGTTTTAATTAAAAATTAGTTGTACGACATCATTTCATGTAAGAAAACATGGTCAATATCATTTTTAGGAAACTGAAGTTATATATGATCCAATATAATGAATTGTTAATTTCAGGAAATGACATAACTGGGAGAAATATAATTAATAAAATTAATATATATTTGATAATTAGAGTATAAAATTATGAACATTAGAATACTGAATTATTAGGAATTTAGAGTCTGAAATATTATAAATTAGGAATCTGGTATATGAGGTTTTTGGAGTCTAGGAAAATGAGGGTACAAATTATTTCACCTAGATAATTCAGTGTCTAATTTTATGAGAATTTAATGTTTTATATTCAGAGAATTCATCGTCTGATTTGTAGTGAATTTATAGTCTTGCTTTCACCAAATTCATAGTCTTATTTTCAGAGAATTCAGAATATGAAATCATATGAAATAAGAGTTTAAAAATAGTAAGTCTCAGTACCTATAGAATTGTACGATTATTAGGTTTTAGATAAAGAGCTAATCATTCTTATGTAAATCTGTTCATAAGAAAAACATGGTTAAACATGGATAAGGAACATTATGAAAAATATATAAAATCATATTTAAAGATTTAGTAAATATGTTTCCTTAGTGAAAGAAAATTTTACTTCACAAAATATTTCATAGAGAAAGATAATTTTCCATAATATTTTTTTTTCAAAACATATAGTAATTGAAAGGTCATAAGGTAACTTAGTGACTTATGAATCTACCCCTTTTTTGAATACACAAACCACTTCTTAGAAAAGAATATAAGGAATAAAATTTTCACTTTTTGATCTTTAAAATAAATACTTATCTCCCATTACATATTCCCCTTAATGAATACAAATAACCCCCCCCCCCTTAGGATTTAAAAAACATAAGGATTATATTCTTTTACTTCCTAGATGAGTTACTTCTTCCTACTTAAGAATATATTCTTTGTGTAATCCCCCCTTACATAATAACCCCCTTTAATTTGGGAATTCTATTCATTTAAAATAATATTCAATTGATCATTCTTTTCTCACCATTTGTGATTATAAAAAATGAAGGGAGGAATTAAAAAATATGGTACCTGAAAGGTAAGGAATATACAATACAAAATAATGGAATGATATAAAATTCATTATGATAGGAGAATTTTGTTACAAGATAAAATAAAAGAAATATGAGTATAATGAAAACCATTCATAATTATTCTACATTAAAATTAACATTCTAATGGTTTCGGTTAGCTTCATCAACTATTTTTTATCATTATCATACTTCTTGAGTAGCCCCTCTTGATGAATATTTTTATTTTCAAGAAAATTGATTCATTATTATTGAGATTTAAGAATTTATGATGGAAGGTTTACCACCACATTTTTCTCATTGAACTATTCTTCTAAATCTGTCCTGATTTATATTTATCTAATGATATTTAGAGAAACTAAATTCAGCATTCCATTATGGTCATTATCCTTTTGGATCTATGAAAGTTTCTCTTGATTCAGTATTTCGGAATGATTTTTTAAATATTCTTGATCGTGTCATCTGACTTGTCAAAAAAGTACTTTTCTAAATCATGAAAATAATCCATGGATTTTAGATCATCAATCACATATATAGACCATTCGGTTATTTATTTTCATGATCTACTAAGATCATCATAACCAGTGTGAAATGAAATGAACTCTGTTCAAGTTTAACAAAGTCTTCCAAAAGAATTCTTATTGAATAAAAATGTTGATTGATAGTTTTCTAAAGCAACTGACTTCTAGAAATTATTATTTGAAATATGTTATGGTATTCACTAGATTATTCAAGTACATAACAATAAAATATTTTCCCAAGGATGATGACTAATATAATTAAAATATTATTGTAGGGGGGAATATTATGTTTCTCTTATGATTTCTCTGAGATGTTCCAAAAATATTTTTTTGGATTTTCCAAACACAACATTCCTAGGTGAATCAAAAACAACATTCATTATATTATCTACTTTAGAAATTGAATTCCCAACTTTAGGAGACTCATTATCACAATAAAAAAATGAATTATTATATCATCACCATCATCATAAACATTTTCACCAACTTCTATATCATCACTAAGATGACTAACATCATGATATTTAATTATATCATATGAATGTCTATAAACCTCATCCTCTGCATCATAATCTTTCCATTCTAAAAATATCTTGGTCAATTCAATGTGGGAAGTTATTATTGAATACGTTTTAGAAGGAAATTCCTTATGCTGATATTATTCCACCATCTTGATTACATCTTCAGTTTCATCACCCTCTTCATCATCATATCATCCTTCTTCTTGTAGTACTTATAATTCCACTATTTGTTCCATAATTGAAACATTTTTCCCAGATATTCTATTAAAACCAAATCCTGAAAGAATTATTATTATTAATGGATCAATTTAGTTTCATTCTCAATATCATTAAGCCAGACTTGGATTATCTCGCCTTCGGAAAATTTTTTCTTCATCTTCTTTTATTTCTTTTCTTATCAAGTTCTTCAGCTGATTCGATTTTCAATACCTTAGCCTCAGCATGATCTAAATGAAACACTACATATCCTTCTTTTTTTCTTCATCTCTATCAACATGGATACTACTTCTTCAGAAAAGGCCTTTTGATTTTTGAACTTAGGTAGATCATATACTGACTCGGGAACTAGTAATTTCTCCTTCAGTTGCATTTCTTTTCTTTTCTTTGGGGTTTTAATGGATGTATCTCCTTCTACTATTTTATTTCTAGTAGATTTAACATCACTCTCAGGAAGCTCGTATAAATATCCTAATATAATACTAAAATTGATTATCATCCTCCTCTAATTATTATCACTCAACAAAATAATCATTAAACATTGGGTTTTGAGATGGATTTAATTTTGAATGGTTCTATTGATAGAACAATAACCATGAAATTGATTACCTAAAAAAATAATATGACACTTGTGGGTGTCGTTCATGATATTACTGATGGTCAAGAGAATATACATGATGTGTTTTATCATCCTTAGATTTACCAATAAATCCATCATAATGATGTCAATTTTTATTAGGGAATCCTTCTCTCCCATTCTCCGAATGAGAAATACATGCATCCAAAAGGATGAAACTATAAAATCGGTTGAAAGATGATTGATCTTTCGTAACTTTACTCCTTTAATTTCAAGTTACTCAATTTCCCTAACCTTATCAAAACTACCATCCTTGTATGTAATCTTGTGAGGGAAAAAAGGATAATTTCCTTCATAAGTTATATCTAATATACTAGTAGCCTTGTTGAAAGATAAAGAATAAGCCTTCTCATAGTTCTTGAACTAAAAAAATTCCCTTCCCCCTTATTCATAAAAAGTAACTAAATCATATAATTCTATAAGGATATTTTCATAAACCCGATCATGATTTTTAGGCTTGGAAATACGATAAAATTCTGGTCCAGTATTCATAATAATTTTTTTCAATTAGGGAGTCATAAATAAGAATGAAATTCTGTTCCACAACCTATTCTCTGTAAAATAACAGAACCTTGAGTTCCTTGTTGGATGCAATAATAAATTGTGATTTAACTTCTAGAGATATCTGGAGATTGAAAAAAATGAGAAAATTGAACGACTTATTTGAAAGCAGGAAGAGATTCGGTGAAAAAACACATGAAACCCTAATGTGGGATGCAAATATGTGGTCCTTTATATAGACTTCCTAGAGAAGTTTTGTTTTCCCAAAAATGACAAAGGTTGATATTAGCTTGATCAGATATGATGGTTGATATCAATTCCGATGAAGGATTCTAATGGATATGATATTTTGTTGATTTAGGGAGAAATGAGATTTATGGAATGTTAATCCGATAAATTTTTCTAAATTCAATATAGAAACACCATCAAGTGAAAAAATTCATTTATGAAGATTTAAGTAAGAAACCATACATTCTATATTAATTATAAATAATTGTCAGTATTGATAAGGTTCTTTTTATAAAAGATAGGTTCTGAAAATATTTATTAAGAAAATATCATTTTCAGTTCCAAAAAAGAATATTAAGAAAAGAAATTTTAAATAATAGTGAAAATATGTACTCCCACTACTAAATGAGGTATCTTAATGTAAATTGATAGGTTTTAACAAAAAGGTGATATAGAAGATTAACATATAGTTATCATTCCAAAATTATTATTTTTTTCAATTCAAATATATCATAGGGTAAATATTTTGTCAATATGTCAGCAATTTGATATATCATTCTAATGAATTGATGAATGATATCTCCATTATGTGTGTGATCCCTAAAAATAGGATTTGTAATGTCTCGGTGCTCAACATGATAGTGATGTGTATGTGTTTTAGGGAAATGGTAGTAGTATTATCACACATTATCTATGTTTTTGTAAAACTCATACAATAGTCTATGAGTGTGTGTTTCATCCACAACACTTGAGAACACTAACTTCCAACTTCTACATATTTAGCTTCAGTGGTGGAAAGTGCTACTCAGTGTTTCTTCTTATGTTACCAAGAAAATAATGAATCCCAAAAGAAATGACAAGTCTAGAATGTAATTTTCTTATCTATTATACATCCACCAACATCAATATCTGAAAAATGTTTTAAAAAAATCAATTCTAAATGAATAGAAAAGTTATAAATCTATGGATCAATTTAAATAGATAAAAATTCTTTTCACTTTTTTAAAAAGATATTCATTTTGATTAGATTGATATTTTTCACATATGAATATTGAATACATTATGACTGTATGACTTTATATTATGTATAATAAACACCCTATCATACATCTAATTGATGGTTGATCTATAGGTTTCCCGATATCATCATGATTAATAGAATTTGAGTTACTTATTTGAGTATTTATGCTTTTGGTGTTGGCATATCATTAAATCTAAATAAGATATTTAATAAAATTATGTTTAGATTTATATGTTACTTCTATTTTTTGAGAAATTTGAAAACAATGAAAAATGTTAACTCACCCATCATACTCATTTAAAACTCGTATTTTATAAGATTTGAAAATGAATCACTTAGAGATTTCTTAATTTAACTGAATATAATGTCATCAACATAAATTTAAACAATCAAAACATTTTTCATATCATTCATTACAAAATGGTTGGATCAGTTGTTCACTTAAAATAATTATTTTGTAACAAAATAATATAGGACTGTTATACTAGGGTCTAGGGGCATGTTTTATGTACGTATAAAAAAATGTTATGCCTAAAAACATGTTAAGGATATTTTGTGTCTTAATAACAAGGAGTTTGATCAACATAAACATCATCTTGAATATATTTTTATGGAAAGCACAATTTACATCCCTTTTAGAATGTTTGAAATTGAATAATGCTGTAAAGTCTAGTATTATACAAAATGATTCAAGCCTAGCTACTGGGGCATATGTTTCTTTATAATCTATTCCTTACTGTTGATTATATCCTTCAGCTACTAATCTTGCATTACTTCTTACAATGATTCCATTTTCATCACATTTATTTTTGGATACCCACATTTCTCCAAATACAGAAGATTCCTTAGGAGTTTCAATAATGGTCCAGACTTTGGTCCTTTCAAAATAATTTATTTCATCTTTCATTGCTTTATTCCAATCATCATCCCCAAAATATTCATCAATGATTTTTGGTTATAATTTGGAAATAAATGAAAGATGTTATACTTCATATAATAATGAACATATAGTATTTATAGGTTGATTTACATCACGAATGATTCTATTAATGGATTTATTTTTATCAAATAACTGATTTAGGTTTTTTAAAATCTGTTCATCGACATAAGGTAAAATATCTTCTGAGGTAAATACTTTAGAAAAATTTTCATTAGTTTTTTCCATATTATAAGAATAATTCATCAAAGGATGATAATAAGTATTTGGAAACACATTTGAAGATGTGTGTTGGGGTTGTTTAAAAATAGAAGGATCAGTGCACCACATTTGATATGAATTGTTTTTTCAATAGTACATGAATTTTTTTAAAGAACCCTATAATCTATTAAAGTGGTTGAATAGAAAATGAATATTACTTCCTTAGATTTGGTTGAAATTTTTTGTTGGATATATTTGGTATTTAAGATGAATAATTTTCATCTAAATACATTGAATTAAGTAACATTCAGTTTTTTACCAATCAATAATTCATAAGGTGTTTATTACGAAATGGTCTGATTACAACTCGATTTATTGTCTGAAAAGTAGTACATACAACTTCATCCAAATTTTTTTACCAATTTAATTTTAACTAGAAAAGGTTCTATGAATCTCTTGAATAATTATATTTCATCATTAAAAAACATCTTGTTGATTTGTTCTTAGAGATGATATGTTTTGAGAAATGCATTTCACACTACAAAACGATTCATAATCTAAATTTTCCAATTCTCCCCCATGATCACTATGAATCGTTATAAATTAAAGTTATTTCTTATTTTTAATAGTAGATAAAAAATATTTCAAATTAAGAAAGGCATTATATTTCTATGCATTAAAATAGACCCATGTGAATCTTCTGTAATCATCAACTAAATCAAATACATAGTATTTTCTTAAAATACTTTTGATTTGTATTGGACTGAGAATATCCATTTTCACAAGCTTTTATTCATTAGATCTTTAGACTTCATTGATTAATTTAAATCTTGACTTATTATTCTTTTCATATTGACAAAAATCACAAACATTTGAATAATCCAATATATGCTCTGGTAAATCCTTAATAAGGCTTTTCTTATAGAGTTTTAAAAGGTTCTTTATGGTTATGAGGTACTAGGATTCTATGAAATAACCATGATTCTTCTTCCATTTCACAAAGGAAAAGTTGATCATGGTGATCTAGGTATTATATTTTCAACGTACTGACATTCTACTGCCTATGGGTATAGAGAATAAACTCTTCCTTTGAATTGTGTACTAGACATTTATCATTCATAAAATTTACAAGGTAATCATCATTTCATAGTTGGAATAAGTTGATAAGGTTTTTTTAAGGCCTTTATCAAATAATATTTTTTTTTAAATTAAGTCATTTCAAAGAAGAACAATATTATCTATATCAACAGTTTCCCCCTGAGAATTATCTCTGGAAGTTTCATTTCCTTCATTCAACTTGATAATCATATCGAAGATGATTTTATTACTATTCATGTGACAAGAACAACTACTATCCATGTACCATGTATTTCTCTAAAATACCATTACTTTCCTGAAAATAAAAAACTTATACTTTTGGAATCCAAACATTCATTGATCCTGAATTGTTAGATATTAAAATCATAGTTATCTATATTTTCCTAGAAAAATAATCTTTATTTTAACCTAAGGATTGAGTTTTATGGAAATAAAAAAAATTCTCCAAATTTCCAACACATTGACATTTTGTGAAAAAAATGTCACTTCAGATAAAAAAAATAGCAGTGACTAAAAAACGGTTTTGAATGAGTATATCCAAATCCCAAACTATATCTAAGTGGAAGAATTTGTTAATATATTTTATCAAATTTATGCTTTGGAGATGGGAAATTTAATAAAAGTTTCTTTAATGAAAATATTTCTGATTTTTTTCTAATGAAAACATTCATATCCTCATAGTCATTAGTATTTTTATTTTGAGTTATTCTATAAAACATTTTTCTTGGAAATGATTTAAAGAGAGACACTAATGGTTATATTTCCTTGTCAGAAACATTGTATCTTGTAGTTTAGAAGACATTCTTGTAATTCCTAATTTGTGAATGGTTATATTTCCTTGTCAGAAACATTGTATTTATAAGTAAGCATGACAAAATTATCCACTCATGTGTTAATATGAATAGTTTTTATCCTATCTCTATAGTATTCCTAATCATTACCATCAAAAAGTGGTGGTACGATAGTTTTTAAATTTCCTATAGAATCAACATTAATTCCTACCATTTCAATATAAAATATCATTTCTAGAAAAAGAATTTGCACCAAAATATTTAAAAAATAAAAATCATTAAGATACATTTGAACAAGTAAAATTAAACAAGAATATTTTTGTAAGAAAACATATATGTAAGTACATGAATTAATGATCCCTGCTCTGATACCAATTTGATGATTGAAATATAGAATCTGATGCTCAATTACAAAGGGGTGAATTTTTGGATTAAATTCATTTGGTATTACCCCTAATGAAATCTATGATTAAAAAGGTTAATCAATATGGATTCATGAACACTCATTTTTTCATAACTAATAGAATATCTTTATTAGCATCCAAATAATGAATCCAATAAGAAAACATTTGATAATTTTACATAGAGAAAGATTCAACCCAAATGTGTATAGAATTTTATTAATATGTGTATACAATTTTAAGAACGTATATGAATATTTTCCTTTATTAAATTAAAAAATTAAGTGGAAATAAAAACATGTATCAAGGACAGGTAAATAAGTAGAGAAAATATTTTAACCCAAAAATATGGGTATCCAACAACCATGCCTAAATGTCCCTTGACTTATTCTTTCAAGAAATTCTATCCTACCCACACCATGGTAAGCCATCGATTAGTATATTAGAATCTATCTTGTTATCCATTCAATCTATCAAACATTAAGGTTGTCAAAACATCTTTATTCAAATCCCCATAAGTCCTCATACATTAAGGTATTAGAAACCACTTTTTTCCTATACCCAAAACCTCTCGATTGATTATCCAATTAGAATCGCACAAGGAAGGCTGGAAATTTTTTTTACAACTAAACCAGATGTTCACAGATCGCATAAGGAATTAGTGTCTCTCTTTAAATCATTTCACACGGCATCACTACATGTGATACGTAGACATAATAGTTTTTAAAATATCAAATTATTCAAATGTTTGCGGTATTTATAGGTAGAAATCCCAACGTCCTTCTCCTCCTCCAATGATCATATTTTTCCATGAATTTTCAATGGACCGGGACACCTATGACATAGACAATAGTTAGTTAAAAATAGATTGAACAACATCATTTCATATAAGAAATCATGGGAAATATAATGTTTAGGAATCTTAAGTGTAATATGATCCTCTATACTGAACTTTTATTTTAAAGAAATGAAGTGACTGTAAGTAAAATATGTAATCAGATTCGTAAGGAATTCTTAATTGGTGTCTAAAAATATAAGCAATCATATTCTAATATAATATACATTATTAGTATGAATATTAATGAATTATCAATCTTATTTCTAATCATTTTAGAGTTTTTAAAAATTAGAGTTCATAGTTTAATTTCCTGATAATTTGGAGTCTGATTTTCAAAGAATCTAGATTCTGATTTTAAAATAATTTGGATTCTGATTCCTAGAGAATTATGATATGGATTTTATGAGAATTTTGATTTTGGATTTAGTGAATTGAGAGTCTCAAATTAGATGGAATCAGAGTCTCTATATAGAAAGACAATGTATCTAAGTAACTAAAAGATTATGTTGTTTTAGATATGGATCTGATTATTCTTATAGAAATTTAGTCTTAAGAGAAATATAGTAAAATGTGGACAAGGACCAAAATCATAACAAGAAAATTTGGAATAAGAAAAAATATTTCTTAGAGAACGAACATTTTCCATAAAAAAATTATTCGTAGAGAATGATAACTTTCCTGAAGAAAATGTGTTAGTGATTTTCAGAACATTACAGAATGGAAAATTATGAAGGAAAATTTTGGGCATAACATTTAATTCATAATTATAAAATCCTGGAGATGTGTTAATTGAAAACAAATAACAATGGTTCATGACACAACAATACGTTTTAAAAATGAACAATAGTTCTATTTCCCATTTGATAGAAGAGGAGATAAATATAGATTGATAAAATATCAAAAAAAATCAATATATGGAATATAATTTTCATAATATTTCAAATATTGTGAATAATATTTTAATGATTTAAAATAATAAATAATACTAAATAATTCAGTTTCAAACCATACCTCTTCTTCTTACAACTTCCTTTGAATTAAAAAATAAACCCTAATACGATGAGATTATTCCCCAACCATGACCATTAAGAAATTTCTAGGAATGATAGGAATGGATATGGGGATATATTTAATGTAATAAAATTATATATAATTATGATGAAAATAGGATAAATGTTTTCCTTGTATAAGTAAAAGGAGATGCATTATTACAATTATATAAAATATTGATGTAATATAATTTAATTTTCCTTGAAAAATGATAAAAACTGATATAATTATGTTATAGGATAATTAATGGGTCAAAATAATATTATATAAATTTTGGGATAAGTTAATAATTAATGTTTACATTGATCTCATTTTTTTAACATGTGTTTGGCCCTTTATAAATTTCCAAATATAATGATCCTTTAACACATTAGGGGTCAATATGATAAATATAAATTTAATAATAGTCTATAAATGGGAAAAAAATATTTAGATATAATTTGTAAAACTCTAATATTTTAGGAATTTTAAATCATTTATGAAAATTTTATCATTTTAAAATAACCTTAATGTAATTTTGTTAAATATTTATTTAATTGGACATTCATAAAAACATTGAAATATATTAATTAAAATAAAAACAATAAAAACATCAATAAAATGATATTTTTATCTATTAATGATGTGAATAAAATAATTCAATAATATAATATTAATTAATTATTTCATTTTTCTATTAAATAAATTAATAATGTTTTGATGATGTGTATTATCTTAAGGTAACTATTTCATCACCAAAACTAATAAACAAGTTACCATAATAAAAATAATTTAGAGATGAAATATGAATTTGAGAACTGAACAAAGACATTATTTCACCCAATTCAATAAAATTTAATATAATAAAAAACATAATGATATTTTTTAATTTTCATTCCAAAAAAATAATCAAATGTATAAATCCATGAAATGTTTCATCAAGTTTCATATTTTCATATCATGGATCGAAATGGATAAAATAAATTACTCAATATAAGAAATAGATTTGTTAGTGTCATTTTTTAGTCAATTTAATATAATTATTTTCATTATTAACAAATTTACCTATACCTTAGTGACACATATTTGTTGAGGTTACAATTTATACTGACAAAAAATACAAGGGAGCTATTTACCAAATGACGACCCCAGAATTAAAATATTTTATATATCATTAAATATTCTATATAAATATATTATAGAAATTACTTAATGACTAATCACAAAACAAAAAGGAAAACATTATTTTAAAAACTGACATTTCAATTATGATTTATTTTTATAACAAATTCAGGTACTAAATTCATTCCAAATTATATAATTAGATTTTTATAAATAAAATTTCTAAAATTTTATTTTAAAAATAATATAAAAAAGGATTTGACTTCATCAAATAATTTAAATGAAAATATATGTTTGAGTAAAAATCATTTGTTTCAATATTCATTAAAAATAAATCATTTAAAAAAGACTAAAAAATACCCCAAAGATAATTTTATATAAAGATATTAAATATAAAATCCAATTTATCAAATAAAATTTTAAATGATCTAAAAGTTAATTTTAAAATTTTCTCACAAAATTAAATACAAACGGTTTCAAAGAAAATGCATTTATGAAGAATAAAAAACATTAATTAAAAATTGATTGATTATTTAAGAACAAGCTATCAATAAATTGATATTTTCTAAGATTATGATAAATTTTCTATAATCTAGTAAATTTTGTATATGACTACCAATTTACTGACTAGGATATAATGATATGTCATTTCGTATATGTTATCGAATATAGTTTTATTTTTAAAATTATTATGTGTTATAAGAGTGGTAACAACAACAAAAAATAACATGATTTGTGACCATTGAAATATGAAAATATTATAGTACAATATCAGATCAAATATTCAAATTTTAGTGTTTTAATCGCTAAATAATTGGCAATAAGTAATTTGAATGTTCTAATATCATGGGGATTCATGAAAATAATAAAAGGACAAATGAATGGAGTAACTATAATGAGGAAAATAGAAAAACTAAAGAAAAAAATTGAAGGACAAAATAAAAATAAAAATAAAATATGTAATTAAAATAAATATATACATAATTGGTGAATGATGTAATGTTATATATTCTTTCATAAATCAAGGGGGAGAGAAATATTTCATGAAAATCACATTAATGATTAGAAAATAAAGCTTTCATTGAATTATTATATAAAAAAATTGTGTTTGGAAATGATACATTTCATAGTTGATGATACAAGTTTATAGGTTTTTTATAGTACTTTTAAATCTGTTGGAAAATTCATTATGTTACAAGAATAACATGTAACTTATCAAAAACAAACATGAACCAAAGGAATTCATGGTGAATGAATTTTAATAGTTTATAAAACAAATAACGTTGTTACAAAAAATTCATCCATTTCTCTAATTAAAAATAGGTAAAAAATTATATAATAATCACGGATGATGTAGATTCGAATTTCAATGAGCTAAGGATTTCAAGATGAAATTACATACAGATAACCCGTATTATGTGAAAGGAAAAAAAACTCATGGATATAAAGAAAATTGAATACATTAAATTATAATCCTTTCCAAAAGTCATATGGGACACCCATAAAAGTTAATTAGATTAATAATGAGTTCCTTATTGTTTGACCAAATCAATTGATTTTTGATATGAAATTTGATAATGCTATAAAATTTTTTATGACAAATGGAATGAAAGAATAATCATAAATTAATGTGAAAATTCATAAGAAGTAATACATAGCATAAGGCACGATTATTTAGAAGGGATAGGTTAAAAATTATAATCTATGTAATAGATAATATCATGGTAGGTTTCTAAAGTAGTCACCCCATGCTGAGATTGGATGAATAGAATGACCCATGATAAGAGAACGATCATATCATGAATGGTGTGTATGGGAAGAAATATTCCTCTCTTTATTCAGTTTATAAATTCTATTGCAGTAACAAGAATATAACTAAAAGAGAAAATGGTATTCCTTGAGGTGGGGGTATTAAAGATTCAAGGACATTGAATATTCACTTCATAGTGATTGTGGATTTTATGAAAATATTTGGATATTGAAATTTGATGTATGAGAATCACCCATATATCCCTCCGTTGAATTAATTTAAAATTATTATCAATTGGGGTTGAAATTCAGAAGACTGGGTGGTGCTATATATTTTTACAATTGATATTATTTTGAGTCTTTTGAGATATGTGATTGATATAGTTTATTTTATGCGGTTATTGTTTATGAAACATGTAATCATAAATAAGTGAGAAATCTGTTTTTTAAATCATATAGTGCATAATTTATAGAATACATTGATCAACATTTTAATACAATATAGTATTCTATAAATTTTTTTTCAATCATAGACTCACAGATTACTAGATAAGACTCTATGAAATGTAAATACCTGTGATTCCATCATTCCATCACAAATGTCTTAGGACAATTCCTTAAATGTATAAAATAAAAGTGGTTTCTCTAATATCATGAGAGGAGTTATGAGATGAGAATGTTCTTTTTTTCCATTTTATATAATTTCAATATGGGGAAGAATAAAAATGACATTAAAAAATTGAGTATGTATTAACAAAAAATGTGAATTGGTAGATTTATGATTACAAATAAAATTTAAAAGAATTAATATTGTATTTTTATATCAAAATTTTAATGATTAATGATGTCATAAATAATGAGTTGATGAAGAAATGGAGTTGTATTTCATTATTAATTAATAATATATGTAATTCTATAGGATTATTGTGATACTTCAATGATTTATAGAAAATCTATGTCAAGATAATAGTTTCAATAATTCATGTTTAGTTCATCACATAGTTCAAACAATGATTGTTGTGATCTTTGAACAATTATTAAATTCTAATGATATGTTAAAATTTTACTATAAGTATTAATTTTCTTTGGAAACATTTAATTGTTTCACTCCTTGTATATTACGATTTTAATAAATATATTTTTACATTGAGTATCAATGAATTATTTGAAAAAAATGTTGTGAGAAAAATTTCAGGGCATGAACTTTTTTTTAGGTCGTTAAAAAATTGCATGTCAAATATTATTTTTGATGTAATTTTGGTCACATATATTTTACATGTGTTTAATGAGTATATTTGAGTTGAAATTATCCAAAAACAATTGGCCATTCCTTGTCCAAAATAATGACACACCTCAACCAAATAGGTATGACCTTTGTTTACTACATGCCAGGAATATCATCATGGAAAACCTAAAAAGTCATTGAAAATGAAAATATCATGTTCAAGTACCGCTAAGAATCACATATCATGCATAAGAATAAGTGTAACCATAGTGTGGGTTTACATGGCAGTGTAGGTGTTCCATAACATGTACTTTCCCATGGAAACTGTGTAAAAACCTTGATACTCGGAAGAAAAAGAAAATCAAACTGGGTTTAATTTTGATGCATATTCAATCCACATTTAAGAGTGATATGGGATACACAAAGATAATTAGTAGTCATTTCCGTTAATATTTTACAAATATTGCAAAGTCATCGGATCAAATGAAATAATATCACTTTTATGAATCTAAAATGTTATCTCATTTCATTGATTTATGAAGGGTTCTCTCTAAGGTCCATTCATCATTCAATTCTATGCTTTATCAAATAAGAGGCATTAGTAAACATGTAGATATCAAGATATTTTTTTCTTATCATGGTCACGCATTTAACTCTCTTGATTGGGATCTTCTATTTGAATACATGGACATATTCAAATAATGATACACATGTATTATACTATAGATCAATGTAAGGATCAGGAATCTATCAATGAGTATTATGGGGTGTTTCATGAGTTCATAAAATGGGCACCTGATAATATTTTCTATATGTGAGAATATGAGTAAAACCATACATTCCTTAGTTATTAGAATGTTGGGGTCTATATTACATGAATGAATCATGTGTTATTTTTTTAATTATACAGATATATTCTATGAATTAGAAGCATACATGAATCAAAATTATTTTTAGGAATTCATGTTGGTGATCCTTGGTAAAGGCAATGGTCACTTCTTTTTTAAATTACGAGGTAAGGCCATGGTTTTTAACTTCTATAATTAATATTTTCTTAGGGATATCATTTTGAGAGGAATAGTATATTATCACCCTGATTCCATTTACAGGAACATAATACAATCTAATGATCCACCTTGGTCATAAATAAAGGTACGAAAAAATATTTCTATACCATATTATGTGATGTAAATCTGATATTATACCAAGTACTCATTACATTTGATGAATTATAATATCTCTAAGCACAAATTCTATAATGATTAAGAAGTAGTGCACCTGGATACTATTCATGATGTAAAGATTCAGTAATACTCTATGATAAATTTTTTTATTTAAATGGACTTTTTTTTATTTACTTTTTTTGAAATTCATGATATACTTGTGAATAAGAGAACTATACATAGAGTTCATAATCAAGTATATTTGACAATTAATTTTCATTCATATTCGGGGAGATAAAATTATTCATCAAACAGAGGAATTGATGATACTAAATGAATTACATTAGAAATATATATATTTTATGATATTGAAAATGTAATGAACATAAAATAAATATAGTAATAAAATGGTTGTCTCCATAGATTTATTTTGATATCATTAACCATGAAATACATTAAATGTATTTGAAGTAAATTTCAATAAATTAGATTTTGGATTATAAGTTCTTGCATTATGCTTTTAGAAAAAAATTAATATGATTTTAAATGATTGATATTAGATAAAATAATATCACTTAAACTATTATGATGCTATCATTCATCATTAATGAATAGTTTTTACAATTCATGAGCATTCGAAATTTTGAGATGAAATTCAGGGATGTGTTCCATATATAATATATCATTTATAACATTGTATTTAGTAAAATATTCTGGTCCATGTAATTTTATGATCATTGGATTGTGATAGAGTCCAAAAAGATTATAATTATTTTCCAAAATTCTTGAATAATTGTACATGTGTATACCATAGGGTGTATGTTAGTTGTTTTTGATCAGTAATAGTTTTTTTCAAATAAAATAATGTTACTAGAGATCTTTCATTCCATTGAACAACACTAAAAAAAAGAGTATTGGGGTGTACAACCAATCGTAGTGAGAAGGCTACTATTGGGGGGTCTAACCAACTGAAGATGAATAATTGGTTGTTGTGGTGATAAAATATGATCAACATAAGGATTGAATTCTGATCTGTACAAAATATTAATTATCCAACAATTATAATTGGTGATATGATTATAGTGGATAATCCATATTTAAGTGTCTAACAGACAAGAAAATGATTAGGTATCAGTACTAAACAACGATAATGAGATGTAATTTTCCCCTCCTAATATTTTTATAAACATGGTGATCCTATGAAGTATTATAATGAGTTTTGATAACCATATAACAATTTTTTTAATTAAAAGAAAATAAATAACTAAAATATACCTCTAATTCACTATAATGGTCATTCTATTATGGTGGTCTATAATATCAAATACCTCATTACACTAATGTTATCCCTATTTATCAGCATTTTTTATAAATAATTTAGTATTTTATCAATGAAAAAAGATAATATATATTATGTACATTAATAAAATAGAAATGGGAATACTAGAAGAGGCATAAATAATTAAATTTATTATCTTCGTATCCTTTAATCATTAAATATAAAATTATAAATAATTACTTTAAATGTTAAAGTATTTGTTGTTTCCATTACATTTACATTAATTTATCATCTATATGTTGTGTCAAATTTTATATCTCAAGAATAATATTAGGTAGAGTAAATTATAAAAAAAAATTAATTAGTGTAATCAAATAGAACATTTAAGTATTTCATAGGATTAATAGTTGAAAAAATGAATTAAAATATATTATTTTTTTGATAACAAGGTTCATTTCTGATACCATGGTAAAAAAGATTTCAATTTTGAATTGATTATTTAATAATAATTTATTTTAAATATTTTTTATATACATATGATAGAAAAAATAATTTAAATACATATTGTTGTATGTTACTATTTATTTTCCATAATTTTGTGTACTTATTTAAATCATGGAAATGTAAAACATATTTAATTAAAAATATAGTTTCTATATTAATTGTGAAATAAAATATAATATTTCAAACATCAAATTTTTTTATAAATTTATAACATTGTTTTCATAATAATGATATTATTTATAAGATTTCGTTGTAATGTAAATTACTGGTGTCAATAACATTTTTCATATATTATTTAAAAAAATTAATACTCTTTTCATTGATATAGAAAATCATAAATATTACCCAAAATATACCCCATGGCTTGAAGATGTGGTTAAATGATTTTATATTTAATTTTCCTTATAATATGACCAAGGGTCGAACATCAACAGCCTCCCTTATGGGAAATTTCTTTTCCATTTTTGGATGATGAGGCATGTGATGAAATTCGAAGGGTTTCAAATTTCTCTACACACTATCACACTACATGGCATTGGTATTATAAATTTACAAAATGCATGGATTTCATATTGTAGGGTGTTTGTATCGAAACTATAATGGCATGACAATGGAATGGTTCCACCATTGAAAGGAATTATTTCCTATCCATTATACCCCATAGGTCTTGTGTTGTTTCATTTCATGTAACCTATAAGACCTTAAACAAATGAAATTTTTAATTTGACATTAGAATATATTTTAAAATTTATATACATCTATATATTAATGACCAAAATACACTAAAACTATTTCGTAGATATTATTTAGGAAGGCAGTGACTAATAATTCTTTGCTCTAATAATTCATTAATTTGACATATCAAAAAGAGTACAAAGCACCTAAAAAGGGATAAATTACACTCTTTTATCTCAAATACGGAACAAACAACCAATGTTTAATATCTACATAAATAAGAAAATAAAAATCAAAATAATGATAAAAAATTATATTAAATCACAAAGAACAAAATAATATATTCTAAAAAATTTATAAAATCATTCAAATTCAACTTATACTCTAACCATTCAACACACTATGAGATAGTAAATTTTCACCCAATAACTCATTTTATCCTGAAAATATACATAAATAGTATAGAGAAGTAGGATCATGTGAAAAATTATACATAATAGTTTCCTCCAATAAAATTCACCTGATTATGTTGAAGAAACATTATAAGATAATAATGAAAAACTAAATCATTTCAAACCACAATTTATTTAATGCCAATTCCACTAATGTCTCACATAACAAATCATCATACAACTACAATAATATTTATATAATAAATGGTTTGTTTAGAAGAGATGTGTATATAATTTAATTAATTGTTAAATTAAATATATAGAATGTAATGATTTCAACAAAATGAATGGGGATAATGAACTATAAAATGAATTGGTGTATATCATAAAGACATAATATATTGTACAGAACGAGTAACATTACATGAAGAGATTATTTTATATAATATTTGATATTATTATGAGTTTCACATCAATAATGTTATATATATAAAAATTTTATTACAACTGAATTCTAAATCTCATGTTTATTTATTAATTAATAGATACTAATTAAGAAAATATATTGGCTCATCGACATTGAAGATATTCTATTTTTTTTGGGAGATTAATGGGATTAATGGAGTGTGTAGATTATAAAAAATAAATTTCCTATAAATAGTTAAGATATGTGGGAAATTATGACAATCATATTTATGTTAATATGATTTAAGATTACTTTAATATCGTGATATAAACTCATGGATGAGGATTAAGAGGATGATCAATATATACAGTATATACATGTTTTATATTTCGTATTGATTTATTAATAAAGTAAAAATTTATGTATTTTGATGAGTATAAATGATGGAATCTGTTGAGGTAGATTAAAATATATTAAAGTAGAAAAAATGAGTCATTATATAATGCATAAGCTCTAAGAGTTATGAAGATGATTTTTATGGAAGCTTTAAGAATTACTCGAGTAATTTGAGATTTTTTGAGATTAATAAATATTCCATGGGATGATCTCAAGAATATATTAGTTGATATGATATTAATTGAGTCCATGCAAGATAATAACATTGGTTTTAAATTTTTTTTCATAATATCCTAAAGTTATATTAGAAATGAAAAGGAAAAATTTATAATAATGACACATGGATACATAACACCATCCTAGGTGAAATTTGGAATGTATTGAGATATATAAGAGTTTCTTTATCATATATTGGTATTAATATATATTATTTAATTATTTTTAATATATTAAATACAATAAATAGCAATAAATATCGTAACAATTTTATGAAATATGTAAATCGATAATATTATCTACGTGGTTAGTAGATTATATAATGTATGTTTTAAAAATACCTAAGCATAACACAATTATTTAATTGATATATATGATCATTCTAATGGATAAATATGATTAATTATATGTTAGAATAGAAAAATAATATTTTAATTAGTTTATACTATATTAATATTAAAATTTAAAAATATAAAAATGGATTTTGATGATCATTAAATTAAGATGACTGTACTGCTATGATTGCTGAGAGTATATTAGATAAAATGTTGTATAATATAAGAAAAATATTTTATGCATAAAATTATTTAGTCATATAAAAGTGGATATATAATTTCTGGGAGTTCAGATAGAATAATAATATAAAATTCCATGATATTTAAATATTTATTATCATGTTATTCATTGAGGTGTTCTTCATGAAAAAACAGTAAATATTTAAAAAACACAATTCGAATCTACTGAAAAACATTGAAGTTAGTGGATTTCATATAAGGATATAGGAAAATTTAAAATATTAATTCCATTGATAAATATTTCATACATTTTTTCATATTCAAAATGTAAAAAATTTTTTTTATCATTTATAATATTATAAGGATAAATCAGAGTTGATGAAGAGATGATATATATTCCATCATCCAAACTAACTAATGGTAAATTTAATAGTGTAAAAAATATATAGGATATAAGGTCATGAATCAATTTTATGAATGTTTTATTTATTTTAATATGAGAATAAATTATTATTGGTCATTATATGTTTTTGAGCTCGTGGGGAAGAAGAAAATGTTTACTTTTTTGTACTGGATCATGTGTTGTAACTTCTGTAATTGAATAGTGCCTAATGTGTTTTCCACTGTAGATAAATATCACATTGAATTAAAAATAATTTAGTTGGGGAAAATATGTATATAATCTACTTGAGATGTATGGAGGATTAAGAAATTCTTGTTTATTGGATGTTAAAGAACCACCATTTCATACTAGTGGGATCTAGTTTAATTAACATATCATAAGATAAATAAATATTATGATATATATTTTTAGGGTAACGATGATACATTCCATATTGTATTCACATTTAATTATGATTCATATTTTCATCATGAAATTTAAAAGAAACAAGTATGTGGTCACCTATATAGTTGGTGGGCATTTTAAATACCTTTGATGTTATATTCATTTTTTAAATTCTATCATATTATTTGTTATGTTGGATATCATTATAGAGGTCCAAATATACTAACATATATAGACGATTAAATAATTGAAATATAAATTAATTCATTAAAATGTGTTCATGATAATTCACCACATTCTCAGTGTGGCTATAAAATCTGTTGATAATCTCAATTAATATCCGAGAACATGATTTATCCACTAGTTGGATTTATAATTTCATATTTTCATTTAATATGGATATATATATTGTAGATGTGAATATGTGTTTATGTTCATTGTCAAAGAAAACTTTGAGGATATATCTACCAAAATCATTAATAAAAATAAGCAGATAGCAGAAAAGAACATGTTACGGATCACATCTATGACGAGTGATAACTATCACTAACCACATATTAAAATTAATAAATTTTGATAAATTAATTTTATATTCATTTATAATGGTCCTTTTGATGAATCTAGTTTGGTATAGGATGACTATGTACCTATTTAAACCCATTTTAGTCTTTACTCTACAATAATGGTTTGCAAAAATTATCTAGGATTAAATTACAATTTTTTAAATCACTTTTTAATGAATTTTTGAGGTGGGGTAAAACAATAAATTTAGAATTATTAATTTGAGAAGAAAAAGAAAGAAAATATACAATCATAAATAAATATCAACAAAATGTTAGATGAAAATAAATCTATTTATGGTTTAATAAATAAAATCACTCCTATAATGAAGTTGAATTTAAAAATTTAATTTATGAGATTTTTAAACAATGAAACATTATTGGGGTGGGGATTCATAAATTATAAGAATCCCAATTATCCATCATGGATGATAATAATTCCTAGTTAAGATAATGGGAGAAAATGTAAAAGATATTTCAATTGTTAAAATTAAAATGATATATTTAATTTCTTTGTATTGGATGGATGATTAGAATGTGTGAAAAATTGTGATATAATTTTATGATAAGAAAAATACTCTCATCAATATTTTTCTTGATATATACATCAAATAAATAAATCTATAATGATTATAAGATAATTTATCCCTTTTTGATTCTTTCATTCTTCATTATTTGTATCTCTTTTCCAAAATACCTCATATTTTTTTAATGAATTTTGTGAAAACATCGATTTATATACATAATTTATTATCAAAATAAAGGCGACCACTATTTTATAAAATATTTTTTAAACTAATGTTATTTTACTAGATTGAATATGATAGAATTTTGATATTGGAAATATATAGGTGGATAAAAGTTTTTATAAACATAATATTATAATAAGGCTCAATGAAAGAATGGATAAAAATTATGTTTATCCAAAACTACTGAAAAGGAGGGTTATTTGGTATAAAAAATAATCTAACATTTATTTTGAGATTTTTATTGAATAAAAAGTTCTTGGTCCCACTTATTGAGTTATGATAAGTTCGTATATTTGGAAATTGATTGTATGAATACCATTGTGATCATTGGAATATAAATTATGTCATATATTGTGGTGTAGAACATATGATGTGAACTGAAGTTATAAGGTGTTGAATAAATTACACAAAATATGGGAATAAATCCTCAAATGATGGATAAAGTTAATTTTATGGTAATATATTTTAAAATTTTTAATGAAGGCAGTCTTTATGTTAGGAATTCATATTCATACCTACAAATATTGATTCTTATATTTCAAAATAAAGAATACATTTCAATTTTATAATGAAACAAATATTAATTAAATAATATTACTTTAAATTATTACGTTATAATAAAGTTAATATTTTATCAAATAACTGACATGAAGAATAAAAAGTATTATAAACCTAATAGAATACTATTATATTATAGAAGAAAATGACACAAAATGAGTCATTATGAACAATCCTTCATTGATGTTATTTATAGTATCTAGATGATAAAATATATTATAAAATCTTTCCAATAAAAATGAAAAGGATATTTTAATAGAATAAATCTTCAAAATGGAAGATAAATTAAATTCCATGATATGTTTGAAAAAGAACAATCCATGAAATCATGAGAAACAATGTGTGTTGTGAAAACATACAGGAATAACACACAGTGATTTCATGACAATACTGCACGTACATGATGAAATTTTAATGAAAATTATGTAATAACTATTGAATAATATTGTTACTATAAAGTATGGAGTCCCATATATTGATGAAGTTGTAGAAATGTTATAAAATACAGTGTATCGATATTATATTAAGGGAAATTAAAGGATTATTCATGAACTTTTCTCACAAGATTGGAGCTAATATGAAAGACATTTTTAGTTTAGAAATATAATCAGAAGTGTATTTATCTTCCAATAAAAAATGTAGAACCCAACATATTCCCATATCAGTTTTTTTTGTTTTCATCAAAGTAATTTAATGTGATACATAAATATGGTGAGATAGAAAAGTTTCATGATTATTTTAAAGAATGTTAAAATATCCATTTTGGAGATATTTATTCTTTTTATGATCATTTAATAATATTTTATTACAAAACTATTCGTTGATATAATCTAATATGTGGACATCCATGATGAATATATTGATTTATATTACCCAATATGGAGGATAAAAATCTATAAATTTTCAACATATCATTATTTTAAATCAACTATTGATTTATTGAGGTATATTTCATATACACTTCATCCAATTTTTTATTGTTGAAAATAATTTTAATTTAAGGGGTAGAAATAAAATGATTAAATAAATTTGAATATGTGGATCATATGGTAATTACAAGGAATTTGGGATATTAATTTGTCACTAATGTATTCCATACCAACCATTACTCATGTAGAAATTGTTTTGCTTAATTGATAACCCCATGTTAGTATTTATCATTATATTTATAATCAATATAGTAGAGAGATATGAAAATGTTCATATTTAAAATAGTTCAGAATAGGTATTAATATGAGTGTTGAGAATATATCCAAAGATGAAGGTTGAATTTACCAATGAATTTTGCGAAGAATATATGTATTTGAAACAACCATGTGAAGAATTATGGAAATATGGGTTGGGGTGGTGGATCTGAAATTGATTAAATTTATCCTTAATGAAAATTAATGGAATATTTATTCGCATTCAGCAATTAACCTCTATTTTCTCTTAAATATGTTTAATAAATATTACTTTATCCAATAAATCAAAATCATAAGAAATTTCAGAATTCAAAAAAAGATGATGATGATCCTTCTAGATGGTTTATCATAAAGGCGTACTCCTTCCTAGTTTTTTTATCATCCCCAATAATGGTTTCCACACTATAATAATTCATTGAATAATTTTTTTGGTGTATACCACAACATCATAGTGTATCTACATTCTTAAACTATCTATTTTCCCATATGTCATCAAAAAATAAATTCAAACTATAAACAAATTTATCACTCAACTATCCTTGCAGACCCCGAGTCACATAGGATCCACAACATCCCACTACTTATAATAAAATGTAATTATTTACCTATTTCATTGAATTCGATCATATTTTTAAAAGAATATTTCTATAAAAATATAATTATATACTTTTTTTAGTCCAACGACTTCAACTTCTATAGTTTATATAATAAAAGATAATTTCCATCATTCCCTATTCTAGCTTAGCTTTACCAAACATCATAGGAACTACTGAAGTGTATTTATCACCACAAACTAAGATTATTTGATTTTTATTATTCTATCAAAGTCAAAGTATGAAAATTATTCACAAAACTGATATAAATATCAAATAATTTGGTATTTCAATTAGTTTCATCTTTTAATCATGCTTCTAAAAAATGGATGTCAGAAGATTAACTTCCTTCTTCTTGCCTTCACTCTAACATATGAACTATACATAACATAATTCAATGGAATGAACCATTATACAATATTAAAATTTGATAAATAGTTCTCATTATCTTATTTTCAGTATAAAATCCACCTTATTATTAACCATTGAGATTTATTTATATCATCCCATTAGTTATGCCTCTCAATTTCTACACTGAAACTCATGCACACACAAACACACTCCCTCTTAAACAATATTTTTCATTTTTTATGTAGGTCACCCAGAATAATATATCTTATTATATGAAATATATAATAAGTATATTTTATTTGGTTCCCATCATCCTTCTCATATTTTCTTCAGATTTAATTTGTGTGTATTCACGTGGTCCCCAAATTCATTTTGTGATTTAAATTCCATCTTGATAAAAATCCCATGATCTCCATTGATTTTTTACTTAGCATTTTCCCTAATTTATCACTCTTAAAATCAATATTATAAATTCATATAGGAGGGTGGAGTTACTCATTCCATTTTCATTTCATCTATCTCCTAAAAAATATATCTCAGCAACTTACATAACTGTATGATCAATCATAGAAAAATTCCCATATATTTTATCTCCATAATTTATATTATGGTATTATCAATATAATTATGAAGATACTCAAAATTGTTCTATATAAAAAAATCAACATATCATCTTTCTAAATGTTCATCTAATTTTTTCCAAAAAAATATAACCAGGATTTTTAGAATCTTGAAGAACATCACAATCATCATCAATTTTTCCATTGGTCTTGAAAATATAATGATGGGTTTTAGATATTGTTTTTTAGAATTATATTGTATAGAAAATTGATTTTTAATATTCTATTCTCATACAATTTCTCTCAAACCCATTTTGAATCATGTATATTAAAATATTAATGATGTTGATCGATCATATAATAGATCAATCATTAACACGATTTTTTATTATTCATAATCATGAATTCTAATGTTTGTTTTAATATTTCAGGTTTTGGTCTAACATCGGATGTCATACGATATGTTTAAGTCATACGATCAAATAATTTCTTAGTTGTGGAGTCTCAATTTCACACATTACATTATTTATTATTACCTTAAAACAAATTACATCAAATATATACAGAAATTTGAAAATTCATAGGATCATGAAAAAAAGAATCTGATGGATCATGAAGTCATTAGAAATGCATGTGAAGTAATATAATGGAACCCAATGACATACAATACTCAAAATAGTATGTCCATAATTTCGTGGCATTAATACTTATTGTAAATGAGATCTACAATTAAGTAATATGATTTTTTTTCTTTAAATAGGTCGATGTTATAGGATTTACTCCAAATGCATATATTTAATTCGGACACTAAGACATGTTATAAAATATAAATAAATTTGATATGTTCATAGTTAGGTTATATGATGAATAATTGATGTGTTTAAATATGCACTAAAGATAAATGCTAATGTAATGTAATATTTAGTACTCGTTGTCATATAATTATGGATATATATGATATCTGACTGTCATATGTTATACTTAATTCATGTTTTCTATATTATATCTAATTCCATATTATCGAAGGATTCATTAAATTTTATAAATCATCATCCATGGAATTTACATAAAAGTATCTATAACCATCATCCACAAGATCAATCAAATCATTTCCTCTTCAATTTAGTTGGATCTTTCTATAAGATGAATCTCTTTTCATAATTTAACTAGAATATAATATGTTCTCTTCGATAAGAAATTTTCATATAGCTTTTTCTTGAGTGTATACTTTTAAAATCATCATCCATTAATGATTGGATGTATTTTTCAAAATCACGGGGCATCAACATACTGAATTAAAATATTATGAAAAAATTATTAGAAGATCCTCTTAAAGATAATATCTATAGTAATATGATTTATTTCTTTATCTGATCAATCATTCAAACTATTATAGAATTGACATTATTTCAACATTAGCTTCACTTGCCACTTCTAGGAGTAAAATAACTATCATTCATCTGATTTGATAACTATAACCTATATTATTTTTCTTTTATATCATCAAAGGTAGTGGAAATTTCTATGTATATACATTTCACATACATTATTGGGAAATCCATGGGTCAATCATTAGTAGGGGATACAAAAATCCATCACCCAATATCTCTAAATTTCAATATACATTCTTGTTGATAGGAATATAAAATAAATAAAATAATTCATTATATTATGAAATTCAATATCCATCATTTTTTTCCAATACAATTTAAATACAGAACTTCAATGTAAGATAATAGTAGTTCACTATTCTACTTCCCCTTGAATGAAAATTAATATAAATTTGTGAAAATGTTTTTTTATCCACTTACTTTATTAGTTCTATTTCAAGGGAGTCATTCCACATTAACATTCTTTACCACACACTTCATTAAAATCAAGAATCATATTCTACTCATTAATCATGTTTTTTCATATAATGATTGAAGTCACCATAGTTTCTTATAGATCATCCTTTAAAAAACATCTCAAATTTAATGCGGGAAATTATGGTGTAAAATACATGATTGATTTTATCCATGTTTTTAATCCATCGATTAAATTTTTTCACCATTTCATGGAATTATATTTCAATTATTTTAGATATATATAAATATGATTCGATAATAAATCATAAAATTATGATGATCTGAATAGACGAGGAAGAAAATTCATCTGAAACATATTCCACATCCACCATTGTTTAAATAATCACTCCCCTTGATGGTTAGAAAAAGAATAAACAAGTACATTGGTTGGAAAGTGATCATCATGACCCAGAAATCATCTCCTTTTGGGGAAATCCAAATTTACATTTGTCTTAACATGAAATAAAATATTTTTTTTTCCAATTACAGTTATTAAACAAACTCAACCTTAAGGGATGATTTCCAAATAACTTCTACCATGATTTTTCTTCAAAAAAAGTTAAAATAGATTTTTTTTCCAATTGATGTATGAAGGAAATTGAAAATAAATATCCTGTATAATTTCCAAGAATGATTTCATTCATCAAAAATCAACATTAATTACATATTCAATCAAGTTTCTATATTTTCATTATTTTACATTGTGTATTTATTGATTAATTTACCTCTATATCCACTTCCAGTTCATTAATCCATATGAATAATATATCATTAGTTTCATTATTTTTCATCCTTTTTTAGTGTGGACTGTTACTCTGTAATAGATCATTCTATATTTGGACTCAATTATTATTTTACCATTTACATTATTCAATAAATTTTTATTCCTATTCATGAAATAAATTTTATATTACCATGAAGAACATATTTCAACCTTTTATACACTTCATTGTCAGTATTAGATTCAACTTTTTTCGGAAACCCCTCATATTTTTCATCAAGTTTGTAAACCACTAATCTTACACTTATATTAATATATTGGATGATTTCCCATATGTATTTAACATTAACCATTTTGTATTTAATTAATTGAAAAATTTTCACAAGTGTATGATGTATCATATTTATTAAAAAAATATTCTCATTATTGAAAAAAATTTACCCTCTACTAAATTCAGTGAACTTCTTGGAGTAACATTTTAAAATTTCTACACTATTTCATTTTCCATTGTAGACTTATCATATTTCATGATTAATTTATTCTAATGTTTTGGATATTTTTTCATATAAATATAATAGGTATGATGCGATAGAAGTGACTATCGATCCCATTATATGTGGAAACAATTAGATTAGAAATAATTAATATATTCTAAATAATATATTTTATTTCTATGTGAAAACTTTTATTTACTCAATGAATTATGCTTTAGATCAGCATGATTTAACAGTAATTTATCCTTTATACATTATTATAGTCCATCAATGACATCTATAATATAATAAATTGTATAATAATAAATTTTCATTTATGAAAACCTCCAGCATCTCCAAAAATCTATAATAATAATCTCTATTTTCTATTTATCTTTTTCTATCAAAATATTTTTACACAATCCCCATATTATTTTTGATTTATCTAACAAATATTTTATGTTTCATTTTAAGACATTATTTCTCTTATAAATTTTAAAATAACAACTTGATATAATTGTTGGTTTCATGTAATTATTGTTTACACAAATATTTACTGAATTTTACTCAATTACTTCACATATCGATGAAACCAAATTTTCCCGGGAATCATTTTTTTACATGTTGGATACCTTACTCTATGAGGATAAGTTGGAGTATTCTTTATATTTCCTCACACTATGTGGTGTTAAGTTTGTCTTATGTCTTAATTCTATAAAGATATAAGCATAAAAAGATCATCAATGTTAATGAAGGTATTTTTTTACCAAAAAACCTGATTATTTATTGTTTTATTGATTGGTACTTAAACCCAGATCTAGTCGAACTCCCACAAACTAGCCCTCAACATATCCTTTAGAACCTAGATAATGAACATGAAGTGACAATCAGTCTACGGGAGAAAGGATGTACTCATAATAAAATGAGTCATAATTTCCTCATTTAGGACCCACCTCAATTATGATGTATACCATGTGTCATGATCCGGGACAATCATTAAGGGTACCCCATAAATGTAGATGATCCCTTGTACGTACAACTACCAAAAATTATGTACCGAACATTGTTTCATGAAATAAATGAAGTGCATCAACTTCATTAGTGATTCTACTATAACCATTATGGCATCATGGAACTAGAATATTAAGTAATACATGTGATGTATTCCACGTATATTTCATCCCATTTCTACTTCAGGATCTGAAGAGGGTGCAAAAAACCCATTGGTACATGGAGCTCATCTTTCACCTATTGACAGGTGATGAAATATGGGATGAACTCAGCGACACATTTTCTTATGATAGACCCCCCCAAAAAAATATGATGGTCTCTATAAATATTTAGAAAATCAGTATTTGTAGATAATGGATATGTTTTAAACTCATGAATCACCTCATCCCGCATCTTGACTGGAACCATTGTTCGACTCTGGAACAAAATATCATGATTCTGTCCTTTAGAATATCATTCTTGTGTGTCACCAGTGGTTATGTAATCATTAAATACATTACAATCAATGTCATCCAATTGGGAATCCTCACATGCTTGAGAATAAATGGAGTCAACCCTATGGACATAAAAATAGTGGTACCCTCATACTACACAAGGTCCATCATGAGGGAAGCTAAATACTCTAAATAATCCTTCAATAAGTGACCTTGGGAATTTATACTGAAGGAATATTCTAAAAAATTTACCTTTATAAGAGTATAGTCTATCAAAAGGTCATATTCCTATAGAAATTCTAACTAGCATCGCTAGGTCATGTTTAGGACTCTCTGAGTGAAGCCATAGATGAGGCTCTGGTGGTCTTAGTAAACCACAATCCACTTTCCCTAAAGGTAGTGCCTCCACATCCTATGGATGAAGACTAAAGATACCAGATCTATGTTATGAGAAACGTAGTTCTTCTCATTGTGTCTGAACTCTCTCAACCCATATGAGATGAATGTATATTATTACACCAACATGAAACCAAGACCATCTCTTGGGGAATCATATTACATTACAATATAAACTCTTTCCTATAGCATAATAATCAATGAGGTTCTCTTTATCCTCTATCCCGACAACTAAATGTCCCTCTATCATTGCTCAAAACTACTAAACAACTACCCTTTTCTTTGTTAAAATTATAATACGGTCCTTGATTTTACATAATTCTTCCATAAATCTCTTATAGTACCCTTCTATGTTATGGAAAATCATCACCTCCAATAAAATATTAGGTGGTCTCTGAGAAAGGACTACCTCAATATTTCTTAAATCGATAGATAAACCATTCTCAGAAATGAAATGCCCCATAAAATAATCCTCTACTATATATAACTAGAACCATAAGATCTTTCTGTAATGTTGATGCTCCTGAAAAAAATCCAAGACCATCCTCAATTTCACTACATGCTCCTCCTATGTTGTAGAGTAGATGTGTATGAAATTGAGAAATATTGTGAAAAAAAATCCAATTATGTCTATAAAACAGTCCTCCTCAATGCCATAAACACCATATCAGAATTTGTCACACTAAAGGGTGTCACTGGGAACTCAATGTGTTCATAGAGACACCAAAATTCTTACATTGGAATATCTTCCTCCTAATACATAAAATATTTGTTTTATAAAACAATATATCAATCATAAAGAACCATCTCCTTCCTTGAAACTAATCAAAGATTTTTTTAATACTCTTCAATTGTTACTTTCCATTTATCAAAGACATGTTCAGGTGATGATAATTAATGGAAAATAGCAGGAACCAATCATACATTATCATGAATTGATCTAGATAAACATAGGGGGTACACATTATGTCTAATGAAAAATTTCTCTAAAAGGTCCTCCAAAATCAATATTAGCTCCTAGAGATTGATAATTTCTATCCGATTTTCTACATAGGATATCAGGGAAGTACCACAATGAATGTTTATACAAAACTAAATCTTTCTCCACTAAAGAAGTCCCAAAATGACAGTCGGGAAGATTTATAATTAATTTTCCACAACTAATAGAATCCATATTCAGGAATAGTCTCCTAAACCAAGGATTATTCTCTCTAACAATTGGGTGATATGCTGAAACATTCTACTTAAAACACATTCTTGTCCAACAATTAGGTATCTCTCGCAGAAAAAGGAGAGCCTCAGCCCATTAGTCCATAAGAATCTAACTAATCTATGGTGGAAGTCTATTTGGATCAAACCACAAAGAGTCAATCCATACCCAATATGGAATCACTGTTTCCATCATGATGACCAAATGGTCCAACATGAACCAACTCCCCTTAGTGATAGCTCGTAGTACCAGTTGATGCAAGATTCTATGGAAGAGTTCCTTATAGAAACCTTGAGACAAACCTATTATGATAGTGTTTCTATTGGGAAAACCATATATCTCTCCAAGAGTCAATATATAAAATAATGAACCACAAAAATGTCTACTAATACTGAGGAAATAACATAATACACACAGATTATACCATGATCAATCTCACATGTGGTTGGACCGTAAATGTTCAAAGCATGTAGTTGTCCATGGCCCTAGTCGGTAGCTCCCTATGCCTGATGTGAGATGTCTAGTGGTGGTGGAGTAGGGACCTCATAAAACCGTCCTCCACCTGCAACTCCTCATTATCCTCTAGACGCTCCTCCTCCCTAGAGAACCACTCTAATCATGGAATTATATATTACATGGTAGTCCAACCAATATCTTCTCAGGATACTCAAGACATCTGGGCGTGGAGTCACATTCCAGGTGACCTCGCCCATCACAAGAATAACATTGTCCCTCCACGGGATCCCATGGAGATCCACGTTGTCTTGTACAATTTATGACCACATTCTTAACTCTTCTCAGGGAAGGTATTCCCACTCAGAGATCTCTTGTGCCTACTTATTTCATTAGATGCAGTAGCCCTATCATTCCCACTTCATTATCTAGCTATCTAGAATTCCTATAAGTGAAATATCTATATAGAACTCACCAAATCCAACACCCTATTATAGGTGGGGATGAAAAAGGTCAGTATGCTTGTTGGGATAACTTTTCATAATCCAAGATCAATCTTTTGTTATTGAAATTATCCATTTATAATCTTATCAAGAGAGTAACATGTAAGGTATATCCACCATTTAGTGTACTCAACTACTATAAACCATACATACTGAGGCTCTAAAATATCCTTGATGAAAATGTAGTGTATGAAGAAGGGTTAGTACTCCTCATGAAAGAAATGTGAATTCATCCCATGAAAGTGTCGAATCATCATGCATCTAGGTAACCAGGCTCCACCAATACTGATATTCTCTTGGGGAAATACTAGATTCTAAATCCTCCATATGATCTATAGGTGATCTAATAATCCTAATGATATAGAACACTAACTCTATCCAGTCCTATGTTCTATAAGGATTTGGATCTCCACACAACCACATTGGTGTTTGATGCTGGAACTCAAGGAGTTCGTATATCCTTGTCACATCCTAAGAATGATCTACTGGGAAATTCTACGGGTATATAGGGGGAGGTGTTGCAACCTACCCTCTTAGAAGAATGTGATTATAAGATGGGTCCTGAACTGAAGCCTAGTCACTCATATGGTAGTTGTAAAAAATAGAGTTGTTATCCTAGATGTATGTCATCATAGAGTCACCATTAAAGTTATGAAGAAATATTAGGGTAATATTATCATATAAATATATATAACCAAAACAAATTTGGGATGAATCAAGAATGAAATTAAAAGACTCAATCACATATTATTCATTAACTATTGATCCCTATAAAAAATGTCTCGGCATTCTGATTCAGCAATCAGGTAGTCAAGGTCATGATTAATGGATATGTTAGTCTCCGCATCATTATTAGACTACCTTGGATGAGATATGAAAAGAAGACAATTTGTAACAATTTCCCTAAACAAAAAAAATACATTTTAGGGGAACATCTTAACAATATAAAAATGGACAAAACACCATTGAAACCAAACATTCATGACCTAAACCAATCTGGGGATCGAGCAGCAACTACCCCAAGCCCACCTCTATGGGCATGGTGGTGGCGGTAAGGGCCGAAGGAAAATTAAATTCGGGAGGAATTTCCCAAAATACATATACACATTAACACATCCAAATAAATGAAAAATTGTATAGGGATAAGATATAGAAGATGCAACACTGTCATAAATAATCGAAATATAGATGGAACATTAAATAGTATAAATAATAGTAGAGTATAAAAAATAGAAAAAAGAAAAAAAATACACGCCCGAACCAAGAATGTTTAAAAACATGACAAAATAGGAAAATAAAAAATAGTTGAGAGAACCAAGCTATTATATACCAAGATACAACAACCAGATGTGGTCCAAGAACCTTATATCCCTAAAATCCTCTGATGAAACAAAATACCAGTATACCATTTGTCGAAGAAAATACACTGGTTGGGAAAAACCTATGTTGGGGTGACTATAAAAACACTAAGTACAATATCTTGAAATGCTTATAGGGGGAGAAATAATAGATCAAAATGAAGAGGAATGTTTTATATTGATAAGGGTATAACAAAAGATAATTTTACAATATAAAAAAAACACTGAAACCGAACTTATCTAAACGTAAGGTGATTGATATGGTGAAAATATGAACTTCACATTTTTTTTATTCAGTAGCTATAGTCGGATAGTGGACTTATCCAACCATAATTATATAAACATATAATGCACATGTAATATCCCACCCATCATCACCCCTCTTATAAAGAGAGTAACAAAAAACATGGAATGGACACTAATATTCTATATAAATGTATACTCAGTTAAAGAAACTCAAACGATAGAGTAATGGGATATCCATCTCATAGCTCAGGCCAAGAATATTAGTAGCCAAAAAATCTAAGGTATTCCTATCTATGATTCCCAATATCTCATGTGTCTACTCATGCAAACCATGTCTAAGGGACTCAATCACCAAACCTTGATTCTATCTTCCTTGGGAGGCATTGACATGCCAACATGGTTTTATTTCGAATCAAATGAATATGGCTATTTGGGGAAAGAATCACTCATTTTAATGATTCCAAAGGATCTTTGATACATGCCTCATCATGATGCCTTGTAGTCATGGAGGAATATGCATTAAGAAATGATCTTATTCCCTTGTACGATATGAGAGTCCTACTATAGATGTCACTGAAGAATGTCATTGCACAGTCATACTTGTGGGTATCACTCAGGTAGGTCACCATGTAAATCCAGTGCCCAGTCTTTCTAGAGGGTAATCCCAGTGAGTCATTAAGGAAATTCCTCTACCCAACCCAGTAGTAGGATTTTTCCAAGAAGGCATCATCATAGAACACCACTGACCATCCTAGCTAGAGGTTTGCATAGAAAATTGAGGAACTGCACTTCCAAGTCCTACAAGAGGGTAACTCTGAAGATCATTGTGGAAGGAAACTACCAAATCCTACTAGAGGGATATCCCAAAACATCCATTGGGGAATGACACTGCCCAACCCAAATGGATTGTAAGCCTTGTAAATCTCTATTGATTATGTCTGGTTAGTGTTGTCAATGTGTGTTGCCTCAAAATGTGATAAACTTAAAATATTTCAAATTGTATCTCAATGGATAATTTCTATGGAAACATCATGTTTTACTCAAAAAAAGACAATATAGACATATTATGGGATAAAGTCCGATTTCAAAATAACAATATGCTAGTGTCCAAAGATACCTTGGTAGAGATCAATTATTACATGACGTGTGAGGGGACAAACACATCGTTTGGTCCCTCTTCACTACCCAGTCATGTATCTAGTCAGTAAACATGTCTCATACCATATAGTATAATACACCATATTTATAGAATACTCACCATGTACATTGGAACATGGTGTGTTGGCCTAGATGAGATAATGCCAGTGTGGCAAACCTATGTCCATGTGGTTCTGATGGGACTCCCCATCAGTGGGAAACTTAACCCAGATATTCCAATATGGGAAATGGTATATAGATGTTAAGGGAGTAAAACATGTTGTGTTTACCTTATGTTCTTCATAAACCTACTTCCACTATTGTGTGGGGGGGGGGGGGGTTTATAGAGTGTGTTCTTCATTATAGACGACATGTAGTTTGGATTTTTTCTAGAATCTATTAATTTTTCCCAAAAATAATTATATAATTGAATATGGTCAAAACAGTTTGGAAAACACATTGAATCAGCCAATAAACATCGTATCTGGAAGAATAACAAATATTCCCTTCATTTCTCTCCACGAATAAACCTTGTTCCTCATTATGGATTTTCTTGACCAGTCTGCATGACACCATACATATTTTCTTTTTGGTCTCAATAATTATTAACAAGATATGTCATTCTCTCCTCATAGGATTTCAATATCCATGTTAAACTCACAAATCCGTTGAAAATTCATCGATCAACCTCAAATATGGGCACCTAGTTGACCTTTGGACACCTAGAAACTTTAAAACCGGGAAACACGATGTTCTAATGGTGAAGAACATGAATAAAGGTTGATGAAAGGTGTAAAAAAAATTTATTTACCATCTTTTTTCATGAGTTCCTGGAAAAAGGACAAGAACATGCTGTCGATGATAGATAATCTTAATAAAACAAAATAATTCTTCATTCATGGGGGATTTTGAGGTTTAGTGAAATGTATAGACTCATGAAAATAAATTAAACTGCTCAAAAGTTTAATAAAATGTGTGAAAACACTGTAGGATAAAAATATATATTTAGATGCTCAATTAGATATGGGGGGGTTAAATTGTAGGTTTTAAAACATTCCCCTTTTAATCCTAAAAGGAAATCTATGTTAAACAATTTTAAACAAGGTGAATTCACAAAGACTCTTTAGTTCATAGCTATGAAACAATCTTTCATAATATCTAAAAATATGGATAAATGACCGAAGAAAAATTTATTTATGGGATGATTCTATCTTAAAAAATATAAAATATTGTTTATCAGAGTATATAATTATACCAAATTATTTGAACTTTAAAAATTCTTTCTTTAAAATAATTATAGCGGATATCAAAACATTTATCAAAAAAACAACATGTAAGAAATATTTTAACCGAAAGAGAATGGTATCCAACATCCTTTTATAAATATGACTTTATTTATAAATTAAAGAATGTTTGTCTTACCCACACTAGGGTAATCCCTCGATAAAATTATCATGGTTAGTCCTACTATCCGAAAAAGCCCTCAAACATTAATGCAGTGAGAACCTTTATCTTCCTATCGATGGAAGTCCTCGATTGTACTGAGCAACAATAAAAATCTCATATGGTAGGCTGAACATGTTTTTTATGGTTTAATGGGTTTTTCATAGTTTTCACAAATCAAGAGAGTTTTCCTCTCTCTCAAAATCACATTATAGCATAACAACATGTAATCTCTATATTTCTCGACCTCTCTAAATGTATGGGGGTATTTATAGGAAATGGTTTCAATGTTAAACACCATCCTCCAGTGGTCTTATTTTTCTTTGAAATTTGTAGGGACATATACAAATGTCACCCAACCAGTGGTTTGTTAAAAAACTATTGTATGACATCGTTTCATGTAAGAATAAAATGGGAAATATTTTCATGTTCAGGACACAAAAATATGTAAGGAAAAAAATATATATTTAATAAAATAAGATCCGATAAACATAAATCAATATGTTATGAAGGTAAACTAACTTTAAAAAATATGAATTATCTAAATATAAGAAAATTAGAAATCAGATTCAAAAAATATATACAAATGGATTCTGGAAAGCAATGGTTATTCGTAGTCTTAGTTATGAGGAATTAAAAATATGATTTATATTGAATTCATAGTCTAAATTTATAGGAATAAATTGTATTAATTATGAGGAATTAGGAATAATAATTCTGATGAATTCATATTTTGAGTTCATGGGAATTCTCTGTCTGAATTCTATGAATTCAGATAGTGAATTATGAGGAATTTAGAGTCAGAATTCAAATAAATTCAGATTCTGAATTTCAGAAAATTTAGAGTAAGAATAAAAAGAAATTCAGAGTCTTATTTCGGAGGATTTTGAAATCTGAGTTCTTATGAATTTTGAATCGGAATTTTAGGGAATTTAGTGTATGAATTTCATAGAATTCAGATTGTGAATTTCTAAGAATTCAATTTCTGAATTTCAAAGTTATCAGAGTTGTAAATTTATAGAATTCAGAGTCTAGATTTTAGGGAATGTGGAATCTAAATTCTAGTGAATTTGGAGTATGAAAATAGATAATTATATGTCTATGATATTTTAAGGATTGAAAATTGGTATGGATCCATTTTTTTGGCTTATAAAAAAATTCATAGACATTTTTTGAGAAGATATTAAACAATACATTGAAAACCAAGGGTAGAGATAAATATTTTCACAGAGAATGAAAATTTTCATTATTAAAATAATTCACAGAGAAGGATAATTTTCCCTAGTGAAATTTTGTTTCTGATTTTAAAATCAAAATGGAATGGAAAATTCATAAGGATACTTTTTCATCTAACTTTCTCCCCATTTTGGGAAAGCACAATAAACATTTTGGAATACAATATAAGGAATAATATTTTGATTTTATAATTTAAAATGATACACTTATCTCCCACTTCATATAACTGATGACGAATACAATTATCACCCATTAGGATTTGAAATCCCTATGTATAATATCCATCTTTTTTATAGAGAAATTAATTATTCTTTATTAATAATATCTTATTTGTGAAATTTTTCCTTACTTAATCTCCCACATACATAGGGAAATAACTTATTAATGTTATTTTGACAATTATTTTCTACCCCTTTCAGGTTATGAAAATGGAATTACAAGAATTAAAAAAATTGTACCTGAATGGTTTGAAATACATAAGACAAAACAATGGAAGTAAAAAAAATTTGAACATGAATGAAAAAATATTTACTAGGAAAATACTACAAAATGATCTGATTTTAATGAAAATTATTCATCATTATTTCCTTTACCATTAGTTTTTTAAAGGTTTCCTTCAACTTCTTCAATTATTTGTGATCATACACAAATTTATTGATTAATGGATATGGATCCTAATTTTTCTTCTTGATTACATTAAGTATTTCTTCTTGGAACGTAAGAGATTCAACTTGAGACTTTATAACCTTTTATTTCTCTCTAAATTTTCCTTCCGACTCTTTCCTGAGTTCCCTTTCCCTTTTAAAATTTAGAGCAACTGAATTCATCTTTCTATTCAGGTCTTTATCTTCTTAAATCTGGGTAACATTCTATCAATTCAACTTATTTGAAATGATTATTGAAAGGTTCATGATGGTGTCATCATACATATCAAAAGAAGAATTTACTAAATCTTGTTAATGATCCATTATTTTCAGATCATTAATCATTGTCTTAGACTAGCTGGTTATTTCCTATCATGATCTCCTATGATTATCACATCCAATGTGAAAATATTTTAATTCTACTTTAAGAATCATATACATTTCCATGAGCAAGCTTATAGAATCCCAATTATAATTGATAATATGGTGAAGCAATTGGAATCACTAATAAATAGTTGTAAATAAGGGAATAGTGATCCCTTGATTTTTCCTTGATTGAACGAAAATATAATGTCCCATGGAAGATGATGATTCATAATCATATTCCTTTACCAGTGAGATAATTGTATCTTTTTCTTCATCTTTCATCATATATGTTCCAAAAAAAAATTTATATATCAAAACCACAACTTTTTTAGTGGAATCATTAACAACATGTTTTTCTTTTTTCGACTCTATAGATTTTCATCTCGAATCTCGGAGTCTCGTTCTTTCTATATGAATAATGTATTATATTATCATCATTAAAATAATCTTTATCATAAAATTCCTTGACATCTTCATGATGAATTAAATCATGATTTCATATTTTCATTCTAAAAAATTTTATTGACCTCATCCTAATCATCATCATATTTTCCATGTGAGATTATTTTTGTTGATTCAACATGGGATGTTCAGATCAACAACTTGTCTGAAGGATATTCCTTCTCATGGTATTACACCAACATTTTTATTATATTTACAATTTAATAATAATAATATTAATAATATTTTTATCCTTTTAGTTTCTGTAAATCTTCATCATCGATATATTTTGGAATTGAAACATTGTTTCTAGGAGTATGTATAAGAACTGATTCTTACAACAAAAATTCGGGTACATTGATTTTTTAAGAATATTTCTCAGTTTCATTAAGAAAGTGTAGGAAATTTTTTGTTTCAGACTACTTTTTATTCATCTTTTCCACATTAGCTTAATTTTCAAGAACTTATGCTTTTTGAATATTCATGGACTTTTCCTCAGCAAGATCTAAACAAAAACATGATCCTCCCTTCTCCTTTTTTACTATCTCCACTTACCAACTACTTCATAAGAAATGGTATTTTAATTTTTCATCATGGGTAGAGCATAATGAGTGTCTGTGATGGGAGATTTTTCATGTGATTATGATTCTTTATATTTTCTATTCTTCTATGTTTCCTTGAAAGTTTCACCTACATCCACTTTCTTGCTCAAATATTGAATTTTAATTTCAAAAATATTATAGAACTCTCATGAAATAAGACTAAAACAAATTTTTATCCTTGATAGAGTATCATCACTCAAGAACATAATCTTAAATGTTCTAGGTTTTGAACTGCAATGAATTTTCAATGATTCTAAACAAAGAACAATGATCATCTACAAAATCACTAGATACATGATTATATAATATTTTAGGGTTCTATTTTTGATATTTTTGATGGTTAAGAGAATATACTGGATAATGTTTACCATTCATAGATTCACCATGAAATCCATCATAAGAATATCACACTTTTTATGTAAATTCTGATGTCACTTTCTTGGACTAAAAAAATAAGCATCTAAAAAGATAGAAATCGACAGTTGGTTGTATAGTGGATGATTTAGTGTGACCTAACTCCTTTAAGTCTTAAGGACTCAATTTCACTGAGCTTATCAATGCTTCATTCTTTTTCTGGAATCTTATTAGAGAAAAATATAGGATCTCCATCATAAATAATATCTAGAATTCATGCAGCATTGATGAAATATAAGGAGTAATTCTTACCATTTATTTTTAAATAAAAAATTCCTTTTCTTCAATCTTATTAAAAACATACTGAATCAAATAATTCAATATGAAGATCAAGATAAATTAAATGTTGATTCTTCATCTTGTCTACATAGAGACATTTCCATTTAATCTTTTTTATATCATTAGAAATTAGGGATTCATACTTCAGAAAGAAATATGGTTTGACCAAACATTCTCAAAAAAGTTTCCAGTCAATGATTTACTTGTCAGTGGCAATTGTATTTTGTGAATAAATTCAAATAGAAATATAGAACGTTAGGAAACTGATAAATCTGATCGACTGATTTTAAGGGATGTAGATCTTTGGTGAAAATTCTATAGAAAAACAAATGTATGACATGGATATGGGATGCCATTATATAGGATTCAAAGAAACAGTTTGAATTCATGAATCAATAAAATAGTTTATATGTTCTTAATCTAATCAAAAGTTAAATATCAATTCCAATGTTGGATTTGATGGTTTTGATATTTTGAGGTTTTAATGAAAAATCTGATTCAAGGTATGTGAATCTAAAGAGGTTTTTATTAAAACAAAATAGAAGTACCAATAATGAAAATTTATTAAGGATATGTAAATTCCATATTTCATAGAATGATTTGTTAATATTGATAAGGTTCTTCTTGAAAAACCTATGTTCTAAAAAAATTAAGGAAAGGGAAAAAATTATTTTCCAAATTTTTTTATGGAATAGAACAAATGTTTGTTCTGAAAAAAATTTGTTAAGGAAAGGAAAAAATGTTAACTTCTAAATAAAATTAAAAAGAAATTTTTTAATAGATAATAAAAAGTACCCCCCCTATGAAATGGAGTTTATTAATGTTAGAAGATCGGTTTTAACAAAAAAATAAATTTTTGGAACATTACAAAACGATTATAATTATTAACCATTGATTAATGTATTATGGTATATCAGAGGGTATATATTTTCTAAAAATGATATCCATTTTATATTATGTTCAGATAAATTTATAAATGATATCTTCTTTAAGTGTGTTATCCCTATGAAAGTGATTCCTAATATATATGTTCCTTTCACGAGGGTGATGTGAATTTCTTTTTAAAAGAAATTGTACTAGTATTATCAAACAATATGTGTGTTTTGGTAAAACTCATACCATAGCCAGTGAGTGTCTGTTTCATACACAACGCATAAGCCCAAGAACTTCAAACTGCAATATATTCAACTTCAGCAGTGGAACTTCCTACTGAGTATTGGTTCATACATGACCACAAAACCACTGAATCTCATAATAAATTTGATGATCCAAAATTACTTTTCCTATACATTCTACATCCACAAAAATGAGAATCTAAAAAACTTTTTAAAACAATATCATTTACATAATAATTTAAAATTACTACTTCCATGGTTCCATTAAAATAGCGAAAAATTATTTTTACAATTTATAAATGAGAATCCTTTAAAATATATTGATATCTAAAAGATAACCATACTGAAAACAATAAGTTTTAATGACTAGATTTTATGTATAATAAACATACTATCATACCTCTAAATGATGTTTCCTCTACTGGTTTCCTAACTTCATCAAGATCAAGAGTGTTTGAGAAACTGATTAGAGTTCATATAATTTTAGTGTTGTCAGATAGATACTTTTTAAGAAGATCATTAACATACTTATGTTGAGATATATAAGTTCCTTCTAGTTATTGTGAAATATTACAACAATAGAAAAATGTTAAATCATCCATCATACTCATTTCAAACTGAGATTTTAAAATATTAAAGAAAGATTTAGTTAAATATTGATGATTTTATCTAAAAATAATGTCACCAATATTAATTTGAACAATTAAAACCCTTTTATATTGTTTCTTTATAAAAATATTTGGATAAGGAGTTCCCTTAACATAATTTTTTTGGGATGAAAATGATTTGAGTTTATCATTCCATGCTCTAAGGGCATGTTTAAGTCAATATAATCATTCAGTATGTTTGAAAACATGTTCAGGATGTTTTGTGTCTTCAAAACCAACAGGTTGACCTACATAAACATCCTCTTGAACATATCCATTAAGGAAATCACACATCACTTCCATATGAAAAATTATGATATTTAATAATCATATAAATGATTGTAGAATACGAATAGATTCATTTCTTTCTACTAGAGCATAGTTTTCTTCATATTTTATTCCTTCTTATTGATTATAACATTTTAAAGCTAACCCAATATTATATCATACAATTATTCCACTATCATCACATTGATTTTTGAATCCCATTTTACTCTAATTACATTGGTGTCCTTATGTCTTTGAACCAAGTTCAAAAATTTGTTCTTTTTGAATTCATTTAGTTCACCTTTCAAAGAATTAATCCAATCATCATCACCTAAAACTTCATCAGTGCGTTATGGTTATAAATGGGAAAGGAATTCTAGATTTTTTACTTCAATTCATAATTATTTTCTAGTCCATACAGTTTTATTTACCTCAACAATGATAATATCATGGTGATGATCCATAAGAAACAACTAATTTTAGATTTCTAAAACATTTTCATCAACATAAGGTAGAAAATATTGTGGTCTAAATACTTTAGAATCATTTTCATGAATATTTTTCTTTTTAGACAAATTTTCAAACAACTATAAATAATCATTTTTTAAAACACATCCAAATATGTAGGTTTCTGTCATTTAAAAACAAAAGGATTAGTTTAATAAAATTTAACCTTTACGGTTTCATCAATAGTACAAGAAGCTTTGGTAAATACTATATATGCCTTAGAAGTAGTGGAGTAGACTATGAAAATTCATTCATTAGATTTGGGTGAGAATTTATGTAATTTTCCTTTAGAATTAAATATGAATACTTTTTATCCAAATATTTTTAAGTAAGAAACATTATTTTTTTTACCAGTCCATAATTCATAATGTGTTTTGTTAAATAAATGTCAAATTAAAACTCTATTTATAGTATAAAAAGCAGTACTAACAGCTTTATCCCAAAAGTTTTTAGTAACAGAATATCCACTCGACAAGGTTCTAGGTATCTCTTGAAGAATTTAATTTATTCTTTTAAAAAACCATTTTTATGTGGAGTTCATGCAACTAAGAAGTTATGAGTAATTCAATTATAACTACAAAAAGATTGAAATTATGAATATTAAAGTTATTCCCCATGATCACTATGAATTAATATCAATTTAAGGTACTTTTCATTTTATCATTTTTCTGAAAAGTATTTAAAATAATATAAGGATTCATATTTCATTTCTAGAAGATAGATTGATGTATATGCTGAGTAATCATCGAGCAAATAAATACCTATTATATTCCACCAAGACTTCCAGTTTGTGTAGGACATAAAATATCAATATGCAGTAGTTGTAATGCATCAAGTGTTGAGACTTAACTAATTTACTTTACTATTGACTTATGTTACATTCCATATTATCACAGATCACAAACTTTATTAGAATATAATATAATCTCTGGTAGATCCTTAAAAATTCTTTTCATTGAGATTTTTCATAGGTTCTTAAGGATAAAATGACATAATATTCTATCACATAACCAATATTGATCTTCCATTGAACTATATCAAGGTAGATCTTGGCTATTAGATTCTTCTATTTTCAGTGAAGAATCATTCTCATCCCTATGTGGAGAGAGATTAAACTATTCCTTGGAATTGTGTACTATGCATTTATCACTCCTAAAATTCCCAAGGTAACATTAATCAAACAATTGTATTATACTTATAATATTTTTTTCATCGCCTTTAATAAATAATACATTCAATATTACTTTTTATCAAAGTAGAAAAATTTTACCGATACCAAAAATGTCTCCGTGAGAAGTCACTACTATAAATATGACCTATAAAAAAATTTTTGGCCAAAAAGTGGGTATAGATTATTAATTTCGACCTATGCTAATGGTTTGGCTAAAACATTTGGTATAGGTCACTTATATGGACCTATACAAACGGTTTTGGACAAACCGTTGGTAGAGGTGGGACCTATACCAAAGGTTTGGCCAAACAGTTGTTATAGGTCCATTATAGAGGACCTATACCAACATTTTGGCCAAAATAGTTGATATAGGCCCATTATAGAGACCCTATTCCAATGGTTTGGCCAAACCATTGGTATAGATCAAAAAATAAAAGAACATATGCCAACGGTTCTCAGAAACATTGGTATAGGTCTATACAAACGGTTTTGAGAACTTGAGGTATAGGTACTTGTATTTTTAATGGAATCTTTTTGTAGAGAACATTAAAGAAATCAAAATTTAAAATATTTATGATAATTCATATATATATTTATGAAACTATGTTCACAAAAATCATGTTAGGTTAGTGGTTAGGTCATTCAATAATAAACAAGAGGTCCCTAATGTTTCTTTTTTGAAATATAGATACCGATCGTTTTATGGAACCGTTGGTATAGATTTTCATATTATTTATACCAATATTTTTTCCAAAACCATTGGTATATAACTATCCTCATGGCTTACTTGGCCAAGGTCCTCTAAACTGTTTGTATAGCCTATACCAACAGTTTGGAGGCCTATACCAACGATTCCAAACCGTTGGTATAGGGTATTTTTTCATTAGTGATTATCACATAAAGTTAATTTTCCTCTTTTACCTTGAAAATCATTTCAAATATGTTTTTGTTACTAGTCTTGTAACTGGAATATTCACTATCCATTTACCATTATGGTTGTTGGTACATCATTTAATTTTCTAAAAATATAATATTTAGGCTTTTTGAATCCAGACACTCTTGGAACTGGAAAATGTAGAATGTAAAATTTGTGGCATCCACATTTTCTTGGAAATGAAAGATTTATTAAAACCTAAGGATTGATATTTATATAATGATAATTTTTTCTCCCAATTTCGACCACATTAACACTTAGTGAAAAATGAAGCACTTTGGGGGACAAAATTGTTATGACTAAAATTTGGTTTTCAATTAATATAACCAAATCTAGAATTATTTCTAAGAGGAATATATTTTGAATAAATTTTAATAAATTCATTCCTTATAGAAGTAAAATTTGATAAAATTGTATTTACGTAAAATATTTCATATTTTCGTCTGGTGACAAAATTCATAGATTCAGAGTTATTATTCTTGGTGTTCGAGTTCGTCTCCAAACAGAATTCATAGAAATTAATTTCTCAAGATCCTTCGAATGTTTATCAATATAATAATTAACTAGTTTAAGTGTTTTTGAAGTATTGTAAATATCATGACTTTTCTTATTAATATCATTATAATTATCTAATTCTTCTTTTTTAAAACCAAAATTCTAGAATTTTCATTCTCAAACTGTTTTTTACCTTTCACTTCTTATTTTCGTGTAATTTAGAAAGTCTATAATGTTCATCAAATGAAGGTATAGTATTATCGTCTAATGTGGAAGACACTTCATCTAAAGATTGATAATATTCTTCATTAGGAATATTTTCATTTAAATAAATACTGGTTAAAGATTCATCATTGTGTACTTTATTCAGAATACAATGATTTTTAATAGCTAATTTGGCAATAATACCAATATTATTCTGAATAGAAGATTAATATTATAAATATTCATCTGAAGAGTCACCACCAATAGCACTCCATGTGTCACTATATTTCCATACACTCTTAGAAATATATTTTTAATACTTAATTCTGTTACTTTATGAATTATTATCCATTATTTCTTTTCTTTTGCACATAGGAAAATTAGGTTGGATATGTCCATAACTTTTTCATTCCTAACATGTAACTTAAAAATAATTCTGTTATTTTCTTTCTTTCTTCTTATATAAGTAGTGAAAATATTTCCTTCCCACAATCTCATTTATCTTTCTAGGATGATTATATAATTTATTCGTAGACTGCTCACAATCACATGAATCAGATATTAAAATAGATTTCTCTTTTTTAAATCTAGTTACACTTTTTAGTGTCTTGGAATTAGATGTAGTGTTAAAAACAACACTTTCATTACCATTCTTCATTTTATAGAAATCATGAAATCTCTTCACTATTGTTTCACAATGAATTAGGCTTCCAAGAAACTCATCATGTGTAATATTAGATACTATCCTAATATCATCAATAGTTTTTCTTTCCAATTCCCACTCATTGGGCATGTTATCAAATATCTTTTCCATAAGAACTTCATCATTAAGATCATTCTCTCCCATAGACTAATGACTGTTGAATATAGTCATAAATCCTTTTTGAAATTTTCAAATAGGTTCTCCATAATGAAATAAAAATCCATGATATTCATATCTAAACATCTCTCTTCTAGTTTCTATCACTTTTGAAGCTCTAGAATTTGTAACATCAAGTTTCATCCAAATTTTATTGGTAGTTTCACACGAAGATAATTGAATGAAGATTTTCATGACCATTTGACATAAAAGTGTATTATATACCTTATAGTTTAGTTGATACTCATTTTTTTCCTGATTTGTGAATGTTTAGATTTCATTGTCATGAATCTTGTGTTCACCAATGAGCTTAAAAAAATTTTCCACTCCAGTGTTTTTAACAATGGCCCCTATCCTATATCTCCTCTACTCATAATCATTACCATATATAATGGTGGTATGGTTTGATTTACATTTTCAATAGAACCAACATTCATTCGTTCCATTTATATAAAAATGTAAAAAATATCTTTTCCACAGAAGGAATTAGTAAAAATGATTATATAATGAAAATATATAAGAAAAACGAAAAAAATGAAAAATTAAACAAAAAATTTGAGCAATAATACTTTTATGCACTTATACTTATTTGAGAGAACTACTATGATACCAATTTATTGATCGAAACATAGATGTAGATTCTCAACTACAGGTGGGGTGAATTATAGGTTTAAAAACATTCCCCTTTTAATCCTAAATGGAAATATATGTTTAACAATGTTAAATATGGTGTATTCAAAGACCCTATATGTTATTAACTACGAAACATTCTTTCTTAGGATTTGGAAATGAAACTTAAGAAAATTTTTCTAAGGAATGATTCTACCATAAATATTATAGAATCTTCTTTATCATAGTATATAAGTATAAAATTGTATAAGAAAGATATAATTTATTTCTCTAACAAAATTAAAGCAGAAAGAAAAACTTTTCACAAAAAATATCAAGTACGAAATCATTCAACCCTAAAGAGAAGGTTATCTCACAACCATGGAAAAAGGTCCCTTGATTTATAGATTCAAGATTCATTCTCCTACCCACACCGGGGTATGACCTTAATAAGAGTATCAAAGTTTGTTTTGATATCCCCACAAGCCCTCTAACATTACGGTAGTCGACACCTTTGTCTTCATATCCCCATAAGTCCCCAATTGTACTTAGAAATAATCAGATTTCCAAAAGGCAATTTGAACAAGTTATTCCCAGTTGAACAATTTGTTCAATGTTTAGATAAATCATTATGGTTTTTCTCTCCCTAGAAATCACTTCACAATATCAAAACATTTAATCTCGATATCTCTCAACCCGTTAAAAAAGATTGAGTATTTATTGATAGAGGATTCAAGGATAAGCTCCCACCACTGACAGTCATATTTTCCATTGAAATTCAGAGAGACTTCTAAACGTGTCACTAAGCCAACGATTAGTTAAAAAAGATTGTATTACATAATTTCATGTAAGAAAAAAATATTTGAGACGCTATCATGTTCAGGATAAAATAATACTTAATGGAAAAAATATCATGATTAAGAAACTAGGATCCCATAAATGTAAAAAAAATATTTTATGCATGTAAAGTAACATTAAAAAATATAAATAATCAAAATATAGTAAAATTAGAAATTGGTGTCTAAAAATATATAAAAACTGATTTTGGAAGGAAATTTTTATTTTTTGTACAAAATTTGAGGAATTGGGAATCTAAATTCTAAGGAATTCAATGTCTGAGTTATGTGGAATTTGGAGTCTAAATTATGATGAATTTAGAGCCTCAATATTGAAGATTTTAGTGTTTGAATTATAAGTAATTCAAATACTGAATTCAGATTTATTTTGTGTAGGAATTCTGAGTAACTCGTAGTCTAAATTCAGTGGAATTTAGCCTCTAAATTCAGATGAATTCAGACTAAAATATTTAAATAATTTAGAGTTGGAATTCGGATGAATTCAAAGTCTGAATTTTGAGAAATTTAGAGTCATGATTCTATGGAATTTGGAGTTTGAATTTAAGAGAATTTGGAGTTATAATTTCATAAAATTCAGATTCGGAATTTCAGAGTGTTTAGAGACTCAATTTAAATGAATTTGGAGTTTGAAATTCATAGAATTTAGAATCGTAATTTTAGAGGTTTCATAGTTTTAATTTCAAATAATTAGGATTTTGAAAATATATAATTCAGATTCTAAGATACTGTAAGGCTTTTTGATAGGTAATGATTTTAATTTTTTCATTATGATAAAAAATATCTAGACTTTGTTTGAGAAGATATTAATCATGAAATTAAAAACCAATGGTAATGATAAAACATTTCATAGTGAATGAAAATTTTCCTTAAGTAAAATAATTCCTAGAGAAGGATTATTTTCCCGTGAAAGAAATTGTGTTTTTGATTTTCAAAACATAAAGAAATTTATAATTTATAAGGATATATGTTGACTTGAAAAACACCAATTAGGGATTCCTGCCTATTGTTTGAATCAATAGTTGTTGATGAAAACGCATACAAATGAATCCAGGAGGTTCCACTATAGTCTATCTTCCATGATCTAGAGGTTTGGTCATTAGTCGTAAAAATTTTCTATGTGAGGAAGATTCTTTCATTGGTGAATTCCCAGAATTATGGGGCCAACCCTATCCAAATCCAAATAATCACCTATTTATAAACATATAATTATGTTGAAATTGAATAAATTAATTAAGTAATTAATTCACATAAATGCACTACCGATGATATAGGGGTATGAACATCCAGTGATGACTCATTTTTTGTCAGTCCTAGGAAAACCACCATGTTCTATACCAAACAATGTTCTCAGATTTCCAATATGATCAACCATTCATGATTTATCACATTTTCTTTAATTAACCATTCACACAAAATATTAAATATATATAATATTTAAAAAAATTAATTCGGGGAACACCTAACCTCAAATGTGTTCACTATCTATGGGTCTAACTCAAGAAATATATTTTTAAAAATTTAAAATTATTAAATGAAAAATAACATGGTCTCTAAAATTCACATCACTATTTTAGTGATTAATTCAATATGTCATCAGAACTAAATATACCATGAGCATGACATATCATTCTCAAATGCATGGTTAGTTATAATGTAGAATAAAAAAATTGGTGGATATGATCATATCTATTCTCATGGGAATTAGAATCTATTGGGAAGAGCATATGCAATTCAATAATTTATCCTATACAAAAAGTTATTGGGTAATGATACATATGTCTTAATTTTAGTAATTACACAGATAATTACTCCAATTTCCAAAAAGCTAGGTCAGAATATCAGAGAGGCCATTTATTTAAAATAGTATATTACATAAGGATGTAGAGAAGATTTATCGAATTTAAAAATAATGAGTTCAAGTTAAAGCCATGTTAAATCATATATACATCATCATCATCTGTTAAATTTAGATGTGAGGGATAATTTAATAATTAAATAATCATGAAGACATTTTCCAAAACTCATATGTAAGAATGGGATGATGAATCCAAGATATGTTAGACATTTGAGATTTCTAAAATAATTTGTATTTTTTTGAATCATTTGGATTTACTACCAAGATTCAGTAATTTACATAAAGTTTTATATATATCTCAACACAAGAATTAGCACATATTTTAAATCATCTATTTTATAGGGACCAAGTATCTATTAAGCCAGATGAAATGTCTATCTATACACCATTACAGATTTTGTATATTCAAGAGAATTTTTATTAGGTAAAATTTATACCTGTAAATTAGAAACAATGAAAAAATGTAAAATTCTAGAAGAAATGTGGGAACATCAGAGAATTTTTGGTGTAATGTCAACAACATTGACATAGAATCCAAAATATATCGATTTTTAGGGATGGAAATTACAACATTGGGGAAAATCTAATACCTATAATTTAAAGAATATCACCATTACCTTTTTGTTTTAAATAGTTTTTTTTTGTTTTATCTTGCATTTGGAGGGAATTTAGATTTTTTTGGAGTGTTTGGGAGTGGTTTCCCTTATGTTATCATACCATGGCCAACAAAACTCATTTAGGAGACTATGTCCTTTGGTATTGTGCCTTTTTATGAAACTCCTTGACCAAAAAAATACAAAAGGGGGGTCTTGTTCCTAGTCAAGGTGCATGTTTTTTCATATGAAACATGTGACGAGGATTTTGTAGTAGACACATTAAGATGAAAATTGAATAGATAAGTGTTATGGGAATCTTATAACCAATGGATACTAATGATTATCCATAATGAAATACACCTGGATTGTGATAAAATTAAAAAGAATTAAATTTTCATTCTAGTTATTATTATTCCATACATGGGGGACCTTTTCAATGCTTAACAAGGAGAAAATCTGGATATCATCACCATTATGGAAAACTGAAATGAATGTGACACTTATGATGGATGTAAAAATGACTAATACACATTTTTATTCTTTCATAATAAAATTTTATTCCCTTATTCATTCCATGAATAGATAAATTTAGTATATATTCATTTTAGAGGGTTAATTTATCATGGTGTTTAGAAAATGTAGAAGTTAATGAATTATAATTTTATGTTTTATTATATAAGATGTAATATTATCAATTACATTACAAAATTTATTACATATTTATAGACATCAAATGACCACAAATTTCTAGTTGGAATTCTATAAAATTTTACTAGACCTGTATTGAAGTGGGAGTATATTGCTATACGATTTTCCACTGATCGAATGAGGATGCATTAGATGAAAATTGGAATTTTTATGGTCATAAATATTATAACAAATCCAAATAAAATTACCTAAATTTTAGATTCAAACATGATATTGGATTTATATTTGTTTTATGTCAGAAAATTATTCAAATGGAGAGGTGTTATTGTTTCTATAATCTCAGACATAAAATCTTGATTCAATTCATAATTCTGGTTATCACTATAATATGCTATTAAAAATATATTAATTATAATCCTAAATTGTGATCAATATATAGAATATAATAAATAATGTAAAACTAATACATAATATGATATTCTCCATACTTTTATAATGGTATTTGGAAGTTCTTTTTAATACCATATTTTCTTTTTGGAGTTCTACTATTAAAATAGCTAACATGCCACAATGCATATTACCCTGTATGAGGTATTATATGATAATCCTTTTTGTCTCTATTTTTTTTGTGGAATGAAATGTTACAACACATATTAGACGTTTTGTAGTACATGGGACTAAGGAGAAAAGTTACATGACTCAAATGTCGATGATTATGGATTCGTTCTGATAGAAATATTATGTATATTATCATCATCAATATTTTTAATTTATTTTGAATGATAATGTATTTTGGAAGTGTCATCAGGATTTGGTCCTTGAAACATGGGTAAGAATAGGATGATAGATCTATATTAAGTTGTATATTTTTAGTTTTTTGAATAGATCATAAATGTTTCATATTGGTTATATTTACCATTGATATTCAGAACTATCCATAATAATCTAAATTTTTCATAGATATACAAGTATATATATGATCCCGCTCATGTGGACTATTGGGACCATAATAGTATTGAAGTGTTTGAATCATTTATCCATGTAATAATCTAGATTGAGATAGAAATGATAATATCTTATGGGAAAAAGGTATATATTTATTATGGATATAATGTAATCATTCTAATATTTGGAATGAATTTTGGAATCATTGGAAACAATGATTGGAGTAATGGATATAATATTTTCAAGGAACAATAAGTATCTAAAATTTGTAGATGGAAAGACCAATGGTGTGGAGAATTTAACACCCCCAAATTGAGGTGTAGCCCATCCAATTTGGGTTTAAATTCATTTTTAATGTTTTTATTTGGGATCGATGAGTTTTTAAAAGTGTCTTGGAGATTTTAGGTGTTGTTTCCCTTCTCTTAGAAAACAATGAAAAAAAAAATCAAATAGAGGTCATGTATTTGGGCATCATAACATATATAGGTAGTTCATGGATAGATAAGACCACCATAAGAGGTTGTTTTATGGGGCATAGTGTGTTTGTATGTGAATCTATGCAACACCAACATCCCAAAACTCCCGGCTTCCATGTGTGGCTGAGGGAATTGATCCTTGAGCACCTATCTATAAAAACAGATAGAGAGGCCTCACCACACAATATCTTGGTGTTTATTGAGTTTAGAATGTCCAATAAACATGTTCTAGTGAATATCTTTTTGTCCATGTCACACCTCATACCTCTAATTTCTGTACAATGACCATGCTCATTTTTGGACTCCACATGTGCGTGGAGTTAAAAAAACCGCATTCATACAATACATAATTGTACAATTATATTCGAAAATATAAATGGGATATAGGTGCTATCAAAAGTTAGGTTGATTTAATATGTGTTTTGAAACAAAAAAACCCACATTAAACAATTTCATGTCTTCCCTTGTAGGGTTTCTTCAGATCAGGTGTTTTAGGGGGAGCTCATGGGAATTTCTTGTTATCTAGTGATGGTCATTCCTAAGGCCAAATATTTTTTCTATATCTCTCTTATATATTTAATTTTTTGAATGAATATTTTATTTTTATGTAAGAGGATTCTCGCAAAATATACAATTTTGGATCTTTATGGCATGGTTTTTCAAAATCAATATTCTATTTTCCTTGGAAAATTTATAGATAAATATATGATGAAAATTACTTTTGTGTAATTATTTCTGTAATATTATTTTAGGAATATATAAACAATGATTTATTTTCATGATTCCTTATTAATTTTTTATATTAAACTAGTTATTAATATTTTTAATTTTAATATTTCATTTATCACGTGTTCTTGTTATTTGGGATGAATTGTGGAAAATTTTAAAATATAAAATATAAAATAAACATGGTATGGACCATGGTTTGAAGTAACACTATTAACATGATTCCCTAAAAACTGACATGTTGAAATGATGATTCACTACTTATTATTATGGGGAATTATATGACATGAATACATCTATCGATATGTTTTAACATGGGCTAGTTATTTCAAATGTTAATGAATGATAATATACTATTTTTTTCCTCACAGAAAACTCATTTATGCATATGTATAAAATATTTATCTACAACGGATCTGTATTATAATATTTTTCTAACATGTTTTTTTCCTTGTGATTTATGTTGAGATGTATCTTGGGATCATAAATTGATTGTTATATTCAGCACCTTCTAAAGATCATTGGTTTATTTACATATATCATTTACTATGATAAATGAAAGTGGAAAATATTTTAGTTTTCTTATAGAAGTCTATAATCTTACATTCATAGTTGGTAGAGACTGATTATGGAGTTCTACAAGGAATGATCTACAGTGGATTATCCATAGATCTATAGTCTTTAATGCTCTTGATTTTTATAATTCTTACTCCTTAACAAACTATTCCATGGTTACTCTTTTTTTAGTTTCAATAGTTTTTATTAGATTTTTATTATCGATTGTCATTCATAATACATGTTATTTTCATTGATTATACTTTATCATATAAATTTATATTTATTATTCTGGTAATATAAACACATAATTTTTATTATACAATGGGAATTTATTTTCGTTATTTTGTACCTTGGGGATGTCAAAAAATATTAGTTGGACTTCCAACTATAACCATGCCAATGCGATTGATGGTGATGTCACACCATACCTACGAACCCAATTGACAAGGCCTAAAATTAAAGCATCAGCCACATCTTATCAATTAATGTGAAATTGGGTACACTATTTGATCACCGGTTCACTAATTAAAATACTATTTATGAAATATACTCATACATAAGTAGAAAATATTAGGTGATAAAAAATGTGTATACCTATAAAATGAGTGTTTGAATTTGGTGGACACTATAGTGGAATCTTGAGGCTCTGCATGCTTATCATAGTTCACACATTCAATTGATGATCCATATAAGTGGATGATTCCTCTTATGTATGATACCTAAGATGATTAAAATTAAATAAAACAGTAATATGAATTATTAAATTGGATAAATAGAGAGATTTATATTTGAGAAACATATTTTTTAGTTTCACCTAATCCATTGAATGGAAGAATTCATCTTCTCATATCCCCAATTAATGTTATTTTAATTCCCATGAAGCTCTTTGGAAGGTCAGTGTATATTTTAAAAAAATTTCTTCCCCAAGGATCCATATACATTATGATATGATTCTTATATCATAATAAAATAGTGGATATAATGAAAGAACACATGCCATGGGCCTCAAACTTAGGTGTAAGACCCCAATCATGAATTCCATAATTAATGATCTCATTTAAATCATATATTAATAAGAAATCAAAATTGAATAGACATTGAATAATACCTACTTAATATTAATAACCTCTTAATCATATTCTTTTTCCTCTATGACGAAAGAAATTTCTTTATAATAATAAATTAAAATCCATATTATAGTACTTCATCATGACCATAGACTATGAAACTCAAACTATGCGATCATTTATTTATATTTTCCAAATTATGTATAATTCCTCCCCATCATTCAAATCCAATATCAGTTTTTATATCCACACCCATGAGAGAATGTTCTTTTGGAATCCGCATAGGTCCACCCCCATGAATAAATATTCACCCTAATCAAATCCATCCATTCACGAGAACCATATTCCCTAGTGAACCATCCTCATTTGGCAATATTTATAACAACGTATCATCCTCCATGGGGGGATATATTCCCGAAAACAACACTTATAAGATATTTTCTCTATATTCCATATAAATGCATGATCCAAAAAAGGAAATATTGTAACAACCCAGGTAAATAAAGAATATGACATTTTTATATTTATCCCTTTTCGTGAATAAAATTTTAATATTAGTTTAAAGGGAACGTTATGCTCAATGGTTTACCCAATACGCAAAAACGACTTACTTTGAAATATTACGTTGGACTCTAATAATAAATTTTTTTTTAAATGATAGTTAACACCTAGCCATTGTAATGATGTAAATTAAAAGAACTGACTAAAAATGATTATCTATTATTTTCAAATATTTTAACTTTTTACAATAAATGTTAGAGGATTAAAAATGCGAATGAATCCAATTTTAAGCGTAAACATTCTAATATCCATTAAAGGGTCGATTAACCGCCTTTTGATGACGAACCTCTTTTAAATCCACTTTTTGACAATTTTATGTGTTATATTTGACAAAATAAAATTCTTCTTTATAATCGGGATATCAAAATTTACTTTGTGTAAATTTTTGGTAATTTTCCGATAAAGTTCATTTTTTATTGAATAGTGAAAAATGTTGTATTTTAATTCAAAACCTCTTTTTAATATAATTTTTTTATATGAATAGATACTCTTTTGAATTTTTTTTAAAGTGAAATTAGAATATATTTTTACCATTTAATCCAATACTGGTCATTGGAATTAATTTCACATTGAAATTGGACTTAAACTAGTGTCAATCTTTTGATATATATTGTTTCATAAAAACACGCTATTTGTTCTAACAACGAGAATTAATTATTAAATTAATTAATGTAACTTAAATATTTTGAATTTTGTAAAATAGACATCATTTTTTAACTCTGAATATAAAATATATATCAGGGTGGATTTTTTGTATTTTTCTGAAAAACTGGAATTTTATATGAATAGTGAAACCACTAAGTGGTATTAAAAAAACCGATTTTTTGTTTCAATGAAATTTTACCACCTCTGTGTTTTGAATTTCAAAAATCCAACATACATGGTTTTCATTAGGAAGTAAAATGTTGTTCAATGGGATTAAAATAATATTTTGGGGAATAGTAACTTTAATGTTTTTAATCGCGATTAGAGGTAATTAGTTTAATTTAAGGTCAAAATAATGTTTTAATATTATAAAATGACCTTGAAACTTGTCCTAACCCTATTTAATGACTCATTTCCGACCAAGAAAACCCATTGGTCGAATTTTTGGACCCCATAGAGCCACTTGGGTAAGATAATGACATTAATGCCTTTTATTTAAAGTAAAAGTAAAAATGACACAAACACGTATTGTTTTATTAAAACAATTTTTAAATGGGTTATACAAGTTATATTATTTACAATAAATAGTCATTGGAAATATAAAAATATTTCCTACATCATAGTATTTTTTTATAATTTTTAGACATTATATAAATTAAAATTTTTATGACCCCATGATGATGCAGTGATTACCTCATTAATTAACGATTTAAATAAAATGAAAAGATAATGTAAAATCTAAGACATAAACATGTGAAAAACCTATTGTATGGGTGTATTTAGAACTATTATCACCTTATACTAGAAATAAATCAATTTGGGTCCTTTAAAATCCAAAACACATTTGAAAATGAAGTAACATTTTATACCTTTCCAAGAGTGCCCCTCCTCTCCTCTTATAAAAGGCCCCCACCTCTACCTCCTTATCCACACATCTAAAGCCTTTGTATCAGCCACGATCTGATCATTTTGTATCTCCACATCACCCCCTCATCATATAATCCTTACCTTAGGCAGGAATCTCTTCAAGAAACCCTTTTGGTTCAAACCAAATGGAGTTACACGATTTTAAGGTAATGTCTTCACTTGTGTTCTTTTGTTTTATTTTGCTTCTCCATCCCCCTAAACTCTTTTTATTATTTTATTTTGTAACAACTACAGTATCATAAATATACTAGGATGTTGTTATAAGATGTATTAGAGCTACACTTACACACACTTACATCTTATGGTTAAAGAACATATTATTTCTATGGATGGTGAATTTCTGCCTCACGAAATGATGATTGTTCAATATTCTTTTAACACCTTAAAAGGTGGACATTAATATGTAATTATATTTGTATATGATAAAGAAGATGTTATTTTTTATTAAGCTTCTGTATTTTTCATTTATGTCATACCTTTATGGTTTCCATTATGGGTAAACGCGATATCTTCATTTTAGGAAGTGCGGACTACCGCCCCCTCAAAGTGATTTGATTCCTTAATTCCATATGTGGTACGTATGAAGGATACATTTAATGATATTATATATGGCACCATACTGGAATTATAATACTATAATTTATCATTATGTTTTAATTCCATTAAATATGAAATAGAAATGGGAGTAGCGTTCATGCGTACGTACGGCTTACCGTCTCCATGAACTGTGCATTTCAATTCTTATCTCTAAATGTTATGTAATATTATAAAAGCATGTATATAATGGATATATATGATATATATTATGTATACATAATGAATATAATTATGGATATAATTGATATTTTACCCCATTAACAAACTTGTAATTATAAAGAGTTTGTTTTTGACTCAAGTAGCAATGATAGACAAAACGACCATTTTTAACTTAAATAATTACATAGTGTTCATAACATGGTAATAAGTGATATAAAACGAATAATGAACTTGAAAAATGTTCTCATGCAATTAGAAATTAACTCACCTTTATTATTCATGAGATTAAAGAATGATCGAGTCAATTCAGACCCGATGTAAGGGATCATACCCCTCTTTTATTTAAGTACACTCTTTTATGTCATTCCTTTTAGGATCATATTTATTATGATTGGGGTGCTCTTTTATATTAATCTTACTGTAATATTATTATATTCATATGATGATAGAACCTATTTTCTCTCATCAATCCATTTTGGATGTTTTTAGTGGCGCCATTAGGATGCCGAATTTTCGTAAGGGATCATACCCCTCTCTTTCTTTTTAAGTATACTCTTTTATGTCATTATTTTTATGATAATATTTCTTATTAATGGGATGTTATTTTATATTACACTTACTGTACTTTTTTATATGATGAGAGACCTTATTTTCTCTCATCAATCTATTTTGGAATATTTGAGTGGCGCCGTTAGGCTGCCGAATTTTCGTAAGGGATCCGACCTCTCTCTTTCTTTTAAAGTACTATCTTTTATGTCACTTATATTCAGATACTATTTCTTATGATGGGGGATGTTCTTATATATTCATCTTATTTTAAATTTTATGTTAATATGATGAGAAACCCTATGTGATCTCATCAGTCCATTTTTGGATGTTTTATATGGCGTCGTTAGGCTGCTGAATTTTCATAAGGGGATTTTCATCTCACTTTTTATTCCCGTGAGATTCAGTCTATATTGGCCACTCTTTCATTTTGAATGGTGTATGTACTTCCCATTCTTCTAATAATTGTTTAATATACTTTTTTATGGGTATTTACACCAATGTTGTATGATCCTTCTTTCATCAGGTGAATGTTTCGAAAGTTACCCAAATCGGTAAGGGAACCTTTCACCCTCTTCTTTTTAAAAGACTTATTTTGTTATGTATTTCAATTTAAATATTTTTATTTTGGGATATGTTCTTATATATCCTTATTGATGTAAATTTTATGTCCATGTGATGAGATACCATTTTCTCTCTCATCAACTAATTTTATGAATTTTAAAGTGACGTCATTAGGCTGTCGAATTTTACCAAGGGAACTTTTTAACCCAATTTCTATTTTATTGGGTTCAACATGTAGTTATTTAATATGTCATCCTTTTAATATGTGTGAATTAACTTTGATTGTTTTACACTAAATATCCACTTATATTGGGTGTATTTATATTTATCACACATAATTTTTAGATTGATTTATCCTTAATTTAAGGATACCTTCTTTATAAGGGATTTCATCTCATTTTACATTGAGACTTCATTATTGTTATGCACCAATTCAATCTTATATGGTGTATATACTGTACTTTGGAATATTATATCATGAATCCATTTTTTCTCATGATATTATAATGTTCTGATTAAATGTTATTCCTCAATTATTTTATTCAAGTGTCTCTCATTTTGTTAAAAACCCTTTATCTAAAATATCGTTTTAAATGTTTTAATGATTAATTCTTATAAATATTTCTCATTAATATCCATGTTTTCAAAATGGTTTTAAGGATTTATTTAAATTTTTATTAATGGTTTAAAATGTTAAAATCATCAATGTGGTATGGGACACTTTTATTAAAAAATCTCTTCATTAAATGTTTTAAATTTATTTGAAAATGGTTTTTAGAATGGATTCATTTTTTCAATATCTTAAAATGTAATATTGTTATTGAAATGTGGGAATGTTATTTTTCCTTTATGCATGTTTTGATTCATACGATTATATTATGGTTTTTGGGAATTGTTTATGAAGACGGGTGGTTCCGTGATAAACTAAAGGTGGGTGAGCCCGATATAGCTCTCCAATGCATTGGGAAACGCGAAGGAGTTAAACGTTAAGGTTTCTCCGAAGATATTTAGGGAATATACTGTGATGGGTATTCCAAACGTAACCATTAGGGTTAATACCTACATAATAATGTTATGAATTCCCCATGTTACCTTTATGTATTATGATTTCTATGATTTATTTGATGAGGAATGTTAAAGTGATTATGTTTTATGAGTAAAGTATGATTTCATACATGGTATAATGTTTTCATTTCATACTTTTACATAACTTATTGAGGTTTTTTATGCTCATCCCATGTTTTTTAATTGTTTTTCAAAGGTCAAGGGAAAGGTACATGATGTGATGATAGGGTCAAGGTAGTGTCATGATGGAATCCATGTTTTGTTTTAAATATGTTTTCATTGATTGGAAAAAATGAATACTATCTTATATGTAACCCGTTTGTTTAAATGAGGTATTTAATGCATGATTTATGATCTAATTCTCTAAAACTCTAAACCTGGAATGATACTCTATGTGGATTATTCATTTAATTCAATAATAAGTAATGTTTAACGCAGGGTCCTTATAGTTGGTATCAGAGGTCGGTTTAGACAAATTTTGGGATTAGGAGTTTTTGTTAGACACATGGTTAGTTCCTATATCTATTATTTCAGTTAAATATTTGTTTTATATCTTTTTTTCAGGTCAAGTAAATTCAGTTATGAATGGAAAGAGGAGGATCTCAAATGACATTCCTATCTCTTCCTGATGACATGCTTGTAATAATTATTAAAATGTCATGTTCGGATGATTGTGAAACTTTTTCGAGCATACAACTCACTTGAAAGTATTTTTTTGAGATATCAAACACCTCCACTATACCTTTTTATCATCGTGGATCATGGGTTGTATTTAGGAAAATAATATTTTCACAATATTCTCATATTTTCAAGAAAGGTAAATTTTATCAAGGTATTTTCAAATATTTTACCTTATTACAAGAATTTGAAGCATATAATGATTTTAAAAATGGTGCACAGGAAGGAGACCCTTGCGCAACCTATTTATATTTGCTTTTAAAATATAGTCTCTCAGCACATAATTATGGTATTTTAAAAGGACCAATAATAGAAAGTTTCAACTCAATTTCTGTCCGACTATTTTATAGAAATCATGTTTTATCAGATGTTTTGGAATTATATGTCATACATGATTATTTTCCAAAACTATTTTTCTGTGAACACCCATATGACCCATGTTGTACAAGGTGTATTTGGATGGAAGAAGAAATTATTTTGAAGGATCTCTAAATCATTTTTGTAATGAATGGGACTTCTACCTACGTGAACAACATGACGATGAAATCGAGTGGACGCCATGAACAAGGTATGTTGTTATTCTTTTTGGGAATCATTTTATTTTATGGTGGTGAAATAAGACTTCAATAATTAAGAAGTTGATATCGTAATGAATTTGGATGAAAATGAGATTTATAAGGAAACGATTGAGGTTAAAACATGTTAGGTTTATTTTTGGGGTTTTATAAAAAGGACAACACGCAGACCATGTGACAACCCGTTGCGTTGGACAAAGCTGCAGGAATAGAACCCACAACCAAAGTGCGACTAGTATTTATCGCCTCCCACTGAACTACGTGAAGTCCCTAGTTAGTATGACTTATTCTTTTTAGTTAGATGATTTTATGAATTATGAGTATGTTGATTTTGGGTTATCTATGGAAATTATTAACCTATCATGGAGGATATGTGATTAGGTTAACTACTTTTCAATATGAGACTTTTAGATAAAATGATGTTATTTAGAGATAAGTATTAATTTGTACCTTGGAAAACTATGTGACTAAATCCTTGAAATATTTGGGTTTCGATTTTAGTTTGGTTTACTTCGAAGAATTTTATAGAAAAGTTGTTTATCGAATGGTCCTCGTTGAACATTGGGTTTTGTTGGACAAATTTTGGAGATTAAGAAAAGATTTTCTTTTTATAAAGGGTTATCCTTTTCTGGATTATCTGATCTTGTTCTAAAAATTTTGGTTTTGGTAAGGGTTTAAACACATGAGAAATATATAGTTCTCTTTTGTAGATTAGTTGTTCCTCAAGAAGTTGATTGTAGTACACTTAATGTGAACAAGTCTTCATAAATACTCATCATTTGGGGAAAGTATGAGTTTGTGTAATAAATATAGTAAAATATGAAAGTCAACATGACATGTAAATATGTTTCCTTAAGATCAAGAATAAATTCTTCAATGAAAAGTAACATAAAAAAATGTTGTCGATTAACTTTTCTTACTGGGGAATCAAATACCATTTAACCCACCACAAGTTTGTGATTTTCTTGTTGTTAACTTTCTCCTAAACATGTTTTCTATCACTCTCCCTCAGAACACGACCCTTTGATTTTTCTTCCATATCTATTTTTTCCTACATGGAAACCTAGTATAGGTTAACTCGGGTGACCTCTGTAGTTATCTTTCATTCTTTTAATGTGATTGTTTTACCGACTCTTATTCCGATCTGGGACTTTCAATGATGTTTTTGAGACCAATTTTAAAATTGCAAGGACGCAATTCCCAATAGGGGGGAAGGATGTAACACCCCAGGTAAATAAAGAATATTAAATTATTATATTTATCCCTTTTTTGTGAATAAAATGTTAATACTAATTTAAAGGTAATGCTATGCTCTATGGCTTGCCCAATACGCAACAATGAGTTCCTTTGAAATCATACGTTGCACTCTAATAATAAAATAATTTTATTTTCAATGATAGTTAACACCTAGTGGTTGTAATGATGGTAATGCACAAAACTGACTACAAAATGATTATATATATTTTTGTCAAGTATTTATACTTTTTACAACAAATGTTAGAGGATTAAAAATGAGAATGAGTCCAATTTTAATCGTAAACATTCTAATTTTCTTTAAACGGTCGATTAACAGCCTTTTCATGGAAAAAATCATTTAAATCAACTTTTTGATAATTTTATGTGTTATATTTGACAAAATAAAATTATTCTTTAGAATCGTAATATCAAATTTTACTTTGTGTAAATTTTTGGTATTTTTCTGATAATGTTCATTTTTGAATGAATAGTGAAAAACGTTGTACTTTAATTCAAAACCTCTTTTTAATATAATTTATTTATATGATTAGACTTTATTTTGAATTGGTTTTAAAGTGAAATTAGAATAAATTTTTACCATTTAATCCAATATTGGTCATTGTCATTAATTTCACATTGAAATTAGAGTTAAACTAGTGTCAATGTTTTGATATATATTGTTTCATAAAAACACGTTATTTGTTCTGACAGCGGGAATTAATTATTAAATTAATTAATTTAACTTATATGATTTGAATTTTTTAATATATACATCATTTTTTAATTCCGAATATCAATTATATCTTAGGGTGAATATTTGATATTTTTCTGAAAAACTTGAATTTTTGTTGAATAGTGAAACCACTAAGTGGTACTTAAAAAAACTGATTTTTCGTTGAAATGAAATTTTACCACCTATGTGTTTTGAATTTCATACATCCGACATACATGGTTTTCATTAGGATGTAAAATGTGTCTCAATGGGATTAAAATAATTTTTTGGTGAATAGTAACTTTTATGTTTTTAATCGCGATTAGAGGTAATTAGTGTAATTTAAGGTAAAAAATAATGATTTAATATTATGAGATGACCTTGAAACTTATACTAACCCTATATGACGAGTCATGGCAGACCAATACAACTCATGGGTCGATTTGTGGGACCCCATGGATCCTCTTGGGTAAGATAATGACATCAATGCCTTTAATTTAAAATAAAAGTAAAAATGACACAAACATGTATTGTTTTAATAAAAAAAATTTACATGGGGTAATAAAAGTAATATTTTTTACTATAAATATTCATTGGAAAGATAAAAAATATTTCCTACATCATAGTATTTTTTCATAATTTTTAGACATTAAATAAATTAAATGTGTAATGACACCATGATGATGCAGCGATTACCTCATTAATTAACGATTTAAATAAAATGAAAAGATAATGTAAAATCTAAGAACTACACATGTGAAAAACCTATTAGATGGTGTATTTAGAACTATTATCACCTTATCCTTTAAATACATCAATTTGGGACCTTTAAAATCAGAAACACATTCGAAAATTAAGTAACATTTTATACCTTTCCAAGAGTACCCATCCTCTCCTCTTATAAAAGGCCCCCACCTCTACCTCCTTACCCACACCTCTAAAGACATTGTATTGGCCATGATCTAATCCTTTTGTCCCTCCACATCCCCCTCCTCATCCTAGATGCCTTACCTTAGGCAGGATGCTCTTCAAGAAACGCTTTTGGTTCAAACCGAAGAGAGTTACCCGATTTTAAGGTAATGTCTTCACTTGTGTTCTTTTGTTTTATTTTGCTTCTCCAACCCCCTAAAATCTTTTTATTAATTTTTTTTGTAACAAATCCACTATCTTAAATATACTAGGATTTTTTTATAAGAATTATTCTAGCTACACTTACACACACTTACATCTAATGGTTAAAGAACATATTGTTTCTGTGGATAGTGAATTTCTGCCTCACGAAACGATGATTGATCAATGTTATTTTAACACCTTAAATGGTGTAAATTAATATGTAAATATATTTATATATGATATATAATATGTTTATGTTTTCCTTTATCTTCTTTATTTTTCATTTATGGAATACCTTTATGGTTTCCATTATGTGTAAACACGATATCTTCATTTTAGGAAGTGCAGACTATCGCCCCCTCAAAGTGATTTGATTCGTTAATACCATATGTGGTACCTATAAAGGATATATTTAATGATATTATATATGATACCATACTGTAATTATAATACTATTATTTATCATTGTGTTTTAATTAAATTAAATATGAAATATAAAGGGATGTAGCGTTCATGTTTCTACGGCTTACCGTCTCCATGAACGGTGCATTCCATTTCGTACCTCTAAATGTTATGTAATATTATAAATGAAATTTTATAATGGACATATATGATATATATGATATCTAAATAATGAATATAATTCTGTATATAATGGATATTTTACCCCATGGACAAACTTGTAATTATAAAGAGTTTATTTTTGACTCAAGTAGTAATGATCGACAAAATGACCATTAATAACTTAAATAATTACATAGTGTTCATAACATTGTTATAAGTGATATAAAAGGAATAATCAAATTGAAAAAGCTTCTTAAGAAACTATAAATTAACTCAATTTTATTATTCAGGAGGTTAAAGAACGATCGAGTCAAGTCGGACCCAAGGAAAGGGATTCTACCCCTATCTTTCTTTTTAAGTACACTCTTTTATGTCATTCCTTTTATGCTCATCATTATTATGATTGGGGTGTTATTTTATATTAATCTTACGGTAATTTTTTTATGTTAATATGATGAGAGACCCTATTTTCCTTCATCAATCCATTTTGGAAGTTTTTAGTGGTGTTGTTAGGCTGCCGAATTTTCGTAAGGGATCATACCCCTGTATTTCTTTTTAAGTACACTATTTTATGTCATTCCTTTTATTCTCATCATTCTTATGAATGGGATGTTCTTTTATATTACTCTTACTGTGCTTTTTTATTTTATGATATACCCTATTTTCTCTCATCAATCCATTTTTTATGTTTTGAGTGGCGCTGTTAGGCTGCCGAATTTTTGTAAGGGATCTAACCTCTCTCTTTCTTTTAAAGTACTCTCTTTTATGTCACTTATTTTAAGATCCAATTTATTATGTTTGGGGATGTTATTATATATTCCCATTGCTGTAAATTGTATGTTAATATGATGAGATAAACTATTTGATCTCATCAATCCATTTTTGGATGTTTTATATGATGCCGTTAGGGTGCCAAATTTTCATAAGTGGATTTTCATCTCACTTTTTATTCCCATGAGATTCATGATACAGTGGACACTATTTAATTTTGAGTGGTGTATGTACTTCCCATTATTATACTTTTTGTGTAATATAGTTTCTTTTATGGGTATTTACACCAATGATGTATGATCCTTCTTTCATGGGGTGAACATTTCGAATGTTACCCAAATCGGTAAGGGAACCTTTCACCATCCTCTTTTTAAAAGACTAATTTTGTTATGTATTTTAATTTACATCTTTTTATTTTGGGATATGTTCTTATTTATCCTTATTGATGTAAATTTTATGTCCAAGTGATGAGATACCATTTTCTTTCTCATCAACTAATTTTAAGAATTTTAAAGTGATGTCGTTATGCTGTCGAATTATACCAATGGAACTTTTAACCCAACTTCGATTTCTTTGGGTTCAACATGTAGATATTGAATATGTCATCATTTGAATAAGTGTGAATGAAATTTGATTTTTTTACACTTAATATCCACTTATATTGGGTGTATTTGTATTTATCACACATAATTTTGAGATTGATTTATCCTTAATTTAAGGATACCTTCTTTATAAGGGATTTCATCTCATTTTACATTGATGCTTCATTGTTGTTATGCACAAATTCACTCTTATATGGTGTATATATTGTTATTTGGTACATTATATCATGAATCCATTTATTCTCATGATATTATAAAGTTATGATTAAATGTTATTCCACAATTATTGTATTCAAGTGTCTCTCATTTTGTTAAAAACCCTTTAAATAAAATATCATTTTAAATGTTTTAGTGATTTATTCTTATAGATATTTCTCATTAATATCCATGTTTTCAAATTTTATTTAAGGATTTATTTATATGGATAGTAATGGTTTAAAATGTTAAAATCATCAAAGTGGTATGGGACACTTTGATTAAAAAATCTCTTTATTAAATGTTTTAAATGGATTTGAAAATGGTTTTTAGAGTGGATTAATTGTTCCAAATATCTTAAAATGTTATATTGTTATTGGAATGTGGGAATGTTATGTTTCCTTTATGCATATTTTGTGTCATACAATTCTGTTATGGTTTTTGGGAATTTTTTATGAAGACTGGTGGTTCTGTGATAAACTTAGGGCGGGTGTGCCCGATATAGATCTCCAATTCATTGAGTAACGTGAAGGAGTTAAATGTTAAGTTTCTCTAAAGAGATTTAGGGAATATACTGTGATGGGTATTCCAAACATAACCATGAGGGTTACTCCATACGTAAGAATTTTATGAATGACTCATGTTACCATTATGTCTTATGCTTTCTATGATTTATTTGATGAGGTGTGTTAAAGTGATTATGTTTTATGAGTAAAGAATGATTTCATTCAAGGAATAATGTTTTCATTTCGTACTTTTACATCCCTTTTTGATCTTTTTATGCTCATCCCATATTTCTGAAATGTTTTTCACAGGTCAAGGGAAAGGTACATGATGTGATTATAGGGTCAAGGAAGTGTCATGAAGGAATCCATGTTTTGTTTCTAATATGTTTTCGTCGATGGGAAAAAATTAATACTATATTTTATGTAACCACTTTGTTTAAATGTGGAATGTAATGGATTATTTATGATCTAATTCTCTAAAACACTAAACCTGACAAGATCATCTATGTGAATTATTCATTTAATTCAATAATAAGTAATGTTTAAGGCTAGTTCCTTATAAATTTAATTATAGGTTTGTCATCATATGATGTTTCATTTCCCCATACTCCAATTAAAGTCACATGGAAGGGGTAACTCATTAGAATAAACCTAGGAAAACATCGGAGGAAACATTTTTTATATTGTTCATGAATCCTTATATACAAGACCATAAATGGAACCACTAAATTCTATATAAAATAAAATTAAAATACAAAAGTTTCAAATTTACTATAGCCAAACTATATGGTTTTTGATTCCATTCACAAGAATAGGAATAAAGATCAATGTATAATCCAAATCCCATTACTAGAAATAGAATCTACCATCCTAGATGGTTATAAAAAAAGATTTCCTAGCTATGTTCCCTTAAATCATAACATCCTATAACAAAATACAATTATATACTAAAAATAAAATGGACAACCTCTAGTACATACATATGATAAAATTGATGAAATACCTATGATATATAGTATATATTAACATTAATTATTTTAAATGAACAATCACCATCATGAGGTTAACAAGACGCATAAAATAATTTGGAGAGGGCAAGGAAGGCTCGGGTCCAGGCTATTACTCGGACCCCCCCCCCCCACAAAATTTTATTAAAATAAAAGACACAGACACTGCAGACAAGGGAGGGGAGGGATCCACCGATACACACCCAAAATCCCTTACGACCTCAGCCCAAAGGCCACAGGAACAGAGGAAGAAAAGAAAAAGCAAAAAAAACAAGTCAAAAGTTCAAACAGAAAGAACACAAGGGGAGGATCAGTAAACATCCCCACCAAAATCTTCCAGCTCCGCACCTCAAAACCCCATGTCCACAAAAAAGCCATCACCTACATAAGCAGAACTGAAATCGGACTCAGCACCCATGTCTGTTGAGTCCCATCCAAACTCAAAATCCTCTTGCATGCCAAGCCTGGATAGAATCTTCATCCTAGCCTTCTCTTTCACTACAGAAGTTGAAAGATGCTCATGCGTATTCACCTTTAGATTCATTCTTACAGCTTGTGAAGAGGCTTAGTTTCCATGGGATGTGGGAGAGTAGAGTAATCCTTCCTCCCTCGTCATCTCAGAGGGGCAGAAGTGGATCAAGCTACAACACCCTCCTTCGCACAAGCGAGACAATCACTGACCGATGTTTCTTTCCCTTTATTATAGTCTATCCCAGTGGTTTCAGCACCTCTTTTCTCCTTTGGTCAGGCTATATCAGCATTTATCTGGATGTCAGCTTTAGAGAACTGTTACCCGAGCCTCTCAGCTTCATCGTCAAGAAGGAACCTTTCCTGTTCAACCCACACCATCTCATGAAGCTGCACACAAAATGCTTCATTAGAGGGGACACCATGAAGGACCATAGCCCTCTCCAGGTCCATGGCACCAGCATCACCAATATTTCCCGGCATACTTGGAGGATCCTCATCAACGCTTGTGCTGTCAGAGGGAGGAGGTAACCCAGTCCCCAAGTCCGGTCCCCCCATGCCTGGACATCCATACAGAACCAGAGGGGCATCACGCCAGTTCATGTGTGGCCCTGCGGGGATCCGCGTCTCTTCATCCACCATGGACCTTTCCTCAGCTGAGGACAAGCGCCACTCATCTCCAGTCCTCGGTCCCTGAGCAACCACTACATCCTTCATGATATCTTCCACCTGCACATCCTCCCCAGTAGGCTCATCCAAAACTGCAACCTTCAAGCCATCAATATCATCTTGTTCCATATCCAGAGCATAGGCCTCCTCTACATTTTCTTCCTCGACACCAATCCCCGCAGCTTTCCCTAAACCTATCTTCCGCCTAGGGGAGTCACTAAACCCGTGGGAACCTTTAGCAGAAGCCCGGTTCTCCCTCTCAGCCAGCATCACTTCTTCCTCATCAGCATTTCCCGAAACACCATAACCTCCAGTCAGACTCACAACGAACCCACTCGAATCCATCAGGGCCACCTATAAATCATTTCCAGCCAGCACAGCAGAAGAACCGGGAAAAATAGTACTCAAAGTTTGGGAGGGAGACACCCCCTTTTTCCCCTTCACCTCAACTAGAGGGAGGGTAATCTCACCAGAAGACATGCGAGCCAGAGAACTACCACCACTGACAGTTCCAAAGTAGCCTCCAGAGTGATAAACGTGCCCAAAACTCCGACAAGATGAGTAAAAAAATGGCCATTTCTCGAAGATGAAAGGCTACTTGCACCTAAGTTCTTCCCCCACTGCAATCCAGACAGCATCCACAGGAGAATTCGAAGCATCGATTTCAACAAAATCCCTTGGTGACACCGGATGACAAAGGGCCCTAGTCCTACTATCCACACATAGGAACCACCCCACCATGTTCCCAAGCATCGAGATAATGGAGATATTTTGAAAGGGAAGGGGAAGATTAAGAAATCTCACCCAAGTAGCAGCAATCGGGGAACTACGCTTCAGATGAAAATCAAATCTCCACCGAAAGAGGGGGAAACAAGCACCATTGCATGACTGAGGAACTGCTGACCAGGCTAAGATCATGTCTTCCTCCGTGGCAATGTGAATCATGATGTGGGATCTATCGATCAAGCCCAGAATCGCCCAAGCCCTAAGATTCCAGAAAGCCGAAACAAACCTGTCGAAAGTGGCAACCGGGGGTCGCCGCTTCGGGAAGCTTGCAACTAGAGTCAAGCAGTGCAGATCCGAAGCTTCAGTAAACTCCCATTGCGAGATTGGAAGCTACGGACAACCTTCAAAAAACTCTGGAACCTTCGGGCAGAGCACCTTTCTCGAGAAGGAGGGTAACGAATCAACAGAGGAGAGCGACGAAATTTCCTCCAAGAGATGATCATACCCTATAGAGAGGGGGGGAGGTGCTTCATTTTCCATCATCATCAGCCTGAAAGGAAACCTCCATCGCGGGGGAGCCAGATCTCCAGAATCTCCAGAATCACCAAAATCACCGGAGCCTCCATCTTCTAGTTCTTTTTCATAATTTGAAGATGATTCATGAATATGACATAAATATATCACATAGTAATGTTGTATGTAATAATTCCACTAAAAATGGTGGTGATGATCCCAACCCTACATCCAATAGACAAACACACATTCTATGCAATCAATTGAAAATACCTAGTGACTCCATTTTTTTCTAATGTATGGTCACAATGACCAAAAACCTCATCAATAAGTCTCATAAGATGTTTTGTAATAGAAAAATAGAAAACCCAATGTTAATCCTCTAATAAAAACAAATTTAAATAATTTTCCTAGAAAAGTAGAATGTTTATATTACATGTTCTACAGAATGATAAATGGAGATGTCGATGTGAATCACTCAATTTTCTATGTGATTGTTAAAAATAATCAGTTTTCTAGTATTATAATGATTTTTTTACAGTATCCATGTTTTTAATGTTCCCCTATTAAGACCCCCATCAATCGAAAAAAATGGAATCATGCTATAAAAACATTTTTATATTTCAACTATCAGAAAGGAAAGGTATCACATCATCAAAAGGATGATATAACCAAACAAACAACTAAAATTCAAATTAGTGTATATACTGGTAATGGAGAATCATATATATGATATCACTCTAATCCAAGAGGTAGTGCAAGGGAACCTTTATCTACTAAGTCCCAAATGTACATTCCTCTAGAAGAAAAAATATGATGAAACCCATGAAACTAGTATCAAAATCCAATCATTGTGAGAGACTCTCCACAGAGCATGGATCTTCATAAAACTCTTGTATGAACATGACCTTTTACAATAAGAATATTGTTTTTTATAGAATATACAGCATGGACCATTGTTCATAAATTAACCATGAAATATATTAATTAAATATGGTCGTTATAATATTGTAATTAAATTGGTTGATATTAATACGATTAAATTGTTTATGAAATGTATATATAGATATGAAATAATATAAATTTACAGAAAAATTCATGGTAACTAGTCAATCAATATTTATTAAATTCAATTAATTCTTTAGAAAAACAATTTCTTCCAAAATTTTATTTACCACTTTTCTTAGAAAATAATATTATTAAAATCTTCCATGTATTCATAATTTATATGATAAAATGACAACCATTTTTTTAATTAATCATATAAAAAATATCAGAGGGTGAATTTTTTATATTTTAACAAAAAATAGAATATTTGAATGATTTTTGAAAAATGATTTTTTAATTGAATATACTTTTAAAATCATAATTTATTTCCATTTTAATTAATTAAATTTATATTCAATAACTAAAATTTTAAACAAAATTAATAAATTAAATGTCCAACTATATTAATTTAAAAACATATAATCCTGATCACTAGTAATTTGGTTAATTTAGGATCACTATATTCTTGAAAAATGTAATCTTTAGAAAACAATTTTTTTTCATGTTTTATATTTAAAAAAAATTAAATTCATCGCCTAATTTGAATTAAATAATCATAAATGGATTCAAAATTTTGATTTTTAAAAATTAATTTTTGGTAATAATTTGAAGTAATATGTTTTGAATAATGACTTCTAAAAAAAGTAAAAACTTGTTACGTTGGTTATGGGTAAAATAGGTTTATCAGGTTATAAACTGATGCGATAAAAGTCATATGCCCAATAAAAGTATAATTTTTGTTGAATGGACATATTTCGACCATATACAATCTTGTTTTTATAAATGTCCCATCTTTAGTCCATATGGATTTGTCTATGACATGTATAAAAGATTATGTAAATAAAAGTAAAAAATGTCAACTTTAAAATATTAATAACAATAATAATTCATTACAGGGATAAAAATTACCTATTTCCAGTTATAATCACTGATTTTATAATTTTGTTTATGGAAAGTTATTTTAATTATTAATAATAATATATTTAACATAAATGTTCTCACAACCCCAAAATTATAAATATTTAATTAAAATTTTAAATTAAAATATTTTTAAAAGTATTAAATGTAAAATAATTTGAAAAAAATGTATTCAAATAATTTTTTATATAATTTTAAAATTTATGGTATATTTGGAATTTTTATATTCTAATTCCTTTTTATTAATGTTCTTGATGTCAAATTATATGAGTTGCTTCCAAGTTGACCACAATAATATTTTAGATTAATTTAATTTTCTTCTTAAATAATGTAAAATTTATAAATATACTATATCAAGCCATATGAATGGTAATTGGTTTATAATATAAAAAATTAGACATATATGTGTCAGTTATCATTTTATAGGTTCTTTCTTGGTCTTTAATGTGTAAATGATTTACTAACTATATTTAAGGATAAAATGTGGTTATGTGCTTCACACACACATGTGTTTTATTTAATTGATTTAGCCACACACAAAGTATTTTTATTTAATAAATATTATTTAATATTTATAATAATATTTGTCTAATTATAATGTTATTCACCTTTTATTTTTACTCGTAATGAATAAATTACTATGGTTGGAAAAAAAAAATTATCGTGCTGAAAACTAAAATGTTAAATTTTTGTATCATTAGAGGAATACGGAATAACATGTTTTAATGAACTAAATATCATTTAATGGTCTGGTGTGAATTTATTTGATTATTTAATTAAATATAACATGAGAATAAATTAAAAAATTATTAATAAATTTGAATGAGATACCAAATGAAGGAAACAAATAACATATATATATTATTTTGGAATATTGATGATGTACATGATGAGTTAGACCCGACGGTAAGGTATTTTATCTCAATTTCATTTCATTGAGGAATATTTTATCATTATGGAACATCTTATTCCATATTGTTTATATAAAACCTTTTGAATTCTATAAGAAGAAAACATCACACTTTATGGGATGTTAGTTTTGAATTTAAATAATTTTATCTATGGGATTTGACATGAATGTTACCAAGTTGGATGTGTATCAAAATTAAATTTTAATACACTAATATACATCACTAATTCATCAATTATATTATTTCATGATTATTTTCAAATTTATATTGTTTTATTTGTATTTTATTTCCATGTTTTTTTAGATTTACAGTTTTCACACATAATAAATTCATTAATTAATTCTAACATCAATTTTATGATTTTTAGTAGCGTTCTTTATCTTATGATATATTGTTCGGGGTATGTCTTATGTTATAAAACTATCTAATTTTTGAGTTATAACTACCACGCCTTTGATGAGATATATCATTATTCAATATTTTTTTGAAATTAATAATAATTTTTTTCTTTCAAAAAGACTATGATTAAAAATTTATATAAGTTATAATGGATTATCTCACAATCTCATTATTATTTGTGATTTTATATTATTAAGACTCCATTTATAGAATTATATGATATTTTTCTCCTAAAAAAATTCTAACACATCAGTTATTTCACAAATTATATGATTCCCTTATATTTTATAATCCATAAAAACTCAATATATATTGAAATCATACCTTAAATGAAATATTACATTTCTTTTCTACTCATCTTGGAATATTTTTCCTAAATATCCATACTTTACTTAAAATAATCTAATTTGTTTTACCAATATCTTATTCTTTATTAAATTAATTTATACAATTGAATGCCATTTTAAAAAATGATTAATTTAATTTTCCTATAATTTTTGGAATGAGGTAATATTTTTATTTTATAAAAAAGTGTTGAAGGAATGTCTCCTTTTCACATATTCCATAAGAAAATTATTTCTCACCATCATGACAACTCAATTAATGAAACCATACATTACATGTTTCCATGATAAATTTTGAATAAAATTTCCTGATATTTTATAAATTTATTCTTTTTATAATTGATTTTGAAATTGAATATGGGGTTTTACTACTTGAATTATATTAATGATCTTTTTACGTTATTTTTATTTGTCATAAAAAACAAACTTTTTTTTATATATCATCTAGTACGGATACGATTTAGTATTATTATAATTATTATTGATATGGAATTTTAAATATCAGTTTGGATATAAAAATATTAATATTTTATATGGTAGTTTTTAAATAGGAATTATTATATTTGTTATGTTTTTAATTTTTTTTCTCCCATTCAATATAATGCATGAATTGGACATATAATTTGATGATAGAGTTCTGTTATAATCTCTCAATACATTTCAATATATCACGAGACAAACTAAAACTACTTGAAATTATACTTATACCAAAAACCTTTTCCAAATAGTTTGTCTAAACCGTTGGGATAGAGTGTTTTTCTCAATAGTTTATGAAAAATATTGGGATATAGTGATTTAGTGTTGTCTTTCCCAATGGTTTGTGCAAACCATTGTGGAATATGGTATTTTTTCAACAGTTTATGTAAATCGTTGGTATACAATGGTGGTATAGTTATGCTTCCCAACGGTTTGATAAAATTGATGGGATAAGTTTTCCCCAAATATGCTCGTTCCCCCACTTCCATTTCTAGATTTGATCGATCGATTTTTTCCCTACTAGAGTGGTGATCTCTTCCCAGCCGATGACCCATCATCTTATAAAGATCCATCCATGTTGTTTCCACTTCAAATTGGTGAGTTGAAGTAACATCTTATGCCTAGATTAATTTTGAAATTTTATATACATGATTTAGTTTATTTCCTCTTCTGTTGTAATCTCTCATCATTTAGGGTTTTTTGTTGTTCTTGAATGTGAAATTAGCATGTTCCAAATACCTTATCATACACATTTCCAATGAATGTAACTTCTCAAACCCCTACCATGCCTCATTTTTCTATGATTTTTACACAATATTAGTGTTGTATGGGTACTATATTTTCTGCCACTATTTGGGGGGGTTGTAAGTAGGGGTGAGGTGGGGGCTATGCAGGTGGGGTGGGTGGTGAAGGTGGGGGATTGTATGTTGGGGGAGGGGGTGTGTATGGGGAGTCTGCTGAGGGTGAGGTTGGGGGAGGTTTGTACAAGTGGGGGTGGGAATTTCTGGAGGGGTTGGGAGGAGGGGGGTTGTGAAAGTGGAGATGTTGTAGCTGTTGGGGTGAAATGGGTGGGGGGGTGCAGGTGGGAGGATGTGCAGTGGGTGAAGGGAGGTGTGCAGGTGGGGTGTGTAGTGTGTGGGAGTTTTCTGGGGGTGAGGTAGGTGGGGGGGGGGGTTATAGGTGGGGGTGGGAGTGGGTGAGAAGTGCAGGTGGGGTTGGGTGGGAGGGGGCAGTGCAGGTGGTGGTGGGGGAGGGGGTTGTGCAAGTGGTGGGTGGGGTGTAGGTTGGAGGAGTGGGGGATGTGTAATTGGGGGTGGGGGTGCAGCTGTGATGGGGTTGTGGAAGTTGGTTGGGGGAGTGTGCAGGTTTGGGGTGGACATTGCAGGTGGTGGTGGTGGAGGGGGATGTGCATGTGGGGGGTACAGTAGGTGGGGGGAGGGGGTGTGAAGGTGGGGGGTCATGTGGGGGGGGGTGCAGTGGGTGGGGTATAGGGGTGATTAGGTGGGGGGATGTGTAGTGTGTAGGTGGGAAGGGTGGGTGTGAAGAGGGGTGGGAAGTGTAGGTGGGTGTTTGCTGGTCAGGGGGAGGGGGTTGTGTAGGGGGAGTCTCATGGGGGTGCGTTGTGGGGGGGGGGGGTTGTATAAGTGGGGTGGGGGTGTGGGTGGGCTGTTCATGTGTGGTGGGGGAGGGGTCCTCATGTGGGGAGGGGGGGTGTTGTGCATTGGGTGAGGGAGAGGGGGTTGTGTAGGTGGGGGTGTGAAGGTGGGTGGGGGTGTGTGCAGTGATCAGGTGGGAAGGGTGGCGTGCTGTGGGGGTGGGTTGTGCAGGAGTGGTGTGTAGGTCAGGGGGAGGGGGGCTGTGCATGTGGAGTTTGTTGTGTGTTGAGGTGAGGTGGGGGGAGGGGATGTACAGGTGGGGGTGGTGGGGGTGAAGGTGGGGTGGGGGAAGGGGTTTGTGCAAGTGGGGTGGGATGTGCAGGTGGGGCGGTGTGCATTGGGTGGATGGGAGGGGGATGTGCAGTGTGTAGGTGGGGAGGGGTGTGCAGGGGGGATGGGGGCTATGATGGGGGAGTCTGTTGGGGTGAGTTGGGGATGGGACTATGCAGGTGGAGAGGGATACTAAATTAAATCTGTGTAGAGGATAAAACCTCAATATCAATAAATACATTCTTATATAATAACTCAATAATTTTCCCTCTCACTACTATCACTAGTATAAAATAAAAACGGCTTCCATTTAAAAAAATTGCATTTTATTCCCATATTATCTTGTATGTTTGGTCTAAAATCGTTTTCCACCCAATATATAATCTAACTCGGGCTCTCGAAGTCATATATAACTAAAATAATGTGACCATTATCTATGTCATGCCATCATGCCATCCCTGAGAAGCCTTGGAACTCCTCTAAAATATCATGAACTTTACATGTGCCATGATCTATCTCATTATCTCCCACAACAATGTCATTTCTATATTTTATTAAATTATCTTTACGCTAAGTTATTCAAATATCAGCCACATGCTTAACCACAAACTAACACCACCAAAACAAAGAACATATTCCCACACTTACACTATGTCCTTATATAATTATATATAAGGGAACACTTACCTCATCATAGAATTAAAAGTATAATTGTTTATCAACTCTATGAAGGTTTTATATCAATATATATAATATGTTTTATCATCAACTAGCATGAAAATTACCCCCTAAAAAGACCCTCTTCATATGCCTTTATACATCTTTTTTTACTAGGAAACCATTTTCCTAGTATTTTTTTGTTATAATGTTTTTATGGTACTTCATCACATTCATACACATATGGGTTATTATACCTAGACACTAAGGTTCCAAATTTTCCATCAGTATGATCAGATCAAGGTATTGGCATAGCCCATTATGACCCCAATGTTGGCCAAAATTGAGGGAATCATCCTTTGTGTACATATTTCAACCCATAAAATCATCTACCAATTTTCTCTTATGTTTCTTACAAATAGAGGTTTTATTTGTATCTATTTATCTTCACCCCTCAATAACTTAGATAAATTTACCTAATCCCATTCATATTTTGAACACATGGCAAGGAACTATGAATCACAAAGGATTTGATAAATTCATACCCATCAACAGGAGCCAATATATAACCTTATTTTACCTAGAAAGTTCTAATTATTCATAATAAATATTCACATATATAATATTTCTAAGTTACTTATATAATTCACCAACACTGTCACTACGAAACTAATTCATTTCTCACATACTGGATAGACATCAATCATAAAGGCCTTTACCCAGAGTCTAAAAATCGGAACCTTACTAGTTTGATTTATCTAATTAGGTACATCACTAAGATGGATACCAAATTAATAGACCTTTCAATATTAATAATAACCACCCATCCACAGTCATCAAATTTTCCATCTTCCAAAGATCGCCGATAATCACTAGGAAGTCATCACTTCTAGCGATTTGGAATGTTCTGAGGCCTCTTTGGTTTTGGTTCTTGTCTAGTCATCTTGATGAGTATGGAATCACATGATATAAAAGTGACATAAACCATATGATGAATTCCTTCTACCACAACACTTTTTCATAGCAAGAAAATATCATGGGATGGTGGTGGGAGCCTTTTAGAATTCATTCATATAGAGGAAAGGGGAGGAAAATTCCCATATATATCCACCTAGACCAGGGACCTAATTCCATATGCACATCCCATATTCAAAATCCCACCTATACATGTATTAAATCAATAGTGATTCTATCTAGACATCACCTTCTAATGACTTCCTAAAACTAATTCATGTTATGATGAAAAAATATCAAGGAATCCATACAACTTCATATAGGAAAACACCCTTAATCATCATGCCATGACGATATAAATCCTTACATACTCATTACCATATATCACATAATTTATAATAACAACCTATAGAAATTCACTAACCTGTATATATTCCACTAGAATCAAATGCCCCAGCATTTTCCCAATTCCAAGCGTTATACCATCATTTTATTATGTCACCAATCCAACAAATTTGTATTTCCACTAAAAAATAAATCTCTAATTCTTAAAACCCATCATTTGTTTTTTATAATATGAATAACAACCCAATTAAATCTCATAGATCTGAGTGACATATTAAATGTGTTAGTCAAACCATCATTGACTCCTTGAAAAATTGCTTGGAGTTCTCACTATATGGATAGATTAATTATCACAATCATGATGTCTCTAAAATTAATGACATTTCATAATTACTAGACCACATAAACTAGTGTGACACATAATCTTTAATATCATGATACAATATCTTTGATAAAATTTCACATACACTTAGTTTACTACAAAACATTTTAATATCCTCTACTTTTGAAACTTTCTAAAACTCAACTAATTTATTTTAAACAAGGGATATACTCCCTCCACTAGAATCAGAATATAAAAAACTCTTGTCATAACAGGTTTTTTCATTAAATTTATCACTAATTAAATAACCTTATAAATAGATTATTCTCCTTAAAAAGTTTACATGATCATTTACACTCATGTATAGTTCATCAATGATTTTTTCAAAATATTAATTTGTTGTCCTTTAAATTATGATTCTCATATAGATTACTGTGTCAATTATGGTTTCATATAAAGTGAACAGTTCCCATTTACTTAAATATAGTTTCAATGAAACTTCAATCTTATTGAATTTATATTGATGAAATGACTTATAAATTTTTTTATTGAATGGATAGAAGTTGGATGTATGAAACTGATTGAATCTCAAGTTATTTTCAAAACAAATAGGAGATATTTTTAGATTTTTCAATTCATAATGCTTCAGATAGTGGTCACATACACTGCTCCTATTACAATTGTGTTGGAAGACCTTGGATGAGCCGTGAAGAAGTCAACTTCCACATAACCAAATATGGGTTTCAAGAAAACTACTCTGTATGGTATCACAATGCGGAGAAAAAGATATTTCAAATTGATGATGATCCAAATGAGAGGACTGGATTGAAGAATTTTTTTATTACCTGTTTCCATTTATTAATCATCATGAATAACTAAGGATTACGACCCAAGAAAATTATCATATGAGAACACATGATGAATCTAATGAAAATGATGATGTTATCAGGGTAAAAAATTTGAATGATGTTTCGACGACTCCAGTATATCGAGAAATGCATTAAAATGAAAAAGTAGTAATTTTTAATCTGATTTTTTCACGGGAAAAAAATGTTTTGGATTTCTAATATTGTCATTGATTTCATTATTACCTTCTTGAAGGACAAACATCCAGTTGAAATTGATATACACTCAAAGAAATATATTTTATAGAAGTTATTTGAGGAACTTATATTTTTATGAAACAAAATTCACGCTTGCATTAATGATTTTAGTTTATTTTGGGTTGAAACTTCCGAACAAAATGATTTTATAAAATGTGCCACATCCTGCTGGAATCCAAAAGCTAATGGAACACCGTCACTTGTGCCACAAAAAGTAATGTGAAACATTCCATTGATCCCCCAAATCCAGAATCATTTTATGTAAGATGAAATATCAATAATAATTCGATGGCATGATACCAAGGGAAAGAAGACTAATGATGAGTTGGTTTACCCTACAGATGGATTTTCATGGGAGACATTTGATACTCGATATCCTGATTTTATAGCTATTGTGCATAGTGTGTGGTTGGGTATTTCATGTGATGGTTTTAATCTATTTTGGCATATGCTTACATCTCACATCAGATGGCATATTTTTATACACATTTATTACCATCCTCCATGGTTGTGTATGAAAAAACCTGTCACTTTCACGAGTATACTCATGTCAAGCCATTATTATCCCGACAATGATATAGTCGTATACATGCAACCTTTAATAAAATATTTAAAAATTCTTTGGAATGTGGATGTGTGGACATATGATGGATGTCTTAATTACATATTTCAGATGCATGATGTGCTTATGTGGAAGATCAGTGATTTTCCTGTTTATGAAATGATATCTAGATGGAGCACAATGGGAAAACTATCATGTTCTGTTTAGATGAAGAATACATGATCCAAAAGACCAAAACATCATTGTATTTTCTTTTTTCTGGGACATCGATGATTATTTCCAATGGACAATCCATATAGAAATAATCATCAAATATTTGAAAATATTAGGGAGACTGATTATCCACCTCAGGTTATGTCTGAAACTGATGTGCATAATGAATTAAAAAGTTTACTTTTTCATTTGTGAATGGTAAAATGAAATCTGGAAAGAGAAAGAATGTTTCCACTAAAACTTGTTACAATTGGAAGAAGATATGTATCTTCTTGGATTTTCCTTATTGTTCAACCAATTTGTTACATCATTACTTTGATGTAATTCACATTGAATAACATATAGGTGAAATGTTTGTTTTGATTCTTCTAAATGACAAGGGAAACAAAAAATATGATTTACAGTCTCAGCATGACTTGGTGGATTGGGGCATCAGACTACAATTTCATTTTGTGCGTATTAGTGAAAATAAATGACATGTTCCACCTGATTTTTTTGTGATGACACCTATATAAAAAATGAAATTTATGGAAGTACTAGAAACTATTAATATTCCTGATGTCTATTCAAGAAACATATCTAAATGGGTCAATAGAAGAGAGTTTAAGGTAAAATAATTGAAGGCTCATGATTATCACATCCTTCTACATGAGTTGATTCCAATATCAATCTTTCATTTTTTTTCCAATAATATATGGGTGGATGTTATTCCGTTGTGCTATTTGTTCAATGATCTGTGTGCTAGCATGTTGTCAATGTCTTTCTTGAAAAAATGTTGGTAGAAGTACAATTAATTTTGTGTGAGTTAGAGAAAATATGCCCTCCGTCATTTTTCTCATGCATGATGCATATGATTGTCCATATTGCAACAGTAATACTTCTTGGAGGACCAATTTCTTTTTGTTGGATGTATCCAACTGAAATAAATATGTACACATTAAAGTCTTCTGTCAGAAATAGGAATCATTTCGATGGTTCTGTCTTGAACGGTTACATGGCTCAAGAATGTACAGATTTTTGCTCTATGTATTACTCTGATATTACTACATGAATCAACAGACCAATTAAAAATGAATAAGAATAGTATTAGAAAATTGAACACATTTTTTCGTCACTTCCTCAAACAGGAGAAGATCTCAGATTATTTACATTGACAACATTAAGCCTTGATGAGCAGGAGATGGCACATAGCATAGTTTTGATAAACTAGGTTTTGTTCAATGACTAAACATTTTATCGAAATTTAATATGTATATCTCATATATATATATATATATATTTATATTAAAATATTCCTCTTTTTATCTATGGGGAACATAAATCTATGATAAATAGAAATCATGGTTCATTATCTTTGATAAGGAGGGAGAATTTTAATAGAAAAGAGTTTTATGCATGGGTAAAATTAAAGGTAATAATATTACTGTTTAAAATAACTAAAATATTTTTTAATTAAGTTTAATATTAATTTATATTTCAGGTATTGATTATGCATGATGACTCTGTCTCTAAGGAAATAGGACTGTTGGATTTTGGTCCTAATACCGTGGTTCGTGACTATAAATCAATTGTTATCAACTGGTAAAGATTTGATATATCTAAAAGAAAAAATAACATGAGAAAAAACATAATGTTGTTGTGGTTACTGCCACAATAGACTGTTAAGCTAGTGCATTAGATAGTAGACCATGATTTGAAAATGAATGTTATTATGGTGTCATTGAAAAAATATTAATAATCGATTATTGTTCTCATGGGTGAGTCATGATTTCGAAATTCCAAAATTTTTATTTGATGATGAGGCGTGGAACATTTATTGATGATTTTGGAATTAGATTAATTGATACGACTCGCACTCCTGCTATCAATGAACTATATGTATTAACATCAATTGTGAAACAAGGTTTTTTTGTCAAAGACCATATGCGACCTGAATTTGGTGTCATTATTGAAGTAATTACAAGATATATTTTTTATGATGGTGATGATTGAATTGGCACCAACACTACTTCCATTTTAAATGATCCATAATAGATAAATTTTTTGGTGAATAAGGAAATATGGTAAATTATAGTATATAACATTAAATTATTAATACACTATTTCATTAGTCATTTCTGTTATAAGAACCATAATTTCTAACTATCATTATTTATATATATAATTTAGTCTTGGGAATAAATAATATTCATATTATTTATCCAAATTAATAATCTAGGGAATAAAATAATCAATGAACACAAATCTCCTCCAATAGAAATAAAACCCCTCTCCACCTCTTCTCCTCACACCACCAAATCCTCTTATCATATTTAATTTATACCCATTTACATTAGAAATAATATTCCAAATGTATAATAACTACTAGTAACTCTGACATTCCTAATTAATGTTCATTAAGTAGGTTCCTAAGTAGAATAAGGTCACGAAGTAAAATTCAATTTCTTTTTATTTTAAATTTATATTCATTGTATTTATTTATTAATTATCCCATAACCTCTAATAATCCATGGGACCTGAATAATCCAGTCTCCAAAATATACTATAATGTTATTTTGATAATGTAATATGCATCCTCCAACCTCTAATAATCTCCTCTAACTCTAATAAATGAAAAATTCGCCAGTGATGTATCAATTTTCCTTCTTCTTAGATGATGTGTTTTCATTTTCTTTTACCATTTTCTATCTAGTCAAAAAACCATTATAATGATTATATAAGATTAAAGTAGATTTATTTTAAGTTATATAATGTTATGGAACCAATATATAAACATGATATTTAAATTATATAATTTCATAATGGTTATAAAAACATCAAAAATAAATTAAATATTATTCATAAATCATTTTTCTTAATAATCATATTCATATTAGAAAAAAATTATATGGTATCATTTAAAAATTATGGAATCATATTAAAACCATTTCATTCCACTTATGGATTATTTTTAATTTTTGATAAGAAAATACATAATGAAATGACCATAGAATCCATGAAATAAATAGACCTGGTAAATTAAAAATAACAAAATATTAACAATAAATTAGTGGAATGATATTATAAGAGTATTATATGAGGAATTATAATAATTTAAATAGTACTTTACTAAATTAATAGCTCTTTTTAAACAATTTTATTTGAGTTTTGAACCCTATTTAAGGGTTTTGAACGTTTGATAAGGGATATTTAATTAAAAATACTATATTACTTTTTATTTCTACAACATTCAAATTTAATGTTTTTAACATATAATACATGAGCGGATTTTCCCATATTCATGACAATATATTGATTTGAATACTTATTTAAAATATTAAATAATCATTTTTAAATAATGTATTTTATTTTTCATGTTAATAGTATTCTTTTAAATAATGAATTTTTCCGAGGGAAATCTTTTTAGGATGCAAGTTTTCTTGTTTTATGATTAATTTTTGGTTCATGAGAATTCTTTATGAAGAGGGGTGGTTCCATTATAATAAAAATATGGGTGGTTCCATGATATCTCTACAATGAATTAGTTATGATTTATGATAATCCTAATGGTTGTATCAATTGTAACTACAATAGTCATAATTAATGGTATACATAAGGGTTACCTTAAATAGTAGTCGTGAGGGTTACAAATCATATGGTGGATGAATGTTTAAAAATAATATGTATATATGATAAGAAAATGATCCCCAAATATATATAAATGGTTTAATTATGTTTTATAAAAATACCATGTTTTTCAAAGGTAATAATATGATACTTTAAGGATGAAAAGTACATTTTTGGGAAAATGCCATCATATGTATATAACAATTCATGAAATAATGGGTTCTTACTTTATTTAATTTTCCCTTAATATGATTTTTTTCATCATCCCAAATATTAAAAAAATTCATACGTTTTAATGATCGGTATGATAAAAGAAGAAGCCAAGTTTAATGTTTTGATGAATTTTCATGCAAATGATTCTTGTTTTACTAAAAAAATCATATTATAGAAGAAATAGACACTATTTTAGTAGTGTCAAAATTTTATTCTTATAGGTTGTTGTCTATGAATTATGACCTATTTCTATATAATAAAAAATAGAAAATATCTTTGGGACTGTAATAAATTTATTCTCATTGAATAAAATATATTATATAATGATTAAGGTATGGTCCTTATAGTTTCTTAGGATAATGTCATCAAAAATCCATTAATTATTTATTCTTCTTGGTTAGGATGAAATCATATAGAACTTAAATATTATAATGATGTTTCATATATGATTTGTCTTTTCATAATAATTTTCATCAGGAGAAACATGGAAGATGAAGTTTGAAGGTAATGATAAGATGATATATTTCAAAATTATTAACTTATAATGGTTGGAATTGGAATATAATATTCTGTGAATGTAATGGACCAGTTGATGAAGGACACAAAAGGTGGTGGAATTTATGAAATATAATAGATAGAGGTACTGAAAAGGATCATTAAGATAATTGGGGAATTTTATGAGGCAACAGCCTCCTAAAATTAGTGGATCTGCTGACCGAGGGGTTCTTTAAGCGTGGATTGAATCCATTAAAAAGATATACAATTCAATAAGGTTTTCATATAATCAAGATGTACGTAATTATATTTTCCATTATAATGGTGAATCCGACTAGTGGTAGTAAATAATTATGTATATCAGTGAAATTGAAGAGATTGATTCCTTGGAATGGGATGAATTGTTATTATTTCCCCCTAAAAATATTTTTCAAAGGAGGTTCAACAAAGTATGGAAAAATAATTTCATCAATTAAAACAAAAGTAATATGATTCATTGACTGGGAATTTTTTAAATTTAAATCATTTGGTAAGGAATTCTCCAAATCTTACGTGGGATGTTGACAATAAAATAAATCTTTTTTTACTTTGTATTGAAGATATGATATCAAAGGGAATTGGCTTCCCATTAATTTAATTGTTATGAGAAATTTTTTTGATGAGTTGAGAGGGTAGACATGTTGTTTTATGAATAACAAAAGTTTATTAAAAAAAATAAAAGGATTAGATTATAGGAATCAGTGTGAATCAGTCATCTAAATATATAATAAAGAAAATGATGTTTCCAGTTTTTTTAATTTGTGATTAAAAAAACTAGGGTTTTGCTTTAAAAAATCTATGACGTGTTTTTTATATGATATGTTTGTACATACGAAATGTGAATGAAATAAAAATGGTCATAGGGTTGGTATTCATAATTCTAATAATATAAACTATAATGTTTTTATAATTTTTTACGATGAGTTATTATGCACATACCATCCTAATGAATGATTTTAATGATCTAAATAAACATTAATATAACAAGAAAGGTATAGGAAATAATATTGAGAATACATCAGTATATGTTTTTCCATCCAATTAAGTGGAATTATGTTCCTTGTTTGCTGACTTATAATTTGAAAATGTATTGTTTGATAAGGGTTATACACATTCCCTTTTTCTAAAAACATTTCCAAGAAATTTGAATTTTCACATCCCAAAATGAAATTGTAACATATGGTAAAAACATATGGGGGAAATATTTAAGAAAAAATAGAATTATTTGAATGTTTATATTTTTTATATGAAATTAAATTACCATAAATCATTTTTCATTCCATTAGTAGTGTTTGATTTCATTATGGATATGGAATGGAATTCTTTTTTATCATGATAATATTGATTGTAGAGATAAATTATTTTTTTCAAAATGATTTTTTATTTGTATAAATGAATGAAACCATACCATTAAAAACATACAAGGAAGTTACTAAAAAGTTAAAATATTGAAGTGTATGTTAGCATGCACATATTATCGGAAACAATGGAACTGTTTAGATTAAAGAAGTACAAGTGGTAAATGAATACTTGGATGTTCTTCCTTAGGATTTTTTAGTTGTTATACCTGATTATAATGTTTAATTTAATATTGATTTAATCCTTCATGATAATAATATATCAAACCACCCATAAAAAATGGATTATATGGACCTTTTAAAATTTAAAAATTAGTTACAAGAGTTTCTTGAAAAATGATACTTTCTGCATACCACTTCACCATCCATTTCTCTTATTTATGTGAATAATATGAATTATGGTCCATGATACTTTTCATTGATTATATTGTTAAAAAGTAAATTGGTATTAAGAATATGTATCCATTTATTCATATAGATTATTTATTTGAACAGATTCAGGGAGATTAATATTTTTTGAAGATTGACATATGATTTGGGTACCGTCAGATAAAGGTGAAGTAGGGTCACATTACAAAAACAAAATTCTGAACTAGATTTTTAAATTATGAGGTTCTTTTTATTCCATTTGGAATGGAAATTTCCCCTACTATATTTATGGATCTTTGGAATAAAAATATCTATCAGTATTTGGATAATTTTTTTATTTAATTTTTTGATGATATTTAGGTTTATTAAAAAATTTATGAATAACATAAAAAAATTTGGGGATTGTTCTAAAAACCTTTAATGTTATGACATTATATGGGAAATTTGTAAAATGTTATTTTTGGTCAATAGAGAATTATTTTTAAGGAATCAATGTAAAGAAGGATGAAAAAATAGTTAATCAAGAAAAAAAGTTGTTTTTGAATGTCCAATACCTAGAAATTTTACTGAGATTCATAGTTTTCTTAGATTAGAAGGAAAATATTGACAGTTTTTAAAAAAAATCAAAGTTATTTTTCACACTAACTATGTTAACATTAAATGGTGTCAAATCTATTTCGAAATATGAAATTGATGTTTGTGTGTAATAACTGAAAAGAATATTTGATAACTCTCCAATATTATCTATGACTTCAAGAAATGGACTGTTTATTATCTATAATTATTATCTATTAATGGTACATGGTTTCATTCTGTTGCAGAATGATTAGGTAATTGATTATTATATAAGGGAATCAAAACATTTTGAGTTAAATTATCCAAAAATTTAATTATAATTATTATTATTATGATTAAATTAAAAAATCTATAGTCATATTTTTTATGGATCCAAATGTGAAATATTGACTAACCATAGAATTTTGAAGAATATATTCATTAAGAAGGAATTGAATGTGATGAAGAGAAGATGGGTTGAACAGATAAAGTATTATTATTTCATAATGAATTACCATATTTGAAAATAAATCAAATTTTATGATGATTTGAGTCAATAACATCATCCTACACTAAACATGTTATAATTGGAACAATCCCCTTATTAATGATTTGATGAATTTTTTCTTTGAATTTGTTGTTGAATGAAATGTCACTATTTTTCATCACATGTCAGTAAAATAATCTATATCAAAAATAATTTATAAATCATATGTAGAAGAATATGAGTTACTAAAAATTATGTAATTGGTTAAAAGTGTAACATACTCGAATTGTAAATTGATAAATCAAGTGTTTTGAGATTTCGGAATAGATTATATATGCCTTATGATTTATAGTTGATGAAATATTTATTATGAATAGTCTATTGTTCTCTTTTTTCTATTCATCTTTATAGAACTGGTATGTACAATGTCCTTCATGAGTATTACTATTGGGATAGAATAAAAAGGGAGATTACTTATTTTACATGGAAATGTTTGACTTGTTAACATGTTAATGTAGATTACCAACTACCAAAGGGGTGGTTTCATCATTTTCCAGTAATCTAGTGGAAATGGGAAATTATATCCATGGATATTATGGTGGGACTGGTATATAATTCTTGAGGTAACATTTAAATTTTTGTTATTTTTTATTGACAAACTAGATCTTGACTTTTACTTTCTATTTGATCAACTATATCGTGAGATCATCTTTCCCAAAGGTACCATATATAGATATCCAGGATAGATGGATTTCCTATCTTCATTGTATCTAACCATAATCCTAGGTTTACTTATAACATATATAAATTGATTTATAATTTATTGAGAACTAAATTTAATTTACACACTACTTTTGATCCTCAATCAGATGGATAGTTAGAGTGAAAAATTCAAACAATGGAGGATATGATTTGATCTTGTTTAATGGATTACTAGAGATTTTTAGTTTAACAAATTTATTTATATGAGTCTTCTTATAATAATAGTTTTAATTCATGTATAAGGATGTAATATTTTGAGGAATTATATGGAAATAATTTTCCAAATCCAACATTTTAGTATGAAATCTGGGAAAGGAAGTGGATGGGCCATAAATTTGTAGAGGAAGTGGAAGATAAAGTGATGATGATCCCGCAAGATATCAGGGAAACTCATAGCAGGAATAAAAGTTATTCAGGTAGCAGGATGAAATAAATTTCTTTCAATATAAGAGATTATACATTCATGAAATACCCCTATGTAAATGTGTTTATGAGTTTTGGTATGAAAGGAAATAATAGATCATGGTTCATTGTAATTATTGAAATTCTATATAATGATAGACCAGTTTCCTACGGATTAGGCTTGTGTTTGAGTTTATCTTAAATTTAAAAAGTTGTTATTGGTTTAATGTTAAGAATTAATGTTCCAAATTGATATCATATTTTGAGCACAAAAATTTTTTAACTATAAGAGATAATTTTTAATTAAGAGATGCCTAATTAGATTTTTTATCATAGAGATCAATTATTTTGAAACAAGGTGATTCAATTGGTTAAATGTTTGTGGAGAAACTACTTGGTTGGAGAATAAACATGTGGATTTGAAAATTACATAAGGGAATTTTATCCTCACATGTTTAAAAAAAGAAATAAAATTGTGAGGACTAAATTTCAATAGGGGGTAATATAACAACACAAGTACTTATAAAATAATATGTTGTCATTTTAGAATTCAATTTTTGAATCCTTTATAAATGAATAATAAAAAAATAGGTATTTACAGAAATATAGGAATATAAAAAAATATAATGGTAACATCACCTATGAAATTATAAATAATATTTATGAGTCATATAATTAAAAATACATTATCTTAGTATCATTTAATATGTAATTAATTATTTGGGAAGTGTTAAATTAATTGGTGGTATTTTGTTTACGCATAAATTTTTATTATACATTTTATAAAATCTATATTGATTTAAAATAATACTTATCTTCATAAAATATATTAAAAAATTTATATTTATTGTCTTATGATTATAGTATATCTTTATGATAAATTAATTATCTTTTCAATGTTTCATAAAATCAATTATGATTCTAAAATATTTATTATTTTAACAAAATTGTGATTTTAATAAAAATTTAAAATTTTCATATTCAGAAAATTATTTTCATAAAAATGTAATTCCATTTTCTATTATATATTTCAAATTATTTATGGTAAATTGTTTATATTTTTATAAAATAGTTGACTTTTTTTGTGAATATTGAAATATGGTAAATAATGGTATGTAAAATCATAAGTTTAATACACTATTTATTTAGTAATTTTTGTTTCCATCGTTATAATATCATGATATACTTCTCTATTTACTATATTTATTATTTGGAATAAAAAATATTCTAACACGTGAAAAAAACTAATTAATAAAATATTAAAAAAACTCTCTCTTCTACTCTGAATTCCATCCCACACCGCCTCTTCTCCTAACACCTCCAAAGACATATATATATTTTAATTTTTTCTCAATTTAAATTAAAAGCATTTTAATAATGACCAAGACCTTTTGGTCTCACCAAATGGCCAAAACCAAATTCCTTATTGAGGTTCTCAAGGAGAAGAAAATCACAAAGTAAAATACACTTTTGTTTTCTATTAAATTTTATTTCAATTTTTTTCATTTATTATTATATCTCCACTTACCATCATACATGTGAAAATATTTCAACATAATATTACATATACTTGAATTTTAATGTGTTTAGGGTATATCCATAATCAAACCTCTAATCTTGTCCTCTAATTCTATAAATTTAAATGATCATCTGTGATGTATTAATTTTTCATCATTGTAGAGGATGTTTTTTCCAAATCATTTACCACATTAAATGCTGGTCATAAAACCATTAGTATGTATAAATGAGAATTTATAATACATATTACTATTTATATAATTTTTTAACCAATATATTATAATGATATTAAAATTATATAAGACGCGATTGATGTAAAAAAGCTCGAAAATAAATTAAATCATTTTCATTAATGTTATATCTAATGAATCATCCTTACATTAGAAAAAATATATATATGGTATCACTTAAAAATAATTAAATAATATTGATATCTTTTATTTCAACTTATGTTGTTTTTAATCTATTCAACAAGAAAATAAATAATAAACCAACCCTGAAAATAATAGAATAAATTCACATAAAACAACCAAAATTAAAAAAATATTATCAACAAATGTGTGGAATTATGTAATTATAAAATCGTATAATTAAATTTAAATATTAATATAGTGCATTATTAAATTTATATCACTCTCTAAACCATTCTATAGGATTTTTTCACATTTTATGGAATATTATTTACATTATTTAATAGTTATTTTCAAATATTTCTCTCTTTTCATGTTCATTTTAATATTTTAAAATATTTACTTTTCCTAATGGAATTGTGTTTATAAGGAAATTATTCTTGTTTTATTATTATTTTTTGGTTCTTGGTAATTTATTATGATTATGGGTGGTTCAATTATAAACAAAATACATTTGGGTCTATGATATCCCTCCAATGTTTTTGCTATTTTGGTTGTTGTATATATGGTTATTCAAGGAATAAATATGGTATGTGAATTATAATGTATCTATTAGTGTTATATTGTATTTTATTCGCGAGGGTTAAAAATCATATGGATGGAATGGGGGATATAATAAAATGTATGTATGATATGAAAATGACTCACTATGTTACCTAAATTCTTTATTTATTTTTTATAGAAATATCATGTTTTCACAATGTACGTATATAGTACTTCTAAGGGTGAGAAGTAAATCATTCCAAACATGATTTCAAATGATTGTAATTATTCATGGACTAGTGGTTTTTTCCCTTTAATTTAAGTCACCTACTATTATTTTTTTCATATAATGTTTTAAAATTTAATTTCATAGGGTTAAATTTTTTGTAATAAAGAAGTAGAATCCATACTGAATGTTGAGAAGAATTTTCATGAAAATAATTCATGTTTTATTATAAAATATTTATTATATAATAAATTTAATAAGATTTAGTATTATCCAATTTTTATTAATGTCATCTTTTATATATAAATTATGACATAATTGTCTAAAACTATAATAAATATATATTTGATAATGTAATAAGTGTATTGTAGTTGTGTTTACTAGATTATGTAATTTTATGATTATTATTTTATACTCTTAGTTATAGATAAAATGATATAATATATATATGCAATATTTATACCAAAATAATGATTCTATAAAGATAAATTATTGTCTAATTTCCTTCCCACCAATCCAAGGGAAAAAGAAAATGATGTCCAACTCTATATGTGATCTACCTCATCAATGAAGATATCTAATTCATTTTGTAAAAATTAAAAATAGAGATTTTTATAATATTTTTGGAATAAGTATTAAATATAATCCATTATTATAATTTTCTAATTGATGAATATATGACCACAATGCAAGAACCCCAAAAAACCAAATCAAAACATCTATAAGAATAAAATATCTCATACCTAAATATTTAATATTAAAAAACTATGGGTAAATGGATTAAAAAATTATAAATAAATGATATCTATAAATATAGATATAAATATTTATTTTATAAAGATGAATAATATATATATATATATATTATATTAGAGTTTGGAATTCATCTGACAAAGTGTGAATCCATGTTATGGGTTTATTCTAGAATCTCATCATTATCCCTAATAATTTATATTTAAATTTCATTGGGGTAATTACATAGAATATATCTCATAAACCAATTATATTTTATTCCCCACTATTAATTTCTTCTAATTTCTAGTATTCATTCCATTTTATCTCTTTGTGGTAATAACAACCCCAAAACAATGATTATATATAATGACGTCCTTATTTATCCTTTTAGGTTGAGAATATTTATATTCCATATATATACATATCTAATTTATCATATTTTAAATGAATTAATTATTTATTAATATAATATTTAGTAAACATTCACATTCTATTCAATGATTCAAATGGTTTATTTTTCAGTTTTTCAAATGAAGTAGTTTTAATGTTTTATTAATGTGTTAAACTAATTTTTTCAATTTAATAATTTCTGACTTCATTTCCACTCCATAATATTCATCATTCTTAAAAAATAATCCACGAAATTTTTTTAAGGATTTTAAAATAAACTTTCATTCATATTATTTTATTTTTTAGTTCAGTTTCTTTAACAAAAAAGATATTTCATATTATTTTCAAAGAAATCATATAATGTATTTATAAGGTTATATTAAATCTATTTAAAAAACCATTAATGATTTTTGTATTCACTTTGGATATGTTAAAATTAAAATATCCCCATAATTTCACTACATGTATTAATTTTATTTTGTTCTACTTATTGAATGTTAATTTTTCTTCATTTTATACAATAGTCGAAAATTTTTGAGGTTTATTATAAAGGAATGGTCATTATTTAATATATTGATTCTTAAACCCTTTCATATGATAATTTCATTAGACATAATAAGTCACATGGTTATCCCAAAATTAAATTTCCCATCGAGGCATCATTAGGTCTCATAAGACAAGGTAGCTTGTGTATTTGGAATATTCTTTACCAATTTATGAATGATTTATTTTCATATGTGAATGGTGGTAAGATTATGATTTCTAAAATTAGTATTTTATATTTTTGAAATGTTATTTTTTATCTATGGGATTATTTATAATTTATTTTTAGAAATTTATATAATTATATTTCATGATATTAATTGTTTTACAACTTTTATTATTATTTTTCTCTATTATATAATTTGTGCCTTATTATTCCTTAATATATTTCATTTTACACATTCCCTTTCCAAGAATCTACGATCAACCCTTTATTTTTTTCCCTATGAAACACTGAATTAAAATTGAATGGCTTTGATGATATACTCGAAGAAATAATAACATTTTCACTAGAATATATGATTTATATTTTTTTAAAATGAACTTCTAAAATCCTGTACATATATAGTCTCTCAAGACAATGAAAATATTTGATACAATTGTATTTGATCACTTATATCATATTAAAATAGAATATAGAAACCTCATGCTATATGTTACTGTTTTTGGGTTTGTCACTATCCATCAGTATATAGTAAAAGGGGTGTATACCCATATCCCTCTCAATCAAGTCAAGCCTGCTAGTTCACACTGGAAGCATCAAATGTTTATTTCTATATACTGATATTTATAATGGTATCCTATATTAAGACCTCTGTATATGTCTTTTTTTATATATATCTAGATGATGACTAGGGGAAAAGTGTGGGAACAAATTACATCTCCCTCTAAAGAACTGGTCTATATTATAATCCCAATTTAAAACTAACATTAGAACATCTAGGAGGAAATGAATGGATAAGACTAAACTCCAAAATACATCCTATAAATTTTATTATCATATCCTTCATTAAAAAATGATGGATAATATTTATCATATCCCTGGGATTACCAAGATGTTGGACCATAAGCCTACTTTCTTTGATATTAATTTTCATTATCGACATATCCTATATTATACATATGAGATGGATTGTATCCCTCTTCCCCTCTAGGAGGACTATTATCATATTGTTATTAAATCACAAAAGTTTCATCATATATTGAAATCCACTGTGGAGGTATATTGTAATTATAAGGCCCCTGCCTTAACCTTACTTAATCTTGAGTTATTACAAGATAACACATTGAGGATCTTTTCAGGTTTAGAGTTTTAGAGAATTATATCATGAAACTTTCATTACATTCCACATTTAGACAAAGTGGTTACATAAAAGACAGTATTCATTCTTCCCATCAATAGAAACATATTTGAAATAAAACATGGATTCTTTATTGACACATCCTTGACACTATCATCACATCGTGTACCCTTCCCTTGACCTGTGAAAAACATTTCAAAAACATGGGATGAGCATAAAAAGCTCAGTAAGGGATATAAAAATATGGAAAGGAAACATGAGTACATGTATACATAAGAATGAAATCATACTTTACCCATAAAACATAAGCACTTTAACATACCTCATAAAATCATAGTAATCATATGACATAAAGGTAACTTGAGGCATTAATAACATTCTTACGTAGGGATTAACCCTCTTGTTTACATTTGGAATACCCATCACAGTATATTCCCTAAATATCTTCGGAAAAAACCTTAATGTTTCACTCTGTCGCATTACCCAATGCATTGGAGAGCTATATCGGGCTCACCCGACCTTAGTTTATCACGGAACCACCCGTTTTCATAACAATGCCCAAGAACCATAACATAAACGTATCACATAAAACATGCATAAAGTAAACATAACATTTCCAAATTTTAATCACAATATAACATTTTAGGATATTGAAATAATGAATCCATTCAAAAAGAAACCATTTCAAAAACCATTTAAAACATTTAATAATGAGAGTTTTGAATCAAAGTGTCCCATACCACCTTGAAGATTTTAAAATTTTAAACCATTAATATCTATATAAATAAATCCTTAAAACCACTTTTAAAACATGTATATTAATAAGAACAAATAATTAAACCATTTAAAGCGATATTTTGGTTAAAGGGGTTCTACCAAAATTAGAGACACTTGAAAACAATAATTGAGGAATAACATTTAGTCAGAACATTATAATATCATGAGAATAAATGGATTCATGATATAATATTAGAAAGTACAGTATATACACCATATAATAATTAATTGGTGCATAACAACAATGATGTCTCAGAAGAAATGTCAAATGTGATGAATTACCTTATAAAGAAGGAATCCTTAAATTAAGGATAATTCAGTCACAAAATTATGTGTGACAAATATAAATACACCCAATATAAGTGGATATTAAGTGTAAAACAATAAAAGTTCATTCACACATATTCAAAATATGACATATTCAATAACTACATGTTGAACCCAAAGAAATCAGAATTAGGTTAGAAAGTCCCCTTGGTAAAATTCGACAGCCTAACGACATCACATCAAAATTCAGAAAATGAGTTGATGAGAGATAAAAAGGGCATCTCATCACTTGTACATAAAATTTACATCAATCAGGATATAAAATAACATATCCCAACGTAATATTATGTGAATTAAAAGACATAACAAAAGAAGTCCTTTAAAAAGAGGAGGGTGAAAGGTCCCCTTACCGAGTTGGGTAACTTTCAAAACGTACACCCCATGGAAGAAGGGTCATACAATGAAGATGTGAATACCCATAAATGAAATTATACTATAAAAAGTGTATAATATTGGGCAGTACATACACCACTCAAAGGAAATTGTGGCAAATGTAGCATAAATCTCCAGCTAATAAAAGTGAGATGAAAAATCCCTTACGAAAACTCGGTAGCCTAACGACGCCACTTAAAACTTCCAAAATGGATTGATGAGAGAGAATAGGGTCTCTCATCATTTAAACATAAAAATTACAGTAAGATTAATATAAAATAACATCCCAATAGCAAGAAATATGAGCTTTAAAATGAATGACATAAAAAATCGTACTTAAAAAGAAAGAGTGGAGTAGGATCCCTTACCTCGGGTCCGGCATGACTTGATCGTTTTTTAACATCCTGAATAATAAACATGTGTTAATTTCTACTTGCTTAAGAACCTTTTTCATGTTCATTTTCCTTTTATATCAATTATTGACATGTTATAAACATTATGTAATCATTTAAGTTAATAATGTTTGTTTTGTCGATATTTGGTTCTTAAGTCAAAAGTGGACTTCTTACAATTACATGTTGTTCGTGTGGTCAATGGTTCATTATATCCAGAATTATATTCATGATCTGGATATCATATATATCATATATATCCAGCATATACATGTATTTATAATATTACATAATCATTTAGAGGTAAGAAATGAAATGCACTATTCATGGAGACGGTAAGTCGTACGTACGCATGAACGCTACTTTCATTTCTTTGTCATATTAATGGAATTAAAACTAAATGAGAGGTCTGTATATTTTAATTCCAGAATTATATTCATAATTTATATGTAACATACCTTATATATATCCATTATAAATATGTACTTATAATAGTACATTACATTTGGGGATAAGAAATGAAATGCACCGTTCTTGGAGACGGTAAACCGTACGTACGCATTAACGCTACTTTCATTTCTATCTCATAAATTAATGGAATGAAATAATAATTATATAGAGTTATATTACAATTCCAGTATAACATCATATATAATAACTTTAGATCCATCCTTTATACGTCCCACATATGGCATTAACGAATCACATCACTTTAAGGGGTCGGTAGTCCGCACTTCCTTAAATGAAGATATCGCGTTTACCCATAATGGAAACCATAAAGGTACGCCATAAATGAAAAATACAGAAGCTTAAGTAAAACATATACATATTAAATGTCATATAGAAATATAGTGACATCTTAATGGCCACCTTTGAAGGTGTTATATGAGTGTTGAACAATCATCGTTTCGTGAGGCAGAAATTCGCCATCCACGTAAACAGTATGATCATTCACCATTAGATGTAGGTGTGTGTAAGTGTAGCTCAAATACTTATTTAAAAAAAACCCTAGTGTATTTAAGATACTGGAGTTGTTAAAAAATAAATATATAAAAAGAGTTTAGGGGGTTGGAGAGGCAAAATAAAACAAAAGGACTCAAGTGAAGACATTACCTGAAAATTGGGTAACTCCCTTTGGTTAGAGCTCAAAGGCTTCCTTGGGAAGACTTCTTCCCAAATTGAGGCTTCAAGGAGTAAGATAGGGATGTGGAAACGCAAAATGGCCAGAGGTTGGCCGAGCGAAATGCTTTGGGAGTGTGGGTAAGGAGGTATAGTTGGGGGACTTTTATAAGAGGAGAGGAGGGGCACTCTTGTAATGTTACAAAATGTTACTTTATTTTCAAAATATTTTCGGATTTTAAAGGTCCCAAATTGATTTATTTCGAGGCTAAGGTGATAATGGTTCTAAATCCACTCATACAATAGGTTTTGGACATGTTTAGGTCTTATATATTACATTATCCTTCCATTTTATATAAATCGTTAAATAATGAGGTCATCGCTACATGATCATGATGTCATAAATAATTTAATTTATTTAATCTCTAAATTTTTTTAAAAACTGCTATGATGTAGTAAATCTTTGTATCTTTTCAATTACTATTTATAGTAAAAAATATGACTTGTATAACCCCATTTGAAAATTGTTTTAGTAAAACATTTCTTGTTTGTGTCATTTTTACTTTAACATTAAATAAAAAGATATTTATGTCATTTCCCAACCAAAGTGGCTCCATGGGGTCCCCAAGTTGACCCATGGATTTTCTTGGTCGGAAATGACACATCCAATGAGGGTAGGACATGTGTATAGTTCATTTCATCTTACTAAAACATTATTATTACCATAAACTACACTAATTATCTCTAATCGCGATTAAAAACTTAATAAGTTACTATTCACCATAAATTATTTTTATCCCATTGAACCACATTTCACTTCTTAATGAAAACCATGTATTTCGGATTTTTTAAATTCAAAACACAAATATGGAAAAATTTCATTTAAATGGAAAAATCAGTTTTTATAAGTACCACTTAGTGGTTTCACTATTCATCAAAAACTTATGTTTTTCAGAAAAATCCCAAAACTTCACCCTAAGATATATTTGATATTCCGAATTCAAAAATGAATTCTATTTTACAAAATTCAAAACATATAAGTCACATTAATTAATTTAATAATTAATTCCCTCTTTCAGAGCAATTAGCGTGTTTTTATGAAACAATAAGTATCAAATGATTGACACCAGTTTATGTCCGATTTCAAAGTGAAATTAATTCCATCGACCAATATTGAATTTAATGGTAAAAATATATTATAATTTCAATTTAAAACCAATTAAAAATATAATATAATCATATAAATAAATTAGATTAAAAAGATGTTTTGAATTAAAATACATCATTTTACACTATTCATTAAAAAATGAACTTTATCGGAAAGATACCAAAAATTTACACAAAGTAAATTTTGATGTCCCAATTCTTAAGAAGAGTTTTATTTGGTCCAATATAATGTATAAGAGTGAACAAAACTATATTTAATGACGGTTCTCCATCAAAAGGCGATAAGTGAACCTTTAGTGAAAATTAGGGAATATACGCCTAAAATTGAATTCTTTTCGTATTTTAAGCCTTTATCTTTTATTGGATAAATGTAAAAACATTTAAAAACATATATAATAATATATTAGTTATTTATATCCATTACCTCCCAAACAACAGCTACATGTTAACTACCACTTAAAATAATATCATTTTATTATTAGAGTGCAATGTAAGATTCCCAAGAAACTCGTTGTTGCGTGTTGGGTACGCCATCGAGCATAGCGTCCCCTTTAAATTCATAGTAATATTTTATTCAAAAATATGGATAAATATGAAAATGTCATATTATTTATTTATCCGGGGTGTTACAACCTTCCCCCCTTTGGGGAATAGCGTCCTCACAATTTTTAAAATTGATCTTGGAAACATCATTGAAATTCCCACATCGAAGCAAGAGTTAGTAAAACAATCACTTTAAAATAAAGGAAGATAAATACAGAGGTCACCCAAGTTATCCCATACTAGGATTCCATGTAGAAAAATATGGACTTGGAAGAAAAAGCAAAGGGTCATGTTCTTGAGGGAGAGTGATAGTAAACATGTCTAGGATAAAGTTAACCATAAGAAAATCACAAACTTGTGATGGGTTAAACAGTATTCGATTCGCCAGTAGGAAAAGTTAATAGACAACATTTTTGTTTTATTTTACTTTTCATTGAGGAATTTATTTATAAGGAAACATAATCACTTATCATGTTGACTTTCATCTTTTACTAGATTTCTTTAATCAAACTCATATTTTTTTCCAAAAGACGAGTATTTAGGAAGACTTGTTCACATTAAGAGTACTATAATTAACTTATAGAGAATCACCTAATCCACAAAAAGAGAACTATATACTTCCCATGTCTTTAGACTTTAACAAAAACCAAAACCAAGAACGTTAGTACAAGATCAGATAATCTAGAAAAGGATAACCCTTTATAAAAAGAAAATATATTCTTAATCTCCAAAATTTTCCCAACAAAACCCAAAGTTCAACGAGGACCATTCTATAATTAATTTTTCCATAAAATTCTTCAAAGTAAACCAAACTAAGATTGAAAACCAAATATTTGAAAGATTTAGTCACATAGTATTCCAAGTTAAATCGTAACATTTATCTCCAAACAACATCAGTTGCTCCTAAAGTCTCGTATTGAAAAGTAATTAACCTAATTACAAAATCCTCCACGATAGGTTAATAATTTTCATAAATAACCCAAAATCAACTTACTATTAATTCATAAAATCATATAACTAGAATGAATCAGTCAAACTAACCAGGGACTTCACGTAGTCCAGTGGTAGGCGATAAATACCAGTCGCACTTTGGTTGTGGGTTCGATTCCCGTAGCTTTGTCCGACGCGACGGGTTGTCACACGGTCTGTGTGTTGTCCTTTTTCCAAAACTATATAATTCTTAAAACATCCCCCAAAATGAGATAAAATCCTCAAAAATGATCATAACATATTTTAACCTCAATTTTATCTCATTCCTTTCATTTTCCATCATATCATAGAGTAACCCATAATTACATAAAAAGTAAGGATCATATAAACCATAATGGTTACCTTAATAATTATTACCTAAATTTCCACATCGAGTAGGCCATCTCATACATGATGCATTAGAGAACTCACCAAGGTTGGAGTAGTTGATCATGACTCCTTGATATTTGGTTTAGAACAACCATGATATTCCTCATTGAATCCCTCATCTCATCCAGTCTCTTAATCAGAGAACCACCACAGTTTCCTTCAAACCCATTGCCACTTTGGTGCCTGCTAGATCCAGCTATTTACTAAAACCAAAAAGGTCAGTGTGAGTATATCAACATATCCATCATATACTAATGAGGAAGATAAACACCAAGATATACTTACTCATTCACTTTATCTAAAACTAGGACTCTTTCTGAAATCCTATCCATTATGGTAATGTCACTTCTGCTTAGGGAATACCCTAACCTCTAAAGTTATCTAAACCGACCTTTGATACCAACTATAAGGCCCCAGACTTAACCTTAATTAATCTTTAGTTATTACAAGATTACACATTGAGGATATTTTTAGGTTTAGAGTCTTAGAGAATTAGATCATGAAACTTGCATTACATTCCACATTTAGACATAGTGGTTACATAAAAGACAGTATTCATTCTTCCCATCAACGGAAACATATTTGAAATAAAACATGGATTCTTTCTTGACACATCCTTGAAACTATCATCACATCATGTACTCTTCCCTTGACCTGTGAAAAACATTTCAAAAACTTGGGATGAGCATAAAAAGCTCAGTAAGGGATATAAAAATATGGAAAGGAAACATGAGTACATGTATCCATAAGAATGAAATCATATTATACCCATAAAACTTAAGAACTTTAACATACCTCATAAAATCATAGAAATCATATGAAATAAAGGTAACTTGAGGCATTCATAACATTCTTACGTAGGTAGTAACCCTCTTGGTTGCGTTTGAAATACCCATCACAGTATATTCCCGAAATCTCTTCAGAGAAGCCTTAACGTTTCACTCCTTCACGTTACCCAATGCATTTGAAAGCTATATCGGGCTCACCCGCCCATAGTTTATCACGGAACCACCCGTTTTCATAACAATGGCCAAGAACCAAAACATAAACATATCACATAAAACATACATAATGTAAACATAACATTTCCAAATTTCAATCACAATATAACATTTTTAAGATATTTAAATAATGAATCCATTAAAAAAGAAACCATTTCCAAACCCATTTAAAACATTTAATAAAGATATTTTTGAATCAAAGTGTCCCATACCACCATGAAGCTTTTAAAATTATAAACCATTAATACCCATATAAATAAATCCTTAAAAACACTTTGAAAACATGGATATTAATAAGAACAAATAATTAAACCATTTAAAGAGATATTTTGGTTAAAGGGGTTCTACAAAAATTAGAGACACTTGAATACAATAATTGAGGAATAACATTTAGTCAGAACTTTATAATATCATGATAATAAATGGATTCATTATATAACATTCCAAAGGACAGTATATACACCATATAAGTGGGAATTGGTGCATAACCACAATGAAGTCTCAGTAGAAATGTCAAATGTGATGAATTCCCTTATAAAGAAGGTATCCTTAAATTAAGGATAATTCAATCTCAAAATTATGTGTGACAAATATAAATACACCCAATATAAGGGGATATTAAGTGTAAAACCAATAAAATTACATTCACACATATTCAAAAGATTACATATTCAATAACTACATGGTGAACCCAAAGAAATCGAAATTGGGTTAAAATGTTCCCTTGGTAAAATTCGACAGCCTAACGACATCACATCAAAATTCAGAAAATGAGTTGATGAGAGATAAAAAGGGCATCTCATCAATTGTACATAAAATTTACATCAACCAGGATATACAAGAACATATCCCAATGTAATATTATGTGAATTAAAAGACATAACAAAAGAATTCCTTTAAAAAGAGGAGGGTAAAAGGTCCCCTTACAGAGTTGGGTTACTTTCGAAACGTACACCCCATGGAAGAAGGGTCATACAATGAAGATGTGAAAACCCATAAATGAAATTATACCATAAAAAGTGTATAATATTGGTCATTACATACACCAATCAAAGGAAATTTTGGCAAATGTAGCATAAATCTCACGGGAATAAAAGGGAGATGAAAAATCCCTTACGAAAACTCGCCAGCCTAACAGCGCCACTTAAAACATCCAAAATGGATTGATGAGAGAGAATATGGTCTCTCATCATTTGACCATAAAAATTACAGTAAGAGTAATATAAAAGAACATCCCAATAACACGAAATATGAGCTTTAAAAGGAATTAAATAAAAGATCGTACTTAAAAAGAAAGAGAGAAGTAGGATCCCTTACCTCGGGTCCGACTTGACTCGATCGTTCTTTAACGTCCTGAATAATAAACATGAGTTAATTTATACTTTCTTAAGAACCTTTTTCAAGTTCATTATTCCATTTATATCAATTATTTACATGTTATAAACATTATTTAATCATTTAAGTTAATAATGTTTGTTTTGTCGATATTTGGTTCTTAAGTCAAAAGTGGACTTCTTACAATTACATGTTGTTCATGTGGTCAATGGTTCATTATATCCGGAATGATATTCATGATCTGGATATCATATATTTCATATATATCCAGAATATACATGTATTTATAATATTACATAATCATTTAGAGATAAGAAATGAAATGCACCATTCATGGAGACGGTAAGCCGTACGTACGCATGAATGCTACTTTCATTTCTTTGTCATATTAATGGAATTAAAACTAAATGAGAGTTATGTATATTTTAATTCCAGAATTATATTCATCATTTATATGTAACATAACTTATATATATCCATTATAAATATGTACTTATAATAGTACATTATATTTGGGGATAAGAAATGAAATGCACCGTTCATGGAGACGGTAAGCCGTACGTACGCATGAACGGTACTTTCATTTCTATCTCATACATTAATGGAAAGAAATAATAATGATACAGAGGTATATTATAATTCAATTATAACATCATATATAATAACTTTAAATCCATCCTTTATACGTCCCACATATGGCATTAACGAATCACATCACTTTAAGGGGGCGGTAGTCCACACTTCCTTAAATGAAGATATCACGTTTACCTATAATGGAAACCATAAAGGTATGACATAAATGAAAAATAAAGAAGCTTAAGTAAATCATAAACATATGAAATATAATATATAAATATAGTGTCATCTTAATGGCCACCTTTGAATGTGTTATATGAGTGTTGAACAATCATCGTTTCGTGAGGCAGAAATTCTCCATCCACGGAAACAGTATGTTCTTTAACCATTAGATGTAGGTTTGTGTAAGTGTAGCTCGAATCCTTCTTATAACAAAATCCTAGTATATTGAAGATACTGGAGTTTTTACAAAATAAATGAAGAAAAAGAATTTAGGGGGTTGGAGAGGCAAAATAAAACAAAAGGACTCAAGTGAAGACATTACCTTAAAATTGGGTAACTCCCTTTGGTTTGAGCTCAAAGGATTCATTGGGAAGACTTCTTCCCATATTGAGGCTTCAAATAGTAAGAGAGGGAAGTGGAGAGACAAAATGGGCAGAGTTTGGCCGAGCCAAAGGCTTTGGGAGTGTCGGTAAGGAGGTAGAGGTGGGGGCCTTTTATAAGAGGAGAGGAGGGGCACTCTTGTAATGTTACAAAATGTTACTTTATTTTCAAAAGAGTTTCGGATTTTAAAGGTCCCACATTGATTTATTTCTAGGATAAGGTGATAAGGGTTCTAAATCCACTCATCCAATATGTTTTTGATATGTTTAGGTCTTAGATATTACATTATCTTTCCATTTTATATAAATCGTTAAATAATGAGGTCATCGCTGCATCATCATGATGTCATAAATAATTTAATTTATTTAATATTTAAAAATTAAAAAAATACTATGATGTAGGAAATATTTTTAGATTTCCAATGACTATTTATAGTAAAAAATATGACTTGTATAACCCCATGTAATTTTTTTTAATAAAACATCTCATGTTTGTGTCATTTTTACTTTAACATTAAATAAAAAGATATTTATGTCATTTCCAAACCAATGTGGCTCCATGGGGTCCCCAAGTTGACCCATGGATTGTCTTGGTCGGAAATGACACATACAATGAAGGTAGGAAATGTGTATAGGTCATTTCATTTTATTAAAACATTATTCTTACTATAAACTACACTAATTATCTCTAATCGCGATTAAAAACATAATAAGTTACTATTCAACAAAAATTATTTTAATCCCATTGAACCACATTTCACTTCTTAATGACATCCATGTATGTCAGATTTTTTAAATTCAAAACACAAATATGGCAAAATTTCATTTAAACGGAAAAATCAATGTTTACAAGTACCACATAGTGGTTTCACTATTCATCAAAAATTGAAGTTTTTTAGAAAAATCCCAAAAAATCACCCTAAGCTATATATGATATTACAAATTCAAAAATTAAGTCTATTTTACAAAATTCAAAACATATAAGTCACCTTAATTAATTTAATAATTAATTCCCGCTGTCAGAGCAAAAAGCTTGTTTTTATGAAACAATAAGTATCAAAATATTGACACTAGTTTAAGTATGATTTCAAAGTGAAATTAATTCCAACGACCACTATTGAATTTAATGGTAAAAATATATTATAATTTCACTTTAAAACCAATTAAAAGTATAATCTAATCATATAAATAAATTATATTAAAAAGATGTTTTGAATTAAAATACAACATTTTACTCTATTCATTAATAAAATGAACTTTATCGGAAAGATACCAAAAATTTACACAAAGTAAATTTTGATGTCCCAATTCATAAGAAGAGTTTTATTTGGTCCTATAGAATGTATAAGTGTGAACAAAACTATATTTAATGAAGGTTCGCCATCAAAAGGCGATAAGTGAACCTTTAGTGAAAACTAGGGAATATACGCCTAAAATTGAATTATTTCCATATTTTAAGACTTTATCATTTATTGGATAAATGTAAAAACATTTATAAACATATATAATCATATTTTAGTTATTTATATCCATTCCCTCCAAAAAAATGGCTACATGTTAAATACCATTTAAAATAATATCATTTTATTATTAGATTGCAACGTAAGATTCCCAAGAAACTCGTTGTTGCGTGTTGGGTACGCCATCGAGCATAGAGTCCCCATTAAATTCATATTAATATTTTATTCATAAATATGGATAAATATTAAAATTTCATATTCTTTATTTACCTGGGGTGTTACATCCTTCCCCCCATTTGGGAATTGCGTCCTCGCAATTTTTAAAATTGAGCTTGGAAACATCCTTGAAAGTCCCACATCGGAGAAAGAGTCGGTAAAACAATCACTTTAAAATAAAGGAAGATATGTACAGAGGTCACCCGAGTTAACCCATACTAGGATTCCATGTAGAAAAACATGTACATGGAAGAAAATCAAAAGGGTCATGTTCTTGAGGGAGAGTGATAGTAAACATGTCTAGGAGAAAGTTAACCATAAGAAAATCACAAACTTGTGATGGGTTAAACAGTATTCGATTCCCCAGTAGGAAAAGTTAGTAGACAAAATTTTTGTTTTAAGTTACTTTTTATTGTGTAATTTATTCATAAGGAAACATAATCACTTATCATGTTGACTTTCAACTTTTACAAGATTTCTTTAATCAAACTCATAATTTTTTCCAAAAGACGGGTATTTAGGAAGACTTCTTCACATTAAGAGTACTATAATAAACTTCTAGAGAATCACCTAATCCACAAAAAAGAGAACTATATACTTCCCATGTCTTCAGACTTTAACCAAAACCAAAACCAAAAAGGTTAGTACAAGATCAGATAATTCAGAAAAGCATAACCCTTTATAAAAAGAAAATCTATTCTTAATCTCCAAAATTTGTCCAACAAAACCCAAAGTAAAATGAGGACCATTCTATAATTAATTTTCCCATAAAATTCTTCAAAGTAAACAAAACTATGATTGAAACCCAAATATTTGAAGGATTTAGTCACATAGACTTCTAAGTTAAATCGTAACATTTATCTCCAAACAACATCAGTTGCTCCTAAAGTCTCGTATTGAAATGTAATTAACCTAATTACAAAATCTTCCATGTTAGTTTAATCATTTTCATAAATAACCCAAAATCAACTTACTCTTAATTCATAAAATCATATAAATATAAAGAATCGGTCAAAATAACCAGGGACTTCACGTAGTCCAGTGGTAGGCGATAAATACCAGTCGCACATTGGTTGTGGGTTCGATTCCCGCAGCTTTGTCCGACGCGACAGGTTGTCACACGGTCTGCGTGTTTTCCTTTTTCCAAAACTATATAATTCGTAAAACATCCCCCAAAACGAGGTAAAATCTTAAAAAATGATCATAACATATTTTAACCTCAAGATTATCTCATTCCATTCATTTTCCATCATATCATAGAGTAACCCATAATTACCTAAAAAGTAAGGATCATATAAACCCTAATGGTTACCTTAATAATTATTACCTGAATTTCCACATAGAGCTGGCCATCTCGTACATGATGCCTTAGAGAACTCACCAAGGTTGAAGTAGTTGATCATGAATCCTTGATAGTTGGTTTAGAACAACCATGAGATTCCTCATTGAATCCCCCATCTCATCCAGTCTCTTAATCAGAGAACCACCACAGTTTCCATAAAACCCTATTTTCACTTTGGTGCCTGCTAGATCCAGCTATTTACTAAACCCAAAAAGGTCACTGTGAGTGTATCAACATAACCATCATATACTAATGTGGAAGATAAACACCAAGATATACTTACTCATTCACTTGATCTAAAACTAGGACTCTTTCTGAAATCATATCCATTATGGTAATTTCACTTGTGCTTAGAGAATACCCTAACCTCTAAAGTTATATAAACCGACCTTTGATACCAACTATAAGGCCCCAACCTTAACCCTACTTAATCTTGAGTTATTACAAGATTACACATTGAGGATCTTTTCAGGTTTAGAGTCTTAGAGAATTAGATCATGAAACATGAATTACATTCCACATTTAGACATAGTGGTTACATAAAAGAGAGTATTCATTCTTCCCATAAATGGAAACAAATTTGAAATAAAACATGGATTCTTTCTTGACACATCCTTGACACTATCATCACATCATGTACCCTTCCCTTGACCTGTGAAAAACATTTCAAAAACTTGGGATGAGCATAAAAATCTCAATAATGGATATAAAAATATGGAAAGGAAACATGAGTACATGTATACATAAGAATGAAATCATACTTTACCCATAAAACATAAGAACTTTAATATACCTCATAAAATCATAGAAATCATATGAAATAAAGGTAACTTTAGGCATTCATAACATTCTTACGTAGGGAGTAACCCTCTTGGTTACGTTTGGAATACCCATCACAGTATATTCCCTAAATATCTTTGGAGAAACCTTAACGTTTCACTCCTTCGCGTTACCCAATGCAATGGAGAGCTATATTGGGCTCACCCGCCCTTAGTTTATCACGGAACCACCCGTTTTCATAACAATTCCCAAGAACCATAACATAAACGCATCACATAAAACATGCATAATGTAAACATAACATTTCCAAATTTCAATCACGATATATCATTTTAGGATATTGAAATAATGAATCCATTAAAAAAGAAACAATTTCCAAAACCATTTAAAACATTTAATAAAGCGAATTTTGAATCAAAGTGTCCCATACCACCTTGAAGCTTTTAAAATTTTAAACCATTAATATCCATATAAATAAATCCTTAAAACCACTTTGAAAACATGGATATTAGTAAGAACAAATAATTAAACCATTTAAAGCGATATTTTGGTTAAAGGGGTTCTACCAAAATTAGAGACACTTGAAATCAATAATTGAGGAATAAAATTTAGTCAGAACTTTATAAAATCATGAGAATAAATGAATTCATGATATAATATTCCAAAGGACAGTATATACACCATATAAGAGGGAATTGGTGCATAACAAAATGAAGTCTCAGTAGAAATTTCAAATGTGATGAATTCCCTTATAAAGAAGGTATCTTTAAATTAAGGATAATTCAATCTCAAAATTATGTGTGAAAAATATAAATACACCCAATATAAGGGGATATTAAGTGTAAAACAATAAAAGTTCATTCACACATATTCAAAAGATGACATATTCATTAACTACATGATGAACCCAAAGAAATCGAAATTGGGTTAAAAAGTTCCCTTGGTAAAATTCGACAGCCTAACAGCATCACTTCAAAATTCAGAAAATGAGTTGATGAGAGATAAAAAGGGCATCTCATCACTTGGACATAAAATTTACATCAACCAGGATGTAAAAGAACATATCCCAACGTAATATTATCTGAATTAAAAGACATAACAAAAGAAGTCCTTTAAAAAGAGGAGGGTGAATGGTCCCCTTACCGAGTTGGGTAACTTTTGAAAGGTACACCCCATGGAAGAAGGGTCATACAATGAAGATGTGAATAACCATAAATGAAATTATACTATAAAAAGTGTAAAATATTGGGCAGTACATACACCACTCAAAGTAAATTGTGGCAAATGTAGCATAAATCTCACAGGAATAAAAGTGAGATGAAAAATCCTTTACGAAAACTCGGCAGCCTAACGACGCCACTTAAAACTTCCAAAATGGATTGATGAGAGAGAATAGGGTCTCTCATCATTTGAACATAAAAATTACAGTAAGAGTAATATAAAAGAAAATCCCAATAACAAGAAAGATGAGCTATAAAAGGAATGACATAAAAGATCGTACTTAAAAAGAAAGAGAGGAGTAGGATCCCTTACCTTGGGTCCGACTTGACTTGATCGTTCTTTAACATCCTGAATAATAAACTTGAGTTAATTTCTACTTTCTTAAGAACCTTTTTCAATTTCATTATTCCTTTTATATCAATTATTGACATGTTATAAACATTATGTAATCATTTAAGTTAATAATGTTTGTTTTATCGATATTTGGTTCTTAAGTCAAAAGTGGACTTCTTACAACTACATGTTGTTCGTGTAGTCAATTGTTCATTATATCCAGAATGATATTCATGATTTGGATATCATATATATCATATATATCCAGCATATACATGTATTTATAATATTACATAATCATTTAGAGGTAAGAAATGAAATGCACCGTTCATGGAGACGGTAAGCCGTACGTACGCATGAACGCTACTTTCATTTCTTTGTCATATTAATGGAATTAAAACTAAATGAAAGGTATGTATATTTTAATTACAGAATTATATTCATCATTTATATGTAAAATACATTATATATATCCATTATAAATATGTACTTATAATAGTACATTAAATTTGGGGATAAGAAATGAAATGCACCGTTCATGGAGACGGTAAGCCGTACGTACACATGAACGCTACTTTAATTTCTATCTCATACATTAATGGAAAGAAATAATAATGATATAGAGATATATTATAATTTCATTATAACATCATATATAATAACTTTAAATCCATCCTTTATACGTCCCACATATGGCATTAACGAATCACATCACTTTAAGGGGGCGGTAGTCCGCACTTCCTTAAATGAAGATATCGCGTTTACCCATAATGGAAACCATAAAGGTACACCATAAATGAGAAATAAAGAAGCTTAAGTAAAACATAAACATATTAAATGTCATATATAAATATAGTGACATCTTAATGGCCACCTTTGAAGGTGTTATATGACTGTTCAACAATCATCTTTTCGTGAGGCAGAAATTCGCCATCCACAGAAACCGTATGTTCATTAACCATTAGATGTAGGTGTGTGTAAGTGTAGCTCAAATAATTCTTATAAAAACATCCTAGTATATTGAAGATACTGGATTTGTTACAAAAGAAATGAATAAAAAGAGTTTAGGGGGTTGGAGAGGCAAAATAAAACAAAAGGACTCTAGTGAAGACATTACTTAAAATCGGGTAACTCCCTTTGGTTTGAGATCAAAGGCTTCCTTGGGAAGGCTTCTTCCCAAATTGAGGCTTCAAGGAGTAAGATAGGGAAGTGGAGAGACAAAATGGGCAGAGTTTGGCCGAGAAAAAGGCTTTGGGAGTGTGGGTAAAGAGGTAGAGGTGGGGGCCTTTTATAAGAGGAGAGGAGGGGCACTCTTGTAATGTTACAAAATGTTACTTTATTTTCAAAAGATTTTCGGATTTTAAAGGTCCCAAATTGATGTATTGAGAGGATAAGGTGATAAGGGTTCTAAATACACTCATCCAAATGGTTTTGGACATGTTTAGGTCTTAGATATTACATTATCTTTCCATTTTATATAAATCGTTAAATAATGAGGTCATCGCTGCATCATCATGATGTCATAAATAATTTAATTAATTTAATCTCTAAAAATTACAAAAAAACTATGATGTATGAAATATTTTTAGCTTTCCAATTACTATTTATAGTAAAAAATATGACTTGTATAACCCCATGTAAATTTTTTTTAGTAAAACAGCTCATGTTTGTGTCATTTTTACTTTGAAATTAAATAAAAAGATATTTATGTCATTTCCCAACCAAAGTGGCTCCATGGGGTCCCCAAGATGACCCATAGATTGTCTTGGTCGGACATGACACATCAAATTAGGGTAGGACATGTTTATAGGTCATTTCATTTTATTGAAACATTATTCTTACCATAAACTACATTAATTACCTCTAATCGCAATTAAAAACTTAATAAGTTACTATTCACCAAAATTTATTTTTATCCCATTGAACCACATTTCACTTATTAAAGACAAAAATGCATGTCAGAATTTTGAAATTCAAAACACAATGATGGAAAAAATTCATTTAAACGGAGAAATCAGTTTTTATAAGTACCACTTAGTGGTTTCACTATTCATCAAAAATTGAAGTTTTTCAGAAAAATCCAAAAAATTCACCCTAAGCTATATTTGATATTCCAAATTCAAAAATGAATTCTATTTTAAAAAATTAAATAAATATAAGTCACATTAATTAATTTAATAATTAATTCCCGTTGTCAGAGAAAATAGCGTGTTTTTATGAAACAATAAGTATCAAAAGATTGACACTAGTTTAAGTCGGATTTCAAAGTGAAATTAATTCCAAAGACCACTATTGAATTTAATGGTAAAAATATATTCTAATTTCACATTAAAACCAATTCAAAAGATAATCTAATCATATAAATAAATTAGATTAAAAAGAAGTTTTGAATTAAAATACAACATTTTACACTATTCATTGAAAAATGAACTTTATCGGAATGATACCAAAAATTTACACAAAGTAAATTTTGATGTCCCAATTCTTAATAAGAGTTTTATTTGGTCCAATAGAATGTATAAGAGTGAAAAAAACTATATTTAATGACGTTTCGCCATCAAGAGTCGATAAGTGAAACTTTAGTGAAAACTAGGGCATATACGCTTAAAATTGAATTCTTTCCGTATTTTAAGCCTTTATCTTTTATTGGATAAATGTAAAAACATTTAAAAACATATATAATCATATTTTAGTTACTTATATCCATTCCCTCCAAAACAACGGCTACATGTTAACTACCATTTAAAATAATATCATTTTATTATTAGAGTGCAACGTAAGATTCCCAAGAAACTCGTTGTTGCGTGTTGGGTATGCCATCGAGCATAGCGTCCCCTTTAAAGTCGTATTAATATTTTATTCACAAATATGGATAAATATGAAAATGTCATATTCTTTATTTACCTGGGGTGTTACATCCTTCCCCCCTTTTGAGAATTGCGTCCCCGTAATTTTCAAAATTGAGCTTGGAAACATCCGTGAATGTCCCACATCGGAGCAAGAGTCGGAAAAACCATCACTTTAAAATAAAGGAAGATAAGTACAGAGGTCCCCCGAGTTAACCCATACTAGGATTCCATGTAGAAAAACATATACATGGAAGAAAAAGCAAAGGGTCATGTTCTTGAGGGAGGGTGATAGTAAACATGTCTAGGAGAAAGTTAACCATAAGAAAATCACAAACTTGTGATGGGTTAAACAGTATTCGATTCCCCAGTAGGAAAAGTTAATAGACAACATTTTTTTAAGTTAATTTTTATTGAGGAATTTATTCATAAGGAAACATAATTACTTATCTTGTTGACTTTCAACTTTTACTAGATTCCTTAATCAAACTCATATTTTTTCCAAAAGACAAGTATTTTGGAAGACTTGTTCACATTAAGAGTACTATAATCAACTTCTAGAGAATCACCTAATCCACAAAAAGAGAACTATATACTTCCCATGTCTTTAGACTTTAACCAAAACCAAAACCAAAAAGGTTAGTACAAGATTAGATATTCTAGAAATGGATAATCCTTTATAAAAAGAAAATCTATTTTTAATCTCCAAAATTTGTCTAACAAAACCCAAAGTTCAACGAGGACCATTCTATAATTAATTTGTCCATAAAATTATTCAATGTAAACCAAACTAAGATTGAAACCCAAATATTTTAAGGATTTAGTCACATAGTCTTCCAAGATAAATCGTAACATTTATCTCCAAACAACATCTGTTTCTCCTAAAGTCTCGTATTGAAAAGTAATTAACCTAATTACAAATCCTCCATGATAGTTTAATCATTTTCATAAATAACCCAAAATCAACTATCTCTTAATTCATAAATTCATATAACTAGAAATAATCAGTCAAACTAACCAGGGACTTCACGTGGTCTAGTGGTAGGCGATAAATACCCGTCGCACTTTGGTTGTGGGTTCGATTCCCACAGCTTTGTCCGACGCGACGGGTTGTCACACGGTCTGCATGTTGTCCTTTTTCCAAAACTATATAATTCTTAAAACATCCCCCAAAATGAGATAAAATCTTCAAAAATGATCATATCAGATTTTATCCTCATGTTTATCTAATTCCTTTCATTTTCCATCATATCATAGAGTAACCTATAATTACCTAAAAAGTAAGGATCATATAAACCCTAATGGTTACCATAATAATTATTTCCTGAATTTCCACATCGAGTTGGCCATCTCGTACATGATGCATTAGAGAACTCACCAAGGTTGAAGTGGTTGATCAAGACTACTTGATAGTTGGTTTAGAACAACCATGAGATTCCTCATTGAATCCCCCATCTCATCCAGTCTCTTAATCAGAGAACCACCACAATTTCATTCAATCCCATTGTAACTTTGGTTCCTGCTAGATCCAGCCATTTACTAAAACCAAAAATGTCAGTGTGAGTATATCAACATAACCATAATATACTAATGAGGAAGATAAACACCAAGATATACTTACTCATTCACTTTATCTAAATCAAGGACTCTTTCTGAAATCCTATCCATAATGGTAATGTCACTTGTGCTTAGAGAATACCCTAACCTCTAAAGTTATCTAAACCGACCTTTGATACCAACTATAAGGCCCCAGCCTTAACCTTACTTAATCTTTAGTTGTTACAAGATTACACATTGAGGATCTTTACAGTTTTAGAGTCTTAGAGAATTAGATCATGAAACATGAATTACATTCCAAATTTAGACATAGTGGTTACATAAAAGACAGTATTCATTCTTCCCATCAACGAAAACATATTTGAAATAAAACATTTATTCTTTCTTGCCACATCCTTGACACTATCATCACATCATGTACCCTTCCCTTGACCTGTGAAAAACATTTCAAAAACATGGGATGATTATAAAAATATTAGTAAGGGATATAAAAATATGGAAAGGAAACATGAGTATATGTATACATAAGAATGAAATCATACTTTACCCATAAAACATAATCACTTTAACATACCTCATAAAATCATAGAAATCATATGACATAAAGGTAACTTAAGGCATTCATGACATTCTTACGTAGGGTGTAACCCTCTTGGTTACATTTGGAATACTCATCACAGTATATTCCCTAAATCTCTTCGGAGATACCTTAACGTTTCACTCCTTCGCGTTACCCAATGCATTGGAGAGCTATATCGGCGTCACCCGCCCTTAGTTTATCACGGAACCACCCGTTTTCATAACAATTCCCAAGAACCATAACATAAACGTATCACATAAAACATGCATAATGTAAACATAACATTTCCAAATTTCAATCACAATATAACATTTTAGGATATTGAAATAATGAGTCCATTAAAAAAAACCATTTCCAAAACCATTTAAAACATTTAATAAAGAGATTTTTGAATCAAAGTGTCCCATACCACCTTGAAGCTTTTAAAATTTTAAACTATTAATATCCATATAAAAAAATCCTTAAAACCACTTTGAAAACATGGATATTAATAAGAACAAATAATTAAACCATTTAAAGCGATATTTTTGTTAAAGGGGTTCTACCAAAATTGGAGACACTTGAATACAATAATTGAGGAATAACATTTAGTCATAACTTTATAATATCATGAGAATAAATGGATTCATGATATAATATTCAAAAGGACAGTATATACACCATATAAGAGTGAATTGGTGCATAACAACAATGAAGTCTCAGTAGAAATGTCAAATGTGATGAATTCCCTTATAAAGAAGGTATACTTAAATTAAGGATAATTCAATATCAAAATTATGTGTGACAAATATAAATACACCCAATATAAGTGGATATTAAGTGTAAAACAATAAAATTTCATTCACACATATTCAAAAGATGACATATTCAATAACTACATGTTGAACCCAAAGAAATCGAAATTGGGTTAAAAAGTTCCCTTGGTAAAATTCGACAGCCAAATTGCATCACTTCAAAATTCAGAAAATGAGTTGATGAGAGATAAGAAGGGCATCTCATCACTTAGAAATAAAATTTAAATCATCCAGGATATAAAATAATATATCCCAACGTAATATTATGTGAATTAAAAGACATAACAAAAGAAGTCCTTTAAAAAGAGGAGGGTGAAAGGTCCCCTTACCGAGTTGGGTAACTTTCGAAACGTACACCCCATGGAAGATGGTTCATACAATGAAGATGTGAATACACATAAATTAAATTATACTATAAAAAGTGTATAATATTGGGCAGTACATACACCACTCAAAGGATATTGTGGCAAATGTAGCATAAATCTCACGAGAATAAAAGTGAGATGAAAAATCCCTTACGAAAACTAGGCAGCCTAACGACGCCACTTAAAAAATCCAAAATGGATTGTTGAGATAGAATAGGGTCTCTCATAATTTGAATAGAAAAATTACAGTAAGATTAATATAAATGAACATCCCAAAAACATGAAATATGAGCTTCAAAAGGAATGACATAAAAGATCGTACTTAAAAAGAAAGAGAGGAGTAGGACCCCTTACCTCGGGTCCGACTTGACTCGATCGTTCTTTAACGTCCTGAATAATAAACTTGAGTTAATTTATACTTGCTTAAGAACCTTTTTCAAATTCATTATTCCGTTTATATCAATTATTGACATGTTATAAACATTATGTAATCATTTAAGTTAATAATGTTTGTTTTGTCAAAATTTGGTTCTTAAGTCAAAAGTGGACTTTTTACAATTACATGTGGTTCGTGTGGTCAATGGTTCATTATATCTAGAATGATATTCATGATTTGGATATCATATATATCATATATATCCAGAATATACATGTATTTATAATATTACATAATCATTTAGAGGTAAGAAATGAAATGCACCGTTCATGGAGATGGTAAGTCGTACGTACGCATGAACGCTACTTTCATTTCATTCTCATATTAATGGAATTAAAAATAAATGAGAGGTATGTATATTTTAATACCAAAATTATATTCATCATTTATATGAAACATAACTTATATATATCTATTATAAATATGTACTTATAATAGTACATTACATTTGGGGATAAGAAATGAAATGCACCGTTCATGGAGACGGTAAGCCGTACGTACGCATGAACGCTACTTTCATTTCTATCTCATACATTAATGGAAAGAAATAATAATGATATAGAGGTATATTTTAATTACAGTATAAAATCATATATAATAACTTTAAATACATCCTTTATAAGTCCCACATATGGCATTAACAAATCATATCACTTTAAGGGGGCGGTAGTCCGCACTTCCTTAAATGAAGATATTGCGTTTACCCATAATGGAAACTAAAAAGGTACACCATAAATTAAAAATACAAAAGCTTCAGTAATACATAAACATATTAAATATCATATATAAATATAGTGACATTTTAATGGCCACCTTTGAAGGTGTTATATGAGTGTTGAACAATCATCGTTTCGTGAGGCAGAAATTCTCTATCCACGGAAACAGTATGTTCATTAACCATTAGATGTAGGTGTGTGTAAGTGTAGCTCGAATTTTTCTTATAAAAACATCCTAGTATATTGAAGATACTGGAGGTGTTACAAAAGAAATTTATAAAATGATTTTAGGGGGTTGGAGAGGCAAAATAAAACAAAAGGACTCATGTGAAGACATTACCTTAAAATCGGGTAACTCCCTTTGGTTTGAGATCAAAGGCTTCCTTGGGAAGACTTATGCGCAAATTGAGCCTTCAAGGAGTAATATAGGGATGTGGAGAGACAAAATGGGTAGAGTTTGGACGAGCCAAAGGCTTTGGGAGTGTGGGTAAGGAGGTAGAGGTGGGGTCCTTTTATAAGAGGAGAGGAGGGGCACTCTTGTAATGTTACAAAATGTTACTTTATTTTCAAAAGAGTTTCGGATTTTAAAGGTCCCACATTGATGTATTTCGAGGATAAGGTGATAAGGGTTCGAAATACACTCATCCAATAGGTTTTTTAAATGTGTAGGTCTTAGATATTACATTGTCTTTCCATTTTATATAAATCGTTAAATAATGAGGTCATCGCTGCATCATCATGATGTCAAAAATAATTTAATTTATTTAATCTCTAAAAATTATAAAAAAACGATGATGTAGGAAATCTTTTAAGATTTAAAATGACTATTTATAGTCAAAAATATGACTTGTATAACCCCATGTAAATTGTTTTTTAGTAAAACATCTCATGTTTGTGTCATTTTTACTTTAACATTAAATAAAAAGATATTTATGTCATTTCCCAAACAAAGTGGCTCCATGGGGTCCCCAAGATGACCCATGGATTGTCTTGGTCAGACATGACACATCCAATGAGGGTAGGACATGTTTATAGTTCATTTAATTTTATTAAAACATTATTCTTACCATAAACTACACTAATTACCTCTAATCGTGATTAAAAACTTAATAAGTTACTATTCACCAAAAATTATTTTTATCCCATTGAACCAAATTACACTTCTTAATGACAACCATGTACATCATATTTTTGAAATTCAAAACACAAATATGGAAATATTTCATTTAAACGGAAAAATCAGTTTTTATAAGTACCACTTAGTGGTTTCACTATTCATCAAAAATTGAAGTTTTTCAGAAAAATCCCAAAAATTCACCCTAAGCTATATTTGATATTCCAAATTCAAAAATGAAGCCTAATTTACATAATTCAAAACATATAAGTCACATTAATTAATTTAATAATTAATTTCCACTGTCAGAGCAAATAGCGTGTTTTTATGAAACAATAAGTATCAAAAGATTGACACTAGTTTAAGTCTGATTTCAAAGTGAAATTAATTCCAACGACCACTATTGAATTTAATGGTAAAAATATATTCTAATCTCACTTTAAAAAAAATTCAAAATATAATCTAATTATATAAATAAATTAGATTAAAAATATGTTTTGAATTAAAATACAACATTTTACACTATTCATTAAATAAATGAAATTTATTAGAAAGATACCAAAAATTTACACAAAGTAAATTTTGATGTCCCAATTCATAAGAAGAGTTTTATTTGGTCCAATAGAATTTATAAGAGTGAACAAAACTATATTTAATGACGGTTTGCCATCAAAAGGCGATTAGTGAACCTTTAGTGAAAACTAGGGCATATACGCCTAAAATTGCATTCTTTTCGTATTTTAAGCCTTTATATTTTATTGGATAAATTTAAAAACATTTAAAAACATATATAATCATATTTTAGTTATTTATATCCATTCCCTCCAAATAAATGGCTACATGTTAACTACCATTTAAAATAATATCATTTTATTATTAGAGTGCAACGTAAGATTCCCAAGAAACTCGTTGTTGCGTGTTGGGTACGCCATCGAGCATAGAATCCCCATTAAATTCATATTAATATTTTATTCACAAATATGGATAAATATGAAAATGTAATATACTTTATTTACCGGGGGTGTTACAGTTATATTCTTTATGTGGATAGTAATCATGAATAAAATCATTTTCTCCATCAACATAAGGTTGACCAAAAACAAATCACCATAAATACCAAATGGTGGGAACATATTCTCTTCTATTTTGATGGAACCAATTTGAAAATTATGATAAAACATAATGTATTGGAACATACTTCAGTCTATAATCATTTATCACATCATCTGGTTCTAGCATTAATGTGGGATTCAATAAAAACAACCCCCTATCGATTAAGGACACCAATCTAACAGAAGGAGATCATCAAACAATCAATATATCAAAAGTATATAATAGATTTATAAAAATCCAATATTCCTATATTGATTAGTTTTGATGTTTCTAAGAACATAAAAAACCTTTCAATGGTTTTACATTAATTTTTCAACTCATCAAAAAAATGAGATCAGCCTCAACCATGGAGGTCCTCCCCATGATATACTATTCAAATGTTTTGTAGTTCCTTTGAATAACACAATCCATATAGTCCTCTATTTAGAAACACAATGATTGATCATGAAATTTCATCCCAATATTATCGATATAAAATTACACCATACAATTTGAAAATAAATTAGATTTAACATCATCACCTTATCATCTCTTTTCAGGTTAAAAATCATTGTTCTCAAAAATATGAAAATTAACCATGACATGATTTTCTCTTCTTGATGATGTGTCTTTGACAACACGCTCATACCAGTTTTCTCTATAAGGATAGAATTTTTTCCCAAGAGCATAACTATCATCTAGTAAATTTTATTAAATTAATAATTTAGGGTGGTAATGTTGGAAAACACCTCCCTAACCATATTCATACACTATAATTAGTATGGGGAAAATAGTAAATTCTCTCTATCCTAATAAATATATATGAAAAATATATTTTAGTGGGAACCTGTGATGAATCATCCTAAGGAGATGATGAGGAAATTATGGGCATGGGGAATATATTTTCCAAGGATATCATCCCAGTTATATTTTATCCCATCTCCATTTCAAAATATAATATTTAAAATGTTTTTAAATAGAAGTGTATTACTTTCCTCTTTTAGAATTTATAGATGACCCATATTCTATTAAAGGCTAAGAATTTTACCTATCTATTGTATAAAATTAATCACAAGATAGTACAAAATAATTTCATTATATTAAAATATTTAATTTCACAGTGGCATGGAATATTAATTCAATGTAACATTACATGAACATAAAACATGTTTATCACAATGGGGAGTAGAAAAATAAGTATATAATTTATGATGAACCATCATAAAGGTATATACAGTGTTTGGGGAATAAGTATAATTTTACATTATATCATTCCCAAGATAGAATCTTAAAAAATAGAGGGAATCCTATAATTTTATTTCTACAAGGGTGGTGTCATTACAAAATACAAAATATCCTAGACGGATAGACCACTAAAATTATACTACATATTAGAATTAAACATTATGTAATTAGAGGGAACATGAAATAGATAATCTAATATGATAATATTATAAAAAATATGTTTTATGTATCTCATTTTAGAAATTAAAATTCTTCAATCAATGAGAAACACTTGTTGGCTGGTATTTCACACTAAAAAAACTAATCCTTGATTAAAATAATACAAAATGTATAAAAATACTTTTGAAGACAGTATTATAGCTACTGAGGAGAAGTAATACCCCCTTGGAGTGAGTGAATCTATACAACCACCTCCACCCTAGAATAATAAAATCCTTATAAATACCATGATGTGATGGTGGGTAAATAATTTCATTTGAATACTATAGATATTGGAAATTTTTCCACTATGACCACTATAATCATTCATTCATTGGTTAGGTGTTGAACTCTTGTAGTTCAAACCCCCATCATTCATACCATTATGTGACACACCCCAATCATTAATTTATTATTTATAACGGAATCTTGATAATTTTTCACAATCCAAATCCTTAGATCAATGATAGTTCAATGCTTTATGGAAATGGTTAATTCCATTAGAGTTTGTAATCCAAAATATCACATTGATAGGGGGTTAAAAAATATAATATGAATGTGCCTCTTAATGGGGATAAATAAAATAAATATTAACTCCACTAATAGGATAATGGTAAGTTATTTCATCATACTAATTTGAATAATTGAATATATTTTTTCCAAATCATGTAGAGAATATTGTAAAAGACATGGAAAAGAATACATGATATGATGATAAAATTTCATGAAATACATAAAAAATTGAACTGCTTGAATAATGTTTCTACAACCAAAATTTGGGGAATCATAGAACATAGTATCTCTAAAAGATTCATTCCTAATACCTTAGGGAAATTTAGATACAGATAAAGGGAATTTAAATATAAAACTACTCACCTCTCATGTAGGTAAAATTCATCTCCTATAAATAAATGTTATATTAGTATGAGGCTATGATGTACAATATGAAATAATAGCATAATAAATTAAATTGGGGAAATATTACCTATGAGTACAAACATCACGAAGTACTGAATATTTGTCCACACACACTCCATAATCAATTCATCCAACCCAGAATATATGAATTTATCTACATGGTCATGTCCAGGTCCAATAAACTACTATACCTGTCATATGTGGTTGATAAAGAATAATCTTTTCCTCCATTATGAAGTAAAATTATCTCTTCTTGGTAGAGTCATGTCGTTCAATCTAGATTTGAGGATTAAATAAAAAATATTTGATTGGCGGCCACAGTAATAATTTTTATTTAAAAAAATCCTTGTATTTGATCATGAAATATTTCATTAGACTACTTTAGGTCCATGACTTTTTTGTCCTCATGAATTTTTTCCATAAATGGTAAATGTTCCCTAGTGACGCTATAGATAAAACCGTACACAAGATGGGTCTATTCCACTCATACTCATCCCAACATAAAAATACATTATTTTTATCCTTTAATAGTATTAGAGATCTGTAACTACTCTTGACCCATCTTATATCATGGTGTGACCATATGATGCACACATTTGATCCGTAAGAGGAAAAAAATGTAGTTTATGTGTATAAACATTGGGTGGTAAATAGTTTTTCTAGAATACAATATTTCTGGACAGATCTATCACTAACATGAAAGATCATCATTGTTAGTTCCTATAAAAATTCAACACTACTCTATAGAATTTTATTTATTATGGACTCTCGAATGGAATATACTATAAATCTGAAAGGGTCTCTAACTTCATTTCAATTTTGAATGGTTTGACATAGTCACCCAATACATATCTCATACATTAGAATCTACTAGAAATTTGTATGAAAAATATTTAGGATGAGGTTTAGTCAATGTTAATCAAAATAATTTTCTATTAAGATTCAAATGATAGAAACTATTACACAGTATCAGAGGATTTCAACCTATAATCCAAATAAATATTCAGACCTACACATGTTTCGAATGATAATTGTTAGAAAAAGGGAAAACTAACCCTATTACAATAAAACTACAACTAATAACATTACTGTTACCTTTTGATTATCTAAATCTCCTAGAACCTATGATATAGAAACAAAATAAAAACCACTAACCTATGGAGGCAAGGTGGACTCATGTAGATATCAATCATAATTCTTTCATCATAATAAACAATTTTTTCTTTTTCTTACTATGCATGGAACACCAAGGCCAAACAAATATAGACTATAACATTGTATCCTTATAATTATAAGGTATGAAGAGTTGTTTTATTGATACGATATATATATATATGTGTAAAATGATTGTAATGAAATAAAATTAACTATAAAGATAGATAGAACTAGTACAGATTAGAAAATAATAAATTAGTTTTTTCATTATATTTAATTATAAAATATATTTCATTAAATATTCAAATATTTCTAATTAGCACTTATATTAGATGAATAGTTCATATAAAAATAAATAATATCCTCAACAAACTGTTTTTCGTATATTTTATGATTATATTTTAATTGAAATTTACAAATTTTCAGATGTGATTATGGAAAAATTAATTTCATTTATTAATATGTCATGGTAATATTTGATTGTAAAAAAGTTTAAAAATATATTTGTAAATATTTTTTTAATTGAATAATGAAAAATGAGAATGTTTAAAATAATATGACATTTGTGACATTATTAGTGATTAATAATTAGATTGAAATTTTTAAAACATGTTTCTAAGAATCTATAACGGGTTTATAAGTGAATTTATAATCCAAAAAATCAATGTATTAATTTATAAATCTACAATTGAAATTTTATTATCTGACATGAATGTATCAATAAATTATTTTCATTATAATATATAATTATAATTTTAAATTAATTTTTTAAATATATAAAATTGATAAAAAATTAGTGATTTTAAATTATATATCATTGGGTAAAAATTATGAAATAATATTACAAATATATTTTTTGAATTGATTATAAATATTTTAGGTAAATACTTTTTTGAATGGTCAAAACCAAAATTTTAAAAATGAATAAAATAATAGGTTAAAATAATAACTTATTTAATTTTTTTAATTATGTGGCCTCTAAAAGAATCAATATTTTCTATTCTACAATACATTTTATTTATTTTTTAGAATACTTTTCTTTGAGACTGAATTTCTATTATTGAAATTCATTTTACATTTTCCAAAAATTCCAGTTCTTCTAAATTGTAAAAGATGAACTACACTCCTTACTTATACTCAAAAAAGCAATAGAAAATATGGAAAAATTGAACCACAACACTGATTTACACTTCTATAGTTTGTAATGATATTTTTGTGTTATCAAAAAACGATTAATCAATGATTAATATCCTTTACAAAAATATATAATCCATGAAACGATTTATATGTTCATAGAGACTATATATTTCTCTATTTCATTAATTTCATTTTTTCTAAAAAATAAAATTCATTTCTCCATATTAAAATGATAAAATTAATAATATTATTATACTATTAATTTATTATAATGTTTTTATAGTAATAAACGACCCTCTATATCTTCATTAAGAAAACAATAATTTGAATCATTAATTGTGTGTAAACCATCACCATAACAAAACTTACATTATCGATCACTTATATAACAGGATGGTAATAATAATAGAATTTATAATAAAAAATTTATATTTATGATATATTTTATATTTTAAAATGATTACTAATATTACTCTATTATACGCCTCAATGGAAAATGAAATCATTACCAGTTCATAAGTATGGACTACGTACCACATTAGATGATCACTTTTTGTTCTTCATCTAATCACCAACATATATGGATGGTCATCCTAATGGATATAATAGATATGTATTCCTTTCATGATAACATTTTGTCGCTAAAATTACAAATTACTGTAGTTATTAATGAAATAGACAAAAAAATTTATTGTAAACACATTCATATAAAATAGGCGTACTATGATAAAAATATATAATTGAAATTATATAATATTTTCATATTAATTACTTATATTAATAATTCTTTAATAATTCAGGTACATCAAACTAATAAATACTAAATTATTTCATTATGATATTATTTATGAATATTAATATTTTATCCCCTCATAATCATTATACATTCATGATTGGGTAGGTTTGACCACATAACGGGACAATGTTTTTGAATGATGTCATTAATTAAAATTAAAATGTAATTAATGTATATTATGATATAAATATTTAAATAATGTGTTTTACATTTGGAAATGATAAATCACTATTCAGATCATTAATTTGTAAAACACCAATCATTGGATGAAAGTGGACGAAAATGTCTTTTTTCAATTAGAACTTCTATAAAAATGACTAAAGTACTCATGAGAAAATTTTTCACATTATAAAGAATTATTAATTATATATTAAATTATATTTGAGGAAAGTGGAATGACAAAAATTTTCATAATAATGTCTATTGACACTTCTTCTAAAAAATACCATAAAAATTCAAAAATATAACCACTCGTTGTGGGAAAAGAGGTAAAAACTAACTGAAACATATGTCTACAGTGATCGTAAATGTAAATTATAAATATTAAATATTATGAGTATTTTTGATAAATAATATTTTAATATAAGAATCTTTTTTATAGGAATTTATAGAAAATAAGACAGGTAATGAAAACGTTAAGGGGTTTCAAGATTTAACACATTTCATTCAATCATAATCACTCTTTTATATTAACGATCGTTCAAGACTTATCAATTATAAATCATGATTATATTAGGTTTTATTGACCAATTTTTTAAGAAAATAATGCTTCACGAAAAATTAATCATCTCAATGATTCTATTATCTTGTAATTTTTTTAGAGTAATTCTCATTTTTTATGTTTTTTTCTTCTATTTTGATGTTCTCACATCCCACCAATATTATATATTCTCTTGGAAAAACAATATTTTTTTATCCCAAGTTATAATTTTAATCCAATTAATTTATTGTATATAATTTTTTTATCATACTATTCTGGTGGTTTTTTATATTGTTTTAAAACATTTAAAGGAATTTTTCTTAACATGATATTATAAAAATATCTTATACTTCACATATTTTCATTTTTTTCCTCAAAATCTCTTTATTATTTTTAAATAATATATTTAGAATCATTATCTTCATATTATTTTTTTCGAATTATCATTAAAATCGCATAAATTTATGATTATATTATAAAATAATTTTCCTGAATTTTTTTTTTGTGAATTATGTTCCATTCATAAAAAATTCTACTTTATTGTGGATATGTTTCATATTTCACCATATATATTATTTTATTATATAATTATTTTTTGTGATTTTTTTCTTATAAAATAATTTATTATTTTATTTTATTTTATTCAATTTGGATTTTCTGATAAAACAATTTTATTTCCACATGTTTTTAATGATGTGTCAAGGATTTCCATTTGGATATTTAAAAAAACACATTCATTTTTTGGATGGATTCATCTAGATATGATGTTGATTGATTTTTATGTAGCAATAAAATAAATGTATTTTGATAATTTTGGTCCTATATCATCCTATAATGAATTGTTTTATGATTTATATAACATCAAATAATGAAATATTCTATTCATGATATGCATTATGCTTTATTCAAAATAATATTATTTAATTTTATTAAGGGATACATTTATCGTGGGATTTTTTGGGAAGGAGGTGTAGGAATAATTTTTTATATATTTATGTGTGAAAATGATTTGGAATTATTTTTTCACAATATTTAACATGATTATGGTTGTGTCTAATTAAAATATTATTTATCATATAATGCTAACATTTTATGATTCAACTTATTTCCATAAACATATTTGTTTCTAGATTATGATTTATTAATACAGCATTCTACACTTTTATAACATCCACTCATTTTATATTCTTAATGGTATGTATTTTCAAAAATTTAATTTCTTTTTTCCTCCCAAATAATTCATGTCATTCATATATGTTACACTAAAACATTTTATGATTATCTTATATTGTTTTTTACCCTTTAATATAGTAATTTAAATTATCTTAATGATCTGATTCAAGTTGTTATGTATTATTTCATTTCTAATATTTTGAGCTCACCCAATTCTTATTATTAATATTTATAGATTATGATAAGGAATATACCGTTTGAAATATTGAGAATAGGGTCTAGAAAATGATGATTATAAATAACATTTTAAATGTTATTTAAAATCAATTTTAAATATCTACTATCGAATAAAATATAAAATTTCGTCCTTGGGTTGTGATTTTTTTATATTTCATATCTAAATCATGTTAACATTTTAAAATATTATTAATTTTATATTTGGATGATTTATTTTCAACCCTTTAACTGAGAACTAATAAAAATAATTATTTCAAAAAGGAGAGGATTTTAGAGACTTCATCACATCTATTAGTAATAATCTTCTTAATAATCCTAATTTTATGAAACCAACGAAATTTGACCTCATTGGTTTTCATGAATATTTATGTTTCTATACGATACTAGGCTATATAATTATATATAATGTTAAATACGGTGTAATCCTTTAAAAATATTCAATTTTTTACTTCTAATTTTTGGAATATTCGAAAAAAATATCATATTTTTTTATAAACAAACCTGAGGAAGAATATTCCTAGAAAAGAGTCTCAGGAAGACAAAAATGGATGTTTTTTGATGGAATGACTCAACATTCCATTTATTTGGCTCATTAAATTCTATAATTACAACCTAGTGAACATGTTATGGCCTCAAATTCAACTACAACATCAAAGAATATATCCATTAATTTACAATATATATGTATACATAATTGATAAAATAGAATAAGTTATAGTAGGATTATATTTAAAAAACTCACAACTGGTTTATACTATCATGAGATTTAATCTAGTATTATTTTAGGAACAAACACTCCCCCATAAAATTAGAACCTCATCAGATGAAGGGTTACCTTTCAACTCATTTAATTTAACTCACTTGGTAGATCAATGATACAAATAAAAACAAATATATATATATATACATCATATATCTATACGTAACCAATTCGTAGGGAGAAAATTAATCAAATCTAAGTGAATTGGGGAAGACCATGTTTTGGTAGATATCAACATCTAGGACATTTCTCTACTGATGTAACAATTGCATCTAATACTGAGGAGATATTAATTAATCCAACACCAATGGAATACTAAGAAATTCATGAGTCTTATTAAATTCATTAAAATAAAATTTTTATGGAATATAATTTTCCATGTGTATAATATTTCTATCTTTACGAGCATGTGGGTAGTGAAACTGAAGGAAACCTACTAGAAACACACATAAATTCAAACTCAAACTATGAAAAAGGATAATCCAAACTATAACAACCACTTTTTTTCATCCTTAAATAATTATTGTGTTAAGTGGATTTCCCTAAAAAATATTAAACAATTATAGGCCATTGTAAGGTTGTCATAAAATTTTTAGTCAGAGACATTGTTAATAAAATAGTTAAATATGTATATATAGAAGTGAAAAATACAATTTTATTTATTTAATAATTTACCAAATTAATAAAAATATTAATTTAATAAATTTATATTTTAATGATTAGAATGTATTTTATTTTTTTCTTGACAAAATTATGAATGGGAATTTTTTTAGAATTGTAATTAATATACAAATAAAATATTTCCTAAAAACTATCTCTGAAGTTTTTTTATGATTTTTTGATGTTAAATTTATCAATTTAATTATTATAATATGAAGAAATGTAACATCATTTTAGTATTTATCATGTGTATATTATCTTAATATATTTTTTTGAGAAATTTTTTAAAATGTTTAATTTTCATTGAATATTGTAATTATCATTTTTACAAAAAACTTGAACGTAAAAAATTATTATTATATAATTATTATTTTGATAATTATGAAACCTACTTCAGATGAAAAATACGTATTTTATAATTAAATTTATAATTCGAGTAATAATTTTTTAAATTTATTGACCCTTATTGAACAAATTAAAATTTATAATGTATTTAAAAAATTATACATTATAAATTTATTATTTTGAAATCATTTTTCATCACATTGAAAAATATAAATTAGAAATTGGATTTAATTATTTTAATAATTTTTTATATTTTATATAATTATTTTATTATTATTTTGGTTCTTAACACATTATTTACCTAGGTAAAAACTAGTCATTATGGTGAAAAACAAAATGTTAAAAGTTAGTATCTGTAGATATAAAGAGCCAAATATGATTATAACATGATTTAATTTGAATGATGGAGTTTTGTCTCAAACATACCTCCCCCCAACCGAATCCACTATTTTTTACTATTGGATCCACTCTCCATAAGAGTGAATTAAAATTATTGAAATGATTTGGTTATTTTAAAAAATTCCACTCATTTTCACTTATGAAAGGTAAGCTCCCCTTCCAAGTATCCCTCAAAGAAAAAAATATTTTTTAAACCCAAATAATTCAAAAACCACTCCTCTAAAATAAGTTAATTATTCGCGAGGTTTTGGACTTCTCAAAATACAAACCCTGAATGTTTTATCCCCATCACAAAAGCTATAAACCATGAAGTGAGGTATAAGTTCAAAAATCAACATTATTTTTATGTTTGTTTATACACATTTTGAATACTAAAATTAAATTCCTATATCATAAAATGGTAAAAAAAATAAAAATATTATACAAGTATGTGACTATAATTATGGTACATTTATTAACCACTTTCACATATTCCGTTATGAAAAATAAATATTTAAATCGTGCGTTGTGTGGAATGCAACCTCCATGAATCAACATTGTTATTTTTCATTAATTTAAAATAATTGATGGTTTTAATTTATATTGGATTTGAATAAATGACGTATACATATATATGTAATATATATCATTAATATGAAACTTTTGTAATAACAAAAAAATATAATTATTCTTTTGAGGAAATCCACTGATATTAGTAAATAATCAAAAAAATATTTCATTAACTTTTTTCTTTTCCTTCAATATTAATAAAACACCATTAAAATAAAATTGAAAATATATAAGAAATTAGAATAAATTATTTCTAGATCCAGTAATGTGGTTTAAAACAAGATATTTTGGATAAAATACTATATCAACAAATCTTTTATGGACATCATTCAAAATACATCTGATTATTAACAACAGATATTAAAAAAGATATCCACAAAATATTATACATATTGTGATTTATAATTAATAAATTCCACAATCAAATATGAATGAATAATTTTTTTAATTAGTAATTAATAATTTTATCTTAAGTATACAAGATGTTAAGAATTTTAATGTAAATCATTTGTATACATAATGGACATGATAACTATAACAACATTAATTATGTTATAAAATTTATTAATGAACTAATTTTAAAAAATACATTAATGTTTAGTTATGTACATATTTAATTTACAGGGAATAAATAATTTTTAATTCAATCTATTATAAATTGATTTCTTGTCATCATTTTTATGAAAACAATTGACATATTTGGAAATGATACCCATAACTATGAGGTTTACCTCAGTGATTAAATTTTTTTTCAATATATATTTTTATCAATTTTTTATTTGTTTTACTCTCTATATTTAAAAATATCTATATCAAATGATGCTACATTTCATTATATGAAATCGATTATTCAATTAATAAGTTCATATTTTTGGGTTAACCATGTTTTTAATGAAAATAAATTTATATCATGATTGATATTTAATTTATAGAAACCTATTTTAAATTATGTGATTTCATTATGAATAGTGAATTATTTATATTTTCATTATTTCTGACACCCATTTTATTTCAATACTATTCCTTAGTAAATGTTACGGACTTATTTTTAAATTTTTTATAAAACCAAAATTTTTCAATGGGTACATTTAGATATCATTATGATTAATTTTCAACTGCACACATATGTACGGAGGCAGATTTGTGGAATCTTATATCACCCACCAATAAATTGTGTTCTGTTTGTATACATTTTTATAGTAAGGAATTGATATAATGTGTTTGTTCATTCATTGGTGGTAATTATGGGATTTATATCCTTTTTTATTCATTTTCATAATTAGTTGGTTTATATATATGTGGGCCTAATGTTTTTTCTCAGAAAATTTTTCATATGATGATGATTTTTTCACATTTTTAGTTTTTTAATTAGGCAATATTAAATGTTAAAAATGAATTTCATTTCCATAAAATTATATATTTCCAATATTATTTATTATTTTTACATTCTGTTACACGATATTCATGATAACAAATTATATGGCTATTCAGATATATTTTTAACAAGTCAATATATTATATACTTCCCTGGTGATATTTTTACGATAATATGTCAATATAACATGTGTTATTATTATCATGTATTGTCGTTGATCATTAGTTAATATATTTATCTCTTACCCTTTTTTTTCTTAATCTTATGAAATGATTTTCCCTTACCGAGCATCCAATAACAATCCTTACATGTATTTTCATTAACCAAATTATGAAGATGATTATATCATTTAAGATATATAGAAAAGGTCCAATAAGGCTATGACTGTAGAGAACTTTTCTCAAATTGTATCAAAATAAGATGTGTATATAGATAATTTACAAGACACTAAACCATTATTTCCAAAATCTCTATAAGTATTTTGGAGAAATAATATTTCAATAATGTGATCAATGTATTATTAAATAATTCTTTTTCTTAGTATCATTAGTTATTACCAGACAAGGGAATAGTTATTTTTGATGATTTGTTATAAAACAAATTTTTGAATAACTATGTAAATAACTAAATTATGATTATATGTGTAAGATGAAATCCAAATGTATTGGTAATGTATGTATTATATTTTTTTTCAATGAAATACATCACTCTCAGGATATTAAAATTGGATTTTTCTGGAACATATACATCAAATTGTAAAAACCCTAAAATGGTAGTTGAGGAAAAGTTTCACCATTATTCTTGTGTGTGATTAATGTCCCCCTACTTCACAACTATTTTGAGACACCCTGTGGATAATATTTCATTAATCAAATTATCATTACAACCCATTATGAATATTTTGAATATATAAATATATTTATATTAGTTAAAAATAAAATGATGGATAACATATATTGAAACCTTGATCTCCAAATCCTAACATATACTCACCATTTATGAAATACATCTTTAGAGTATACATTTTCCATTTATGTAAAATATTTCAATTATGTATACTTATTCCATGTTTCAATTTATTAAAGGGTATGGAAACAACTAGAAATAACTAATATAACTATGGTTGGAATGGTAAATGTGGAGACTAACCCACTAGAAAAACATCTGATATTTAGGATATAATGAAAATGAAATACTAAAATTATCAACCACCTATCTTATATTGTCCGAAATAAACAAATTCATGTTGATATCCTAAATACAATAACGAAAGACCAACATACTATTGAGTCATATATGAGGAAACATCCACACTATTTTAGTATTTAATCAAATATAATGGTAGTTGTGTAGTTGTTAAATTAAATAGAAAATATAATTTCTATTCTTGTGTACTTAGACCATGAGAAATTATGTTTTGGATGCCTATCTTTTATATGTTTACATTTTCTATAGGTGGAGTCTCATTACGAAAAATAGAAATAATATGAAATGGAATCTATGGAATGGGATGATTTCAAGAATATGTATTTTCACTAATATTTTCCATAGATTCTATGAAAAAAATTGGATATGTAATTATTTGAATTCAAGAAAAATTTGGATCATTCTTGTGGATCATATAATGAAAATTTCATAAGATGTTTGATATATGACTATGCTTGTTTCTTGGATCCCAAGAGTAAAATTTATTTCTTCTTTTCTAGGAAAAATCCTAGTCCTTGAAAGGAGTTATCTAAAATAGTAATTTATAAGCTTTGATGATATTTTTAAATGTGCTATTTATATTTATATGGACATTGGTACATCCCAATATTATTTAAGAAATAAATGTTGATTATTTTGTTATCCATGTTCATTTGACACATTCTTAAAGGATATATGATTAACATTCATGAAATTAATGTTATATAAAGAACCTATGTAATATATTATATGGATCTAAGAAGTTTTTTATCCGTTGTAAATAAAAAATATAATCCCCAAAATTTAGAACCAAGTTTAGGAGAATTATTAACGAAATAAAAGAGAAGATTGACTCTATTAATGAACCTACCAGACTAAAATCATCCATATTCAAAGAGTTAAAACATTGTACAAGTAATTTCCCAATCCCAAAAGAAAATAATGAATGAAATCCCAAAAAATATCCCCAATAAAAGGAATAATTATGTTTTTTCAAGATCAATACCAGAGAAGTTGATCATTATAATAATGTTATATGAGGTTCACATGATATTCAATATATATTATAATAACAAATTTAATTGTGGTTCATAATAGTCTATTTTATCAAATAATTTTACTATAAATAAGAAATCACAACCTCAATCAAAGAATATTGATTTATCAATGAAAACCCATAGTGGCACAATGATTGAATCAAATATTTAAAAATCTACATCAATTGAAATTTATGGGGGGCTAATAACAATGTATCCATTTTTATTCCTTCCGTCAAATTTGACATAATATATGGGATGGATGATATTTTCATTTATAAATATCCTATCAACTATGATAATATATATGTCCCATTTCATATAAAAATAATCATGTTATCTTCTACCAAAACATGAAAGATTATGAAATCAATGTGGATGGAAATTTTAAATTGTGGGTTTTGGTAAACATTGAAAGGTGACTATTGGATCAAATTACCAATGGGAATGAAAACATTGATAAAATAAATATTTTATCATAATATGCTGACATGTTTTTGGATTCACTAAATATTATTCCCCAGAGCATGAAATTGTGTGTTGATAAAACTCATAAATAGATAAATGTTTCTCCATAGAGTCTATATAGAAGTTTTCCAATTTAATTTTTGTTCTTTATGATGAAGCTACAGTTATATTTGGATAGTAGTTTTATATGACCATGTGCTTCATCCGATGATTCACCAATCCAATTTGTAAAAAATAATTATAGATCAATGAGTATTTTCATTCATTTTAGCCTGCTTAATAAAATATTAATAAACATATATCTTTTATCCCATATTGATGATCTATTATAGAAACCTCACTGCAACCAATACCACTTAATAATGGTCCTTCAACTTAGATACTAACAGCTAAGGGTCATGTTGTAAGGTATTTATAAGGTATCTTTCTATAACATTTATACCCACTACATGTTTATGGTGATAAATATTGGAATTAAAAATTCATTTTCAATCACCCTAGATCTAATGAATTTAATTTTTATAGAAAGGCTTGGTTGATTTATTATTGAGTTTATTTATGATATTCTTATATATTATATGAAAATGGATGAACATTAAGATCAGTATAAAATTGTGTTAATGACCTTGAAAATTGAGAATTTGAATGAGAAATATAGAAAATGTTAATTATAGAAGCAAAACATGTAATTATTGGGTCATGTCATTATAATAAAGGTAATATCAATAGTTCTATAAATTCGCAATTTTATTATCCAATGTCTAAGACCGACTAACGCAATTGATATTTTTAGTTTTCTTAGATTAAAAGGTTATTATCAGTGAATGTTGATAAATTTATTATGGATATTAAATCAAATTACAATGTGGAAATGAGTTGGAGTGATTCTGTGTTGAAAAATGGAATGGGTATAATTTTTTATTGAATGGATTAAGTGGCTAGTCACTTCTTGTGTACTTACATTACCCTATAGCGTGAAAGTGTTTTTAATATAATGTAATTCTTCAAAAAAAGGGTTCAGAATGATTCCTCATATAGAATTATATCGTAATTTATTATGTTTCAAGAAAATATTGGTCATGAGAATAATTAAAAAATACATTATCTATATTTATTAATAGTGAGATCTGGATTTATTATTTGGATACATTATATCTATAGAGAGAACGGTGAAAATTTACAGATAACGATAGAATTAATTATATAATCACGAAGAATCAATTGAATATGAACCAATAGATATTGTTGGAGTTCATAAAATATAATGGACACTCAATACACTATCAGTTAGAGAAGTAAAATAAGTATTTTAATGTTCTATGTATGAATGATTATGTTTCTCTATTGAGGATACGGATTGAAATTACCTAATGATAATTGATTTTTATAGGTTTATTCTAGAGGAAAAATGTAGTAACATAAATACTGATTATTTAAACTAACTCCTGTATAAACAATTTACATAATTTTAAATTAAATATGTAATTGTGCTATTTAAATATAGAAAATGTTAGCTAATATTCCAAATTTTATATTTTAGAAAATAGAGTGATAATATTCGGATCCTAGATATATGTCCTATAAATTATAGAATTACATAAGGAACCTTTAGATGACTCAAATAGAATATCCTTCTCTATACATCCCAAATTAATTATGATGTATACGGATTTAAAAAAATAGATATGGTTGGAATGAAGAGGGATACTCTAGAATATGTATCCCATTTTTTTGTATTCTAAAAAGTTATGGATGAATGAAAAAGTAGACGGTAACTTGTAACATTCAGCCATACCGGTATGGAAATGATAAAAAATCACCATTGATTTCACCATAGGGATATCATATATGAACAGTAAACATATTGTTATTTGATTTATTAACTATTTCCTTATAATTTTAGTGAATTTTACTTCAATCAAAGAGGATTTACCAATACTCCAACATGCAATTATATACATAGGTATAGTGGAGAGCCTTTATGATGTCAAAATATAAATTGAATCCAATCTAGATTTGAGTTTTCCCTCGAGTATATGGAGATGTATTTTGAATGTAATAGATTCATATATGATATATAATACTACATATCATCATATGACATATTTTTAATCTAAGAGGACTGTTCATAGTCTAGATGAAATAATGACATCATATTCATAGGACATACATGGATATCGGGATCAAAAACTACCCTTTCTATAATTGTTATGTAACAATAATTTCTATTATATGATTCATATAGAATTTTATGAGGCTCTGTATTGGAAGAGATTCATGACACAAACATGTTGGAATGATATTGGAGAGAGGATGTTGAGAGTTCAATACATTTTCCTTGAAATGATAAATAAGGTATAACCATTCAAAAAACTTGTAATTGTCACAAGGTTGATAGAATATTTATGCATATATTCATCAATGAGATGTATAGATTAGTTTTGGTGGAACGAGGTTACATTGAATATTTTTATAGAAGTGAGTAGTGATATTTTGGAAGAAAGGGAAGAATTCAACAAGACACATTTGTCTCATTGGGATCCTTGATCATGTTAGGGTCATAGACTATCTAATTTTTCTATATAAACTCATATTCCATGTACAATATCAATTATATGTATCTTTTATATGAATGTATATACTATAACCATCACATATTGTAATCTCATATGTTATTCATCTAGGACATGATCACTCATATGAGGAAGAACTAGTGGAAAATATTAATCAAATAGATAATCTGAAACATATCAACCCATCACATTATCTTATGAGAGGAGTGAGATGTTACTTGGCCTTAAAATACATCCCTGAGATACCAATGTCTAGAAAAAAATTATGAAGAGTTTAAATTTCAAGTCAGGGGTTATTTACCCTTTACGAACAAAATCTGTTAAACCAAAAAACGATAAAAAATGAATCACTATTTGATGAATGAATAAATGACTGTCAACTCAATCAATTAATTATTATCAAAACCACAACAATGTGTACTATATAGGAATAAATAGAATCTATTAATTTAAATAGGGGATGGAAAACTAATCAACTAAAGACAATAATAAGGATCTATGCTCCAAAACCCAAAAAACACAGGTATCATAATGTGTTGATAAGGACCTGTCATACATTACCTTTTCCCAAGTCCCATAAGATCACATCTACAAAATCAACAAATTTCCAAAGAATATGTGTGTATAAAATTCATTATGCTTTCTCCAATGACATCCCTACTTATTCCACTTGGATAAAAATGTTAGAAACATTTATATAAAATAGTTTATATATGTAAATTTCCCAAAACAATTTATAATTGTACATAATAAAGTTTCAAAACCATTGTAACCATGAGTAAACAAGTTCAATTTTCATCCAATTTTCCACCAATTCAAACTTCAATAAAATTTACCAAATGGGTCTTAAAACTCATTTCTCAATATCATTTTGGTGTACCTATTATATATTTCACAAAACACTCACCCATACATTCTTCATTTTAAAGTTCCATACATATGTATAGTCTCCTGTCCCATTACCTTACACCCCACTAACACACAAACCCAATATAGGGTCACGATACTTTTAAACCTATTTTACACATCCCTTACACATGGGCACACCAACCATGAACTCACACAACACCCCAATGTATTAAAAAACAATTCAGAAAACCTAATTAGAATCATTTGAATAAAAATCTTCTTTCATTGAAAAACATTAAACAAAAAAATTCCAACTAAGCATTCCATTTCAATAAAACAATTCCGTTTATTTAAAACCATTTCATAAACTCCATTTTTAATAATTCCATCAAAATCCAATTTCAAAACATCAGAATTAAATCCAAAATAAAGCTCTTTATTAATAAGCCCCAATTTCCCTGATTTCCACAACCATCGCCGAAAAGGGTTTCAATCAATCATAAAGTAAACAATAATAAAATGAAATCCACACAAAGTAATGAATGTAAAACAATTATATTTAGTTATAATAATAATTTCCAGGAGTGAATCCACTTACCTTGATCATTTTGTGAGAAACTAAAAATGAAAATATAAAACTCAAGAAAAATAGGATGATTTTCAACGAGACTATCTCAGATAACATCTCCTACAAAAAAAGACAAAAAATCATCATATATGGAATAAAAAATAATTGATATACCCATAATTGGAATTTATCATTCAATCCGGGAAGATAGGATAAGTTCATTAGAGTATATCAATGGAAACGTGATAGGAACTATAAGGAACGATTACATAACTCAGGAGAACGACTTCGAATTACCATGGGGAGTCTTTGTATTGCCTTACAATCAGTGTGAGAGCCTTATTCAGCCTCAGGATGAAAAACGTCCTATGATATAGGTATTTTGGGGAAAAAGTATTGGATTAAAGGCAAGGATGACCTAGATACACATTTAAGGAACTAGGTTTTAACCTGTTTATGGTTTCATCACATCCTTAGACAATCCTTGGGGAAAAAGTATGCTATTTACTACCTTATGAATAGCCTCACATATCCTACTTTCACGATCTACCAAACTATTCAACAATTGTTCCTAAGTTACTACCTCAAACCACATACAGTGCAAGGTTTCTCCTAGGATTTCTGCATAGTTTAGAATAAACATGTGCATCCAATGATCCTTCCCTTTATCCCAAAACACAACATGAAAGATCCCCAAAATCTCCCAACATTAACCCAGAAAAATTATATATAATAAATTCGTAAAGAAAGGGTTACATACCATAAACTGGGGGTACTAAATTATCACCACCATTGGTCTTTTCGTCATCAGAACATAGAAAACCATTGTTTCTATGATAGAGTCTCAAACATTCCTCTTGTATTTCATTATCGTGTTTCGGTATCTCTTCCCGAATCAAACTGTGTTTCTATAAAACCAATAGTATAGTAATTCTTTTTTCGTGAAAATAATTGTCTTACCTATCCAAAATCTACACCAGCTTATGTAGAAACAAATCATCTAAATCATGGTCAAAGTGATCCCATTTGATCACATGGTTTAGATCAAGCTGATACTATTTCAACTAAGATATATGGAAGACATAAAATACTGAATTCAACTATGGTGGGAATGAAAACTAAAATTCCACATCTCAAACACATTCCAGTATCTCAAATAGTCCTATTTATCATGGGGATTACATTCCCTATTTCTGATAACAATGATTTCCAAGAATTGGAGAGATCCTTCAAAACACATGATCACTTATAATTAATGAAAAATGCCTTCAATTTTGATCTTCATATGATTTTTGAAATCTATGAGACGTCTCCAACTATTACAAGATCAATTGAATCATTATTGTTGTTTATTGGACATGGATCGACTAAAATAGTAAAGTGTCACCTATTTACACATGAAAAGGTGGATAATGAATAAGAAACCCATCCAATTCTTCAAACAGATCCATATGTATTGAGGCATGATTGCTATTATTATATGAGAACTCTGGTAAGGATATATTCTTATCCCATGGGCCAAAAAAATCCAATACACAATCCAATAACATGTCATCCAATGTCTGTATCATCTCTTTGGTTTGTCCATCCATCATAGGATGATACCCCATACTCATAGTCAAATAAGTCCCATGGGATTTCTATATGGATTTAATGAATTTATATCTACCCTCAGATGTTTGTATGACATGATTGAAACCATTACACCACATATCTTTACCACTTCTTGGATATATATTTCAAACAAATCCTCCACTAGATGAGTTTCACAAATAGCGATGAAATGGGCCAACATGGTATGCTAGTCCTCTATCACCCATATGGAATCATGTTTCGTAACTATTCTTGGGAGGCCAGTAACCAATTCCATGAATACCTACTCTGATTTCAACTCCAAGATAGGTAAAAACTACAACATAACTTATTACCATTGATGGTATTCCTTGACATTATGACAAGTTAAGAACATTGAAATGAACTCATCCACATTCTCATTCATGTCGCTCAACCAAAATTACACCTTCAATCCCTTATTCACCTTTTGTATTCTTGGATGAATAACTCATCTAAAATTGTGGTTGTCATGATGATTTTCCCTTTAAAATTATAGGTTCAACCATATGATCTATAAAATACAAAAATAAAATCCCATCATGTTTGTAGCCCTCATTGGTCTCCACAACTTTTACTTTTGATATCATAACCGTGAAATCTGCATCAGAGGTTGGTCCTTCTATGACCTACTTTTGAAAATTTGGAACCATGTATTCCTAAAAAAACCACAACACTTCCATTTTATTGACATTCCACATGCATGTTTTCTAGGACCAAAATTAACTACCACTCATATGAATCTTCTTTTTCTAGTTTTGTATATGAAATTTTTCTAAATGCATCAGCCACCAAATTACCATTTCAGGGTCTGTACATCATATTGAAGTCAAACATATGATGATGGTCCATACATCTACATTTCCTTATATTCATCTCTCATTATGGGAAAATGTGTTTCAATATATTTTGATATGTAAGCATGGTAAATTTATCACCAATGATATTTTGATGCGAAGTCATCAAGGCATGGAAACCCACAACAAACTCTGAATTGTGTTTTTGGTAATTATTATCATGCACATTCAACTGACTTGAACTATAAGAAAACACATTATATCCTTTTATTATAATACATCCCAACCTAGTTCCTGAAGCATCATTGTACACAACATACCCTAGTCCTGAATTGAGAAAAATCAATATAGGTGATGATGTGGAGAAAATGTCAACTCCTAATAAGACTTCAGTCATTCCTTAGTCCATCAGAATGGAGCATTCTTATTTGTCAAAGCTGTTATTGGGGAGGATAATCAAGTTAAGTCCTGAAAAAATCATCGGTAATAACTAGTGTTAACCAAAAAACATCATATCGCATAGCCATTCTTAAGCGATTTCTATGAAATAATATCTTCTATCTTCTATGGATCCAAAAAAACACCTTGTTCCAAAAATACATTTCTGATAATTAAAACCACTTGTATCCAAAAATCACACATTGAAAATTTTTCATACAAATGCAGATCTCTCGTGATTTATAGAACTATAATTAATGGTTCCTAATTCTCAGTATTTATCCTTGAATATACCAATATGTCTTCCAAAAACACCACAAAATTTATTCTGATATCTATTAAATATGCAATTCATAAATTCTAAAAAGGTTGATGGTGCATTCATAAGACCAAAATTCATGATTATATGATTTTAGAGGCCATATGTGCTTATGAATGTTGTCTTTTGAATATCCAAATTTCAAACATGAAATTACTTATATCCTATTCACAATTCAATTTTAGTGAACCACTCGGATCCCCTAATTTGATCAAATAGGTCAGTAATGCATGGAAGTTGATAAAAATTATTTATCATAACATGGATAAGATATCCATAATACACACATAGTCTTAGAGTTCCATCTTATTTCATTATGAAAAAGACTTGTGATGCCCATAAATATGTACATGGCTGAATGAACCCTTTTATTTCTAGCTTACCCGACATCACATTTATTTCATTTAATTCTATAGGGGTGTCACGACCCGTCCTCGGGGCACGTGCTGTGACTACCCCAAGCCCGCCTTCCTTAGGCCAGGGGCTGGCGACTAGCACCAAGGCATAAATCCCAGTAAAAAGGGAAGGCATTGCCTTTGTAAAGTAAACAATCACACAGAGTACAAGAGGAAGAAGTAAAAACTACGTAAAAACTGAGTACAACAGTAAGTGCGGAAAGTATAAGGGGCCGAAAATACAAGCCCAACTGTAAAGTACAACTCGAAAGGGGAAAAAGCAACTGAAAAGTAAAGCTGCTATGTCAAGCTGTCCACTGGAAATCCCACCTGAAGGGTGGGTACAGATAGCTCCTCTGCTCCTCGGGTCCCGCCGTCCGCTCCGAGTATGTCCCGCCCAGTGGTACACCTCCGGGTACCGCCTCATCATCATGTCCACCTCTGGGTACCATCTCGTCGTGAGGTCCTCCTCCGGGTACCATCTCGTCGTATATTCCACCTCCAGGTACCGTCCAGTCCTCGAACACTCAGCCTCTGTCAGCACTGCCCGTCGTCTGCAACCAACACAACGAGGTGCGGGCAAAGCCCGTGCAGTGGTGAGTATAACGATACTTAGTAGGGACCCCGAGACTCTCAAGGTATCACTAAAACCAACAAAGATAACCACATAGAAGATCTCAACAGATAACCTCTACTTTGGTATATGCCCATATATATATACCTAAGTTATCAAGTAACCCATCTCAATCATGAGGAAACACAAGGATTGTGAAATCAATGGATAACTACTACCCAGGTATATTCCCATACATATACCTAAGTTATCAAGTGACCCATCTCAATAATGAGGTAAACACAAAGGTCAAAAGTCTCAGCTCAAACCAGGATTTTCATTATCGAAACCGTAACTGCTGAAGAGCTCCGTCTCTGGAGTGTACAGTGTTCCTGTCACGACTCCGAGGTACTGCTCACTAACCTAAGACTTCTGAAGTACTCCTCCTGTCGAGTATCGCGGGTCAGCCACCTAGACACAATAGTGCTTCCTGCCGAGGTATGTCACCCAAACACAGTAGTGCACACCCCCTAGTAGCCTGCTGAGGTACTCTCCGGACAAGTACCGCGGGTCTGCACTGTCACACAGGTAGTGCTCCATCCGCCATGGGTTTGCACCTCAAAAAGTAGTGCTCTGTCCACTGGGCTAGTCGACTCACTCCAAGTCGAGTTGGTCAAACAGTCGTCAGGTCTCAGCCAGTTACACGGTCTTCGTACTCCGCACGCTCGTCACTAGGAGGGTCTGCTCCACGAGCTACAGGTCGATACTCCAAATATCTCAAAGTTCCACGAAGAAGTATCTCAAAGGACCGCCTCGTCATAGGGGTCTCAACGCAACAGACGGCGCGTCAATCGGACGCCCGGTCTGTGAGTTATTAGCCTTTTCGTCCCAGGGTCCCGGTTGGTTTCGTGAGCGAACCAAACCCGGTCGTATCTCAACTGTACCCCGAACTCTCGTAGGGTATACTCATAGGGACCATTTTTCAACGAGATCACCAACGCTGTTGATGATTCGTCAAACGGACGTTCTGTCAGAAAAGTATCAGCCTTTCCGTTCCTGGGGCCCGGTTGGATTTCGGTGCGATCCAACCCGGCCACTATCCATCTGCATCCAAATCTCAGGCGGAGAATGCCAAAAGTTCCGTAATGTCAACAGGAACTCAACGCAACAGACGGCGCATCAATCGGACGCCTGGTCTGAGAGTTATTGGCTTTTTCGTTACAGGGGCCCGGTTGGTTTTTAAGGCAAAACCAACCCGACCGTACTCCACCTACGTCCAAACCTTGGGCGGAGTATGTCGAAAGATCCGTCTCATCAAGAGGAATTCAACGAAACAGACGGCGTGTAAATCGGACGCCCGGTCTGTTGGTTATTGGCCTTTCCGTCTCACACCCACCCTGGGAAACTTCCCAGGAGGTCACCCATCCTGATCACTACTCTAGGCCGAGAACGCTTAACTATGGAGTTTTAACCACGTAGGCTCCCGAAAAGGAAGGTGCACCTTGAGTCTAATATACCGAAACGGCCATCTCGATCCAAGGATTGCGTTGCCGCTGACGGCGAGTCGTTTGGAGGCTCGTCGCCCAAGATAAGGGCATTTGACCGAAGGTGGTCTGAATCTGGGGGTCTGGTCCCGGGCCAACCTGGGCCGACCCCCCCCCCCCCTGGGTCGGCCGAACCGGGTCGACCTGCCCCGTGCGGCGACCCGGCCCGACGACCCGGCCCGGCTCGGAAAACCCGGCCCAGACGGCGGCACGGCGGCGCGGTCCGGCGCGTCGGCGCGGGCCGGCACGGCGGCGCAGCCTGGGCGTCGTTCGTGTGCCGCCCGCGGGGGGCAAAGCCCCCGCCTTTCCTCAGCTGGCGGCGCGGCAACCTGCCGCGCCTAAAGAAAAACGGCCCCCCTCACGTGGGGGCCTGCCTTTGAGAAAACGGGGGGTCGCCTGCCCCCCCCCCCCCCCCTTTGTGAAACCGGCCCCCTCATAATGGTGGGGGGCCATTAAGGCTGGCCGGGGGAAATTATTTCCCCCAGTTTTCTCCCTTCAGGTCGGCCCGACCTGGCCGGCCGGTTCTTCCTCAACGGGACTGGCAAGGCCGGTCCCCCTTCCGGCTTCCGTCACCGGCGGCCCGGCCGGCCGCCGGTCTTCTCGTTCCGCCGCGGCCCAGAACCGGCCGCGGCCTTCGTTGTCTGGCGCGGTGCGACGACACTGCGCCCCTCCACCGCGGCCCCGCTCCGTCCGCGGCGCCTTCAACTTTATTCGACGCGGCGCGACGGCGTCACGTCCTTTCATTATTTAACGACGCGGCGCGACGGCGCTGTGCGTTTCTTGCCGCATGATCCTGCGCAGTGCGACGGCACCGCGCCACACCCGTTTCAATCCACAACAAAATCGACATCAATAGGAGGAGGGTCGGCCGTGTTCGTGTGGTCCGTCCCCCTCGCGTTATTTGCTAACAATCGGCCTTTAATGAATGATAAACTTTCACAATCTTTTAAATTAAATTAAAAGATTTGGAATCAAGGCCCGACAAATATAAACCTTCAAGTTCGAAGGAGAGATCCACATAACTTTTAAAAGTTAAACCCCTACCTTGATTTAAGAGGTGACGAGATTCGGCGTTGCGAAAAGTGATGTCGCGGAAGAAGACGTCGTCGATATTGCGGGTATGGCGTCGCGGAAGACGGTTCCCGAGAACGTGGCGTTCTTCGTCGATGTCCGATTGTTCTTCGCGTTCTTTGTTAAGAGGATGAAGAAACTACAAGACTGCTAAGCCTTCTTTCCAAAATCTCTCAAACAACACAACCCAACCAAATGAAATAAGTTCTCCACTTATTTAATTAACTTCACATGGCTTTTGAAATTCAAGTGTTTGAAATTCAAAAGACTCACATAACTCACCACATTAAAATCAACTCATTTAAGACATAAGTTATAACTAAGTTAAAATCATTTAAGTGGGAGTTGAGGGGTTTTAGAGGATATGAAGAGGTGGGGTTTTTGTGGGCCCCACCACCCTCATAACCTCCCAAGGGAGGTTGGGTGGTTACCCAACTTCCACCATGAGCTAACACTTAGAGTAAGTTAATAAAAATTGTAGTGTAGTTATAAAATTAACTTCCACAATTTTTATTATCAACACTCGTGTAAATGAAACTCCAGAACAGGAGTTCCTAGGCAATTACCGGCGTTGCGGTTCCATCGGTGCCCTCAGAATTCGATTCCGGGCACCGGTTCAAAAGATAAAAATTCCCGCTCCCTCGTTCACTGAACGTACCCGAGCCAAACTTCAGAAATTAATTCCAGGCACACCGGGCCTCGGAATCAGACACCGTCAGAAACTGCGTTCTTGTAAAATTCCAAAGAAAATTAAGAAAAAAAATTCCTTCAAATTTCCGGGTCTTTACATTACTCCCACCTCAGGGCTTTACGTCCCCGTAAAGCTTCATCACAAACTAGGGTCACAATAGCGGTACAGAGCACACATCTGAGCCTTCCGCTCCCATGTTCTTACCTGGAGGTTCCGTACTGCCAAAGAAAGTGAACCCGAGGAATCGATCGTCCTCATAGGATCTGCTGCTATCGATCCTCGATCCCCACTGGAACCTCCGTGAAAGACACCCCATCGCCATCGTCCACCTCCTCATGGTCGATGGTATGCGAAGGGTCGAGCACGTATCTCCTCAGTTGAGATACGTGGAAGTCATCGTGAACCTGTTGCAACTGCGGTGAATGGGTCAAGCGGTAAACCACCCCGCCTACCCAGCTGGGGACCTAAGAAGGTCCGCTGAACCTTGGAGATAACTTGCCGCCTTGTCCACGTCTCCATAAACCTCGTTGAGGTGAGACCCATATAAGAACGTGGTCGCCATCCTCAAACTCCAGAGGTTTCCAATTCCTGTTAGAACTGGAACTCAAACAAATGCTTCCACGAGGGTATGGTTGGCCGATTCAAGAGTGATCGGTCGCACCCTCCCGTGAAAGAGTTTATCCCGTGCTGCCTGGGGTTTCCTTTTCGCCAACCAAGGAAATCCCATCCCGAAGCTTTCCTAAAACAGTCAATTTGAGTATGAACAGTTATTACCCATTCCATACTCAAACTAATGTCGTAAGGCCTCGACGCTGTCACCAAGAGATTCCAACCGAAACTCTCTCCTCGAGGGTTTGACCACACCGTCGGCGTAACTGTGATTATCGAGTCTCCTCCCAAGGTATCTCCAGATGTGAGGGTCAAGTCCACGGCTTACCAGAAACTCTAGGTCTGGAACAAGATTTGTAAAAGCAAGAAATGATTCACATCAACGTCCGTTACTACAGCAGCTAGTAGTGGACAAAAACTGTCCCTTGAATCATTTATAGAGCCATTGGGTCACACTCCTTGACCACATACAGCTGCACTCTTCCTCCGCCCTCCAGCTCCCTGAGCCTGGCAGGAATAACTAAGGCAGGTGGTTGTACAATGTTAGGATGTACACCACCTCATGCTGCTCTCCTAGCTCTTCCTCCACGTCTACTGCTTCGTAGACTCATATCTCCTTTAAGATTCCTCTTCTTTAACACACTCGAGTCTCTAAGACTGGCACCGGTTTCCTGTTTCTTACTGCACTATGCAGTCTTCATCCTTTCTTGGATGTCTTGGACCTCCTTTAGTCTCACAAGAGCTTCTATGATTTCTTATTTGCCGATAAGAGAAACCTGGTCTCATCCCCTGGATGAACCACATTCGTTGCCTAATACAGTCAATCCTGACATGAATGATGCATTCATGCCATGGATGACGTCGTAAGGCCTCGACGTATCTACTAAGAGATCCATCTTTCACTCCCGCCTCGAATGGGCGAGCCACACTATCGGCATCAGTGTGAAGTCACTGGGTCCCCTCCAGTAGAAATCTCGAAAGTGAGGGTTAGGTCAACAGTTTAACCGGGACCACTCAGTATCAACCAAACAAAAGGACAAGAAAGAAAACAAAGATAAGTGTCTTTTTATTATTTCATCTCATATTACAAAGACACGATTACAAAAGCAACATGGAACTAGAAGTACAAAGGATGTATCCACTAGTTCCTCTCATTCACACATGCTCTCGGAGCTCTAGTGCCTTGTCCACTGCTCGGTTGTTGCTCAAGCACTAGTCGCTTCTTCTGTCTCGGTGGCTCCTCCAACACCCGTTGATCAACCGTACGAGGATTCAGATAGTCACGTGTCAGGTGACCCTTTCCGCCGCATGAGTAACATTGTCTGTTTCTGGCACGCCTAGCTCTGACCCCACCTCGGGTGCCCCACACCACTGGTCCTAAAACCTGAGATCGTCTAACTGCTAGTCTGGTCCTCCTGGAACTCTGCATCATCTGTCTACTTCCCACAGATGACTCATCTACTGATCGAAAATCACGCAGAAAAGGCAGAAGCTTCTGTACAAGCTCGGGGTGTAGAGCTACTGGCACAATCTCCACCCTGAAGAAGGTCTCAATGTCTTCCCATGCGAATTTCATCTCATCGCAAAACTGGAATAAGTGGATCCACCACCTGCCTGCTGCTTCCTGAAGGAGGCTGGTAGCAAAGATCACCATGATGTTTGCCGGCATCCCCACTAGCCTGAAGACTCTCACCACAGCCTCCATCCAAACCTCAGCCGCCTGCGGGTCCGTCTCTCCCCGGATCCTGGGTGGCCTCTGGTGCTGGAACTCGTGTAGTGCGCTCAATCGCCGTGCATCTTCTACTGATGGGGCTGGTGGCATCGGTGGCCCAACGGATAGTAGTACCGCTAGTGCCTCCACTGCAAGAGGGCCCTGTACCGAAGCCTCATCGCTCGACAGACTATCAGCACGCACATCCCTCTAGGCTCTAGTTGGTCGTCCATGAAAAGGCATCCTGAAAGAAACATCCTGACACGGTCAAACGTGTATACCTGGTGTGCTGACCTGGTTTGAGCTGTTTTAAGGGAAAACCTTTGAAAACACACACACAATCAGTGTTTTCGTGCACAAAGTCGGAAATCAGTTGTCAGGGTCCTGGTGTATGGATACGTCGGCTGCCCGCACCAAAACTGGACTCCCTAAACTGAAATCCACACTTGGTACTCTTAACACTATTTCTTCACAGAAAGAAAAAGTCAGAGTCATAAGTTCTGCGGTAGAACCGAACTCCTTTGATAGCAATTTTTCACGACCTGTCCTCGGGGCCCGTGCCGTGACTACCCCAAGCCCGCCTTCCATAGGCCAGGGGCTGAAGACTAGCACCAAGGCGTAAATCCCAGTAAAAAGGGAAGGCATTGCCTTTGTAAAGTAAACAATCACACACAGTACAAGCGGAAGAAGTAAAAACTAAGTAAAAACTGAGTACAACTGTAAGTGCGGAAAGTATAAGGGGCCGGAAATACAAGCCCAACTGTAAAGTACAACTCGAAAGGGAAAACAACAACTGAAAAGTAAAGCTGTTACACCAAGTTGTCCACTGGAAATCCCACCTGAAGGGTGGGTACAGATAGCTCCTCTGCTCCTCGGGTCCCGCCGTCCGCTCCGAGTATGTCCCGCCCAGTGGTCCACCTTCGGGTACCGCCTCGTCATCACGTCCACCTCTGGGTACCATCTCGTCGTGAGGTCCTCCTATGGGTACCATCTCGTCGTATAGTCCACCTCCAGGTACCGTCCAGTCCTCGAACACTCGGCCTCTGTCAGCACTGCCCGTCGTCTGCAACCAACACAATGAGGTGCGGGAAAAGCCCGTGCATGGGTGAGTATAACGATACTCAGTAGGGACCCCGATACCCTCAAGGTCTCACTAAAAACAACGAGGATAACCACATAGAAGATCTCAACAGATAACCTCTACTTAGGTATATGCCCATACATATACCTAAGTTATCAAGTAACCCATCTCAATCATGAGGAAACACAAGGATTGTGAAATCAATGGATAACTACTACCCAGGTATATGCCAATACATATACCAAAGTTATCAAGTGACCCATCTTAATCATGAGGTAAACACAAAGGTCAAAAGTCTCAGCTCGAACCAGGATTTTCATTATCGAAACCGTAACTGCTGAAGAGCTCCGTCTCTGGAGTGTACAGTGGTCCTGTCACGACTCTGAGGTACTGCTCACTAACCTAATACTTTTGAACTACTCCTCCTGTCGAGTACCGTGGGTCAGCCACCCAGACATAGTAGTTCTTCCCACCGTGGTATGTCACCCAAACACAGTAGTGCACACCCCCCAAGTAGCCTGCTGAGGTACCCTCCGGACGAGTACCGCGGGTCTGCACTGTCACACAGGTAGTGCTCCGTCCGCCATGGGTCTGCACCTCAGAAAGTAGTGCTCCGTCCACTAGGCTAGTCGACTCACTCCAAGTCGAGTCGGTCAAGCAGTCGTCAGGTCTCAGCCAGTTACACGGTCTCCGTACTCTGCACGATCGTCACTGGGAGGGTCCGCTCCACGAGCTACAATTTGATACTCCAAGTATCTCAGAGATCCACAAATAAGTATCTCAAAGGACCGCCTCGTCATTGGGGTCTCAACGCAACAGACGGCGCGTCAATCGGACGCCCGGTCTGTGAGTTATTAGCATTTTCGTCCCAGGGCCCCGGTTGGTTTCATGAGCTAACCAAACCCAGTCGTATCTCAACTGTACCCCGAACTCTCGTAGGGTATACTCATAGGGACCGTTTTTCAATGAGATCACCAACGCCGTTGACGATTCGTCAAAAGGACGTTCTGTTAGAAACGTATCAGCCTTTCCGTTCGAGGGGCCCGGTTGGATTTCAGTGCGATCCAACCCGGCCACTATCCATCTACATCCAAATCTCGGGCGGAGAATGCCAAAAGTTCCGTATCGTCAACAGAAACTCAACGCAACAGACGGCGATCAATCGGACGCCCGGTCTCAGAGTTATTGGCTTTTTCGTTCTAGGGGCCCGGTTGGTTTTTAAGGCAAAACCAACCCGACCGTACTCCACCTGTGTCCAAACCTTGGGCGGAGTATGCCAAAAGATTCGTCTCATCAAGAGGAATTCAACGAAACAGACGGTGCGTAAATCGGACACCCGGTCTGTTAGTTATTGGTCTTTCCGTCTCACACCCACCCTTGGAAACTTCCCAGGAGGTCACTCATCCTGATCACTACTCTAGGCCAAGCACGTTTAACTATGGAGTTTTAACCATGTAGACTCTCGAAAAGGAAGGTGCACCTTGAGTATATTATACTGAAATGGCTGTCTCGATCCAAGTATCACGTTGCCGCTGACGGCTAGTCGTTTGGAGGCTCGTAGCCCAACATACGGGCATTTGACCGAAAGTGGTCCGAAACTGGGGGTCTGGGCCCGGGCCGACCCGGCCCGACCCCCCCTTGGTTGGTCGAACCGGGTCAACCTGCCCCGGGCGGCGACCCGGCCCGACGACCCGGCCCGGCTCGGAAAACCCGGCCCGGCCGGCGGTGCCGCGGCGCGGCCCGGCGTGACGGAGCGGGCCGGCACGGCAGCGCGGCCTGGGCGTCGTTCGTGTGCCGCCCGTGGGGGGCAAAGCCCCCGCCTTTCCTCATCTGGCGGCGTGGAAACCTGCCGCGCCTAAAGAAAAACGGCCCCCCTCACGTGGGGGCCTGCCTTCGAGAAAACGGGGGGCCGCCTGCCCCCCTTTGTGAACCCCCCCCCCCATAATGGTGGGGGGCCATTAAGGCTAGCCTGGGGAAATTATTTCCCCCGGTTTTCTCCCTTCCGGTCGGCCCGACCTGGCCGGCCGGTTCTTCCTCAACGGGACCGGCAAGGCCGGTCCCCCTTCCGGCATCTGACACCGGCGGCCCTGCTGTCCGCCGGTCTCCTCGTTCCGCCGCGGCCCGGAACCGGCCGCAGCCTTATTTGTCCGGCGCGGTGCGACGGCACCGCGCCCCTCCACCGCGGCCCCACTCTGGCCGCGGCGCCTTCAACTTTCATCGACGCGGCGCGACGTCGTCGCGTCCTTGCATTATTTAACGACGCGACGCGACGGCGCATCGCGTTTCTTGCCGCATGATCCTGCACAGTGCGACGACACCGCGCCACACCCGTTTCAATCCACAACAAAATCAACATCAATAGGAGGAGGGTCGGCCGTGTTCGTGCGGTCCGGCCCCCTCGCGTTATTTTCTAACAATCGGCCTTTAATGAATGATAAACTTTCACAATCTTTTAAATTAAATAAAAATATTTGGAATCAAGGCCCGACAAATATAAACCTTCAAGTTTGAAGGAGAGATCCACATAACTTTAAAAAGTAAAAAACCCATACCTTGATTTAAGAGGTGACGAGATTCGGCGTCGCGAAAAGAGATGTCGCGGAAGAAGACGTCGTCGGTATTGCAGGTATGGCGTCGTGGAAGACGGTTCCCGAGAACGTGGCGTTCTTCATCGATGTCCGATTGTTCTTCGCGTTCTTTGTTAAGAGGATGAAGAAACTTCAAGACTTCTAAGCCTTCTTTCCAAAATCTCTCAAACAACACAACCCAACGAAATGAAATAAGTTCTCCACTTATTTAATTAAGTTCACATCGCTTTTTAAATTCAAGTGTTTGAAATTCAAAAGACTCACACAACTCACCACATTAAAATCAACTCTTTTAAGACATAAGTTATAACTAAGTTAAATTAATTTAAGTGGGAGTTGAGGGGTTTTAGAGGATATGAAGATGTGGGGTTAATGTGGGCCCCACCACCCTCATAACCTCCCAAGGGAGGTTGGGTGGTTACCCAACTTCCACAATGAGCTAACACTTAGAGTATGTTAATAAAAATTGTAGTGTAGTTATAAAATAAACATCCACAATTTTTATTATCAACACTCATGTAAACGCAACTCCAGAATAGGAGCTCCTAAGCAATTACCGGCGCTGAGGTTCCATCGGAGCCCTCGGAATTCGATTCCGGGCAGCGGTTCAAAAGATAGAAATTCCCGCTCGCTCGTTCACTGAACGTATCCGAGCCAAACTTCGGAAATTAATTCCGGGCACACCGGGCCTCAGAATCAGGCGCCGTCAGAAACTACGTTCTTGTAAAATCCCAAGAAAATTAAGAAAAAAAATTTCTTTAAATTTCTGGGTCTTTACAAGGGGAAATCAAATAATATATAAGGTAAATAGCATAGGTCCCCAGAAAGAGATCTATCATAAACTCAATATCCCTTATAGGTAGTTAACCTTAGAATTTTGATGAAAATACATCTAAAAATTGATCCCCATATAGTAGAAAACTATAATACTTAATATATTCTACTAATTCCAATATCAATCCTTCCATCATGGAAGAGATCATTCCCTCCACTAGTTCTAAAATGATTATTGTACCTAGCTTTGCAACCCTTTTCCCTATGAAGAGATTCTCAACACCATCCTCAGTGGGGAAACTAACAGTTCTGATATAATAATCAATGCAATCCTTGTACATTTTAAACCAATCCATACCCCTGATTACATAAAAAACATACATATTTGACACTGAGAAGTTCCATTTTAGTTCAGCTACATCAATAGTTATAGAACATACTCTACAAATAGAGGATATACATTCCCTTTCACTGATAATAGTTTGATGTCTAAACATTGAAGGTATCATCTCACATTTTAAACATAAAAAAATCAATGGCACATAATTGAATGAAGTAATTATATTACATGATATCCAATAATACTTTCATAATGGTATAATTCAATATAATAATACCTGACAACAAATTTCCCACCTTGATCATACACCATCCTCTTATCATCACCATACAATTACTTCGTTTTTGTACTCTTCTCCTTTTTCCCTTTTTTAGATTTCCCATTTTGAAGAGTCATGGGTCTCCTAGAATAACCATTGGTATATATTTTATATGAACAAGCCTGATTTTGTTTCCCTCATCCTATTGAGGAATATGATGCTTGGAATTCCTCAAAAGTGTCTTGGGCACCTTTCCTTTGATCACTATGACAATATCATCGAATATTCCCCATCCTCTTATAATTAGTACATGCTCTAGGTTTTTCCATACACACTAGATTTATGAGGTCAAAAAACCCACATAGAAATAGCCATCTTTTCTCTTAAGTCATAGGTGAAGGTTCACTGATCCAGCCATATGATTTTTAGTAATGCTCCCACCATGAAAATATGTGTTTCTCTTCCTCTTTCTCCCAAAATTCAGGTTCCCACCATTTATAGGAATCAACATACTTCATCTTACCATGGATACTAAGATAACACATTTATATACTATCATTGTGTTCTCCATTTATGTATAATATTTAATACTGAGCATTACGATCTTTGATCGAATCTCCACCCTTATCCCAGATTAGATGATTAATGCCTTCATGGACGCACTAGCCTCAAACCCTTGTGAAAATATATCTCAGGTCATTAATTTAGACGAATATTCTTTTAGAAAGAAATTTTCTTACATCATGCTAAATAAATATGTTGTTTTTATGATCATGAATGTGTGGGGATAGAATTATTTGACTAACAATTCTCTAAAAACCTCAAAACTATAGTTTTGATTCAGTTTGGCATGCAACACTATTTTCTACAACTGACATGAAATATCCTCAAGAATATAAATTTCCAATTTGAATCTCATGTCCATCAGTTTTCCGATTAAATCACAGATACAATTCATCCTGTTCATCCACCCCTCAGCATTTTCCTGTTTAGAATCAACTTGGAAATTGGGTAGATTCTGTTTCATGAACTAGATATAATGATCCACATTTCTTGGCTCATACCTTCTGTTTTATGTATCACCATACATGAATGCATAGATGATACTCTAAACCATCTATTTTACACCTTTGTATTTGATGCAACCGCATTCTTCAAAGCTTCTTCTAGTTGCTTTCGTTGATGCATACACAATGCCATTTTCTAAAAAACAACCAACTACAGAAGTATCACTCACTAAAAACTATTGTATTAGCATTTAAAATTATATCACATAAACTATAATCAAAATTTGATTCCAAAATAAACCTTCTCCTCATTTATTATGTTTTGAAAAATCCATTTTTCCTTTTGAAAATAAAACCATTTTCGAAAAACATCTACCTAGATTTTCCAAAATCATTCATTTGAAAATAAATTCTGCATTTTACACAAATTTACACCTTTTCAAAAAATCATAAATCACAACACGAAATGAGATTTCTATTCCAAGTTGAAATTAATTTATCTACACTTCATTCAATGCTATTCACATTTTCCAAAAACATGATAATGAGATTCCATATCATATAAGTGTATCCAAAAGAATTATGTTCCCAAATATCTTATAACTTGGTGTTTTACAAAAAAAGGATAGCTCGGTCTTTTTATTCTCTATATCTCAGGTCCATAAAATACTACTCCTTTTTATGATCTCAACCCAAGTAATAGTAAAAATTGAATTTCAACTCGAGGACCAAAATAATTGATGAATACTTGTTGGGTAAGAACCAAAAATCATTATACCATTTTAAACATCCCGCCCCATATCATTGGATTGAGAGGACGATGAAATGGTACTTGTCCTTAAGTGGAATCCCCAAGATGCCAGGGGATGGAAATAAAGGATGAAGGGTTTCATTTTCAAATGGGGTATGATTTACCATTTAAGAACTAATTTTATTATGCCATTAAACCATAACCAAACTAACTCACTATATGGTTAATGAAAAAATAAAATACAACTCGCTCAATTAAATTATATCAAAACCACATCAACATGTAAAACTACAAAAGGAAACCAGACTATCAAAGTAATGATATGACAGACAACTAATAAACTCAATACTATAATAAGACTCCATGATCCACATGATTCATCCTCCAATCACTATACAAAATAGGTATCATAAGGTTATTATAAATATGCGTGATACATTACCCTTTTCCATGTCCCAAAAGATAAAATATAAAAAAGAAATGAAGTTCCATATAAGGGGTGAGTATAATACTCATTAGTCTTCCCCCAATGAGATTCTTACTCATGCCACTAGGATAGAATGGTTAGAAACATTTATATAAAATATTTTATATAATAAAATTTCCCAAAACTGTTTGTAACTCAATATAATCATGTTCCAAAACCATTTTATTCAAGAGTAAATAAGTTCCAATTTCAAAAAAAATTCCAAAAAGTCACAATTATAGAAAATTTACTAAATATTTCATTAAAAACATTTTCTCAATATCATTTTGGGATACCTATTCTATGGTTCACAACACATACACAGCCATGCATTCTTCATTTGACAGTTCCATAACCATGAACGATCTCTTATCCAATTACCATGTGTCCCATTGAGACACTCCCTTGATCCAGGATCACACACCTTATACCCCGATGGTACACATCCCAAATATGGGGAATGTTTGATATAAACTCACACAACACCCAAATGTATGCCAAAACAATTCAAATAACCCAATTCAAATATTTTTAATGAAACTATTCTTTCATTGAATATCTTTAAACAATTAAATTTTAATAAAACATTCAATTTCAATAGAAACATTACATTTATTAAAAACCGTTCATAAAATACATTTTTCATCACTACAATAAAATCCCATTTCAAAATATCATCCTAAAATCAAGAATAAAAATTGTTATTCACAAGATCCAATGATCCAATTTTGAAAAACAATCATCAAAAAGGGTTTCAATCAATGATAAAGTAGACAATTCATAATAACATACACACAAAGAATGCATTTTGAAACTATTTAATTCATTTATAATAATAGTAGTTGTGGGTTAAGCCACCTAACTCGATCATTTTAGAGAAAAACACAAAATAGATGAAGAACACTAAAAAAATATAGGTTTTTTTCATGATACTATCTTAGATATCTTATCCTACCAAATAGAATAAATAAAATAATCATATTTAGGAAAAAATAATTTGATCTACCAATAAAATACATTGATGTAAGAATATGAGAAGAGAGGAGAAGAGGTTCTTACTAGATCTAATGAAACATGAAAAAACTGGTGAAGAACAATGACATACCTCAAGAATCCATTATCAAATAAACCTAGTAATCCATATAGTTGCCAAACATATTGATGGGAACAACTTATTTGTAATTGGGAGGATAAAATAACAAATATAGTGAAAGTTTGTGATAAAAATGGGTGGACTAAAGGCCAGACCAACCTATATCCACTTTTTAAGGATGTGGTTTTTAACCAGTGGGCAGTTTCATCATATGTTTATACAAACTGTGCACTAACTGTGCATTTTATACTACCTCAAGAACAAACTCTCATGTCCTCATCGAACGATATACCTAACCGTGCACCAACCATGATAAAGCTACTACCTCAAACCTGATATTATGCATGGTTTCTCAAAGGATTTCTGCACAGTTTACACAAACCATGTGCATATTGTGCGTCATCCCTTTAGAACCAAAAACTTCATGAAAGATCCCCAAAATATCCAAAACGTCACCCATAAAAATTATATAAATAATAATAATAATATATATATGGTTACATATAGGAATCCTGGTGTAATACATAAGGTGGTTTGGTATAGGAAAATTATCCATGTGTATGTATTGTGATAAAATAAAAAAATTAAGGAGGTTATGTGGGAATGTAGGGATGTGATTAGATAAATGTAACCTCATTGGTTTTCACTAATGTAATAAAAATTTGAGTTCAAAATTGTCTTTAAATGGTTATAATGTAATATCATGTGTTTTTAATCCTTTACTAAATAATATATTTTATATATTACTCTAAAAGAAACATAGAATCAAACTGATTATTGACCATTATAAGGAAACTACAGAGTTATCACATATAAGATTTGGAAATTTAATTATGTAATAAATATAAATAGATATAAAACAACACATTTTTAAAAAATGAAAAAATTATTATAACAAAGAAACTGATAAAATATATTCTTATTTATAAAATGTATTTTCTAAAATGTATTTTTTTCCATGCATATTATATTTATGAGACCACTCATTATATAAGAATAGTTATTATAAAAAATATGATTTCCTAAAAAATATTTCTCATGATATATTATGGTTGCTTTTTAATGTTAATTTTATCAATTATAGGAAATCAATTCAAAATGGTAAATATAATTTTTCAATTTATCATGGATATATTATCCCGTGCTATTTTTTTAAAATGGGGAAAAATTATTTTCTAGGTGAATATTATAAAAATCTATTTTTTCAAAAGGATGAAATTAATTCACTATGATTTCATTGTTTTTAAATATAAATTTATGAAATATTATTCAAATAATTTTTATTTATATTTTATTTTATTATTTTTAAATTTATTTTTATAAATTCATATTTGACCTTTTATTATTTTGGGAATATTTTTTTAAAAAATATTATTTTTATATATTGTACATTTATTAGTTTAAAATTTTAATTTATGACTTTTACAATTTAATTGAATAAATTTTATTTAAAATATGGGATCATTAGGATGAAATTTTATAATAATAACAATTTTATTTGTACACGAAATGTATAAATTACATTGATGAAACAAGATACTATGGTGAATACTAGAATACCAGTATTGAAAAATTTTGTTTGTAAAAGTCCTAACATGATTTGAAAATTGTTTTTTGAATAGTGGAGGTTTTCCTTGATTTGAACAACATTCTAATGCGTTAAATATCATTTTTTATCCACATTCCTTTAGAGAGACTTAAAATTAGAGAAATTTTGTAGTTATTACAAAAAATCCCATCTTTTTCAATTATTAAATGGGAACTACTTTTATAACACATACACAAATGAAATACTCATATTTTCTTATAAAAATATATCCAAACATGTCCCCAACTCATATAAACCTTAAATAGGTTGTGGGATTCTATAACATCTATCCCATAAAGGATTCTCCAATTTTACAAACTCTATAGTCTAAGAATTAAGGTATATGTTCCTAACCTTTTCATTATTTTCATATTCATTTAATTTGTTTTATTCTTACCAAAATTCAGTTTCAAAACAATAAAATGAAAATATTAGTATTATTATTATTTTGGAAATTTATTATAGTTATGGTAAAATAATTAATCACCCTTACCTTTTCAATTAAAAAAACTGAATTCAACATTCATTTATTGTGAGGATGAATGAAAAATAAATAAATTGTTTTGACTTCACATCACATTATATAATAGATGGTATTTTTCATATTTTACATGTAAATATACTATATTATCATCTAATATAAATCATTAATATGATTCATTTTTAATACCATAAAAGGAGATGATCTTTATGAGAGAATCCATTGATATAGATAAATATCCAAAAACCTATTTTTCCCCAGTATCATTTCGATGAATAGTGAAAAAAAATTCATAGTAATAAAAATAAAAAATTATCAGTATTTATAATGAACATTTTTACCATTAATGGTATATAAAAAACTAATATCAACATCGCTTTTACAAACCTTGTTTAACACCATTATAACTGTTAATTCCCTAATGATGATAATAAGTAACTAATGTATTATACAAGAAGTAACATTAAATAATGAATTGTATAAACATAAATATATAATAATATAGATCATAAATAGGAATTGAATAATTTTCTATTAATGATACATGAGGTTAAATTGTTTAAACTTAAATGAAGGGTAATGTTAAGAAAATTGGTAACTCAAATCTCATTAATTGAGTTGTAAATTATTTTATTGAACACCATTATATAAGAATTAAATTATAAATGAAGTGAATTGTTTATTTATTGGGTAAGAAATTTTTCATCGAATCCAAATTTCTTTAATGTTCTTAATTAGTTATTTTTTAAGAAATCATATGTGAAAATTTTATAGGGGGATCATATCTATATATTTTACATTGATGATTTCAAAATGTTTTCAAGAATTTTATTTAGTGGTTTTTTGTTAGTTTTATTTTCTGTACTCAAAATTTTGTATATCTAATTACGTTATTTTTTCTTATTTATCCATCATTCCATTATTAATATGTGATAATAAGGTTGTTATTATGTTTTTTATGAAAATAAATTTATTTTCTATTTGTTTTTAAATGTTATGAAAATAGATATATTTCCATGGTTTATTTATAAAAATAGAATGAATTCATTTAGGATATTTTCTAGAGACCATTTTATTAAGATGTGTTCGTTGGGAAAAGTGAATGATTTCTATTTGGATGATTCAGAAACCCATTATTTTTCTCTAGGTTCACTAAGATATTATTATGATTGATTTTATGTGTAACACATATGTTTAGATGAAGACGGGTGGGTCATGTATCACCATCCAATGAATTGGTTTAATTTTATAACTCTTGAGATAGTCAACCGAAGCGATAATGTGTTTTTCACACATTGATTTCCATGATGGGTCTGGTCATATTTTTAAGTATGGACATAATTTTTATTCAAATAACAGTGGTAATTACAAGTATTCCCAAAATTGTTTTCATATTCCATTGGTTGAGCCATATTTTTATTTTGTACATCCAGTCATATTCAATAATAATTATGTATTTCATTTCTAGGAATTCAATAATTTTAATATGATGAAATTATTATCGTTTTTACACTTTTTGGTTATGACCACATATTATATGACTATTGGGATATGACTTCATCTTGGTTGTATCCTTTTCTCTTCCATGATGACTATTTTAATAACTTATTTTATTATAACATCTTTTAGGATTATTATATATGGTCATTGGTCATTTATGAAGATATTTTTGTCATCCAAATGATATTTACCATGTTATTAAAAAAAATTACCATATTGATAATATAAGGTCACCCCTTTCTTATTTTTCTAATCTATAGTTTATGATTATTATTATATCATATGAGATATCAGGAAACAATTTCTATAAGATCATGATTTTATAGAAATTTTCACATGTGTGACCAATAATGGTTGTTTTACTATTGCTTTCCAATACCCTATATTGTTATTTCCTTGGTTTATTAGAATATTTTTGATATGTAACACAAATTAAATTTTAGTAATATTTTATTAATGTAATAATTCATCTGGATTTAATGCAAAATTAAAATGAATTACCTCACAACCCCAGGATAAGTAACAACCCCATGTTGGGATGCACTAGAACCTGGTACAAATGTATGATTTCATAAATCAATTTGTTGTGACGACGCCCAATGATTTCAACATAGACACACATAGACTCTAAAAAAATATCAAAGAACTCTTATATTCCCTTTATAGGCCCCTACTGATTTTTTTAAAAATTATTTGAATAAGGTTTGTTGAAAAAATATTTCCATAATGGAATGTTACATGGTTAAATCATTCACATAGAACAATTTGGAGGACACCAAAAATGGAAACATTAGACCCCTGTACCACTCATCAAATCTCAATAATTGTATCATTCATCAAAAAAAATTTAATAATTGAACTTCAATGGATATCTACAAAATTCAGTGCCTCTAAATCATGGGGTTTGGTGATGTAGACAAATCTCCCTTAAAATTAACTATTTAATGAAATGAAAAGTAATAATAGAATCTAATAATATGGATTTAAATCAAATAAAAAAATAAAAATATATCTTATTTGATGCTCAATTAAAAATAGTTTTGTAGAAAACCATGTTTAATATCCTTCTTGTATGTTCATGAAGTTTTAGGAATGAAGTGGTTCCATTAGCGCACCATCAATGCCAAAAGTACCCTAATAATTGAATGGTCATTTTACTCTATGTTGATAGTAACCTCATTTAATCATGTAAAACAAAATATATTTAGGTAGTTTTATACAAGAGGAGAGGAAATAAAAAATTATATGTAATGACATTTAGGTCACCACCCTCTAAAATCTATGTGATTCTCCAATAATCATGTGGTTCCTTCTTGGTGGGGATAATATATTTACCCTCCATTTGGTCATCGAAAAAAAATTCAATTATAAAAAAATCAATAGTCAATGGAAATTATTTTCCCCAATAAATATGGTGATTGTTGTTATAGTAGTTTATATCATGTTAGATTATATATAAACATTATTTGAAGCAAAATAAACCACAATCAATGATACCCCAATCATTAATTATCACTTTTTTTATTCAGAAGCACAAGAGCTCCATTTATTTCAACATTATCACTAAAATACAGCTCTACATACCATACATATGTTAAATGTTTCCTTGAATAATATTTTGTACTTTATTATTTTCATACCACCTCTATAATCAATGATTTTAGGAAGATAGTAGAATGTATTCAAAACACCCATAATGGTGATGATATGTCCCCAATTCTCTCAATTCCGAGATTCATCACCTCTCCCATTGGTATAGTGGATGATTCCATAATATCAACTTATTGATATAAAACAATAACTCTGTATTCAATCATTACCAAAAGTGAAGAATTATATGTGGATTGTGACCATATATATTCCCTTCTATTATTTTAGGAAGGCATATTTACCACAATTAATGAGCTTTTTTTGTTGAGTTTTTATATTTATGAGGATCTATAACCAATTCTAATAATCATAGTCATATCTGAAAATAAAAAAGAAGAAATAAAATTGTATTGAAAATTTTATTTTGGAAGTATTATCATTAAACTACATTGAAATTATAGGGTTGAATTCACAGGTAGACACCCATAACCTAAACTTGATCGCAGACCACTAATGATAAAACAATTTCATGAAAATAACATGTCCAAAAGTTAGTAGTGATCTAGAAGAGCAGGTTAAAAATACAAAGAATCCATCTCTATTTATACTTCTAGAAAACCAAAGTGGATGGTAAACATCGTCTATATTAAAAAAAAATTAGATCATGATCTATATTGAATTCAAGGTCCTGAACTAACACTTATTGAATGTAGAAATCTTGATACCAATAATGAGATTAATAATTAGTGTGATGTCTATGTTTAAATCCATATACTTCATGGATAGATACTTTGGTATTACTCAAATTTAGATTGTCCCAAATAATGATGAATAATATTCTTTTATCTATCCATTTGGGAAATATTTCTACCATTATTTTCTCTTGTAATTAAATAATACAAGAATGACTTAACCATGGTCCATACATCACATATTCCAATAACTTTTCTATATAACTGTGAAGTAATAAATGGATGTCAACATAGTGAAGTCTCAAAATCGATATGACCATCTTCTAAACATCGATGTAAACATCAGGATGCTCTACCAACAATGTTTTTAAATGAATCCACTAAGGTTTTCCTTGGATTAACATTAGAAAAATTTCATATATTTTGGGTATTCTATCACGAAATCAATGTTAAAACCAAAATGATTATGTAAATTAGAAAGATTATCCTACAATAAAATATCATGTAATTAAGAATAGTATAATGGAAGTTCATCCACTAAAGTAATATCATCCCCAATCTCACTTGTAAATGCATACCCTCCACCAGATTTATGAAAAATGATTTTATAACATGTGGGATGAGATATACCATAAAGGTAATTATATCTTCAAGAAGTGCTAACTCATCCCACTAGTCCCAATTCCACATGTGAAAGGAATAAAACATATTTTATATGTTGAAATTTTATATATTAATATTGGTTAACTATTAAATAAGATTAATGAAAAGTATAAGAAAAAAAGTTTTCATTATATCAACATAACCATAATAGACATAGAGACTATGTATTCATAAATTAATAACTATTTAGCATTAATAATTCTTATGAAAAATCTAAGAATCTATCTCTATAATCACAAAAGTCATTTTCTATATTTTTTTAACCCACTGAAGTATACCATAAATATATCAATTAAAACAAAACATCTTGTATTATGGTAACTAATCCTAAAATAGTTTTATATATTGGTCTTGAATCTGGATCTATTTAAGTTGTAGGAATTGATATATTTTCTTATGACACACCCGAATATAAGGATCTGAACATTTTTTTTCAGATCACCCTGATATGGAATTATTATCCCCACATGATACACCTACGGATTGGGATATATTCTATTGTAGTTATTCTCAATTCATTGAAATAATGTTAATAGGGAGCATGAAAGAGAACATTTTTATATTAGGGATTTTTTTCATTTCTCATGGAAAGGAAGAATTCCCCTAATCATTTTAGATTTCATAATGTAGAACCAACTGTGAGGAAGGATATAAATCCCAAATCAGTGGTCATGATTTAGATATATATATATAAAACTGAATGATCGTTATATTATTATTAATTCAGAATGTGTGATAAAAATTAGTGCGGAATATGTTATAAAAAGGTGGAATTAATCTATATACATGATTATGTTTGATATTTGATCGAAAATATCCCCACTAATAAAACACTCATCCATGTTATGATTTCATTGAACACTCAATCCAATTTACAAAATAATATAGTCACTACACTAGAATACCATGACTAATATGAGATGGTCATCCATTTTGTACATCATGGAACGGTCTCCCTGACCATTAACAACATAATAGAGAAGGTCAATAGGGTTTACACTAATTTTAAAAAGGATGTAACCATATAATTAAAATAAAATTCCATAAATTCAAGGATATACCCACTTATGGAATACTAATTAGACTAGCTTTATCCACTAAATTGGGAAACAGAATTGATGATTCATTTTTATGTAGTGAACATAACCCACTATGATGATCCTGATTCTTATAATGTAATATATAATAATGTCATTGATGATTTCATACTCTTATATATTGTAGGATAAGATAACCATAATGATATAAATTCGTTTGATACAAGAATCTTGAATTCTCAACTATTTGAAACAAATATCACACATCAGATCAAGGGGATTGTTAACTTTTGGTTATCAATTATACATGAATGAATATTGTTCACATAAATGTTACAGGATATAAAAATACAATCTAGTTTCATTCTTCAAACTACATAACATTATCATTCATCATGATATCCTTATTTATTCACCATATTGGAAGTGTATTTCATGATGTTATATCCAACATCCACAACAAAAAAGTTCATGTATATTTTTGTTACCATAGAAATCATCATGAAATGGGATAAAGATATACCCTTTAAATAGGGTGGTACAATGAGTATTATCATCTATTTGAAGTCTATTATAATATATAATTATTATCCCTCGCTCTATAATGATGTATAATGAAATAATTTTTATTCTTCTAAATTGAATATACTATATAAGGAACACGACATCCAATCGCACAAATTTTCCCAAAATTGTTATTTATAAAATTCGAAAACAAAGAATTTAGTTTTGAATCATTCTAATATCCTATAAAATATTTTTAAGAAATATAATTTGTAGTGGAAACTAAAACATTTACTGAAATAATTGTATTATGGAACCACATCCCAAACCGTTATGTATGTTTCTACATATGCACATAAATATGGGATAAGAAGACAATGAACCAGGGGTCTTGGGAAAAAATGTTAGACTATATAGTGAGGAAATTTTTTCACTTCATAGTTTAATGTCATATAGCAAGGAAGACAGTGAACCAATTTGATGATATTGGTTTTGGGGGGAGGATTCAAGGATCAACATCAAGTGAGATGGAGGTGAACTGATATGAAGATTTTGGTTTTGGGCTTGATCATCAGAAGGTTGCCTACATACCCAACCTAGAAGGTAAGGATCAACGTATGTATAGATAAATTGAAGAATGAATTGGTGATCGAGTTTTACTTGAGGAAACCTCGAAGATGGTGTTTGGACTTATGTGTGGTTAGCGGGCCAAAGAGGGTTTTTTTAGGCTTACTTTAAGCTCACGTGATTCATGCTCAGTGTGAGAAACAGGAGGTAGCAAAAAACTCAACAATGCACAGTTTAACATCCTGTGGGAAAAAGAGCGTTGTACAGCTTAATGTCATGTAGCATGGAAAAAAATACAGTTTAACATCATGTGGCAAGAATTAGGGTCTTTTACAGTTTAACATCATGTGGGACATATGAACAGTTTAACGTCATGTGGGACATAATTGAGGACTTTTTTTCTTCATTTTAACATCATGTATGACGAATAGGTGGACAATTTAATGTTGTATAGCTAGGATGAAAGTACAGTTTAACGTCATGTGGGACGAACACACAGTTTAATGTCATGTGGGACAATACATTTTAACGTCATGTAGGACGTAAAAGGGACTTTTTGAATGTTTAACGTTGTGTAAGACAAAAAAGGGGTGCTTAGTAGTTTAATATCTTGTAGCTTGGACGAAATTATAGTTTAACGTCATGTTGGATGATATATGGGCTATGTAGTTTAAAGACATTCATTGAGGACTATGGGGGACTATGCAGTTTAATGTCTTGCAGTGGGGACTATGGGTGACTATGTATTTTAATGTCTTAAAATGAGGACTATAGGGTAACTATGAAGTTTAAAGTATTGCAGTGAGGACTAACATACAATTTAATGTCATGTTGGATGAAGGGGACACACAGTTTAATGTCATGCAGGACGAAATTACCTGTGTTACACAAAATAAATATTCAAGAATCTATCACTAGTTGGAGTCGTGATGAGTTCTCCATCCATTGAAATTAAATAATAAGCTCCTTTGGAGAAGAACTTATGTATTGAGTAAGGTCCTTCGCACTTCTTCTCAATCATTGGAGGTTTCATTCCTGGTACCATTGGAGTTCTGAGGACCGATACCAATTCTCCTTGAATGAATGAATGATGACAAAAAAATTTATTGAAATCTCGTGCTATTCGATTATGATATCATTCCAATTGGTGTAGGGTGCACAGTCATTTTTCATCTAATTTTTCCAATTCATCAAATCGCTTTTGAAATTGTTCATCTATGGATGAATGATCACAAAATTCTACTCTGAGCGAATGTAATTGAACCTCATTGGGAAAGGCTTCTTCTGTTCCATATACCAATGATTATGGAGTTGACCGCGTTGCAGTGCGGGTGGTTGTCTGATAATCCCATAAAGCATGAAAACATTTATCAGTCCATGATTTCTTATCATTATCCACCATCATTTACAGAATTTTCTAAAGAGTCTTATTGAAGGATTCTATTAGTCTATTGTCTGATGCATGATACCGAGATGAATGGTTGGATTTGATGTTGTATTCTTGATACAACCTTCCCACTTCGGATGAACAGATGTTGGTTCCATTGTCCGTCAATATGGTATGAGGGACACCAAATCTGGTAATGATGATGGACTTGACGAAGCTAACAATTCCATTAGAACTAACTTCTTTGAGAGGTATTTCCTCTCCCCATTTGGAAATAAAGTTAGTAGCAGTCAGAATATACTTAAACTACTTGGATGTAGCCGGAGGATAATGTCATACTACATCCATTCCCCATGTGGAAAATGGCCACGATTATTTATCTATATGAATCAAATTTTGGTTTTTATGAATGAAATTGGCATATACATGGCAAGAATGACAATTCTTAGTGAAATCAGCACAATATTGTATCACTGAATTCCACAAGTATCCAATCCTTAAAATTTGATCAGAAAGCCTATGTCTAGACTGGTGGGCACCACATGCTCCTGCATATACTTAATTCATGATAGCCATTGCCTCTTCACCATTAATACATCTGAAGATAATTACATCAAAACCTCACTTGTAGAGAATTTTTTGGTGAACTGGGCTATCATAAAGAGTGAAATTGACCACCCGTCATCGGACATGTTCTTTCCCGTCTCTATTAGTTGGGAGTGTTACATTTTGAAGGTATTATCTGATATGTCTCATCCATTCTATTGTATGACCATATAGTTCAGAAATGGGACTGATTTCATTGATTTCCATTTTGATGATTTGAAAATAAAAAGGTGAAACTACATGACGGTGGGAAATATTGATGATTTTTTCATCCTAGTTTGAATCTTCCAGGGTTGTGGCTACATTAGCTAGTGCATCAGCTTGGGAATTTTGTGATCATGGGACACAAGAAAATTTTAGTTCCGAGGTAAATATTACCATTAACTCTCTTACGTAATCACATAAAGGGGTTACTCTTCCTTTCTGATGGTATAATCCCCATTGACATGCATGATTACCAATTCTAAATCACATTTTACCCTAAAGTGATTCACTTGTGCCTAAAGCACCAATTCCAAGCTTGCGATGAGAGATTGATATTATGCATCATTGTATGTACCACCTTCCCACAATAATAAGGAATAGTGTAGCACTATGTTTTATGGGGAAATAAGCACGATTCCTAACCAAACTTTTTTGAATTTAGGATCCACTATTTTCTTCCATGTTGGACTTCTGGAAGCACCATCAATGTACATTTACCACGTTTGAGGATTATCTTGAATAGAGAAGAATTACTCATCCGGAATTTCAATATTTAAATATGTATCTTCTACTAAATGGTGTTCAGTAAGAAAATCACCAAGATCTTGGCCCTTTATTGCCTTTTGAGACACATACTGGATATCAAACTACTATAAAATAACTTCCCACCATTCGAGATATCCTGTATGAATTGGACGACTAAGGAAAAATTTGAGCGGGTTATTACGAGATAAAAATTGAACCTCATGATGTTGCAGGTAATGTCACAATTTCTGCATTGTAAAGAATAATGCTAGGAAAAAATTTTCAATTCTCAAATATCGAGTTTCTACCTCAAGAATAGTCTGATTGAGATAATAATGTCTATTTTCATTCCCAGCATCATTATTTTGGGCAAGGAAGGAACCCAATGATCGCTCTAAAGCTATCACATAGAGGATATGTCTTCTTCCTTCAACATGGGGCATTAATAATGATGGACTCCAGAGATATTTATTGAGAATATAGAATTCATCTTGACAATCATCATTATATTGGTAAGTGACTCCCTTCTTCATTAATTTGGTAAAGGGTAAACATTTCCCTACGAGATTGGTGATGAAACGCCGAATATAGGCCAAGTGTCCTTGGAGACCTCAAAATTCATTCAAATTTTGAGGAGGTGACATACCAAGGATTGATTTTTTCTTCTCAGGATCAAATTTTATACCACCATGGCATACAATAAAGCTGATAAATTTTCCTGAGTTTACCCCGAAAGCACATTTCAAGGGGTTCATCTTCAAATTGTGTTCTTGAAGTTTTTGTAATATGATTTCTATATCGTCCAAGTGATCAGAACATTTTCTGGATTTAACCACCAAATCATCCCCATAATATTCAACAAATTACCCTAAAAGGGTTTGAAGATATGGTTCCTTGCATGATGAAATGTTGCACCTTCATTTTTCATGCCAAAGGACATTACCCGGTAGTAAAACACACCTTTAGGGGAAACAATAGCTGTAGATTCCTCATCCTCTGGGGCCGTTTGTATTTTATTGTACCCATAATAACCATCCATGATTGAAAGAGCTTCTTAACTAGTGTTTGCATCAATGAAGAGTTCTATGATCGGAACTGGAAAATCATTTTTACGACAATGCTGATTAAGATCACTAATGTCAATGAGAACTCTAAGTTTTCCATTATTCATTTTCACAGGGACAATATTAGCCATCCATTTGGGATGTTGAACTTATATAATTATGATATCCTTGATAAACTTATCCACTTCAGCCTCAATTTAGGAGGCATACGTTGGGTGTGTTTTTCTTGCGGCTTTCTTGAATCCTCAATGTTATTCTCGCAAACCCAAATGACGAGTATAAACATCAGGATCAAGCACTATCATTTCTGTATAATTCCAAGAAAATACATATCGATTTTTCTTTAGAAATGAAATATACATTTCTTGATCTTCAAGAGTCATGGCTGCACTAATTAAAGTGGGGCGTGGATCATCTTTTGTACCCAAATTTATTTCTCTGAGTTCAACCACAGTGGTAGAGATACCTTCTTCAAATGCTAGAGGATCATCCTTAAGATCTTCAACTTCTTCTTCAATATGTGTTACTTATTTTGTTTTTACTTTCATAGTAGATGATGAAGAATAACTTTCATGGTCAAGGGAGAAGTTTAAATTTGAACATCTTGAAGAAGAGACTACCATTTCTGACCCTATTGATGATAAACGGTCTTCTTTGGGTAATAAAGAGGTGATGATGGATTGAGAATCGGCATCATTATTTTCCTCTGGCATTGCTATTACTTCTTATGGTCTGTTTGATGAAGTATATAATTTTTGGATATCAGTGGATGAAATGAACTCATCTCCATGTAATAATTCATCATTTCATGGCCGATCAACAATTTCTCCCATGATGTCTTGCTCGATTGTCATAATTGACATTATGGAAGTTTCCATATGTGTGTTTCTATTTGGGTCTGTCCCTTCAATTGATAGGCAACACATAATCTGTACTCACATGTATGAATGGGTTTACTGGAATCTTTTCCAAACCATATGGATCATTAAATTTGGTAACCTCTTTTGTCTTGGATTTCTCCTTTCCCTCAATGAGATAGAATTCTGCCTCAATGTATTGAGATTCACAAGTTTTTAATAGGGCATTATCACAAAAAAAATATTCAAATTCGACCATTGAAACAATATTTGAGACATAGATGGTATGATGAAGGTATAGATGCATGTTGATGTAGCCATGGGCTTCCATGAAAAATGTTGAAGTATGTGTCATGACGAACAACCATGAAATTTGAATTATACACAAGGTCTCCAAACTGAGTTTTGAGTGTAATCAAGACCAAAGGTTCTTGTTCATTTTTATCATATCCTTACAACATCATAGTAGAAGGAGATATATCAGATTTTGTGAGGCCCAACAAACGGTGTGTATGAATAGGGATGAGGTTGACTTCTGAACCATTATCAATGAAAGCTCGTCGCATGTCTACATCATTGACCTTTACAGATAAATACAATGCTATGATATGTACATGTACAATATAATCTTCATCTTCATCTATAAATGATATCACTGCATGTAATTCTATAGGATAATTCCCTATATGGTAGACCTCAGCCGCAACAATTTCATTTCGAATTCTTAAGGACCCGAGAAAGCCTCAATAAGCCCCTCTCGAAATCATTAGATAGATTTAAGGCATCCAGAATTGATAACTTGGCCGGTACATGGGATAAATGTTTCAAGACATCATACTTTTTATCCAAAGGTATGTGTTTCCCAATAGGAAACTGTGGTTTTGAATGTGCCTTAGATGTTGATGATTTGGAAGTAGATGCATCTTTCATCACAGTATGAGTTGGAAATACTCTTGGCTTTTGCAGATTAGACCGACTAGGTCTATTTATTTTCATATAGGATGATGGTGTGACCTCTGACAGTTCACTAAAATAACTGCATTAGGACTGGATATACCATGTGTGGAATAACTATCTTGTTCCTATTGAGCCTGCTGAAAGGCTTTTCCATAAGTTTCTGCCGCATATGCAGTTCTAGCAGGGGTAGGATTGAAATAGTGGCTTCTGGAATATCCATGTCTTCCCCTATATCCCAGATCCCTGTCTCTTCCTATAATTCCTCTGTTTAATACAGGGATCTCAGGCTCACCAAGATAGAATCTATCATTGGAATAAGGATCTGTTAAATGAATCATGTTAATAGAACCAAATATTAATTCTTCATCTTATGATGATTCTACCGGATTAGCCAGTTCAGGCTGTGCCATTTGGTGGGGTGGTTCCTGTGATTTTGAAGCACATGGCATAAAATCTGCCAGATTCAAAGACAATTTAGGCATTGACATGAACTCGTCTTCTTCTGACTTCTCTTGTTTCATCAAATTATGCAGCTTCTTTGAGGATTTCCCTTCTAATTAAGGGGGCTCTACTGTGGCATTCATAGAAGAACAGACAATTGTTTGATTCAATTGTGTTCATAAAATGGCATTAGTTTGTTTGATCATTTTCCTAATCATCCAATCATCATATTTCTAATCTTTTTTACTTTTGACTTCATGACACTTACCTTCTTCCTCTAGATCAGTAGCATTAACACTTGATAACTAGCTTGAATAACCTTTCAGTTTTACTTGTCCTGAGTGCATCATTTTTTGCAGGAGGTGTTTGAAGACAGAAAACTCATGAATGGGATGCCGCAACATCTGAAAAAATGGGAAATAGTTGGGGAGGTCTACATCTCATTCCTTGTTCAGCCTTTTAGTCCTTGGAAACTGAACTATATTGTTTTCCAGTGCCGAGATAAAGTATCCAAAAACTTGTTCATTCCAGAAAGAATATATTTTGTTCTTCAAATCTTCAAACGATTTCTGCCTTTGATCTCATAGATCATGTTGATGAGGCAGCCTTTGTTGTTGAAGATCAAGAGGTGGAGCCCTTTGATATGATGAAGGTTTTGAGGTGGAAGTAGGTATAGGTTCTTGTTTAAGTGTAACTTTAGTAATCTTTGCTTTTCCCATTCTCCTTCCTAAAACTAATGGAATTACAAGAGTTTTATCCTTAGTCTGTATAAGGAATTCATCTATCTACTGAGAAATTTAATTAAGGTCTCGTAAACATTCGATGTATTTCATAGGGATCAACGAAGTGCATAAATCATCACACAGATTTTCCACACAGATCAGCATCAACTCTTCTCGAGGGAGTGGTAATCTTAAGTAATATTTTAATCCTTTACAGAGAGTAATGAAATCTAAAACCATTTCATTATCCCTATTGATCAATTGGTATGATAAATGACTGTCATCATCGGCAAGGTTGAACTAAAATAACGAAGGAACCTTTGATGGAGATCTTCGCACCCAGTAATTGACAAAGATTGCAAACTTGTATTCCAAAAAAAAGAAGGCCCTTGTAATTAATGCAAAAAACACATGAGCATAACTGCTTCTTAATGTTGAAGAGTTCCATTCATAGGATCAAAATGAGAAACATAATGTGTTAGGTGTTGTTATGGATCTCCTAAACCATTAAATAATGGGAATGTTGCATTCGCAAAATTTGATGGTGGAGGAATTGCATCAACCCATTCAGGGTAAACATTCTTTTAATACTGAACTTGTGCACATTGTCCTTCCATATCTTCCAACCAAACTGTTACTGGCTCAATTGTAGTTATTAATTTTTTAGAAACATTAGGTTGATCTTGGACCTAAGAAGGTGCAATAATTGGAGTTTGGACGGGTGTGGCGACTGGTACTACCATTGATGGTAGTACTACCAGTTGTTGTCGTCCATGACCATAGGATTGGACCTGTGAGGGTGTACTCTCACAGGAGTATATTCTTGATCCATCCTAGTAGTTGCACCAAATTCCATTGACTTTTTAACTCTAGAACACTTATGATGAAGAATAACTTAAAGTAGTACTGAATTAAACCTCTTTAACTCCTTCATTTATTCTTCCTATTGTGAGAACCATTCCTCTAATGTGAGTGATTGGCTTTATCCCTAGGTAAGGTGAGGTGTAACCTGAGTTTTACCCTTTTCCATGGTATGTTTCTTTCTAGAGTACGAATGGGAATTACCCGAAGGAATATCTTGCCTCTGGGTAGCCCTCTGTCTTGTGGTATGCACACCTTCTTCATTGATTTCTGTGTGTACATCCTTTTGAATAGGAATTTCTTCATCTGATTCTTTTGAGTGAACCTAATGTTCTAGGGGATCAGTGATAATGATATTGATGACATTTATCGATTCATAACACATTTCATCCCTTCTATCAGCATTTTTGTGATACCATCTTCTGCCATTTTCTTGATGAGACATTGCCTTTTGTTTGTTTGATCCCTCTGGAAATTCATGATGAACCGTAATTTGGAGGGAATCTCTTGATAATTCAGATCTGCGTTTCTCTTGTGGCTCTGTCCCTAATCGAGAGAAGACTGAATTTCACTGAGTAAGGGATTGATAATTTGAAAAAGTCACCAATCCAGTGGACTGAGGATATTCATATTTTTCTTGATCGACTCATCGAATACTATGTGTTGATCCTAAGGGTTGGATTAAAAGAGTCCCCAGACTGGAAAGCTGAGGTGGCTTTTAAGCTGCTAAATCTGAAACTTTCTCAAATGTTATCCTGATTTTGTGAACATTAGTCCAAAAATTGGTAAGATGCATCAACTTAGATCCACTCATATCAACTGGATCAGATCACTGTTGGATTATTTCTGACACTTACATAACCTAATTATGTACATTATCTAAAAGGGAATCATGTTCGATATTCTCATCTGCTTGATGCAAGAGTAATTTGACAACTTGTTCTTTATATTCTTTTCTTTGAGAAGAACTAGTTAAGGCATGTTCTAGAGAAAGCATTTGATTGCACACAAAACTGTTTGGATATGGCCAGTCAAGGGTAATAACATTTCATGAGACTACTTTTGGCGAGCATTGTTTACTGGAGAGTTCATTGAAATGCAGTGCTCCATGAACACCCCATCCCCTGATATGAATACAAGATGGGTCATTGGTAATTAATTGGAGAAAACATTTTATAATTCCAAGGCATGAATGTTGAAGGGCTCTTTGCGGCTTTTCAACCTTTGGATATCAGGATACTGAGATAGATTCCAAGCCAATTTGGCATTGTAACCATTCTATTATCTTGACATGATTTTCATAATCATCATAAGATTATATTTTATTTTTTAAGTGACAAGGAGTTTTCCACATGTTGAGACGAATATCATGAATACAATCTTCAGTCAACATTTTTGTAATTTCATACTGAGAGTCATCCAGAGGCCAAAACATGACTCTTACTTCACCTTTCTCCAGTTGTTTTCACATATTCAGCACTTCCACTTTGTCATTCGATGAAATATTCTTCTACATTATTAGATAAAAGCTTCTGCTTCTTTGTTGCTTCATGAGATTCAATAAGATTGGTAGAGAATTCATTTTTCAATTTTGAAGATGAATGACCCAGGGGTAGTTCAGAGAATGACCTACACCACGGGATATCTTCTGATTGAGAATGAATTTCACCTGCTATCGGTAAGGCATTCGATATGACTGGATTAGAATTTCAAATTGCCTCAATAGAAGAGGGATTTATTACTACATCAATTTCCATTAAATAATTTTCCACACAATGCGAATTACTACCGCGGATATGACATTATTAGCTAAATTCATAATCATGTGGAGGGCCACCATGGTGGGTTACAGCAAAAGATGAATCATTTTTCTCGTTAGTCTTCTGGCTACATAGAGGGTTATCGTAGCTCTAATCTGAAGATGATTCTTCGAGATCGAAAGAATTATCATGATGAAAGCCTTCCTGACGAAGGGTTTGTTGAAGACCTTCAGGACTAATGTTCCCACAATTGGGAAATGAGGGAAAAAATCATGATTCACAACAGATAATTGTCTTAAGGCTTCAAAAACTCCAGCATTGAGCAGGGCCTCATTGCAGATTGGCTCTTGATTTCTCAACTGTGTTGGAAATTTCTTTTTTTTAGACGGCTTCTTACTAACTTTAGAAACCAATTGATGAAGAAAGTTGATATTATGGGAATATGTATTTGCATGCTCATGAGAAATGGTCATGTTGAGCTGATTATCCCCATTCATATCGAGTGTTTTTGCTCGACTTGATTTTTTGTATAACATGGGGGAGTATGCCCCATGACCCTATTTGACTAGAACAGAGGTGTTTATATACTCCGGAGTTACATGTTAATGAGTCACTCCACTGATAGAGATAGGCTTATGATTCTTCCCTATGATGCTGCTGATGCTTTTATAATATTCTGACAGGTATCCAGAATACGGGCAGAGATTTCCTTCTTCTCATTCACCATTTTTAGAATGTGCATGGTGACTTCCGCTATTGGAATGGGAATATACGTCCATTTTTTGTTTGTAGTAGGTGTATGTGCCTACTCTTATCCTTTATTTTCTGTCAACGGATATTGACAGTACATATTCATAGGGGCATTGAGTTGAGAGTCTTCTCCTGATTTGTCGTCAGAGCTTTCCGATTCACTTCTCTGGGTGATACCAAACGAGACTGTTGGTAGGCTTGATAACATTAGAAGGTGTATGTGCATACTGTGTGTCCTCCTTTATGTATGTTTGATGGGTTTCCTTCAATACTGGGAGACGATACTCTGAATAGAATGGGTGATTGTAAACAGGTGTATGTTCCTCCTTACCAGTTGCCACCATATTAGATTGGCGGGGTGCCTCAGATGCAGTCGGTCGAGCCTGCTGAGTGGATGATGATTTATAAATAGGTGTGTGTTCTTATCAATAGTACTCTGCTATAATTTCTAGGAAGGAACCGTGCGTTGCTGCAAGACGAGTATGCTGGACAACAGGAAAAAGAAGGGCAGGTGTGTGTACCCACTCGTCGCTTGCCACCAAGTTATATTTGTGGACTTGTCTAGAGGGGGGAGAGGTAAGAACATGCTCCCTATTGTCTAGTTGTCGCATCTGGATGTTCTTCATGCCTTCTCCAGTTTTAGGAACCTGAGTTTAATGCTTGGAGATGACACCATCATCATGTTGAAAGCACACTACTTCACGAGTCTGGGGAAAATTTTAGGTGGAGTCCTCGGGAGGGACTCTTGTATCCTTGAATGGAGGCCCTGAGTGACCCCCTGATCAACCTACCTATAGTATGGGAGGGATTGGTTTTTGCATTCTGGTGATAACGACTCGAAACGGTTGAAGACGGTGGTTGGAACCACCTGTTTCTTGACTGCTGGTCATCGTTGTCCGGACGACCAGGATGCATTGTTAACTTGGAGGGCTTATTGAGCAGCCTCTAGAGTCGGGATGGTACCATGTTGATGGTACTCCTTGATCAGTGTGTTCAAAACCCAGTGATGAAGATGATGAGTTGGTGACTTCGTCCTTGGAGCGGATGAGGATCCATCAGAAGTAGCGTTCAAGGCATTCACAGAGGTGAATTTCAGAGAATCCATTTGGATTGAAGAGAAATATTGAAAAAGAGTGCATGTTTGATATAGTAGACACAATCATGATAATCCTGGGCAGAGCTACATCTTTTGGATGAGAAAAAAAATTATTTATTTCTTTCTTGTCCCACACATATATCTTAATAGGGGCCTAACAAATAGGCAACACATCATTTACCTTGGTTAAGGATTCACATATGGTTCATCGTTTTTTTTTCTTTTGGAAATGGGGTTGAACTTGTTTGTTTAAGGTTCAAACATTCCAATCAGTTTGTAATGGGTTTATTCATAGAACCAGAAACATCCAGTGATTCTATATCCATTTGGACCTTCTTTCCAAAGGTAGGTTCTCCTTAGTTGTGGACCGATGAGGCTTAAGAATTTTCATTGGTCAAGAGTATTGAAGGTCAGGCTCATCACTCCTTTTTTAGGGGAATTATTACCTACTCTAGGACTCTCATATAGATTTATGTTATGTTCACGAATCATTATTAATTCACCATGTATGAAAATGAATTTTCCTTTAGATTTGAAAATCAATGATTTATATGTATAATATTTAGAGAATATTTTATATGTATTTGAGGTTCTTCATCGGTGGAGAATCAATGGTATCCTTCGATACATTATATAGAAATCTATTGGTCATTATGAAGACCATACTGGTATTAAAGCCACTCAGTGGGGCACTTGAAGTTTATAATCATTCAGATGGACATGAATTATTTCAAATTTGGGATCGTACCCGCTAATGGGCTACCTATGTATCCTTGTAAAAAAGAAATGAATCTGAAACCACATAGTTTTATAGGAGCAATTTGTTTAACGTTGTATTGGATGGGAAATAATTAATGAAGGATGGGCTCGAACCTTATAAAGGCATCCTACGTACTCTAATTTTCAGGCAGATATCAAAGTCTATGTAGTTCGGGATAAGAATTGTAGGGATTACGTATAATTGACGACCCATTAATATGTGTCCTAGTAACTTTTACATTCTAAGCTAACGTGAGTCATGATCGGTGTGAGAGATAAGAGGTATCAGTAAACCTAACGATTGTTCCATGAAAGATGTAGTCACAAGGAATGATATGGAGCTTACATATGTATGAATTCACAGGTAGATGAATACTAGGACTTACATAAATAAAGAATCCTAGGAATAGGATCCATAATGGTATTTGTGCTTCATGAATATTTGGATACTCCAACTTGGGGCATACACCTAAGAAAGATGTCCAATTAAAGGAAATTATGGCTTGGGATTATTCCTAAGAAGGAGGCCCAGATGAATAGGGTCTATAAATGTGTATTTGATTTATAGAGATTTATGCTCTTAATTTGTGTCTTGCTCCTAAAGAGGATGGCCAGATTTAAGGGGGACTTTAACCTGTGATTGGGGCTTACTCTAGAGAAGGATGCCCAGAATAGAGAAGAGGGGACTTCGGGCTTACTCCTAAGAAGGAGTAACAAGGTTAAGGGGACTTATGGTTAGGGCCTACTTGTAAGAAGGATGCCCAAATCAAAGATTCTATCGCTTAATGGGTGAGGATGAATGATGGTAACAACTACCTGTTGTGATATGAAGTTATATAAATCACAAGGTTTTCGGAGATGTTCCATATAACTCTTTTTAGATAAGTAAGAAAACAATGAATCCATACCATAAGTTTATTTGAAGAGGGTTATGAATGCGACATCTTGATGGAGAAAGGTGGATTTGAAGAAAAGAGGTGAATAGGCAGAAGGGGCACCCAAAAAGAGGCAGGCGCGTAAGTCCTGGTTTGGCATGCAAGTCCAGGTCGCACAAGTAGAATTGCACAACTTGGGTGTAATTGCGTAATAGTTAACCTGTAGGGTAATACTTGGGAAACATAGAACATAATCCCTTAGTATCATCCCTAGAGGCTTCCAAAATAGTGCCACGCAAGTGCCCATAAAGGGGTAAGGAAGGGCGCATGTGTGGCCATTTTTTTAAAGAATGGGCACATGGGTGCGCAAGTGTTGATAAATTATAATAGTCATGCATTATTCTTCTTCTTTAGATCTTCCATTATAGGTATGAAATTAACTTAGAGGTGTTCGGAAGACTTGAAGAAGATAATTGGGCACCCTGAGCTCTGTATCTGAATTCTGGAAATTCCATCTCAAAATAGGGGGCCGACTGGGGAAATTTTTAGGCCACATGAGATTGGGAGAAAAACAACATTGGGCGTGCAAGTGACATGCACACCCATGACTAGCACTCAAGTGACTTTCACGGCCAAGGCTGGTATTCATGAATACTTGCGCGCCTTAAGGAATTTATAAATTTTTTATTAATCCTCCCTCTTTTTGGCTTGAGGTACTCCCCTTGGTCAATCATTGGACGCTGTGACGGAACGGAGCATCAACAGAGTTATGATAGGTATTTTCATTTTTATGTAATTTCTCAACTTCTCATAGTCACCTCTCTCATTCATGCATTGTAAATTGTAGAGAGCACCCCCACCCCTCCCCATACCGAGGGGTATCCCATCATATTCATACAGGTGGGATCATATCTATCTTAAACTAGGAATATATTCATCAAAATATCAACCTTTATAAAATTACATGGATTTAGCTATTTTTATAGGGAATCCTTGGAATCTTTTATCGATTCTCTAGCTAGGTGTGACATCCACGGAATTTTCCCACATTGAATACAGGGGAAGAAGCACATCATATGTAAGACCATGTATTAGCACCATGTAATCGATTTTAATATACCGTAGATAGATTCTTACATCGCCATGGGGAATTTCAACACAATTGGTATTAGGACTCCATTTACATTGAAACTCTATTATAATATTGTTATTCTTATAAAAATATTTATATAATATCAATAAATCCCCATAAATTATAGAATAATTTTAATGGGTTTTAAATTATTAACATGTATCCTAGATCCAATAGGATCACATCAAATATCCCTTGAACACAAGTCTATGTAATATAGTGTAATCCTCATCCCAAATATAATCTTGATTTATGAGGGAATGAAGAATAATAGGGGATAATCAGTGCATCTTATAAAAAATTTATGTTCTTTATTCTCTCAAATTAATTATTTGTGTGATAGAGGATGATAGAAAAACAAATCATCCATTCAAAAAAAATAACCTTATGATGAGTTGTTTTTTCAATATTATGTCACTCTATAATCCATGATCATGGGAAGTAGGAATTATGATAGGTGATTGTGAAATTTGTTTTAAGATAATCACTATATAGTGGTAACAAATAAATCCCTAGACATTCCCAGTGATATTCCATAAAGACCATTTCTAAAGGAGATAAAAATGGTTTCTCATAACTAAAATTTCATTTTTATCTTGTATAGCGATGTACAAGAATCACATAGTGACTTCAGTATCTAAAATAATATTTTATTATTTTCCCATCATTTGTTTTCATAGAAATTCAATAAAATTAAACGGTATAATTTTTTATCAAAAATCCCAATGGAGAATAAATGAAAAAAATCAATTGATCAAAAAATTGAGAAAGAAACTTTATATTCACATTAATCATTTTCTTATTTTGGTTTTCAAGGGTTCCTCATTTAAGGGGCCTCTATTAAGTCCCTTAACCAAGGTGTCCTTTATTAGGGCCATTTTCTAATGTGGCCACACATTTTTTTCTCTTCAGCCAGCCCCTTTACAATATTTTGATTGTTCTACCACTATGAAGTACATCGGTTTTGAAACTTATCATAATAAATAATGAATTATGAAACTGAATGATTATCAACAACCAATAAATATCCCTTAGGATAGTGTATTTGGACCCGAGATTTGGAGAACACCACTATTTATAGGGTCTCTACCACCATCACCAAGATGAAGAAATGTGGATATCCCAGTTTCACTTACTCATACTTCAATGAGGATACCTTCATAATGACCATTTTTGTTACATAGTTCTATGCTCATGAAAAAACTATTTCCTTAGAATGGAATCATATTTTTTTAAAAAAATGTTATTTAGAAGGGGTCATTTATTATAACTCTTTTGAAGATAAATTGATAACAAATTAAAAATGTTAAAATGTATTATATTTGAATCCCCAGTTGTTCTCCTATGTCCATATGGGTATACCCAAGTCACATCACCCATGGTCCTCTACACAAACCCATAGAACCCAACTATTGTTCTCCTTTATATACTGACTCGCACACCAAATTCCAAAAAATCTGATATTTACCAACTTAAATTATGTATGCCTTTTTGGAACCCACATATTCATGAGTGTCATACATTCAGGATGATAGATAGATACTAAGATATTACTTCTTATAGCTATCCATATCAAACTTTAGTTTGAATAGGAAATATAATAACTAATATATTTAACTATAGGGAATGGTATTTGTGTCATCTAAAGGTGAAAAAATAAACAAAGGCCACTCTTCCCCTATTCCTCATACACATGGATATAGAACCCACCTTACCAACCATATAGGGGTTAAATATTTTTCTAGTAATCAATTATATCCCTTGACCACAATTGTTAATCCATGACTAGGATCCTCCATAAATGGGACCCTTTTAAAAAATATTTTACTAGGAGGGAAGTATCATGTAGGATATATAATATGGAGATTGAAATTTTCATTAATTCACTAAGGAAATGAACCCCCATGAACATCCAATAGGGAAGAAAAACTTTTATATTCTACACTATGTAAAAACATCATTTAGGTCCTCCCTTGTGGAAACCAACCTTTTATATCCATCACAATGGAAAATAATCGACTCGATATTCCAATAGGTGTACTAATATCTTATTGCCTTTACTATGGAAAAGAATCTTCTATGCCATAAACTAAGTTTATTCACCAATTATATCATTCACTATGGTTAATATACCCATTCACAATTAATTATGGAGTCACTCTATTTCAATAATTCGTTATGTGTATTATCATAAATATCCACAAATATGATAGCTCACATTTTACAATCTTCACTAAGGTGAATCATGAAGTACACCTGTTCTGAGTTATGTAGCCTTTGTTTCTGTTTTTATGTGTTTAAAGTTCATTGGATGAGTTGGGAAGAGGTTGGGACAGTTTGGAATGGTATTGAATAAGTTTGGCGGCATTTCTAAGGGCACACAGTTTAAGAACGATTTGCGGAAACCATGCTGGTTATCCAGAAAACTGTGTAGGGGGAGAGAGTAAGCTTCTCATGTCATGTGAATGGTTTTCAAAACCATGCGAGGCAACTATGCAGACTCCTCCTTTCAAGACAGTGGTGTGCGCATGGTTAGCACACGGTTTTCCAAACAGTGCGGACTAATCTTGCGACCACTTAATGTTGGGGTTTTTATGTCCCAACTCCCTCCGGATTGACCTAAAACACTCTAATTCTCCTCCCACTTAAGACCCAATTGTATTATTTGTTCTTAGAGGTTTAAGGTGCACTCCCTCTCGTTTTGGAAGCGATTGAAAGGGTTTTCTTGGTGTTTTGAAGGTGGTTTCTCCCAGTTAAGTCTCTCCTCTTTGTTTCTTTGTGGTTTTCTCTAGGTATTCACTTCCCTCTCTCTAGGTTTTCTAGATCTACATCTGTTTCATGTAGATGTAGTGTTGGGGTTTCATTGGGTGTTAACATTATGGATTTTGGTTGATAGGTAAAGAGATCTAGAGCGGTTTCTATAAAGCATTTTCCCGAATTTGTGTTACAGTTGATTGTGGGTCAATTTCGCTAGAGCCCTAAAGGTATGTGGCTTCAATCTCGAGTCCAATTGGTTAGAACTAATGGTTTTTTTTACAATTAATATTATGTGGTTAAAATTAAATGAGATTTAATGTGAAAATATGTTTAAAATTTTATTGGTGTTGTTTTGGGGATTTTTGGGAAAATGTAGTGTTGTGGTGAGATGCTCTTGTTATGGATTTTATCATGGATATTTTAAAATGGGTTGATGATAATTATTTTTCAAAATGGTTAATAATAAATTGTTTTCAATAAAAATGTTGTTTTATTGAAATGTTTTTTGGAATGGATAACAGTTAAAGGGGGTTATCAATAAATGGGTGATTTGTTGAAATGAATTGATATGTAATGGAAATGGTTGATTTCATGTTGTTGTGGCCTTGGTGGGTTATATGTTTTATTGTGGCTTGTTGAAAGGTGATGTGAAAGTGGGAAGGAAGTCTCACTATAAAAGGTGATGGATAGTGGTTGGAAGAACCACCATTATGGGTAGTGGTCAAGAAGTACCGCTAGTTGTCAATGGGTAAACGGGTTGGATGGAAACTCCACTGTTTTTTTTCTTCTTGTGCATTTCATTCCAAGAAGGAAATTGTTGTGTTAATGTTTAAATGAATAAATGTATTGTGGAATGTTTGTATGGCTTTCCATTGGTTGCTTGGTTTGGGTGAGGTGGCTTGTTAAGGGTTTTTTTTGGTTTTTGGTAATGGTTTCACTTGTGATTATTTTATATAAACTGCATTATATAAATGTGCTAATAGTTTTATCCAAGTGGTGTATGTAGGAAAGTCATTTGGGGAAAACCAACTGAGTATTTTTACTCACCCCCTGCTTTGGAACTTTGGTTTCTTTGCAGATGTTGGGTATCGTGATGTGGGAAAAGTTAAGGAACATCCTTTAGTTGTGCATTGTGATGTCTTGGTGGAGAATCAAGCTTGGAGCGTGGTGTGGATCTATGGTGGTGTCACGGATCATGGTGTTTAGTTTTTTAGACTTCCTCATTGAACTCTGATATTGTGTTTGATGTGTTAGTTTGTGGATTTTATTTTTCAATTGTGTGGTTCTTTTTTTAATGCATGACTTGGTTGTTTTGTTAACATGCATCATGTAGTTTCTTGAAAGTGGATCATTTGGTTTTTTGGTTTTTCTTCAAGGGAAATCGTTCCCCAATTTTTTCTCAAAGACCTCGCAATTTATTTCTAGCCTTTGGATACATGGGAACATCACTTAGGTCCAAGTAACCCTCACCTACTCCTCAATACAATGAGGTAGGGGAGGCATTTTACCAGGGGTATCAGTTTGTTCAGACCTTAGCTTTCAAGTGAGAGTAGTTGTTCGGTCCTTTGGGGTTGATTCCCAGATTTGGAGTTGACATTCGTTGTGGTATATTCATTGAGTCAGGATGGTATCAAGGCATATGTATATCAGAATATGGAATTTATAGCTTAAAAGGATGTACATAATCCTTTTATGATGAACATCAATTTACTATAGAGTTGGGTACATTGGTGTTTTGGAGACACTTATAGGCATTGGACATCTCATTGTCATGGGTGTAGCCAATGAGATGAGCATGGCATGCATGGTATAAATGACTTCCCACTAGGATGCATATTTCATGGGGGTATAATGATTTATTGTGTGATATGAATGAGTGGATTTTGAAAAATCAGAAATGTGTAGCAAAATGGAAGGATTTGAAACTTTGAAACTGGTGGTATTTTGAAAATGGGTTTATTTTCAAAATAAGTTCTTGTTTTAAAAAATAGTTCAATATGGGAAATGTGGAAAGGTAGAAAGCCTCGTTGTGATAGTGTTGTGTAATGAAATTTGAAATGGGAATTATTTATGTCTACAAAAGTGATAATCGTGGTAGTTTGTTTTCTATTTATAAATATGGCATTGGGTAGGTGTCGTAGAGACCAACTAGAGGAGGTTGATGAAAATGTGGTTGCACCGGAACCTCAGGTGAACCATCAGTTAGTGAAAAGTATTGTGCATGCTTTCTAAGTTGTGGAATGTGGAAATAATGTGGACGAACCAAGGGATGTGGATCAAGCGGTTCAGTTTCAAAAGAAAAATACACCCATCATTAGGAGTGATTCAAATCCAAAGAGGGAAGAAGCATGGTTGAATAGAATGAACAAGTTATTAGAATTCATGGAAACACCTATAGAGTTTAGAGTGAAGTTGACCATGTATATGTTGGAAGATCATTCCCTTCAATGGTGGGATTTGGTGGTGAAACCTCGAACGGACAAGGATATGAAGTTGGAAGACTTTGAGGAATTTTTTAATAAACAATTCTACCCATATTCATTGACAATATAGTGAAGAACTGATTTCTTCAGTCTGAAGCAAGGCCATATGTCTGTGACAGTGTATGCAGCTAATTTTATGAACTTAGTGAGATTTTCACCCGTGGTGGCAGGTATTACATCATTGAAATCTCTGATCATTGAAGCGGGGTTAAGGATAGATATCCATTTTAAAATAGGAGTGATGTGTATCAGTGATTACACTGAGATGGTGAATCGAGCATCTGTGGATTAGTGGGATCTGTTGGGAGCTCCGGGCGGAGGAAGCATGGTGGTACCCATAGGGAATAGTGGGAACTGTAATTTTGGGTTCAATTGAGGGAGGGAAACTTATTCCATGGGTAGGAGTATTACACATTATCTGACGGTAGGATTGGTGAATCTTCCTCTGATGCCCAAGAGCAAGACATGATGTTTTCAGTGTAGTTCTAGGAGGCACATCAAGTGGGATTGCACAACAAAACATCAAGCATGTTATAATTGTAAGCAGATGGGGAATTTACAACGTTATTGTCAGAATTCTCTAAGGTCGGGTGTTCATGACACTCTTCAAGGGTTGAAGGGGTCTTATGCCTCCAGAGGATGGGGGTAGAAGCATACCCTTCGGCAGCAGAGTAATTTGGGTCATGGTGATTCTCAGAATACCACGATTCCTCAGTAGGGATATAAAGAACAGAGCATGGAAAAAAAATAGTTTTTTAGAGTTGAGCAGGTTTTGGTGGATGATTAGTCGGGACAATCTATAGTGTGAGGTACTATTCATTCAAATTTTAACATGATGCAAGTGTTGTTTGATACAGGTGCTCCACACTCTTTTATTGCTGCAAGTGTGGTTGTGTTGCTGGGATTAAGGGTAGAAATTATGCCTTTGGTTTGGAAACAACAAACACCTCTAAGTTGAAGAGAGTGTTGAGCCTCCTTGTGTAGAGAATGTTGTGTCATTGTGAGCGAGGTTGCGATAATATGGAATTTCTCATTACATGAGATTGATGGGTATGATGTAATCTTGGGATTGGATTGGCTGGTGGAGTTTAAGCCCACATCGACTGTAATGCACGAACATTGGATTTTACGACACACGATGCTGTTAGATATCTTTTTAGAGGAGAGAGGCATGAAAGGCAGAGTGAAATGGGTTTTTTGTCACAATCAATGGGCACGTTATCATATCAGTTGGTGGTGTTTTCATTTGAATCTGTAGAGGGTGTTTAGCAGAGTGTTCTTCCAGTAGTGTTGGTTCAGTCCATGAATGTTTTGCTTGAAGATTTTTCTGAGTTACCTCCCATAATAAAAGTGGTGTTTTTGATTGATAACCTTCTAGGGACCAATCCTATCTAACTTCCTTTTAACCTAATTGAACCTACTGAATTGTGGGAATTGAAAGGCCAATTGGAAGAGTTAGAAAAAAAGGGTTTATCTAGCCAAATATGTCTTCATGGGAAGCATAAGCGTTGTCTGTGAAAAAGGAAGATGGAACTTTGAGGCTATGTGCTGATTATCATAGACTTAACAAAGTTATGATAAAGAACATATATCCACTTCCAAGAATTGATGATTTATTCGACAAGTTGAGGGGAGACTAGTGGTTCTCCAAGATGGACCTAAGGTTGGGATATCATCAATTGCAGGAAAGGAGGGAAAATATTCCTAACAATGAATTCACAAGTAGATATGGACATTAAAAATATGTGTTTATTCCCTTTGGACTAATGAATGTGGCAGTGGTGTTCATGGAATTGATGAATTGGATATTATATATATATGGATTCTTTTGTGGTGTTGTTTGTAGATGATATTCTGGTGTATTCATAAATAATGGTGGAGCATGATAAGCACTTGGCGATAGTGCTTGGGATCTTTAGGGATCATCGGTTGTATGCCAAATTTTCAAATTGTGACTTTTGGATACAGGAAGTCCATTTTCATGGCCATGTGATTTTCTAAAGGGGTGTTTCAGAGGATTTGGAAATGATGGAGGCTGTAATCTCATCGAAACCACCAAAGAATGTGTTTGAGGTATTGAGTTTCCTCGGTCTAGCTGGGTATTATCGGTATTTTGTTCATAATTGTTGACTTTTGGCTTCACCAATGATAGATTTGCCAAATATAATGTTCCATTCTAGTAGAATGAATAGTTTCGGTAGTGTTTCGAAGAGATAAAGGGTCGCCTTACATCAGCACCAATCTTGGTTTTTCTAGAAGCAGGAAAAGGGTACATGGTGTATTGTGATGCATCGGGGCCAGGATTGGGGTGCGTTTTCATGAAAGGGAATCATGTGGATGCATATGGATCACAACAGATGAGGGTGAATGAGAATAACTACACAAATCATGATTTGGAATTGGTAGTAGTGGTCCATGATTTGCAAGTGTGGCATCATTATCTCATTGGTGATAAATTCACGGTATACACAGATCATAAGAGCTTGAAGAACATTTTCTAACAAAGGGATTTGAACTTGAGGCAAAGGATATGGATGGAATATCTCCATATGTTTAATTTTCACTAGATGTACACGCTGGGTATGGGAAATTTGGTGGCAGATGAATTAAGTAGAAAATCATATGCTCAGGTGGGGAAACAGGAATCAGACTAGTGGAAGTTGATGTCGGTTATAGCTAACATGAAGATAGAATGAGAGGACCAGGTAAATGTAGATGTCTTCGTTCCGGTTTTGTTGATTCATTACTTGGTTGGTCAAGTTAAAGAGGCACAGATATCTGATTCTGTGTGTGTGACCATGAGGTCGAAACTCAATGGTGGGGATACACTTGAGGGTAAGAAACTGAATAGAAATTCAGTTCTGTGTTTTCGAAATTGGATGGTTGAACCAGTGTCTTTCCAAGAATATCTTTTCAGAGCATATCATCATTATAAGTGGGTTGGTCATCCTCGAATTGAGATAATTTATAAATCATTGAAAGCGCAGTTATGGTAGGCTGGTTTGAAAAGAAGATTGGATGAGTTTGTTTCGAGATACATGACATTCCAACAGGTCAAGGTAGGGCATCAGAGGCCAGCGACAATGTTGCAGTCTTTACCAATCCCTGTTTGGATGTTGGAGAAAATATCGATGGATATTGTCACAGGTCCCACAAGAATGGTCAGAAAGCACAATTCCATTTGGTTTATAGTAGATCGACTAACAATGTCGGCCCATTTCATTTCAATTCGTTACTCTCATATAGTGGATGATCTATCAAAAATCTATATCCGGGAGGTGGTAAAGAGTCATGGTGTTCCATTTTCAATTGTATATTATAGAGATCCAAGGTTTACATCTTGTTTCTGAAATCCTTATAGAAAGCCCTTATAACTAAGATGACCATGACTACGGCGTTTCACCTTCAGACAGATGGTCAATCTGAGAGGATGATACAAACTATGTAATATATGTTGCGGGCTTGTGTCATGGATTTTGGTGACTCGTGAGAGGAGTACTTGTCCTTGGTAGAGTTATCGTACAATAATAGTTATCAGGCATCCATACATATGGCTCCGTTTAAAGCATTGTATAGGCAGCTTTGTCGTTCTCCACTATGCTAGGTGGAAACGAGTGAGTCCTTGATGGTCGGACCGAGCCTCATCCAGGTGACTACAGAAAAGATCATGTTAATCAGGAAGAGAATAGAGATGGCTCAGAGTCATCATAAATTGTATGTGGATCATCAATGATGGCCATTGTTGTTCAAAGTGAGTGATCATGTTTTCTTGAGGATCTCTCCTAGGTTGGGACATAATCAGTTTGGGAAGAAGGTATAGTTATCTTCGTGGTATATTAGACATTTAGAGATTCATGTGTGGGTTGGTTAGGCAGCTTATCATTTGGATTTTCCAACTAGGATCAGTGCGGTTCACAATGTGTTTCATGTGTCATATTTTAAAAAGTATCAGCTGGATCCGGGCCATGTAAATCGATTGGATCATGGAGAGCTAGAGCTGGATTCTTCATTGCTGCACGGGCCAGTGCGGGTTGTGGATAGGAAAGAGAAAGTCTTGTGGGGTCAAAGCATCGGTCTCGTTCAGGTTTTGTGGAAGAGTGGCCAGATCCAAGAGGATACTTGGGAGCGGGAGAAAGAGATGGTCCATTAATGGCCCGATCTTTTTCTGCAATGGGTGGTTTCACTACATTCTGAGGACGGAAATTCCAATGGTGGAGAGAATATAGAACCCCCTATTTGAGGTATGTAGCCTTTGTTTATGTTTTATATGTCTTTAAAGTGCATGGTATGATTTGGGAAGAGGTTTGGAGATATTGGAATGGTTTTGAATAATATTGGAGCCTTTTCTAAGGGTGCATGGTTTGAGCACGGTTAGGGTAAACTGTGTGGGTTCTCTAGAAAACTGTGCAGGGGGAGTAGTATGCTTCGAACGGCCTGTGCACGGTTTTCCAAACTGTGTGAGACAATTGTGTGGACCACTCCTCTCTATACAGTTTCATGTGCACATTTAACGCATGGTTTGAAAAATCGTACGACCACTAAATGTTTTGGTTTTTACGTCTGGGCTCCCACAAGCTTGACCTAAAACACTCCAATTCACTTCCCACTCGAGCCTCACTTAGTATTTTGTGTTCTCAAAGGTTTAAGGTTCTCTCCCACTCGTTTTGGAATAAATTCAAAGGGGTTTCTAGGTGTTTTGATGGTGGTTTCTCTTAAGTAAGTCTCTACTCTTGGATTCATTGTGGTTATTTCTAGGTGTTCTCTTCCCTCTATATAGGTTTTCTATATCTACATTTGGTTCATGTAGATCTAGCATTGGGGTTTCCATGGGTGTAAATTTTAAGGCTTGTGGTTGATATGAAAGGAGATATAGTGCGGTTTTCGTGAAGCATTTTCCTGGATTTGATGAAAGGTTGGTTGTGGGTCGATTTCGCTAGAACCCTAAAGTTGGTTTCCTTCTCTCTCGATTCCACTAGGATAGAACTAGTGTATTTTTGTTACAATTAGTTTTCTGTGTGTGAAATTAATTTTGTTTTGATGTGCGAAATTGATTAGCAATCCTTTTGGTGATGTTTTGGGGATTTTTGTGAAAAAGCGGGTGTTATGGTGATATGATATTATTGTGGATTTTATAATGGATATTTTAAAATGGGTGTTTGAGATTGATTTTTTAAAATGGTTGATAAAAAATGGTTTTCAATAAAAAATTTATTTTATTGAAATTTTGTTTGGCATAGAAAATGATTAAAGGGGGTTTTCAATAAATGGTTGATTTATTGATGTGAATTGACATGTAAAGGAAATGTAATATTGAATATTGTTGTGGCCTTAGTGGGTTATATGTTTTGTTGTGGCTTGTTGAAAGGTGATGTGAATTTGGGCGGCAAGTCTCACTATAAAAGGTGATGGATAGTGGTTGGATGAACCACCATTATGGGTAGTGGTCGGTAAGTATCGCTGGTTGTGAATGGGTGAACGAGTTAGACAAAAGCTCCACTATTTTGATTTTCTTATTGTGCAATGCTTTGCAAGATGAAAATTGTTGAGCTAACATGTAAATGGTGAAATGGATTATGTCATGGTTGTGGGGATTTCCCATGGTTTCTTGGTTTTGGTGAGGTGTCTTGGTAAGGTTGTGTTTGGATTATTGTAATAGTTTCACTTGTGATTATCATATATATACTTCTTTATATAAATGTGCTAACTGTTTTATCCTAGTTGCATGTGTAGGGAAGTCATTTGTGGAAAACCAATTGAGTAGTTTTACTAACCACCTAATTTTGGCACTTTGGTGTCCTTGTAGATGTTTTGTACTGTGACGTGGGAAAAGGTAAGGAATCACCATATTTTAGTAGTGCATTGTGATGTCTTGGTGGAGCATAGAGCGTGGTGTGGAGCTTTGATTGTGTCATGGATCATGTGTTTTGTTTCTTAGTCTTTCGCATTGTACTCTAATATTGTGTTGGATGTGTTAGTTTGTGGGTTGTAATGTGGAATGGTGTAGTTCCATTTTTGTAATGCATGATTTGGTTTTTTTTTGACACGCATCATGTAGCTTTTCTGACAGTGGATCCTTTCGTTGGTTGGTTTTGTCTCAAGGGAAAATCGTTCCCCAATTGTTTCATGGATCCCTTTGTATTTATTCATAGCCTTCGGTGCTATGGGAACGTCTCTTAAGGCCACGTAACCCACACCGCCTCCTCAATACAATGACATAGGGGAGGGGGTTACAATTCATCCTACAGTCCCTCCACTAGTGACACTAACTGTTCAAATAATTCTTATTTGTGAAGCATACTTAAGAAATATACTATAGTGATTCAACTTTTTAATAATACACTGTGTAATAGAATCCCCAAACGCCTACCCCACCTGTAGGGACACTCAACAATTATATCCTTCAATATAAGAAGTGTCCTCTAGGACCACCGCTCAAGGGAATATCATACAAAATTATTTGCTTAATTATATCATCTTCTTCCACACCAAGGATATGGTATCTAAAACTCACTATCACTATTGAATCACCCCTTCACATAGGTCTCCTAAAATAAAGCCTCCTCCTAAATTAGTATTCATAAAAAATATGGAAATATACTCTATTGTAAAACCCTCTAATCATGGATTCCAGGGATAAAATTATTCTTTGGATCTATCATTTTAGAGAAGTTGATACACTGAAGAGATAAAAATGAATGGTTTGATTTGATTTTAAGGGTCCATGTAGGGAGAATGATTGGGTGGCCTCTCTAAGGTATGCATGCTCCTCCAACTCCTAATTCATATAAATGATCATTTATTTGTGGAATTGATTTTATGGTATGAAACCCTAGATGATAACATTTATTATTTCATCAATATGTTTTATAAAATGAGATAGGGAGTGATAAGGAATTTTGAAACATCCTTTTAATTTGTGCATGATAACTAATAAGTCTGTATTCATTAAGGAATGGGCCCGAGTCATGATCTAATAATTACCATGAAGAACTGTGGGAATCCCATGAATAAGTCCTAACATATCATCCTAATGGGGATACATTCCACATTATTTCAAAAAAATTGTAAACTCTACTAGTGAATGGAATGTTGAAACACCTTTTGTGAAACATATTATTATGTGTGAACTCCATTCCACCATGACCCCATTAATGATAATATCTATTTAATTAATTAATGAACCACCATAATGATATCTCCAATGTATAATCCCCTATAGATCCTCTATTTTTTCTCTTCAACAACACATATGTTCATATTTTAGGACATGAAATTACTTATTATGATGCTTCCAAAGGACAATAAACAATGAAAATCATAATATATTGGATTTATTTCCTTATATATAGGATACATAGGATTAATCATTTCTTTTTAAACCCAGAAACATATTATATATAAACTTTCATGAAATTATATATATTGGGGCCCCTTACGTTCCTTATTTTCGATCCATATTCCCCAAAATCCTGAATGTTCATTCACCAAGGTCATATTAAAAAATGAACCCTACTTGATGGGACATATTGTGTTTGAGTTCATATCCTACTTAATATGATATTTCCCTTGATCTTAACTATCCATACCATCAGTTCGTATTCATAGTAAAATCATTCACTCACCTGAAGGTCTATATTCTAACCAGGTGATCATCATGTATAGTCTCTTGTATATGTACACAAATTTAAATCAACATAAAAGTGCCACTCATGTATATGACCCATATAGACCATTGATGGGAACCTTTTAACTTGTGTTATTGTGATTAGTGATTCAAGACATTAAATGAAATGATAATTGTTCTTACCACATATTCACAAAATGTTTGTTATATCATTTTCATTGGAACCTAAATACAATGGTCCTAATTCAATTCAAGATGATATGAATGAATTCATTCTTGTGAGATTGATCTAAAAATCCTCAATACAAAATACCTTTCTATATGGGGAATAAATTTACTGTTACTATCTATGTGCATTTAAAATATATTATATGAAGAAAATATTACATAAATATATAAGGAAATTTTAGAGACCCTATGATACATAAAGATGATTACATTAATGAATAATGTCGGATTTGTAATAGATATTCAGGTCAATTCATGTTGATGACCAACCAATTGGAAAATGGTATCCAATCCCATATTGGTATTTTGTATGGATTCACAAATAATTAGTAAATCTATAATAGAACTCATAGTAATATATAATTATAACTTAAATGGTGAAGATGATATTGATTTCCCATCTATTCAAATAAATAAAATTGTAATGTTTCATTGGAAAATTCCCAGATACTATGTTATCTATAAAAGTAGGTATTGGCACACTAAAAACTCCATAGAGGATTCAAATTGTTTTTTCTATTAAAAATTGATTCATTATTCATTCAATTTGTGGTGCTTTGATTTGCAGGATAATATTACACCAATAGTTGGATCATTGAATGATCATATGGATGTCGAGGCTCTAAATTGGTGATATTGAAATTGGGAATAGTAAGAGATGATTTGAGAGTATCTTTTTGTCATTATTAAAGAGAGTCTTGATGAATGTTTTGGAAAATATATAAATATTAATGTTTTAGGATTTCTAATGTTGATATTTTAACAAATTGAAATATGATGATTTTACAAATGTTTTTTGTAGTCATTTCCATAATAATAATATTTTAAAATATCTAAATGAGTGTTTTAATGATTAAAAAAAATGGGAGTTGATTAAGGGGGAGAGATATACAAAAAAAGTCCCATCTATTGATGAATATTTTGTTCCTTGAACAATGTTAATGAAAGAGAGGACATACTAAAGTAAAAAAATGATTCTTTATTAATATTAAGGTGTGATATTTTTTTTATTATAAATCATTATACTAGTGAATAATAAATCAATATGAGAATTTTATTTTATATAAATGAATTGATCATTCTGATGTTGAGGGGTGGAAAATATTAATGGAAGTATAAATGAATATCATCTATTTTGGACTTCTTTTTAAAAAATAATATTAATTTATTCTACTTGATAGCGTATCTAATTGATAAAAATACCTTTTTTAGATGGTTAGAGAACAAGAATTATAAATAGTGGGGGTCCAAAATAGTGAACCTATAAAGAGATCGATAAATATTTTGGAATAATTTTTTTTGTTATGGATGATACCTTAATCATTTTCCATATTTTTACCATAGAGGATATTATTGACCTGACATTCACCTGAATATAGAAATATTGTAGTCAACCATATAAAGGGTGAAAAATTCAAATACTATATGATCTTTTCTAATTTTATTATTTCATTTCATCATATTTATTATAGTTTGGTTGCATTGATAAGGTCAATAAATACTAACTAGTGTATATATCTCACTAGTTTAAATATAAACTAATTTGGTAAAATGTATTTACCCTAATTCATCCACTATGTCAGCATGACTATATAATCCAATGGGTATTTCAGTAATAATCATGAAAATATGTTAAATAAGATAACATCCACCCACATCCCCACCAATCTAGTCAACAAAACATCTCAACGAAAAACAAATCATGACCCACCACACCCATTCCATCATATATATAACAAAATCACATTAGTCATACCCCATCAATATATTAAAATGGAATTATACCCAACCACATCACATTATCATCAACACATCATTACAACATTACCACATAATTTCTAAATAATAATATCTACTCCTAACATCCAAACTACTACAACATTTCATCAGGAACACATTATTTAATAAACACACTACAGTTGGTAGGAGGATATGAAAAGGGGATTATTTGACTATCAATATTATTATTTTCGATGTAGACCCAAATCTGCTTCTGAATTGAAATCATTTTCAATATTTAAAGTTCCTATTCTAAAATGTAGGCATTCACTTAGACTTTACCAATGACACCATGTATAAAACTTTTGTCAAGAGTGTTTAAGGTACTTTTCATCTTACCATTTAGCAGAGAATTATTTCATAAATCAAGGATATCCTATAGATTTTTCGTATTCTTTTGGATCCATTACAATCACTAATGCAAGAATTTTTTCCATTATAAAAGTGATTTTTCATCAACATTTTTCATTGTGAATTTATATATATATATATATATTAGATGTTCTCCCCTAATTATATCATCTACTTGTGTTAGATAATCTCTATAGATGAAACAATAAATATATAGTGGATTTGGTCCATGTTTCTCTTTTGTAGTGGGTAATGTTTTTGTTTAAATAAAAACAGTTTGGCACTCTCAATATTATTATTGTTTTGGTAGGTGAAATTTATTGTGTAGTTTCGAATAGATCAATTAAAGTGGCTTCCGATATATACCAATGAACGAAAATGGAAACCAACTTTTTTCAAAGTCAATGAACATGACACATCGTTCCATTTATATAATAAAAATTTCTAATTCAATTATTCTAAATATCCTAAAAAATTACAGATCATAATTATCTATAATGATAATCAATAATATAATATCTAATATTTTTCATTAACATTTCAGTATCCACAAGTTTTATTTGAGAAATGTTTTTCAATTTTTGGAAGATACAACACAAAATCATTAATGATAACTATTATAAAAAACATATTTATATGAGAACATCATTTGTTGTGGTTTATAATAAATTTTTTATTTTAGATAAAATAAATTCAATTAGAATATTGGAATGAATATGTGGCTATATAAAATATTAGCCTCAGGTTAACAACACTAAAAGGGGAGTATTTTCTATCAACTCAACCATTGTTGATACATGATGAGTCGGCCTAAGATTTTTCACCAAAGTGGACACACTAGAGGGAAATGTTTTTGTTTTTTCATATTTCCTTTTTAAAAAATTATACTTTATTTTAATAGATGATTGTCATGGATAACATATAATTAAACTAATGATTCATAGATAAAAAATGTGGTGTCATTATTTTGAAATTATATAAATGAATTTCATGATTCTATAGAAACATTCGTAGATTATTATCAAATAGAATATGATTTTTTTATTATAGTTCAATGCTGGAATTAGAAGTAACCCGGATAATACATAGTTTGAAGCACAATGCAATAATTTACCTCATAATAATGTTATTTTTATGGGATATTGAATGAATAATATAATTTTTATTGAAATATAAATTTCTCAACCTAGGAATAATTATGAGCATAAAAATGTGAAAGGATGGGGAATATTATATTTGAGTACTTAATGATGAGAAATAAATATTTGATTATTCTCCATTAAAGTCCAATAATTTATATGTAATGTATCAATACAACTAAAAATATTTTTTTTATTTTCCAGTAATTAGAGTTTAAGAATTTTAATTTAGTTGTTTAACATTTTCCAGGTGAAAAAATATGAATGTGAACAATTATCACAAATGTAGACCAATAGGATGAAATTTTATTCTATGGCGTGGGATGACTGTATATGTTTATTTTCCAAAAAATGATACCCTCCTATAATTAAAAAATTTGATATGAAATTCCACATGGTGATATAAGTTGGATGATGAATGTATTAGAACCTATGATGAATATCTTACTAGACCAATGAGGTACACTTATGAAATTTTACTATAACATAAAATAATGATTGATCATTTTTCCGATACATTAAAATGAATTCTAAAAAATGAAGTTATTTATAAGATACTTAATTAGTTATGGATTATTCATTAAAAGTTACTTCAAGGTAAAATTATATAGATGACTCAATTATCAATCTTAATGTTTTTGTATGAAAATAAAGCTGAATTTAAAGGAAATTCAAATAATAAAAATAATGGAGGTAAAAAGTTATATATTCCATAATTATATAATAGTGGAATGAAAGATGGAGTAAATTTCTATTATTATAAGATTAAATTTATTATGTGTGGAATGGAATGTCATCTAGAAATTGAATTGAAATCTAATTAGATGTGGTTTTATAAAAATGGGAATGGGGAGAAAGAAGAAAAGAATACTCCACCCACACTATAGTTATTAAAATTAGACGATAATGTGAATTTCCTTGATTAGTTATAAAATTTTACAGTTTGTGAAGATGATCAACTTCAATAACCTATTATTCCTTGAGACAGTGGAGAAATATGATTTGACTTTTTCCAATGTGCGTTAAGAAAATATTGAGATGAAAGGTACGCTCTCCATCTATTATAGAATTGATAAATCCCAATTTCATAATAGATATACCAACTCCTTTATATAATTATAATTTTTAAATGGTATGATATTAACACCACAATAATGATATGATTGATTAGTAGTGAATACTCATAGCGGTACAAGGATCCCAACAGAAGGATATGAATCGTTAAGAACATTAAATTTTGCACTGTGCTTTTATAAAATCATAGTATTCTCCATCTAGTTGAATTTCATGTTATTTTGTTCATGGATTGGATTACAATAAATTGAGATCATATCAATTATTGAGTAAGGGATGTTATATTTTATACTCCAACCCATCTCATTATTTTCAATTTGTGTAAGGAAAAATATGAACATCAAATGTAAATAAAATTCACCATATGGGTTTTCATTATTTTTTATTGGGTTCTGTATATATAATTTTTGGAGAGAAAATCATAAATTAATATATTCCCATAATATAGATGCTTTTTACTGTATTTTATAGAGAGTTTCCTAGTCTTCCTTTGAATCATGAAGTTTAATTTTTAATTCAACTAATACCTGGTGCTACACTTATTTCAAATAATCAATATATAATGGACCTAATGGAGTTAACGGAATTAAAGAAGTATATATATAAGAATATTGAAAATGGATTCATTAATGAAATCTCATAACCATTAGATGATCCAATTAATTTTGATAACAATAATGAAAAATAAACTTGACTCAATAGTTATTATTTAGAAATCAACATACTCATGCCCTAGAATATTTGTCATCTCCCCTATCTCGGTGAGTTTTATAATAAATAATGTGGTGCTCAACACTCCTCAATGAATGAGCTTCATTTTTGATATGATCAATTGTGGTTCAAATGATATTGAATTCTAAAATAGAAGTACATTAAATTGTGTGTTCACAATGAATGTATAGTGATTGAATATTGCCTTTCTAATTCCCCCTCTACATTTAAGGATTAAATGAATATAGTCATTAGATAGTATTTTGATAGGTTTTTAAATGAATTTATTGAGGGTATCCTTATTTATTCCTTGGGCTTATATGAGGATAATAGTGACTTAAATATTTTAATAATGACACAATGTAAATAGAAGATGTATGAAAAAATTACAATCTGAAATTTTTGGATAAAAACAGACTCATTTTGGGTCACATAATCTTGATATTTCGTATATGGATTTATCTATTAGAGTTGGATGATATTGAACATTTGTACATACTAAGAATGTTCAATATGATCTATTGTTTTCATGGAATCATAGAATACTATAGAAAATGTGTGATTAATTTCAAATGGATTTCTTATTTACATGTTATATTAATGACGAAGGGAGTTATGATCCATTATACAAATGATTGTGATGAAAATTTCATCGAACTAAATTGATGGTTGGTCAATTAAATAGAGATTTCACAACCATTGAATTAAGAATAGTTTTTTATTTACACTATTTCATTGAATAATGGGATGTTCTATGTTCTTATGTTGAATTACATGGTGATAACTTATTCACCTTAGAAATAAATGGTTCATGAGTAGAATTACCCAAATCAGTATGTGGATTTATCTATCGTAATAATCAAATTAAATATATAGAGGTAATAAATTTGTAGGTAAATGTCTGATATCTTTACTGATCATAAAATTTTAATGCATATATTCTTTTTTGTAAGAGAAGAATATGATATAGATACGATGTTTGGAGTTAAATAATGATTATTATTTCTAAATACATGACTACCATTGGAATGTGACCATGATGTATGAAAATTTTAGAAAAGATGTTCATGCTATATCATATGAAATATGGATAAACAATGACCCTATATTTGTGTATATTAAAAAGAAATACCTTGATACATTGAATGAAATAGAGATATGTTATCTATCTGAAATTAGTATTCAATAATATATCCCCGGGAAGCTAGAATTAGAATAGGAAGAATATGTTGAGTTAAAAAATAATGTGAGAAATTTTTCAATGTTAAATCATTTTTTGATATAATGACACCTTATAGAAACCGAGTATGTGTTCAATCAATAGAATACATAAAGAATGTGTTATTGGTAGGAAATCATAACTCATCATTATCTATTCATCTTTATGTATAATGATGTATATAAATTTCAATGAGTACATATAGTTGGACAACAACAATTTGGGTATTTGAGAGTATGTATCAATGTTTTTGGAAGGTCGGTATGTTATAGATGATTGATATATGTACAGGGGGATTTCATAACCATTTATCGTTCCAAATTGAATGTTTTAAAACATTACCATGTATTTCATCATCAAAATACCAAAAAATATAATGGTTATAACCTTATTTGGGTTGTAGAAAACCACATTACATATTCATAACATAACTTTTCTTCTAGAGAAATTTTCTTTATTTACCATCCTATATGGATATATAATAATAATGTTGTAAGGATCCATGGCCTACGATATTATACTTTATCTAATCAATATATTAGGACAACCTAAATGTCCGCATGAAGAATTCCGTAAAATATTGAAATAGAGTTCTGTTTCATTACTACCAATAATCCTCGAATATTTGATCATTATAAGAGATCCAATATATACCATGGGGATATTTTATGATCGTGTTCTCTATATTTAAAATATTTTGGGATTAATGAATTATTCTTATTGAATTAAATGATATAATTTTTTACTCTAACATTCATATGGATAATTTTGTATCCCAATATCGATAAAAGTGAGACACACCAACTTAATAGTGCGATGTTTGAGAAATAAATAGTTATTGGGAACTGATATATTTGCGTAAATTAATTTTAGGGTAAAAATCATTTATTATTTCATCAAGGAATTTTGGAGGTCAAAATGGAGTTATACTGATAATCATCGACATTTTCTAGAATTTATTATTTGAGAGAAGGTATTCCAATGAATGTCTTCAATACCGAATATTATAATATGTGGAAATATGAGACAATTGATCCCAAGAAACATTGTCCCTTTTTATATTCCTGATCAGATCGGGGATATTTGTTGTCACTTGGCACTTCCACCAAATCTCTCTCACATTCATTATGTGTTCCATGTAACTATTTTGAGGAGGTATGTATTCGATCCATCACTTGTATTGAGCAAGGATGATATATAACAAGATCAAAATCATTATATTAGAAAAATGGTAAATTTTTTAGATCATATAGATAATGTTCTATGGAAAACGAAAACACACTAGGTTAATGTTATCTGGATGAATTAAAAAGTCATGGAAGCTATATTTGAACATAAGGATGTAATGGAGTGGAGATATCCCCAATTTTCTACATTTGAGTCATGGATCATCATTGTAAATTTTCATATTAAGGGGTCAATAATGTAACAACCTATGATTTGAGATATTATTTATTTTAAATAATCTTGATGTATTTGATAAATTTATGTGCACTCAACCCCTAGTCTAAATAAACCTTTAATATAGTAAATGAATTTAACAAAGCCATGTGATGGAAAAGTTCAAATTGGATTCACCACATTAATATATATATATATATATATATATTCATAAAATAAATTTATTGAAAAATTCATTATAATTAATCAATACGTTGTTATTTAAATAATTTCGTTATTAGAAGAGAAATTTTTCTAATGAAATGCATTTTAATAGTTTTTATGAATATTTATATGAAAAAATATATTTTTAACTATTATAAATTTATTTTAAAATATTTGTCGGTATTATTTGAATAACTATCTATATATTTGGTATTTAACAGTCACAATTAAATATAAAATAATTTAAATTTCAAATAAGTAATTATTTAAACATTTATTTGTACGGTTACATTGTTTTTTAGCATATTAAAATAAAAAAATAATTAGTCATTTGTGATTATAATTAAAATTATATAATATATATTAAATTAAATATTTTTTTCATCCATTTTATTGTTTTTATTAGTATATTTTAAAATGTAAAATTGTTTTATGCTAAAAAATCATTTTATAAAAAATATTTTCACATTATATTGTTCATGTTTATTATAATGTTATTTTTTTCCACTGAGAAAAATTTAATTTGTTAAAATGTATTATGTATTTTGAAAAGTAATATATATATTTTCATTGATAACAGTTAATATTTTGGTCATTGTGAATAGTAATTGTTTTAAAAATTGTAATCATTATTAAGGTTAAAATGGGGTTAATGAGGATTAAATTAAGAGATCAAATAAAATTTTGACATATATACATTTCTATTTATTATTAGTGGAATATATTTAGACCATTCTATATAAAAACATCAATTAATTTTCACTTTGGTTCCACATTCACAGAAAAAACATTCTTTTTATTAATAAAATCATATATATAATTCCATTGGTGTCCTCAACCTTACGTATAAAAGGGGTCCCCCCTAATCTATTATTCATGTATAGGGATCCTTCTAGATTAAACAACAAATACATGAAAAAAATTCCAAATTCCAACTCATCATCATAGATACCATGATATTATACTATCATGAACATTTTAAGGCTTAATGTGTAAGCTAAATGGGTTCTCTCAAATAATATTTTAAAAAATAACTAATATATTTAAATATTATCTCTCCTTCCACATTTTCCAATCAAACTGTATCCATGAAAACATGATTAATCAAATATTATAATTATATTAAAATTTTCTATTATAATTTAAAAAAAGTATACCACCTTTAAAAAAATGGGAAAAGAATGTATCACATTGGTGTATGTGTGGAATTCTGCCTCTACATAGCAATATGATTTAGTTTCCATCACTGACTCAAATTTATGGATATATATAATTTATTTGAAAAATATATTTGATATTTTTAATATAAATATAATTATAAAATAACAAAATAATTTTCATTTTATATTCATTTTTAGTAGAAAATAAAAATATTGTTTATGTGTATGTAAGGACTACAATCTCTATGAATGAAGAAACTCATTTTTACATATGTATCATTTATGGGTAGTTCTATATATGTGTATAATAAATATCTTTTATAGTTATATATTAATTAACCCTTTTTAAATGATGGAACGATGATCATGGTTGAAGGACCATAAAATATGAATCGAATCAATTTTGAATAATGAAGTATATAACATTGAAATTAGTGATGATAATGAAATATTGATAATTAACTAGTGAAATGATTTTGTAAATGAAATACATATGATATTATAATTATAATAATTTAAATTTAATATATTGGATGTGTGAGAGCTTATGAATAAATTTGAACTTGTGGTGTGCATTTTATGCTTCAATCTAAATATCATAAGATATTTTACACTGAATATTTTGACCAAGAAATTATATGTTCTATCATTCAAAAACAATATTTATTCTTTTATCATCTATTTTATTGGTAGAATTTGAATAATTATTATTCAGGACTGTTTCCAACACTAACTGTTGTTGTGTATTTTTTGGTCCCTTAAAATAATTCATATCCACATTATACTACCTAAAAATTACTTATGTTGTATATTAATTAATATAATATAAAATCATGATGTTTCTTCTATATAAAATTGTATATTATGATTTAATTTGGGTATCATTCACCCTGAAAGGCCATATTTGTTATCCTCTATGAATAGAACTGAGATGTGAAATTATTATTACTCTTACATTTTCCTCAATGGCGGGAAGATATTTTTTTACAATACATAACTAATACATGTCATTACAGGAAGATACAAATTATACTATGAGGCACTATCTCATCGTGTCCACCCATGGTAATATAATGAACAGTAGGTAAGAGAACATGACCGTCCTATAGTAAATCCTCATTTATACAATTCGTTGGATGTTCTAAAATAGAGAGTTATGTAGTTGTCCTTATTATGTTAAATAATATTATGGAATATGAAGATTCACATAGTTAAATGTACTATAAAAAATGTGACGATATATCCACAGAGTGATATATGATATGTTGGGTGTATGAAAATTGATATTTCAAAAATGAACAGTGTAAGAATGGATTTTTGGTTTTTTCTTATTCATTGTATATTATTATATCATAAAAAATTATGGAAATGGATCCATTGGATTAATCCCAAGGGTATAGAGGATATTTAAAACACTCATTAATGTAATCTCAATGAAGGATACATTGAGTGAAATTGTTAATGAAACTAGTAAGTTATATTATTGATTTGAGATATCAAGAAAAATTGACTATTTATCATATTGTTCATTTTACTATTTTTCTTTTTTATTTATCAATTTAACCTCGTTTTTATGGGGTCCTTGTAATTTTTCAAGACATTACTGTTGTACACTAGGTGTAATAAACAAATACTATTGACAAATGGTCCTAGAGGATCACACACTATGTTTATTCAGAGCATAATTAAATACATTATGGAATTAATATATTTGATAAATATTATTTCCATATATTGTTTTATAATTATTTAGGTTAATTTTAACAAACATATTTATTCCTGAGTTATTCAAGAAAATATTATGTGAGAAAAATATGAAAAAAAATATTTATTTTCATACAATTTTTTATATATTGTTTTTTACAGACAAGATAAAAAATATATATTTATTTTTTTGTATTAGTATTTAAAAATATTAAATCTATACATTACTGAATAAAATATTCATTTATATATCAATGATTAATTTAATCATGTTTATTTATTAAAATAAAAAGTAATTATTTAATATTTAAAAGATACTAATGAGGAATGATTGAATGATTTCATGATCCAAAGAGAAATGATATACTGAATATTATTTAAATATAAAATAATTTATATATTTATGAAAATATATTTATTTATTATTGATATTATTCTAGGTTATTGTAATAATATATTATTATTTAGACATATGTAACACCTTAAAATTAATAAATAAATAGGTCATTGGTGCAGTTATCATCATCATAATACTAGCTCTATATAATCCAATGTTTGTTATAAAGCTATTATTCATTGTACAACATAAGTCTAGATATAATCACTATAATCTATGGATACTTTGATTCTTGTAACTATATTTTGAATAGAGAGTGATCCTCAAAAACTAAATTTTAAATGTAAGAGTTGTCATGATATGATTAATTTGACGATAAAAATGGAATTACGAAGGTTATAGTGTGTCTCTTCTTATAATCATGGTGATTTTATGGAGTTTTTTTGAGGTTCATTAATAATGTTTGGACAATATATAGAGGGATTTTACCATTGAATCATGTTATACCAACAATGATACAAAAAAAATGTTTTAGACTGATTCATCAGTGAAGAATTAAATTCAACGAATGGTATTCATTAAAGAAAATATTTGTTTTATTTTTATGTGGTGATCAATCATTCTTGGTTATTTCATTATTGATAGTAAATATTCAAATAAATTTCATTATTAATGATGATCTTCATCATGTACGTCTCAAATTAGTTACAGATTAATAAAAATATATGAGTTTCCCAGGACCCAATGGTGCATCTACTACATAAATACCATAATGTGATGTTAGATCTATCACATTGTGATTTATATGTTTTTATTAATAATTCATCTATAATAATATTCTGTTAATTGTTTTCAGTTTTAGATTATTATGGAATTATATTTCATGTTTCGTAAGATAATATCAAATAAATGTTTCTTGGAAGGTTCCGAGATCCTATAAGAGTCTTTTGGATAAATGTACTCATTTCATCCTAAATGTAACAGATGCTTCAGGATTTGTTTCCATAATAATATGTTAATGAGAAACAACTAATGAAAAATTTATATCCATCATTGCTGGAGGAATAATTACAATGTTCGTTTATGAGTAAAAATGTTATATGCATTGAAAAATAAATTATTGGATAAGATTCCACCAAGGATTATTTTACCAATGTATCCAAAATCAATAGGATGGATTTTGGTAATCTATCTATTGGGGATTTTTTCAATTATTTTCAACAAATTATTTATTTGTGTTTGTTATTCCTTACCATCCAAAATAAGTATATGTAGGGTGACAAACCATGGATAATGTAGAGCTAAAATCCAGTATATCACACAGTTTGTGTGCTTCCAACTAGAGGGGTTTTCCAATAGGAAATGGATACTACCATATTATTTTGGATTGAAAAGATGATATAAACTCTATTCATATAATTTGGAATATACTCAATCAATATTATTAGGAATTTTTTAATGGAACATGAATTTAAACTCCTTCAATCAGAATAATACCAGTAACAAGTTTTACCCTAGATTTTATGGTATATCAATTTTTTATTTCACCCTATGATATTAAATGATTTGGAATCATGTATTACTATAACATTAAATGTGGACCAGTGTACCCATAATACCGATCTCAACAAATATTCTCTAATCAATATTGATGTTAACCTTGAAGAAATGTTTTGAAATGTGATTAATGACATTTACAATTATCATAAAATAATGTACAAGGTGAAGTATCAATACACAACACCATTAATCAAGGATTTAAAGAATATAGGAGACCCAATAGATAATTGTTTACTGAAACCTAGGTAAGTAGAACCAGAGAATGGTGCTAGAGAATAGAAGGAGGAAAATGTAAATAAGAAAAATGAAGGACCTCTGTTAAATAATGGTGAACATTACATGATAAATGATTATGTGAATTATGTGTGGACCCAATCTACATGTGACCTTACTAATATATATTAGGATTCTCTAGTTGAAGAAGAAGAAAATATAAATAATCCCAATGATATTATTGAGTATGTTGGGAATGATGATATCCCAAATTGAAATAGAATGGAGGAAAACTATCCCATGTATGAAAATATAATTAGTAGGTATTTCAATATTTTTGGTTAGATGAAGGATCTGGTAACCACATTACAAGATGGTGTGATGCATGATAAGGTAATAAAAGTAGATAATTACATTACTATGTAGTCGAACCTACGTACTGAACCATTGTACATGGAAGAGTATAATATGAAACATGATACATATGTAACATGAAAAACATATAACCCATAGTTTTATAGGGATCCTATATCATAATGTTATGGGATAACCATTTCACTCACCTAATGTTCACATAGGTTATTGTGAAACCGTAGGGAAAACCTACTCGATATTAGAAGAATATGAAAAAGAAAAAGAAAAAGAAAAAGAATATGAGTATATCATTGATCATATATTTGATAAATTTAGAGAATATTGAAAATAAAATAAGAAAAAAGATTATGTGGAAATAAGAATATGGATTCACCCCTAGTCTATATTTAAATAACATGGCATATTTTATAATATTTATGGTTAAGCGAACGCAAAACAAATAAGTTATCGTATTATTTTTATTGATATGTGTAAAAATAAATTTTTCATTTTTCATTTAGAATAAAATGATTTTTTTGTTAAAAATATTCTTCTTAAATTTTTTGATACAAATTTATTGGACCAAATCAATCACCATTAGTGTAAAAAAGGATTCTTCTCTTAGATAATTAAATTATTATGAGTTCATACATAAATAATTAAGATGAGAATATTTTACCAGACATATTAAAATAGCAAGGAAGATAGAAAATCCACTCTTTGGTGCATTCCTTCAACAAATATCACGACCAGATATATTTAGGGAAGGAAATACCCTTTCTATATAAATTAATTAGTGATCCATGGGCACAAATATAGGGCATTACCTCAATAATTAATCTTTATTAAAATCATGGTGTTGTGAAAAATTCTATATAATTAATGGATTTTTAACCTACATAGAAGGTAGTGTTGTGTGTGAGATAAATCTAGTGGGATTTATATAAACATGTAACAAAGAGAACAACAATTGAATGGATATTATTAATGATGATAGTTCTATTGTAAATAAGGCTAATCTAAACCCATGGTAATCCAAATAATAGTCAAAATTATCAAGAATAAACCAGAATCATCGCTTCATCTTAATGATAATCCTTTGAAAATAGGTGAAAGTTCCTGTAACATCCTAGACCTAGATACAACTCAATAGTGCCCCTATCCAAGTTTTCCACATTGCTTCAAGCACAAATCCCCAAATAATAGTGTTTTTTGAGTAGTGGGGAGGGCATAGGTGTGTACAGGGGGATATTAGACCCTAAACACCATAGTGTATCAAAATTTAAATACAATTACATACAATTAGCATAAAAATTAATAACACTCAACCAATATATAAATAGTAAAAAATATAATAATATTAAGGGAAATCATAGATACAATTATAATGAAATATTTTATGTGCCTAATAATTTAGAAAAAATAGGTTGACAAAAGTATAATAAAATACACGTATCAACAGTAAAAAAGGCCGAAATATGTCTAGTTATAATCATTATTCTTGGCTCATTCTCATGCTTTGTTTCTCATAAGAAGCAATCGAGAACATTTATTATGCATATTTCCCATATCCAAACATATAATTGTATAGTCTGCATAGGTACAAAAGGTTTCCCAAAAAGGGTGTTGGACATAATCCCATAAGGAAACAACCCATATTCCTATTCCATCTATTCAGTGAGTATATAAAAGTAACAATGTGAAAGAAAAAATAAAATATGAAAAGGAAGTAGTGAAATTAACCAACAGATAATGACCCGGTTATCATGTATAGCCTTTTTTAATATTTTAATTAATATTAATTAATCAGAACATCTACCTGGATCATTCTTAAATGACCCCCATGAAAATATTTAATCAACGGATGCCTAAATAGAATATAAATAATGTATAACCAAAGACTAAATATATGTTTTTATGTGGCTTCACAGATGCATCATTATTTAATTCATTTCCTTTGTATCAACCAAAGATAGTACTTGGAATTCTTAATTTGGATTCCAAATATCTCTCTTGGTGTAATATAAACAAACCCCATATAATTCCTAAACATGGATATCCCTAAGACATCTTAGTTGTCACTCTATGTGTGGTATAACATCCCCTGCATTCGATCCTACCGATGCTGGTCCACTATTGGAGCCCAAGTGTCACCCATATAATATATGAGTAAAATCAATTTGATTCCATCCTTGGACATCCATATAGATTCCATATATCATTTCGAATATAATAACAATCCCCCCAGACTCCATCCTTGGAAAACCATGTAAGTAGTTCAACTATCAATCAGGTATAAGTAAGGTAGAATCCAATTTAGTCATTCCAAGGAATTCTTTTATGAACCCATGATTCACATAAGGAATATAATAATTAAATCAATTCATTAACATTTAATAATTAACATATAAACTTCTGACAAGAATCACTAATACCATTCTAATTCAATCACACCTCATAAGTTTAGTAAATGAATTAGAATAGCTTAGAAGGAATGGTTCTTAACTACACATGTAGGAAATTAATTTTAACTAGAATATAATGATTAATTTAACAATATGTGAAACATATTTTGGGGCATGTATTCCATCCCCTTTTCCATTTTAAATTTAATATAGAATCAGTATTAAAATTCAACATATAAAACAAAAAATTCCAATTCATAAATTCATAAATTCGATATTAAACATCCCATTAAAATCATAAAGGGAACTCCTCAAAAGTATCCAATTTCATATAAAAACATACTTTTCTATTTAATTAAACGACAAACCAAATGGGGCGGTTCCAATTTCAAGGTCCAAAACCTATAGTCATTATTTTTTGGGCGTCTTTAATTATATAGGAAAATTAAAAAACATAATTCAATGATTTAAATTCATTTAAATGGATTCTATGTAATAATTGGGGGTGTGGAACAACAACATATATAAACACTATAACATTAAATTAAAGGAACGATGCCACCTGACATAGGTCCATCATGGATATCTCCACATTATTAACTCCTGGTTCAGCTTAGGTTAAAAGAAAATTGAATAATGGATGAAGAACCTAAAAAATAGTTCACATAATATTTTATATAAATATTTCAACCAATAGAAACTCAAATGATAAATTACAAAAAGGAATTGATAACTCACTAATATAGATCCAATGAGACCAATAGTTATCAATTCTTGTAACATATTTAGATGGTCAGTGCATTCCATGAATATGTTTCAAAGGATACGTTCTCAATCCATGTATATTAATGTATGGATAAGTGAAGAAAATTTGGTTAAATTTTTTTTTAATTAGTCGAATTTGGTAAACTGAAAAAATGGGTGATGTAGTTTGGTAGCCCAGGTTTCCAACTAACACACCTACCATACCCCACTTGCAGTATGATGGGGATACCAACATGAGTTTTCTAGATAGATTGACTAACCATGAAAACTCCAATATAATATTTACACACCTCATCACACTATTTGTAAAACTATGCATATTGTAGCCTCCCACATTCTTGAATTGAAATAATATATGTAACTGTGTTTCGTGCCTCGTATGGTTTATTCAAACTGTGTTCTTGGTATTTTCCACCCTAATTCTAGGTTTTGTGATTCTAATCAACCCTGTACACCCCCATTGACTCCCCGAACACAATGTAAATTCTAATTAATTCATATTTAGTAGTTTAAACTAAATATTTATGAAAGAAAATATCAAAAAAACATGAAATAACTGGTTCAAAACAATCATCCCCCTTAAATAAATTCATCCCTGAATTTACATCTCATGTATGTCCAAGAATTTCTAAGAATAACATCAATGACTTTTCTAATACATTGGCCTCCTGATCTTAGGTCTCTTATTGTATGTGGTCATACTACCGTAACTCCCATACCATAGGAACTGAACTACCCCAATGAACACTCGTGATAAGATCAAGAATACAAATAAAATGATCCTCAAAAGATGCATCATCCTATTACTGAAACACCTCGGGATGAAAGGAATGCGACGATTCTTAATGATAATAGCACAACTGAGATACATAAAATACATTGTTCATGATTTAGTACAACTAATGTTACTACAGCAGATAGTCCATTGAAATTTCTCTCACTATAACCTCGTACGACCAGACATAACTAGGTGAAATATTACATTGTATTATGATACATATATGTCCAAGCCTCTGTGAAGCATGTGAGGAAACTCAATCCCATACATTAAACTCTAAGGTATGCCTATGGATATCAACATATAATTTCATTTGAGACTATGCAGTATCCATAAAATTCTAATTCAACTAAACATGTTGTCTGGTCTCCTAAATATGATGTAGTCCAAGCATATCTTTCTCTCTTACCTCAAACAAAATACATTGGTGATCTGCCTGGACTACCTTAAAAATCCCAACAATACACCATATGTATAGTATCATGAATCCTATTGTTTTATGATAATTACATTATCGGTAAATTACCCTCTTAAGATCCCCCATAATTCACGAATCATGAATGAAACATGTCCTCAAAAACAAAATTAGTATTCTTTTACTAGACAATAGTTTGAGTGTGGTATTCTGTTCTCAATAAAACATTTGTTCATTTTTCCCTATCTAAATTTTTCTAGAATATTGATGTAAATTACATATACCTATTTGAAGAAACTATCTAAGGGACCCAATGAATTGATACCATCACAAAAATATAAAAATTTCCACACTTATCTACATTCTCAGTCTCCTTGATTGGAATGAATAGTTAAACCATTGTAATCATTTAAAAATAAGTGATACATCATCATTACAATGAGGCGATACCAATAATACTATCTGAAAATACATAATGACGTCATCCCATTTCAACATGGGAATGTGAAACTACTATAAAGGCATTCCTTGCCACTGGTGTTCAACCTTCTCCTACTGGCATCTAGAATATCTCATGAAAAAACCATCAACATCTATTTTCATACCAGGCCACCAATATTGAAAATATTACCCCCACCACATCTTGGGGGCATTGTGGTGCACTGCCCAATATAAATCATAATAGTATCACATTAGCTTCTCCACATGACTGATGAAAGCCTTAAATTTCCAAGTACACATAAAATCGCTCCTTTAACATTGTCCAACCAAGAAGAGGATCCTCACCTAGTACACATCTCATAGATCAAGGCCCTAAAAATATGATATAAACATCATCCTCACTACATCCAGAAGTGTGGAGGTCATATTAATGGATGATATAAAAGTATATCCTTAACAATTTTCCACCTCCATGTGAATCTTAATTAAAAAATCCACAAGCATATACTCACTAATGGACAAGTTATATGCCTATATTCGAGTCCTCATACTCAGTAAATTGGCCACAAAATTCATATTTATAGGAATATAATCCATCTCAAATTGATAAAATATATGTATTATCCCACCTTCTCTATCTCACATTCATAACACACTATGTAAAAAATTACATGGTGATTTTATGGTATGTATAAAACACAAAAATCAATTTATGTAATTTCACCAATAATGAAATACATGAATTAATACATCCATCTTGAGATTCTACATCAGGTTATTCCTCACTTGTGTCCTCTATTTCCGATACTAATACACCATAACTCTATCTCCATGGAAAATAAATACTCCTATGGTGATACCATAAAAATCATAGTATATATTGTAAATCCATCCTGGCTATGGTAAAATTAGTATCATCACAAAAAAAATCTCCCTTTTAGCTCTTGAAATGATTTCTTGGAGGAATATATCCATAAAAACACAGAAACTACTTAGTCTAGACCTTAAAATACACTATAATGAGTGATATTTCTTGTACAAAATGGGTGGAATATACATCCAGTATCCTGAAACGTCTCACCATGAAGATGATCATGGGATGCTCACCGGAATCTATAGATCTTAACTTCTTTGGTTGAAATGATACCCATGTCTCTGAGATAAAGTGATCTAGGAGGTCTATATGATCCATCCATAATAAGTCCATTGTTGTCTTAGTATATAACTAATTCTCTCCAGGGAATCCAATATGATCAATAATATTTAGGAATTGTATTATCAATTGTCAGAATAAATAAATATTTCATTCATGAAAACCAACATAAAAAATAACTATTATGAGGGAAGTCTCAGTTCATCATTTCCATGAAGACTTCAGGAACATTCATGAGACCAAAAAACATAAAAAAAATACTCTTACTGACTATAACTATTATAAAAGTGTCTGTGAAGTATGTATGTTGGCCAAACACACACATTATGTCAACCAAATATCATTTTTTAGGATGTCTGATCTCCGTAGAGATGACCAAAGAGATGATCTATTTACAGAAGAGGATGCCAGTTATTAACTATCAACTAGTTTAATTTCTTGTAATCCACACATAGACAAGGATTTATGTCCTCCTGTTAAAATATTTACTGGTGATCCCTATAAAGAAGTAATAGATCATATAAATACATTTTTCTCTAATCCCTCTAATCGCCTCTTGAGCATCTGCATTTTACTAGTAGACATCTTGTATAGAGGAATGGATACAAGTGAATCTCATAACACTAGATCGATATAGAACACTACATCTCTCACTAGAAGTATTCCTAAAATGTTTTCTTGGAAAAATGACACAAATCCATCAACCCCTAGAAGGAAATCATTATTCTATTTTCCCTAGTAATCTGGATATAATCATTGAATCTGAATCATCATCCCACCCATCCCACAATGCACATGTCCAGCTCATCTATCATGGACATCAAATTAACCTTTGTGAGTAAAATAATTTCCCTATATTGATTTAATGGTAACCCATATATGATGGAAATATAATAAATCATGAATGGTAACCAACCATTATCTAGTATGAATGATTTTAAAACCATTCCTTTCAAGAGAAAAGAGGTATCATATGATGTCAGCCCCTCCAATATCAAGGGAAAAATCCCTACACTGCCATACATCATACATTCTAATCCCCAATAATTATTTATAATTAATAAAACATAACTATTCATGAACACTAATTCCATGGATATTAATAACGGTCACAAATATAATGATATAAGAAGCAGTTATATTAGAAAGAGCAGAAGATAAAGTAGAGGACACTAAAATAATACATCCCATTGATGAAGTGTTGATATCCTTATTAGATTGGGTCAGTTTCACTACATATTCCATGCCTAATATGAGGCACTATGATACGTCATGGTAATACTGAGTAGATCGTCTCTACAAATGCAGCAAAATTGGGGTCTAACTATAACTTCCACGACGAACTCCTCATCTTGATCTGCCAGCTTTACTCCGGCTCCCTGTCAGATAAGATGTTTTTGACTCGACTGCTTCCCATGGATTCAGTTAAGATCATATCTCACTATATTTCAACTAAATTTTAATGAGAAGTGATGTATATTCCCCATTATGATGCGTGATCGGAACTCTACATTGTCCCTCATACATTATACCCTCATATGTTCATATCTATCATACTGCTAGAAAATCACATGGCTACCTGAGTATGTGTTGTGGATACTAGCATAACTATATGAATTACCTAAAAAACACCACCTACTACAAGTCTATGTATAACCAAATATAGTTTTTGAACCTCCCTAGCTCTCAACCCCATCCAATCTTATCTTATGCTTTGTGATCAACACCTGGATCACTATTCTAAAAAATAGTAGCTTTCTGAAAGACATCCACCTTATGTCATATGTCATACATCATACCATCCTACAATCTCATATCATTAGATAACTAATCTCACATCAAAATATATGTGATGCAATTAATCTTAGAAAAACTTCATGAATATTACATAACTGATAATGGCCACTACTCCAAATCCATTATCTCACAGTCTCTAACGGCCCCCAACATCTACTGAAAAAATTATTCATAGAAGGTTTTATGAAAATACCTCTATGAAATATTGAAATAATGATCTGTCTATGTAATTACATACCAAAACATCTTCGTGGAATAACTTATCATATTAATAGAGATATTTTAAATCCTATTGGGAGACATCTCGAGATGCTAGATGATAAATATCATGGAATCTGTCCTTGAATACACATCCTACAGTCTTCTATCCCTGAAAAATGTTTGTAGATACTTCTATTGGAACTCAAACAATAACTCTACCATAGTCGGGGCAAGTCACTATTCCACTTAAATGGTCTTCTTAAATCACATACAGATTTCACTGAACTATCCCTCGACAGGTATATCTGATACAACTAATAGTGCGACAACATTCGCAAATGGAGGTTCCACCAATAGACCATGGACCACCACCTCCAGATCATGATCATTTCCATCCTACTGGAATATGTCTATAGGACGTCATGGTCTATAACCTCTTCAAATTCTTATCATGCACCTCAGATCGTGATCGTTAATAATTTTCACGGCTAAAAATTTGTAGATAATGAAACATGATTGGTAAAAATACTTATTATAAAACAATAGACCCATATTCCTACTCCATGTGTTACATATGGTAATCATATAGGTCATGTAAAGTATACTAATACAACCTAATTCAAAATATTATGTTTGGTTCTAGTTCATGTTCACCCCTATACAAAATTCACATTCAATTTTCTTTCAAATTCTATTGATTTAACATTTATCACATGTACTTATAGGGGTTGAACCAATGATTCACCAAATTCCAATCCATAAGGGCCCATACAACTCATGAATCAAAATTTGATTCCATCCTAATCAATATCATAACACATCCTTGAATACCTATCACAATACAATATATATATATATATATATCATGGAGCTTATCATAACAACATCCATCAATTAATGCATGCTTAATAACATTAAAATAATGTATGGAATTTAATTCATGTAATGATCCTAAAATGATGCATGATATTCTATACCATCATCTCTCTATGTTTCAACAAAAATAGTTCCCACAATTGAATCAATAACACCATATTAATTCAAGTTCATCACCCTATTATGGAATAAAATCAAATTTAATTGAAAAAATATAAAAACTAACACTTATTTCGAGGAAATTTGGAAATATCTGTTATGTGGGTCATCTATGCCAAAGAAAAAATCATTACCGAATTTTTATTCCTTCTTATTTCTTCCAAATGACTCAAAATACTAAATAAATATATAAAATATTACTATGATACAACATTGTAATGTCCTAGACCAGTATTCCACTCAACATCGCCCCATACCTTGTTGGAAGAATGTCCTAAAGTGCATATTACCAAATTTTATAGGGTACCAACTTGTAGTTATGGATTAGGTTTGTCTTTGGGGAGACTATTCCTTCCCCACCAGAGTGTAACAGTGTAAAAATTAAATGAAATTCAATTAGGGGAATCAATAATAACAGTTATAAAATAGATAAATATTACAGATAAATAAAAATGATAAAAGAATTAAAAGATACAATAATCATGATAAATTTCATGTGTCTAATTAAGAATCCAAAAATGTTACAGAACAGTACAATACAATACATATATCATGAGTACAAAATGTACAAAATATTTCCAATTAGAATCCAAAATCCTCTGCTCGGTCTCATGCTCCCCTACATCTGTGGAGAAGTTTAGAACATATATAATGGTTAATCTCACTTTTCAATTCCTATAATCATCTAGTATGTTCGGGTAACTAGTGTCTCAAATAGGATGGGAGATATAAAAACCAATAGGTAACAATACTAGGTTTAGTTACATATAATCAGTGAGTATATAATAGTCACAATGTTCATGATCTAATAAAATGTGTAGTGGATGTTCTAAAAGTAAACACCCAATAAAGATCAAGCTCTCATTTATAACCATTTTAATGGAATATTTAAACACTTGTTAATTAATAATCCCCAAGGATCGACTCCTATCCCATCATCCCCTGTCAAAAATGGTATTCAATGTATGTCTAAACAGACCATCCATAAAGTATAAAATAAGTCTAAATTCATGTCTATTCTTTGTCGTAGAAGAGGAATCGTGTAAATAATTATATTATTTATCTAATTACCAACTGGATCCTATCCTTGGAATTATTAATTTTAATTTAGGTATCATTATAGGTGTAATATAATCGATCACCCAACAATTTTATCCATTAATATCATCATAATAACCCATGTATATCTCTAGGTGTAGTTTAACATCCCCTCACTTTGTGTCCATACATGGAGGTCCACTATGGCTCCCAGGAATCACCATTGGCATAACTGATCAAATTATCTATGATTCAATCCTTATAAATCCATATAGTGTCCATTTATAACTCGGAATATAATATTCAATTTCCATGAGTCCTTCATTTGAAAACCATATATAGCGTCCATTTGTCAGATATTTATAACAAAGGTAGAAGACAATTGAGTCTGTTCATTTCACTATAATTTTAATCCATGTGTCACCCAAAAAATGTCATCACATAATTATTTCATTACCATTTAATCAATTTCATCTAAACAATAAAATTTCATCACCAAGAACAATTCAATTCAATATCACCGAAGAACGTGGCTCAAGGAATTGTCCAAACATTGAAGGATTTCTTATTAACAACCCACATGGGAAATTAATAATAACATGAATCTCAGGATTAATAAAAATAAATAAATAATTTCTAGGGAAATTTATTCAATTCCCTTTTTTCTATCAGTTTAATACACAATTTTGTTTATAATTATTCATAGACATCAATTCAATCAGAATTAAACAATTCATCAATTAATCAATTAAATGTTTAATATGTCCTAAAATTTGTAAAGGGAAGACATCAATTCTATCATATTTTTGATACCATCATTATATTGCATTTAATGAAACATCACAACTAAAGGGGTGGTTCCAATGTCATGGTCCTCAACCTATAATAATTCATTGATGGGAATATTTAATTACAACATCCATTTATTATTATTTAATTTGATTGTTTAAGTTATTTTCAAGGGAATTTCTCTTAGGATTGGGTGTATGGAAGAACAACTTAAATAAACCCTCCAAAATAAAACCAATGGTATTGGACATCCTACTCTAGGTCTATAGTGGATAGATAATCCAATTTAAGCTCATCATATGACTTAGTTTACGAGAATATTAAAGAACAGACGAATAACCTATAAATAGGTCATTAGAGCTCGCATCTAATTATAACATTTGATACCAATGAAAATGTGGAATGAAAAAAACATCAATTGAGAACTCTCTGATGTGGATCCAACGAGCCCAATGTCACTCAATTCTGGTATTAGACAGATAATATCTTTAAATACCAATACTAGTCCTTAATGGAGGATATCTAATACTATGGATTTCGAAAATGTGGAGAATTGATAAAATTAGTATATAAATATATTTATTTTTGATAAATTTGGAAAATTAACTAAAAATATTAGGTCTCACAGTTTCACAAACCATGCACCAACCATGTGAAACATGCTGTAGGAAAGGGAACCCTGTAAAATTTGTCAGCATGGTTTGATTTTTCTTGTCAAGACCATACCAAACACCACTATCAAAATTTTTGATATTATCATATGATTTATCAAAACGTGCAACTTTTGCCTCCCAATTTTTAGCTTTTCTTGGTTAGGTGTAACTATTCTACAATCCCCAAATTATTTCTTCTAACCATGCACAATTCCTTTTAACCCCAAATCTATGATATGGGATCTGAATCCACCCTAAACACCATAGTTACCACAATTATCTCAAAATAGATAGTCAATATTCTACTTTTAGATATTTAAAATGAAAATTATTGAAAAAAATATACACACCTCATGAAAGAATGGGGTTCCTACACCACTCATCCCCATGAGATTTAAAAATTATTATGTTCTTCACCATGACTTTAGTAAACTAGATCATAACACCATGAATTTGAATGATTACAAGGATGATAATTTTCCATGTTCAGTCAAACAGAAACCACATTATTGTTATATAATGAAGATGATCATTTTTTCTTCAGTTATATTGAAAATGAAATGGATTCTCTTTATAGCTCACTACATCGCATTCCATAGGAAACAGTGGTAATAATTTTTCTAGATATATAGATCGTGATGTTTAATTTTTAATTATTCATAAAAATATTTTGGATTTGAAAGAGAGAATTGAAAGAAATAAATTTATATCCATATGGTTCAAAAATTTTATAGAAACTCAAGGTCATTCAATTCTCTTCAAATGTATGGAATAGTTCATCCTTCCATTTTATTACATAACATTTCATTACATTTTAATAACAGATCATCTTTAATGTCTAGTTTATGGGAAACCAGGGACAATTAAACATGAAAAAATAAAACACTCTTTTAAATAACATTAAAAAGAATCATGAAAATTATATTCTATTTACAACTACTGCATATCATAAACAAGAGACATTCATCAAATGAAAGGGTGAGAAGAATTCCTAGTACAGGTAAACAAGAGTAACAGTTGACTTGTGATATCAATAAGAAATTGATGATTTACATAAAGGCTTGAGAAATGAAAAAAAGATTTATCATAAATAAAATAACATGTATAATAACATGAATATGTGTCTAAAACATTTAATTTAGACATTCATGAACATATCTCCAAGGTTTATCCCCAAGGTGTCATAAAAAAAATTATCGAGGTTATTCGCCAAGGTATCGTGAAACATTTCATCTCTAGAGACTAATTCATTACCCAATTCGTTGGAGAAATACAAGGGATAACCCTTAATATGTTAGTATTTTCTTGTGATCCACATATATCATAATAATACATTTTATAAATATCCCAAAGAGAGTAAAATAAATGGTTTTCACTTCAAAATCGCGACGTTTTAAAAGTTCTTAAAAATAAGATTATTATGTCATTTATAAACCATTGAAAATGAGGGAGGGATACATGTATGTTAATTCCATAATAAAATATATATATTTTTCTATTTTTGAATACCCATAGTAACATAATAGGTCTGGGAATTCACCTAAATAAAACAATATCATTTCTTGACAGAAAGAGGGAGATATTTTGAGACGATGTTTCTTTAGCATAACAGCTATATAACATGGTTTTAGAAAACAATAAAAAGGGCGGGGACATGGGTAACCCACTAATAAATAACTAATTACATAGTATATGTACATACTGAAAATAAATATTATCATTTTATTGATATTTTAAGGAAATACCATATGAATATTAAACTCGAAGTAATAGTGAAGATGCGATTTCTTTTACGAAAATTCGATAGCCTAACAGCGTCAATTAAAATTCATAAAATAAATTGATAAGAGAAGGAAGGGTCTCTCAACCTTTGGAATTAAAATATACAGTAATAATTTTATAGAAGAAAATACCCCCATATAATAAAATGGAAACTAGAAGACATAACATAAAGGAAGCCATGACTTAAAAGTGGAGGGTGAAACGGTCCCTAACCTTGAATAGTAACTTCAAATGCTCGAAGGATGGAAACTTGGGGGCCTTGAGGGCACCTTGGTAGGACTACATGGGTGGTAAAAAGACTATTTCTTCATTGACGAGGATTTTGGAATGAATCAAATTTGGTAATGGCTTGGTATTTATAGGAAAATTGAGGGAATAAATTATTAATTTCCAAGGACACCTCATCGGTGGTATTTGCAAAACCATGGGCTTTCCCATGGTATTTTCCCATGGTATTGGACACTTAGCACACATAATAGAATATATTACTATTTATAATTCTACCAGAATGATTAAATCATTATTAAATTATTAATTATGTCATTAAACACCCGAAACTCATAATTGTATTTTCACTATTCACTGAAAATTCAACGATTTGAGAAAAATCCCAAAAATTATCCCTAACCTAATATCGATGAAGGGAACTAAAAAATGAAATCCTTTTTATGAAAATGATTTTTCTAAATATTTTTAATTTAATTTATAAATAAAATCATTATTTATTTGAAAAAACAAAAACTCTAAAATTATAACTCATTTTCTAATACCTTAAGAAAGTAATCAAGGTCTCATAAAATTATTGTATGAAAAAAATAAAATAAACTACCAATTTATTATTACATTTTATGATAATAAAATTTAATTTTATATTATTAAATTAATTATGATATTGTAAATAAAATATTTATGACATACAAAACTACCAAAACATATAGTCTGATCATTTTTTTCAGTTTTAAGATGTCTAAATTATATTTATAAATTCATGGGTGATGTTTTTATTTTTTTGGCCAATTTACTATTGATTACTATTCATTATTATTCATAAGGGTATATTATTATTCAAACATTACTATACAGTAAAAATTATGTTTATCTTATTAGACCATAAACTTCTTTCTGGTCACAACTCTAGAAGACAATTTTTTAAAAATAAATTTATATTAATAACTATTTAATGTTTAAATAAATATTTTAAAATAACATTTTTCCAAAATTCATTAGTAATATGGAAATATAAATTCACCATAAATTTATCCAAATATTTGAATGTTTCCAACTTCTCTATAATAAAAAATAACAATATTATTTATACAAAATGGTATTCAAATGAAACTAAGGTCTTGTTACATAGCCCCTTATAACACCTTCATAAGACCTAAGTGTAAGGTTTGTTGTGATGATAGAATCTTTGGGCGGCTCGAACAAAATTTCTCGAGTGGTGATTTCTATCAGCTTAAACTTCTCCCTTAGGCGATTTTGTTCAAACTTTTCATGTTGATTTTTAGCTTAGGCGTGGTCCAGTGAAAAGCCCAGTGATACTACCTCCTTCCAAAGCTCTGACATATGGGATTTATAAGGCCTGAGTCTACTGGATGAGGCCATCGACTCTTCTTTCTGTGTTAATTAACCAAGATCACTTGTATTTATAATCAATAATAATTACGTTAAGAGTTTAGTTTCCAACAGTCATATAACAGTCGAAACCCAATGATATCATTTTAATTACACTCACTTCATTAATAAAAGGATATAGTTTTTTGGTTATAAAAAAATCACACAAATTTAAGAAACAAATATTAATAAATTGTTTGGGTCGTTACATTCATTTCCCCTTAGGAAATTTAGTCCCCATAATTTTAACTCATAACCTCAGAATAGAAAATGTGAGGGTACTTCTGCCTCATAGACTCCTCTAGTTCCCACATGGCTTCTTCACATTTGTGGTTCCTCTACAACACCTTAATAAGGTGGAAAGGCTTGTTGCATAGAACTTTGTCTCTACAATACAAGATCGCCATCGGATGCTCCCCATAAGAGGGTCATGTTTTAATTGTACCACATCTGGATTTAGTACATGTGAAGGTTCAAGTATGTACTTCCTCCAGAGAGATACATGGAAGACATCATGAACGTGTGCTATATTTGGAGGAAGTGAAAACTGATAGGCCACTGCTCCTATGAGATCAAGGATCATATGGGACAATGTAGCTAGGGATGAGATTCCCTTTCTTCCCAAACCTCATGAATCTTTTCGTAGGTGAATTTAGAAGAAGAAATTGTACCAACAACAAAATCCAATTCCCTTCGACGGTTTTCTGTATAGATATTTTTCCATCTCTGATCAACATTCTTGTTTTGTGGGATGTCATTTACTTTTCTATTATCTCTTGAACAGGATCAGGCCCAAGAATCTTTTTATCACTAACTTCATCCCAACAAGTTGGAGTTCTACATCTCTTCCCATATAGAGCTTCATAGGGTTCCATTGGAATTATCGATTTGGAAATGTTGTTTTAAGAGTACTCAACTAATAGGATATTTCGATCACATCCACCTTTAAATTACATTGAGAATGTTCTCAGCATGTCCTTGAGTGTTTTAATAGTCCTTTCAGATTGGCCACCAGTTTGGGGATGATAGGCCGTACTGAAATTCAACTCAGTGCTCAGATCATGTTTAAGACTTCTCTATATTTTTGATGTGATACTTGGATCATGATCAGATACAATATAAAGTGGAACTCCATGAATCCTTACCAACCCCTTCACATAAATCCTATAATGTTGATCAAGAGAGAAATCTTCACTAATGATGTTAAAATGGGAAGTCTTGGGGGGACAGTGGACAAAAACCCATATCGAATTGTTTCCTTTGGAATTTATCGGGAGACCAGTTATGAAGTCCCTAGTGATATTGACCCACTTTTTTGTTGGTATGGGTAATTGTTGCAATCCCCCTTTAGGAAGATGTGGCATGACCTTCAATTTCTCACATACTAGGCACCTTGATGTGTAGTTAGCAATCTCCATTTTCATATTATCCCACCAATAATGACCACAATGGTCCCTATACATTTTTGTGCATCTAGTATGTATAGAGGAAGTAGATCTATGAGCTTCATCTATCACCTCATTCTTTATGCATGGAAAATATGGAACACATTGTCTTGAAAAAAATTTCAGTAAACCTTCTTGAACAATATTGAACTCAATAATCATCGCCTCCTTCACAGACTCAAACTTCTTCTGTAAGAAAGATTTTTTTGACATTTCATGATCATCTCTAGTAATGAAGGTTGAAAAATCATTTGGGTTAGGGTTTATGAAATCCCTACCCTTATAATTCCCATGTCCAACATTACTAGGTCATTGATCAAATGATCTCTTTGAATCCTAATCTGGGAAAGAACAACTATGTCTTTCCTGCTTAATGCATCAACGACTTTGTATTCTCTTCTGTGATGAAGATTAATTGAACAATCACAGTCTTTAAGAAGTTCCAACCATCACATTTTCCTAATGTTCAATTCCTTTTGTGTGAAAATATAATTCAAAATTTTATAGTCTATGTACATATCACATTTCTCCCCATAATGATAGAGCCTCTATATCTTCTGGAAAAAAATGACCATAGCCAGCTCCAGATCATGTGTAGGATAGTTCTCCGCATTAGTTTTCAACTTTTTAGATGCATACGAAATGACTTTTTCATTTTTAATGAGGATTCACCCAATACCTTTTAGATATTCATCGATAACAATAAAAAATCCTTTTCCTCTTGAGGTCAGAGTTAACACAGGTTCAGTAACCAATATTATATTCAGCTCATGGAAACATTCATAACACTCCATAGTCTAGATGAACTAGACCCCTCTTTGAGATAACATTTTTAATGGATTATAATTTCATGAAAGGTTTTTCAAAAACCTCCTATAATATCATGTTAATCCAAGAAAACATCGAACCTCAATTGTTTTTGTAGGCTGCGGCCACTCCTCTAAAAATTTTGACTTTGTAGGGTCAACTGTGAATCCTTCATTAGTAACAATGTTCCCCAAGAAAGCAACTTTTTGTATCTAGAATTCACATTTACTGAACTTTTCTAAAATTCCTCTCCTTCCATAGTGTTTCCAAAATAACTCTTAGATGAAATTCATGCTCCTCGCAACTTTTAGAATATATCAAAATAACATCAATATAAACTACCACGATGTTATAAAGGTAGTCCTTAAAGACTCAATTCATCAAGTCCATAAAATTATCAGGTGCATTAGTCAACCCAATGGGAATAACAAAAATATCATAATGCCAGTATTTTGATCGGAAGGCAGTTTTCATAATATCTTCTTACCTCACCTTCAATTGATGAAAACCAGGTCGAAGATCAATCTTAGAGAAGAATTGAGCCCCATGATGCTGGTCAAATTAGTCATTAATAATTGGAAGAGGGTATTTTTGCTTCACTGTAATCCCATTGATTTCTCTATAATAAATTCATAGACACATCAATACATCCTTCTTCTTCACGATGAGAACCGGCGCTCCCCAAGGAGACACACTCTATTGGATAAACCCCTTCTCCCAATGATTTTGGATTTGTTTCTTCAATTCTTATAGTTCCACATATTTAATCTTATACATGGTCTTTAATATTGTATGGGATCCAGTTATGAGTTCAATGGAGTGCTCTACCTCTCTTTCTAGGGGAGCTATGGGTAACTCCTCGAGAAATACGTCAACATATTCCGGTATAATGTGGAAATTTTCTATCCTTAAACACTCATTTAATTCTTCGTCTTCACCAGAAAAACATTATAAATAAGGATATAGGATGTTATTATAGACATAGAATAGGTTTAAATATCTCTCCATAGAAGATAAATATAGTTTTCCATTCAAGACTACTGATATTTCAATGCTTTTCCATTTGATCGTAGCATTATACATTGAGAGCTAGGACATCCCTAATATAATGTTGAATTCCATAATAGTAATGACTAATAGATTTCAGATAATATTGTGCTCCCTAATGTAGATACTAGAGTATCTAAATGCTGATGATGCTTGGATAATCCCACCAGGAGTCTTGACTGATTATTCTATTTTTAGACAATCGGGGGTAGATTCCAAATTCGTTGCAAACATGGAAGAAATAAAGGAATGCGTAGAACAAGAATCTAAAAAATATCATTCTAGAATTGAGATAACAAAAATAGTTCCTTTCACCACAACATTTTGTGCTTCAACTTCAGCCGTAGTGATTGCAAAATTACAACCTTGTTCTCTTGGCCATTGCTGAGGCTGACGGTGATTCCCCTCCACTTCCCTCAGATTTGGATAATGATTGGAAAAGTGCCCAGATTTTCTACACTTATAGAATTGGACATGAGGTAAGGCCTAAACCATCCTCCCCTTTTCATTGGTGTTTGGATGTTGAGGCTTCATCTCACTATGAAAATTCCATGCAATATGTCCATCACTACTACAAATGTAGCACTTCCCACTCCCGAGCAGTCAGTTCCCAGAATGCTTCTTAACACATTTATTACATGTGGGACATTTCACTTTCTTTCCTCCTCTTCCCTGATAGAAGATCCCCATTTGATTGGCTTCATCGATCTCTTATATTCATCGTATTTATGAGACCATTGTATCTCACCAAACTCCAGTTCGTCTTTCATCTCATTTAATACGATCTACTCATAGCTATCATAGTCTCAGTTGGCTAGATTATCCAAAAAATGTGGTCATAGTACAAAAAATAATCTATCAACCATACCACTATGATCCATGAACAAGATTGAGGTATAACATGTAGGACCCCGGGACACCCTGAGAGGGGAGGGGTGAATCAAGGTGGAAACTTTTTCTTCTTAAAGTTGTGGATCTTGTTCCCACGTTGGTAGGAACTACTTAAACCTGTATGATGGATATGATCAGCAATTAAACATTCACATTAAGAGACAGATGACACAGCTATTTTTACTTGGTTCACCACTGAGGGCTACGTCCAAGGAGTATACGCCGACAGGTTGCCGGTCGTACCTAAATCCACTATGCTTCACTAGCTGCGGATACAAAAGTTCGGGTACAGACACTCTGTCCCAGGCACACTGCCTTTACAATTGTTCAGGGATAGCTCACTGCGTCCCTCGGGTCACTCCCGTTGACTCCCCCTGGCTCACTGCCGTTGGTGAAGTCTCACTCAGTTTATAGACGTGAAGGTCTCTTCAATAGATATGCATTGAAGTCTTTGTCTCCTGTTCAGCATGAGACTTTTCATGCATCAGAGTCCTGAGTTGATGCTCTTTTGAAATCAATATTCTACTTCAGTGCAATACCTGAATGCACTAAATCTCCTTCTCTTCCTTCAATTCCCAGTTCTGACACCTGAGTGTATCGATATATTTCTCTCTCTGTGCAGATCAGATTTTGGTTGCACGATCGTTCTTCTTCTCTTCGCAAAGCAGATTTGAGAGTGCTAAGCACCTGTCAAAAGGCATGCGGGACCCCCAAATTTTCCGCGCACCCTTCCCGGGGGGCTTGCGTGTAAAATTCAAACCTTGCGCGTAAAAATAACTTTTTTCGCGTAAAAGGATTTTCGCGCTACTCTTATTTTTCACGCAAAACTTCCCTTTTTCGCGCAACGCCTTCTTTTTCACGCAACCCTCTGTACCTTAATTTTTCCACGCGCCGGAGCTCAGGATTTGTCTAAGTGTCGAGCCTCGCAGAATGAGAGGGGTTCACCTCATATTTATAGACGTTTTTGATCCTGCGCGTAAAACCCCCCTTCTTGCGCACAGCTAACTTTACGCGCACCAGTTCGATTTTCCGCGCACATGGTGCGAACATCTCTGATTTTTCTCGCGCCTCTTGCCTTTGCCGATTTTCTGTATTTCTGATTCGATACGCTGATTGCGCGAAAAATTCACCCAGCTTTTCTGCGCACAACATTTTTCGCGCACATTTCTGGTTTTTCGCCCACAGCTCTAGTTTTTTGCGCAGCCCATGCCTTTACCATTTTACAGCGTTCTGATTCTGAAACACTGTTTGCGCGAAAAACATCGCTCCACTCATTTCGCGCATCCCGCTGTTTTTCGCGCCTAACTTATGTATTTCGCGCAAGCCTCTTATATTTCGCGCAGCCCATGCCTTTACCATTGTATCTGCTCTTTTTGTACTGCCTCCAGATCATCCATTCCTTTGTCGGCGTTCTCTGACAAAACATGGATCATTAACCACATCCCTCGAACTCGACCTTCCTCCATAGAAACACTTTTGCCAACAAATTTTTATGTCGTTTGTTTGCTTTGTCGACAAGGACGATCACCTCAACAGCGCTTCATCTTGGTGATATGTATACTTCAGAAACTCTTCTGCTTTTATCACAACCTCCACTATTGTGATATGTAGTCTTTGAAGGAACAAATTTAGCATCATCATCTTCTATGACAATGTGATGTTCATGACTATCTCAGAAGTCCAATCTTTGCACATTGTCTTCTTCATCAACCGGTATGATGTACTTCATGCAAACCGATTCAATTCGTCAGGAAGTCTCTTGCATGGTTCTCATGCAATCATGAGTAATTGCATGGACTTCATCCAAAGACCTCATTCTTCTTTAATCATCCTTGGATGGATTATACCTCACATTCTGTATTGTTGTAAAAAATGTATCACCTTTGACACATGTTCTTTGAACTTCCGATCAGTACAACAATCGTCTGAATCACCACTCCTCTACTTCATCGGAGTACTTCATGATCTCCTTCATTTTGATATTCCATTGACAACTATTGACAACAAATACAAACCTATACACAATGTGGTTCCAACAATCTCCCCCTTTGTATTTTGTTGTCAATACCTTAAACATCTTCTTGAAATGAATCCGTCAATGTAAAAATGAGAATCTTCTGCATTTCACTTTCCCTCCCCCTTATTGACAAGAAATACAAAGCGCATGGTAGGGAGGGTATCAATCCTCACTTAAGCAAAGTTTCATTAATCATTTCACTCTAAGTCTACTTGAGCAGTGCTCGATGTAGAAAACAAGAGGATTTGATTAAGTCAACAAGGCTGTCCATTATCCACAGATCATGATACCAACATGAGATGAGAACTCATGTATCTTGTCTTCAAGGGTTTACCACTTTTATTTCAAGCTTAAGAAAAATCACTATGATAGAGAAAAACCAGCCTGAAACTCCTGCACTCACAACAGCATGTGGATCAAAAATATTCATGTGCAATCGGCAGGAAAAAAAATGACCTTGGGGCACTTCCAATTTTTTGTTATGTCACTGATCAATTCAGTTACTCCCCCTTTGTAGAATGATCTTTGATTTGAGTAACCAAGGGATAGAGATTAAGAAATGGCATACCTTCTCCATTGGCGTGAAATTCATAGAATAACTGCTTTTGAGTCCAGCTGGAGTTGATATAGATCGAAACAGTGATTATGGAAGCTTTTTCATTTTTCTCCCCCTCAAGGGAAACACTCCTCATCATCTTCATCAAGAGTGATCCTTCATCATAATAATCTTTGAATATCAATTGAAGAATCTACTTAGGATGGAAACTTCTTCAGCTTGGCTATCAAGAGTTGACAGCATTCACTACTTCTCAGGTTCTCCCCCTGAGAGCATGCTTCACCTTCAATTCCCTGCATTATTAGCACAAATACAATACACAAATGATTATGGGAATAAGGTGGTTCCTTCTTGCTTCATCATGAAGACCTGCTTGGTTGAGGTTCTTTTCTCAACCAAGTTCCTTTGTTCACTCCAGTCTTCATGCCTGCACATTTGAACATGTG